>JAOXOE010000441.1:40103274-40127910 GCA_028565055.1 Phoeniculus purpureus
GGGTTGGACTCGATGATCTCTTGGGTCCCTTCCAACCCCTAACATCCTATGATCCTATGATCCTATGATCCTATGACTTCAGGAGCCGAATGCCAGCGTGTGCTGTCAGTCTGAGGACAACTCATTGGTACGTGGTTTTGCAAGCTAGTTCTCCTGGAAACCATACTTTCCTAGTTTCTCATGACTGAAATCAAGGCATCTAACAATCTACCTCCCTCTCCTTTCCCACTTACCCTGTCAAAGAGGGAAATTAGTTTGGGTTTGGTACAATGTGTTCTTGACGCATCCACTCCAGCTTTTTTAACGATTTTATTGTTCTTCTGGTGTTTATAAATGGACTGTTTAATAATTTTCACTAGTTTGTTTCCAGCGTGACAGGTTTGTGGTTCCCTAGATGCCCATCTTCCACCTTTCAAAGGTAGAGGTTCTCTGTTTACCCTCCTGGTATGCAATGGAAGTGATTTCATGCTAAGAAGCATCGAAATGATATTGCATTGTAACAACTCTTCTGAGTCATCCTGAAGATTAATCAGAAGCAATGGCAGTGATGGGACCTGGATGTTCCCAGCAATATCGAAGCAGCAGGGGGAGACTGTGCAGGTAGTGTTGTCCCGCACTCGCAGAGAGTACTGATAGCAGTGATGGCTCAGTCAGGAGGCGTTGCAGAGAGAAAAGCAGCTGTCGGACAAGACTTGCACACACCAGAATATACCTGGTATCCAAACATCTGGGTGTTTGGCTCCTGTTGTTTTGATATTGTGGAAGTGCAATGCTGATTTGGTGCACAGCTGTCTGTCTTTCCGTATGGAAAAGCCAAAATTTCCTTCTCCAGCAGTTACTGACGGACTGAAAGGTCTGAAAGTACGCCATGTAGCTTTGGTCACATCCACATTAATCCTTGGTGTTCAAAAAAGGGGAAGAGCTCTGTAGTTTGGTAAGAAATAAATTAACTTCCCCAGCAGGTCGTGTAAAAAAACCCCGTGTTTTTCTCTAGAATTGCTTTATTGACCTATTTTGGTGGATTAGATAGTGGGACATGATGGTTATATAAACTTTCTCTATAAGCTATGTTAGGCACAAACATCCCTTAAGAAAACCATTCTGTGCTTGCTGCTGCTAACTTCATCAGCATGTATTTTCATTACTTAGGACATAAGAACACAAGGCAAAAGAACAGATAACTCAGAAGGCACCTGTATCATTAATAACGTCACAGTTCTCCCTTTGCTCGTGTTTGCATCTAAGAAAGAAAATGTTTAAATGAAACTGTGGTGTCCTTTTTCCATTGCCTTTCTGCAGTGCTTTTACACGCTGCAGACAAAGTCATTTTAAGTAATTATTTTTTCTTAATGCTAAAGCAGCTGCATTATGCTTCCCAGTGAGATATCCTGGTTATTTAAAACAGATTTCTTCATTGTTCCTTCAGTATTTTGTCAGCAGAAATTAAGTCAATATAAAAAATGTGATGGTCACAAAGCTCATTTGCCAAATATTGCTCTTACAGAGAGCTCTCAGTCAAGTGTCTGCAGACATAATGAAGAGGAATCGCAGCCAAGTCCGCAGTGTGCTAGAGACAGTGGAAGGGAGGCTCACAGGAGAGACTGGACCTCAGTTGTGTAAAAGTACTTTAAAAAGCAGGAAATTTGTCTGTAGGGTTACTAGAAGTACTGAGAAAGGAATGTCCTTTGAAGAAACCTATTAGTATGATAGTGTGCAACAGACCTTTGGAGGTCAGCGGCAAAATATTCACACATCAGTTCTTGGGGAGCAACATAAGAGTAAACCTAGGAAAATTAATCCCCTGCTTTAAGTAGGAGCAGTGTTACTGGCTTTGGTACCTGTGTTCTGTTGCTCCCTGGTAATAGAGATGCGGTGTAGGTCCTGGTGCTTAGGAAAAGCTGTGATCATAGCAAGACCTATTTCGACATTTAACGAACACCAGCTGTGAGGACATCTCACAATACACATACAGTCACTTCTGAGCTTTCTTCTGTGGCCTTGACTGAGCAAACACCTTGCATACTAAGACTATATCTAAATATAAACAAGGTAAAAGTGCTCGGTAACAGCAATGTTGGCACAGTGGTCCCGGCATGGCGGGGAATTTAGGAATAGCCTGGAAGTCTTGAACAGTCTGTGATGCAAGGACTCCTTGGTTTTGGCACCTGATCTCACTAACTGCACGGTACAACTCTTCTAAAAGCACACAGGGAAGCTTCTCTCCCTGATACTATGAAATACCAAATAAAAACCAGAAATCAGCCATGGAGTGTTGCTTGAAGGTTTTGAATTGAGAGTGACCGCCCAGAAAGAGCAGCGACTGAACCGATTATGCTTTGTGAATGAGCTTGTTGAGAAAGCTGGAATACTTGCGATCTTCACAACACAGGAAAGAAACTCTGTCCAGATTCTAAGTCAATGAAAGGGAGGAAAAGGTAGATATGTTTTCTCTTAGTGAATCGGTTAGTTTGCCCTATCCCATAGATTCAATTTTAAAAATAAAGCCTGGTTCAGGGTTGTTGGTAGTTGAGCCCTCAGACCGTCTATAACCCAGGCTGTCAGGTTGCTGGCCCTTTGGAGACAATGCAGAAAGGTACCTGTGGTGTACAAATGACATCTGCCGAGGAAACTGAAGAGGCAATATTCTTTGGCTTTGTAGAGGCACAGAAATGCACAGCCCCACTGTAACCTGGAAAAGATATGAAAACTGAAGCCACCTTCTTTGCCAGAGGGTAGAAACCCACTAGACACCTCCTGAAGACAGGCAGTGAGCTGTTTGCTGGGACTGAGGCTTTACTTCAATTTTGCTCCCATGGAAAGAGTTGGCATCATTGTGACAACCAACAGGCAGTGCTGGGCAGGACAAACTTTAAAAGCAAATTCTAGGATACATTCAATCACTAGAGGGTGATGTCTGAGACAAAAAGTGATCTAAAAGAGGAAATACATCTAAGAAAATAAATGAACATTGATGATGATTTGAGGGAAAAGACCAAACTGACCCAGGGTGTCATTTCACTGGCTTCTTTTGTGTTGCTCCTGGGATGAATTTGGCTCAAACTTTATAAATGTCAAGAGCAGGTCAAAAACTAATTGCCCGTGTTATTTGTGTAGAGCCTTGCTCACAGTGGTTGCTTTTCACAGCTGAGGCTCCAGAGCAACTTAGTAATACAACTAATAATGCAGGTAAATGGCTTTTCAGGACTATTTTAAAACCTGTAATGATGTAACAGGGAAATCTGTGCTCAGCTTGTTCCAGATGGTTTTAGAGTTAAGTCTGATTTTTCCAGAAAATACGCCTCCGATGCAGCATCTTCAGAACATCTGTATTTAAATTGTATCTGCCTGGTCACATACGATGAGCAAGGCATGTCGTCTTCTCTGCTCTTTCAGGAAATGTGATTTACAGTCTTGTTCTGTGCACCAGGAATAGCAAAATCAGAGACTGAATTAAGTTAGGAAGCGGCAAGCTTGGGATAGGATGCAGGTTTGGGTAAATACTTCACATTGAAGGGAATGAGCACTTTAGTACTGAAATCACTGTCTTGCCTGTTGTTTGGCAAGTCTCCTAACAAGCAGATCCTACAAATGAGCTGAACTCTTGACACCGCCTGTCCACCCATGACTACACAGTGGGATTTTTCCCTTGCAGTCCCTGTTTTTCACATGCACATCATGTTCTTGGCTGGTGCTTGGGATCTTAGTAAGATTCAGGCTGAGCGTCCTTTCAGCTTTCTGACTTTGGATGGATAGTTCCCCTGGGAAGTAGGGGCCAGGCAAGCAGAAAAGATGAGACTGCAGAGCAACACACCCTCATCTTCCTTCCTTCAGGATTTTTTCAGGGATTTGGTGTGGGGCCAGGGAGCACTCCCACAGTGCCTTTCAAAAACAGGGGGTTTTCAGCACTTTTCATACAGCGATTCCTGTATTTTTTCTGTGAAAGGGCATTTAAAGGCTCTGGTGTTGCTCTTATTCTCTTTCTACCATTTACGACCCCTTAAAATTAATGTGCAGACCCCGGGCAGCAAACTGAAAGCCAGCAGCCAGAGGATATCCCATTCTACACAGCTTGAAGCAGCCAACACGGTGTCTGCGAGCTTGGCATGTCCTTCCTATCTCTGAGCAGCTTGCTAGTGGTTCACCAAGTAGACCAGCTCTTACCTGGGTGCAGATTGTGCTCTTGGCCTGTTGTTGGTTAGGAAAAGTGTGAGCAGCACGGCCTTTTGCTTAGGTTGGGGGTTTTGAGCACATGCATTGGAGGGCTTTGTGGAAAAGTCTTCTCTGGCAGCAGACTGCATGAGTGTGTGATACACAGCCAGGAAAGGACTTGCAACAGATTTCCTGATGTTCCTCTTCTTTATGGACCCCAAACAGCCTCACCACTGAAAGACGGGTTTGGTGGGAACTCTGCTTTGCAAGATTCCTGGATGCCTTGTTACCTTCCTGATGTAGGATTACAGGAAAGCTTGCCAGGGCCCTTTGTGGTGTTAGGAAGTTGTGTTGATTAACGTGAGTTACCTGCATGTCCCTTCCAGTGACATTTCCATCCCCAGCTGAAAAATGGAACGAATTATCGCAAGGAGACTAGTAAACTCACATAACATAGGAGAACTGCAAGCAGCAGGTCATGGAGATTTAAAGCAAAAATCATGATGATCAGATGGTCAAACCTGATGTGGAATAAGAGGAAAAATTTCCAAGACTGTGTGTTGTACCTGGCCTGTGAACAAGTCATGTAAGGAGGGTCAAAAGTCCAGTATAAAAAGGTTATTTGAGCCTGGGCAAGAAGAACGCCTGTGAGGAAACTCCAGAGGCCAGCTGGGTACACTGGGGTGTAACACAGCTCATGCCCCTTTCTAGTGCAGCTGATTTTGTTTGTGAACAATGACCACAGAACATCTCAATCTTAGCTTAATTCTGGCTACTGTTAAATGATTTCTTCTCTGTCATTTCTCCAGGGAAATGTTCAATTACTCTTTTTTTTGCTTTTGCCCATCTGTCTTCTGGTGTTTATCTCTTCCTGGAAGAAGTCCAAGTTTACTAATTAAGGCACTGGGAACAGTAAGAGGTTTGATCAGTGGATAAAACTAAATTATAACAGACCTGAGTCTCCCTGCAGTAAATATTTTAACACCTTGGGCCAAATTCTCCATGACCATAAACAGTTATTGGAGATCACACTGTTTTACACCAACTGCCCAGACAACTCCATTGCAGTGGTCTGGGAAAACTGAAAATTACCTTAGGAAGAGGAAGAGGTGGATAAAATTTAGGGTTGAATGAAATGTGGGGTTTTAGTTTTCCACAACCTGTGTCACACTGCCACGGTTTTGTCTGGAATAAAGTTGATTTTCTTCCTTGTAGCTGGTTCAATGGTGTGTCCTGGGTTTAGCGTGAGAACCATGTTGATAACACACTGATGGTTTAGTTGTTACTAAGCAGGGTTTATGCTAAGTCAAGGATTTCTCAAGCTTCCCATACTGTCCTGCCAGTGAAGGCCAGGAGTGCAGAAGGATCTGAGAGGGGAGTCTGCAAGCAGCCAGGACAGCTGACCCAAACAAGCCCAAGGGATATTCTGTACCATAGGACATTATGCCCAGGATGCAAAATGAGGGGGAGTTGACCTGGGGGCACTGCAGCTCAGGGATGGGATGGGCATCAGTCAGCGGGTGGTGAGACGTTGCATTGGGCGTCACTTACTTTGTATAGTCTATAATAATAGTAATAATAATAATAATAATAATTCTGTCATTTTTGTCCTACTCAGCTGTCTTTAGCTCAGTCCATGAGGTTTAGGGATTTTTTTCCAGTTTCTTTCCCCTACCCTACTGGGTGGGGCAAGGGAAGAATGCAAGGCTAGATCTGGCTGGGACTAAACCGTGACACAAATGCTTGCTTATCTTTTTCCCATAGCTGTTTTCACACATCCTGAAATAGAATGAAGTCTGTGTGAGTAAGATTTTCTAAACTATTCTCTTCATTTGCAGTGGTGAGTATGGTCTCTCTCGTATTTGGATTGCATATATTAATCAGGCAAGAGGTATAATTAATTTATTGCCTAACTCAAGTGCTTAGGTGAAGTTTTGTGATAGAAACATTTCACAGACAAATATCACAATAGGAGAATTTTTGAGAACAGCACTTAACTGGCTGAAAAGTTCCCAAATTCACCCATTTCTGAGTGTCTTGTTTTTACCCCCCTGCTGAAGTCTGGAGCAGGTTTCCCTGCCACAGCTAGTGGCAGTCAGTATTTCTGTTCTCTCTGACCTTGGAAAATGCTCTAATGGGACATTGGCCACATTTCCTGAGGTCTACCACAGCTGTGAGCCCTGGGGGAGACTGAGGTCAATTCTTATTCACTGAACCTGCAAAGTACCAGATGTTGACCTGCCAAGTCCTCACCCCTCCAGGCTGGAACAGAGGCTGTTAAGGGACTCGTGGAAAAGTCACCTGCTATAAACACAGAAAGAGAAGGACTTTCAGGTTGAACAAACCCCTTGCATGTGATGGAAAGTTTCAAGACTATTGCACCCATGAACCATAACACAACTTGAGAAGCTGTCCCCACCCTGGGCTGTACTGACTGTCCTTACAGCTCATCAAGACACACTCCCTAAGGAATTTGAAGATGTTGCTGTTGGACAAATAAGGGAGCTGATGGGGAGGATAAGCACCGCTGACGTTCCCAGCAAAGCTTATTGTCTTCCCGTGCTGTGTGCTAACCGCTGCCACCAGGTAGAGGCTGAAACGTTTCCATCAGGGAAACATCTCTGCTGAGAGAAGGGATCTGAGCAATCAGACTTCTGCTTTGTCACAGATGGCCTTTATGAGGCTCAAGATCACACTTAGAAGTAGTGATGGGATTTTATGAAAAATGAGTGTTTAACCCATTGGGGACTGCAAGCAGTCGGTTGCAGAAATTGCCTGATGACTATTTCGGGTGTGCTCTCCATCTGATTGCTTTTCACTCTGCAGGGGTTATTTTTAGCAACTAAAAGGCACAGAAAAGTAAAGATAGAAGAGAACAAAGATGAAAATCAAAGAGAAAGTTAATGTTGAGGCCATGGAAGCCCAGTGGCACCAGTCGTGCAGCAGGAGTTGTGCAGCACAGACAGCGGTTGGGAACAGACAGTTTACAGCATAATAAAAGGAAGCGACTCCTCAACATGTCTGCTTCAAAAGCAGAACCAATAACCAGATAACGACAGCCCGACTAACACAATAAAGCATTGACTAAAAATGTGACATTGCTGTAACAGGAAGCATAGTCTAATCGAAATCTTATGTACTGGCTTGATCCTTTAACAAAGATTTCAGGGAGCTGAGGGTGAAATTTGAGTCTACAACACTTCCTGTAGTAAGACATCACATCATATCATACCATACCATCGTATAACATGAAAAAGCTTACTTCTGTTCTTCAAACTTGGAGACTTCAAGGCTCAGTTGGTCCTTCTGGGGTGCACCTCTTCCCTTATGTGGAATTGCTATGAAAACTCAAGTTTATGTCTGCACTGTGTGTCTGATCAAAGAGTAAACTGCAGTGATCTTTAAAGACATCAGATAGCTGCATGTGTGTAAAAGAAGTATTTCATTATGATTCAGAGATGCCAAAAGCATCATTTCCCTTCAGGGTTTGCCAGCTCATTTGAAATAAGATGTAAAGGATGCATCTGTGCAAATTCTTGGAGTTATACAGCTGCAGAAGGGGGAGATCAGTTGCTTATCTCTCTAGAAGTCTTGTATTTGCGAGAGCAAATAATGCACAGATTGGAAAGGCTGTATCCCACACCATGCAGTGGCGTCTGTCTATGTCTAGCTGCGAGTGCTTATAGAGGAAAAGCTGTGGTTGGCTCTGACCATAGGTTTTTGGAAGCAATAATGAGAAAAGCTTGTGGAAGCACCAGCACATCTATAAAACATAGTGATGTTCCCGTAGAAATATGCTACTGTGGCTAAACAAAAATCAAGAGAATATACAACCCATACAGATTTATTGATAAGATGGTTTCTGGCAGAGGAAAACAATTAGAAGGAGGGATTTCAGGCATAAATTAACTTCGTTTGTGCATTTGAGGTAAGAAATGGAGAGCCCAACCTTGCTATTCTGTGATGCTGTCACTCTATGATTTTATGATCAGCTGTTCTTGGCCATTTCATTGCATTTCTGTGGTAGGGTCCTGTCTCAGGAGAAGTCAAGCAGTTGTGGGTTACCTGTGATTTGGGGGGCTGCACACAATTTATTCACTTTGGGAAAAATTGTTTTGCAAACAGTGAAGAAAGACCCGAGAAACATGAAGTGTCATTATACTGATCATTTTCACTTCCATGGGCTATTTTAATCCTCTGAGACAGCTTTCTAGTGCCGATAGAAACGGGATGCTTTTTCTGGTTGAAACTGAAAAAGAAAACCAAACTGTCTGCAATAACGTGGTTGGTTTGTTTGTTTGTTCTTTTGTTTTTTGGTTGTTTTTTCCCGTTAAGCTGAAGGACTCATTGGAAATTGCCAGTAAAGGGTCTTCTTATTTACACCTTGATATTTGTGTGTGTAGGTGTTAGCTCTTTGAGAATTGTTTATTGTTTGGCACAGTTCACTTTGGTTTTGTTTGCCATGTTTGTTTCCTTAGGTGTTTCTATAATGGGATGTATTATACTTCTTTTCTTTAAAAATCAGCCTCGATGGCAGCTGCTTCCCTCAGATTAGTTACAAACAAAGAAAGATTCTGGTTTAGATAGCTCAGTGTTCAAAAACCTGCTAGACAAACCCACGGAAGAAGAACCTGCCTGTAGATATTAAATGCAGAGAAAACACCTCTGCCTTTAAACCCTCCTGAATTGCAAAATATCACAGTCTTGGAGAGTAACATGGGACTGTATGTTCATGAAAGACTTGTTGTGGCTCTTAGTGCCATGGTCTAGGTCATGGTGATGTTAGGTCATAGGCTGGACTTGATGATCTTAGAGGTGTTTTCCAGCTTCAATAATTCTGTGATCCTGTCATTCTTGTATTCCTTCCCATGTACCTGTTCTTGGCAAACAGGACATTGGGTATTTCATCTAAAATAGCACCTCAGATTTTGATCCTCATGTTTTTATTCAATGTCATAAAACCACAACAGTTTCTCAGCAACAACACATCTGATTTTTTGATTTACTTTGTCTCCACATCACAACAGAAAATAAAATCGTTGTTGATATCATAATCTGTGTGCCAGAGCTTGCACGTGAAACACAAAAAGAATAAGGTGTATTGAAACAGAAAGGTGGTGCAGTTGGGTGTACAACCCCGTCACCCCATAACTCTGGGAATTGTCACATTTTGAAGGTTACCATTAAAAACTGAAATTATATGTCATGAAACCT
This sequence comes from Phoeniculus purpureus, assembly GCA_028565055.1. Classification (NCBI taxonomy): domain Eukaryota; kingdom Metazoa; phylum Chordata; class Aves; order Bucerotiformes; family Phoeniculidae; genus Phoeniculus; species Phoeniculus purpureus. The sequence continues at coordinate 40,112,638 of JAOXOE010000441.1, forward strand.
CATGAAACCTCATGAAACCTCCCTTTAAAAGCTTAATACTAGTTCACAAATTTCATTAAACAACAACGAGATCAGTAAACCAATTGTGGTTGGTTCTGGTCATATGATCTCATTTGTGGCTTGACTTTCTCCTGATGAATATCCTTACGAGAGCTGCTCTCAAAGGCAGAAAATCTCCAGTGTGTTCATATGTCTGATTTAATCGGATTGCCCAAATGACCATTTTTCACTGCTGCTAGGGAATCAGAGCCATCCCTGTATCCTCCTTCTCAGTCTCAAGGTTCCTCTCAGCCTGCACAGATTTAGGGCCAGGTGAGTGTGAAGAATCACAGAATCAAAGAATCATTGAGGCTGGAAAAGTCCTCTAAGATCATCATGTCCAGCCCCTGACCTGGCACCACAATATCAGCTAGACCACGGCACTAAGTGCCACATCCAATCTTCTCTTGAACACCTCCAAGGGTGGCAACTTCACCACCTCCCTGGGCAGTCCATTCCAACGTCTGATAACCCTTTCTGTGAGGGAACGGCTCCTAATCTCCAAGCTAAACCTCCCTTGGTGCAGCTTCAGGCCCTGCCCTCTCGTCCTGTTGCTAGTTGCCTGGAAGAAGAGCCCAGCCCTCACCTGTCTACAACTTCCCTTCAGGTAGTTGTAGAGAGGGTGAAGGTTCCCCCTGAGTCTCCTCCAGGCTATAAGCAGCACGTGGTAGCAGAGCTCCACTGGAAAAGTTAAGGAAATGTCTCAAACTACTCCAAAATTTATGTGGGATAAATCTGGCTATAGAAGTCTTGGAAAAACTCATATGAGAAATACCCAGTGAACACCCAAGAGATGGAGATCCTCAGCTGAGGAAACATGTCGGTGCTTTTCCAGCTCCTTGGTACAGTCACTGTCAGGACAAATGTCTGTTCCACTGGTAGTGCTTAAGAAACAGCCAGCTGTTAAGAAAGAAAAGACCTCTCTGTTGATGATTTAATTGTACTGAAGTGCTCTTACCCTTACCTGATGTTACTTGGATTAGCTCTGCTCACACTGATGGAACCAGCATGGTGTATTTGCACAATCCCCTGGGGCAGCCTGCCTGGAAATATCCTACCTCTTTAAATAAAACTGTATCGTTCTGTTTGTTTTTTTTTTAAATATACCTTATAGTCTAATTTTCAAGTTTGATAAGTGAAAAACCATTTAATTCAAAAACCTTTCAGTAAAAGGAAACTACAAGTTAAGAAGATGTGTTGCCTTAACAAATGCCTGAAGTTAGCTTGAAGCGAACAGCTGCTTAAGGAAACCTGGGAGGATGTAAAGCAAGGCTACGCCTACCTTTCACCAGCTTTCTCCAGGCAAGCTTACCATTTTTTCCTTTGTTTATTTTATCTCTATATAACAACACAGAAGACCTTACTATCTTGCTGATATTTATTTCTGTCTAATATTGCTGATGTTCTCTCTTTACAGATAAAATATCCAGCTGAGTACTGCTTCCACTCAGCAGGAAGCAGTAGTCAGCCTCTGCCTCTGGCAGCCCAGGCAGAATCGCATGCTGTCTTTGACACGCGGTTCCTCTGAGCCTGGGAAAGCGGTAGGAAATATGAGATGTCCTAGAGGAATGTGAAAGACATCATGTGTCTTGGAGCTTGATGCCTTTCTGGAAAAATTCACTTATGCTCCAGATTCATATTAATTCCTCAAAATCTGCCATTTGAAACGTGACGTAAGAAAACTTGGGGAAATTGAAGCACAGACCAGCACCACCCTTGCATACAGGCTCTGAGTAGGTCAGGGCTTCTTAGCTGAGGAGAACAGCTTTGAAAATGTCTCCACAACACAAAGCAGCTGTGAGAAGCTATCAAGGGTGGGTAAGGTATGTTAACTAGGGATTGGGGAGTAATAACAAAAGTCTCAGGGATTGACAAGTTAATCAAAGCTGGGCTGCAGTTTAAGACACCTCAGAAGGATATAAACCAAAGCTGTTCAAAAAATTTCTATCAAGAGCTGCTGGAGAGATGTGAATACTGCAAGAAGCTTGGTCATATCAGCACCAAATGAATGGCAGGTTACAGGCGAGGGCTGGGGAGAGAGAGTGGAGTTTGATTTGCAGCACCAAAAGGAAACGAGGAGTGATGCTCTGCTCCTGGGTATGAAGTGAAATTCTCATATGAAGGACAGGACAAGGGAGGGGACTGAGAGGGATTAGATCACCTTGGAAATGTTTGTGGGGCTGAAATGGGATTTGGGAAAATGAAGAGGAGGTGTGGGGATGTGTCCATAAAGAAGAGGTAAGAGAAATAAAGAGAAGTTTCTGGAGGCATAGGGGGAGCAAGCAGAGGCAAATGTGAAGATAAGCTGGTGGAGGAGGAGGAGGAGACCTATGGTTGGATGTGAAGAGTGAGGAAGCTGAATACATTTTGCAGCTGGTCCTTCTCCAACAGGAAATAGCATTAATAGACCTTGCTCCCATCTTGGCAGCTGTGGAAGGACAGTAAAGGATCATCACACCTGAAACCCGTGCACAGCCTGCCAGCCACAAAGTATTTTCAGAATTATGGGAGGGGAAAAGGAGAGAAAAACAAAGTAGGTGGCAGAGAACCAGGTTGTCAGGCTGCTGTGGCAAACTCCTTAAAAACTGAGAGCCCCTTCAGTATAGGGTGCTGTAGTGCGGTTATTAGCTGCTATCCCCAAGAACTCTGGGTTTCTGGTGTTATTGCCATGAGCAAGGCTTCAGAACACAAGGGTGTCTTGGAGCTGCAGGATTTGAAAAATAAACTAGCAGGCTGAGTTAAGGAAGACCTGGTGTGAGTCAGGAGCTGTTAGATCTTGGCAGAGGGAGACCTGGTCATAGGTGAGGGCCAGGACCCAGTGCTGAGCCTGAGATGCTACAGAGCCTGTGATGTTAACCATCATGTGCATTCACTGTCTTCTGCTCAGTTCATGGGCTGGGCTACAGCATCAACTGGATGATGAAAACACTGAAGTGTTAGGAATTGACGAGGGCAAAACTATGTTTGGAAGAGTAAGACAGTTTTGCTTTACAGCACAGATTATTCTGATTGTAGTAAGTTTTCTGGTTTTGTTGGCAAAAAATATCTGCCAGCAGGAGACAACAAATGGCTTTTAACATATTGTTTTCTTGAAGGAAAGTATTATTTTTTTAAAGATCTCTCCATTAAATCTGCATATTCTTGGAGACTGAAGAAAACAATCTGACCAGGGGAAAAGACAGAACAGCTGAAAATCTATTTGCTAAGTCCTGCAATGGAGAGTATGTGTTTTAAGTGAAACAGTGATGACAGGGGAAGCTTTAGACAGCTTCAAAGGAAAAGCAACCAGGCAGTCCTGCAGGACTTCAAAACCTTGCTCAGAGACAAAGCTTTTTGTACAGCAGAGCTTGAAATTCAAATCAAGTGGAGAGCGAGCCAAGCCGACCTTGAGTATGCCGCGTTTCACTTGGCGTCCTTTAAGGCTTCAAGAGTTACCTTATCATTTACTCGCATCATATGCCATACGCAGGGCTGCTTTGCAGGTGTTTGCTCTTTTGTTTAATTTCTTTCCGTATTATGGAGTGATTACATAGACGTGTGGCATATCACACGTGGTTTACAAAGGTCTTGTGCAATTGGATTCTCTTTCCCTCCTTCATAGGCAGATTCACAGGAATATTTTAGAGACATGAGACTTCATAATTTTAAAAGATTTGCTCTTTTTGTCTTTGTGGTCTTAGGGGTCACATGTGAGGGTAAATATTGGGTTGTCCTGCATGACATGAAGTCAGAGTAGATGACTGAAAACTCTTTAACAGGCAAATCCAGATACTCTTCTCAGTGTCTCCCTCTTTCCCATTGCTGATGATTTATTTTATAATCACAGCATGGTGGAGTGTCAGAAAGAGCAAAAAGATCCCCAAACGTCTACCAAAGAACCTGAAATAACTTTTTAATTCTATCTAACACTGACACAAGGGCAGCTCAATACAGATACCTTTATATCAGAACCAGAAACAGAACAATTTTGGCTAATTAATAGCATGGTTTATATTTGACTAATGAATATAAATAAATTCCTCATCTAATGTAGGATGCTTTCAAATTAAGGGCAGAGGGGAAACTACCCTTTGAAGGAACAACTGAATGTTGCAGAATTATTTTAACTATTAGACTTTGCTGGTTCTAAGGCAAAGAAATGCTGAAAGCTTGCTTCTACACTGGTCTCAGCACCCCAGGGATCTGCTGTGGGTAGATGTGAGCCTGGCAGGAGACAAACTGGGTGGTTTGAGAAAAGTGAACCCAACATAGGCAAGGAGTAGCTCTGCCAGCCAGGTGTGCAACAAGTGGCAAGACTTGCTGTCCTTTAAGCAGGAGAAGCTGAAGGTACTGGCTGGCTTTGGCTGTTTGTAGGAGGTTCATTTAGGCGTGTGATTGCCTTTTCCATTTTTTTTCAGAAAGGGTGAAAGATGTTCCCAAGGCTCCCGTGTATTTGCTCAGTGATGGGTATCTGCTGGGCTATCAGCAGTCACAAAATGCCTCCTGGTGTCTCCCTGCATTTCAGTGTCTTGTTATTTCATCAGTGCTTTATTGTTTCCCTCTAGGTCCTAATCTGGTATCAATGGCATGATCTTAACATGGAGACAGAGGTGAGTCCATTGCCTAATAAGAAGTAACTGCTCCAGGCGCTAAGGTAAGGGAATGAAATGGGATTTATGTCTCCTGCTGTGGTTCCACAGAAATAGCACCGAAAGACTCTGGCTCTGGCTGGTTTAGTAATCTATGTGGTCAGGTATCTCCTGGAAGTGGCTGGCAGCTGCTGATGCCCAGCTCTGTGCTTCCTTTGTGATGAACCCAGAGTCTGTGTTTTCACACACTCAGTGGCAGGGATGGCACAGCAGTCCCCACAAATGCAACTCATTTAATGGCAGCATTTGCAGGAAGATGTGAGAGGATGGAAATTCCTGCTGTGTGTCTCCAATTCTGATGCCATTTCTGGGATAAGACAGGAGAACGGTCTTTGAATTTTGCTCTTTTGCATAGGTCTGAGTACTCCAACGCTGAGCAGTGGCTTTCTGAGGGACAGATGCTCAGCTGGCTAGAGAGGATCTGTCCAGAACCCTCCACTGTGGATGTGGCTGCCAGCTAGGACAGACAGATCATGTTCAGCTGTGGACAGCTTGCAGTAACCCTTGCTGATGTGTACAGAGATGGGGACAAAAAAAACCCTCCTGTCCCTTGCAGATGTGGTTCCCACTGCTTAGTAGTTTTCTACTGTTTCTGAGACCTCAGGTAGGAGGAATCTTTACTGTCCGGAGCTGGACACTTCTCTCAACCTTCAATCAACAGAAAAAGTGCTGTTGAACACAGAATTTTTTGGTGAAAAGGCTTCACTTCATTCTGGATACTTCTACTTTTGGAGGCTTTTATAAATAAAGAGCAGCTCCAAATTTATGATAAAAAAGACTACAGGAAAATTAACCTGGCTGAAGATGCTATTAGTTGCAGTTGTGGTGTCTCCTCAGAAACTACCAGAAGGTGTTATGGAAGCTAAAAAGCCCAGGTAGATTTTGTTTCAAACACTGGACAGACAATTAGCATTTTGTCTTATTCTGGTGGGTAAGGCAGAGCCTGTATGGCAGTGTTTGAGCTTCCAGGACAGGGTTTCACAGACCACCCCTGTGATTAGGGTTACTTTTGTAAGCACAGAAGCACATAACACACCCAGGAGCATAATCTCCGTCCTGGTGTAGAATCCTCAATGGCTTTGGGTAGCAGTAGAACACAGAGGAATCCCTGTGCATGGGCTCTGCTTTTAGCTCTGTAACCAACAGGGGGCATTAGGTCTATGCTTATTAAACGTGTATTTCTGCTCCTAGCAGACAGAAAGCTCCAAGTTTTTTGATTGGAAACAGCAGGATGGGAATCCTATATTCTTCAAAAGCTATGGGATTCTGTTTTCCTGAAACATGTGGTGTCTGTGCATGTCCGTCCTGTTCTATTCAGGCCTAGCTTGTGTCTGTTTTGATGCAAAGGTAAGTGAGATTTGACGTCATTAAGAACCGGATGATTTCAACACGATCTGTAGCTCAAAAAGCACTTGAAAAATATGTGTTTGTGGTGCAGATTGGTTTGTATTGATGATTTACAGTTTTCTAACCAGAAATTAAAGTAAGGCTGCAATTATGTCTTTCTGATGGAAATTAGATTCAGTAGCACACGGTCAACTACTGCTCTTCATTGCAGAGAAAACCTTTGCTGAATTGCATTCGGATTGCTGAATGCAAAGGGCTTCAGCGAGGAGATATAGTGCAAACACAAACTGAGGTCTTTGTAAATGAAAGTTGTATTTATTACAGAGGTAATCATTATGGCTACAACCAGTCATACCCCTGCATGTGCAACTACCCGTACACACATTCTGATGGGTTGGTTTTTCTTAAATATTGATAGCACTGAGTGTAGAAGCAACTTTTTTCTCTTCACACATGAAGCTGGGAGCCTGCAGCCTGCTGTGTGCTCCTGTCACATCCAAGCAGCTGGATAATTGTTTTAGATAATTTCTACAATCTATTTGGATATAGCAGAATAGGTTAAGCAAGTAGAGTTTAAATTGTTAGGCAATACAGATGAGGAGAGCTGCTTTCATCAAGCAATGTCAAAACAAATTGTTGGCTAAAATGTACAGGCGCTTCAAGTTTCAATAAGTTGATTTAATTACCTGCCTTATGTTAGAATGGGTTTTACATAACCTAATAACTTTAATTTCTTCCTAAGTAAGGTAAAAATTATGATTCTGAAGTAAACAAACAAGCAACATCAGGCACTTGCAGAGTTTCTGCCTGCCAGTGCATCTGGGATCCTGTGAGCAATTCTTGGCCCCTGCTGTCAGAGAAATTCTAGTTGGATCAGTGGCACACAATATCTCCCTTCTCCTGAGCTCTCTTCATAACCCTGTTATAAAAAAAGGCAAGAGGATCCAGGTTCACTTTTATCTAGCAAGAGAGAAGGTGAAGGGGAAACAAGTGCAAACGGCTAGTCCTGTAGCAGGGCGCTGCACGGTGAGAACTTTTATGAACACAACTTTCTCATTTGCCTGAGAAAAAAGCATGTAACTGCAAAAGGGAAGATATAGTTATTGCCAGATTTTTCGTGCTAGTAGGGGTGGACTCTTCCCAAGTGTTTTTCCTAATGTAAGCACATTCTATCAGTGTATTCCCCAGGGCACTGAACCCCAAACTGCTCCACTGGAAAGGGGAACTGCCTAGTGATGGCTTTTCTCAAATGCCACCGTGGCTCTGATGTACTGACTCCGCATCAGGAGCTGCACTGCTCTCTGCTGCAGCAGAACTTGGTTCCATTGGTTCCCGGCATGTGAGTTTGGGTTAGATGGGGTTACAGAGCATTTCCCAGCCTTGTTGGCTGGAGGAAATTACAAGAGGGTACAAATGCTTGTGTGTCCAATTTGCTGCTGCCTGGTGTTTCTGACCACTGCCTGTGGCACAGTTTGTTTGTTGGATCTTAACAGCTCTGCATTATTAAACAGGTTGTGGGAGACATCCCAGAGCACCAGGGCTCACAGGCATTCTTTTAAATGCCAGATCCGCATGAGAAGGACAGCCCAGACTGCCTTCAATGCACTCTAAGAAGCGGCTCAGTTTTAATGGCTTCCATCAGATTGTAGATTTGTCTACAGGAGTAAAAGAAAACACTTGTATATGGCCAAGTTTAAGTCACTAGAGGTAATTGCTACAGTACCTTCCTCTTGAAACCTGCTCCTGTTTCTGCATCTGACTGCTTCTTAATGTTGACAGTGATTTTTACACTTTTTTTCCCAACTGAAGTCCAAATGCTTGGGGGTGAAATTCCCATTCAAGTCTTCAACACAGGAGCAGCTTGTAATTTCAAAAAGGAGAGTTGTTGTCTGGGGAGAGGGTTGGATCAAATTCATCAACAGAAAGAACACTTGCATATTCGTTGCTTTCCTAAACTCTTTCCCCGCTCCCTGCTGTCTGCTTTTTGGATCTATGTGCTGAACAACTTACCAGTCATGGAGAAAGTTTTGGTTTTGCTCTTGCAGGACACCTTTCCTGTAGTTCATGTGGTCATCTCCTGCAGCCTAGTACTCAAATCAGTGAGGGGATGGTGCTGCAATGTGACTATTCTGTAAAATTTCTGTAAAATCCTGAAAGCTCACTGTGAGTGCATGCTCTGTGTTTTAAAGTTCTCTATCAGGATTGCTATAACATGGAAATCCTTGAAGAACTGATCTATGGGTCCAATTTAACCTCAGAAACCAAGTACTAAAATTAAATCCTACTTTGATTCTTACAGTCCTCTTCCAAAGTTTGCCTTGTGGTACTTTGACCCAAGTTCTGGAGTAATTCCCTGTGCTTATAAGTAAGTGGTGGACTTTATGTCTCATTTTCTACCAGATTAAGAAGCGGTTGTAATATCTGTGGTACAGGACTTTTGCTGTTCTTCTGCACTTGTCCAGAGCAGTAAGGTCTTGAGGAAAGACCTCTTAGAGCATGAGAGCATTTGCAGCTGCAGTTTCAGCTTCTGACTGGTGACTGGTGATGTGCTGAATGTTCAGATTTGTGTTCTAGGCCAGAAAGGACCCTATAGTTGCTACAGCTGGAGTGATACAGCTCTGAGGGTCATCACTTTTAAGACTTATTCTGTAGTTCAGAGGTGCTGTGGGCATTACAAGGTCTGTAGGCTTCAGACTACCTACTCAACTAGAAACACAGAAGTGTATTATACCTTACCTGGATTACCTGGCATGGAAGCAACCAGATCATCTAGAAAGATCCTTTTTGTTTTTGAAAGCTGCTTGGTCAATGCCCTGATACATTTTCTCATAAGCACAATTTAATGTTCTTCAATATATAAATATCAGTAGGATCTTCTTCATAGTGAGGGTGATGGAGCACTGGAGCAGGCTGTCCAGGGGGATTGTGGAATCTCCTCCTCTGGAGACGTTTAAAACCTGCCTGGGTATGTTCCTGTGCAGCTTGGTCTAGGTAATCCTGCTCTGGCAGAGGGATTGGACTAGATGATCTTTCAAGGTCCCTTCCAATCCCTAATGTTATGTGATTCTGTGATTTAATTCAGTCTGAACTGCATTTTAAACAGCATCTCATCTGTTGGACCTGCTTGTGTTCGTAAAGAGTGGTGGTATTCCGTGTGTCCATTAAAACAGCAGATTCTGTTCTGACACCTTTTCCATGCTAATCAATTAGTCATGTAAGATGTTACCGTTTCCCAAAGAAGTGCTGGAGTAGCAGCTCTGTTACTTGTTTTGAAAGGTTTGTGTGTCAGCAAATTCTGCATCTGTGTTCTGTTTTCTGCAGAGCCAGCAGCAAATCCTAATAAAACTTAATTTGAGAAAACTTGCCAGTGAGGTGATAGGTTGAGATTAACTGCTCTAAAAAGAGGCAATTCCATGCTAAGGTTTCTAACTTCTCCAAAGAATCACTATTATAAACGTACCAATTTAAAGACTTCTTCCTGTGAAAAAGAATATGAAAACTTGCACAGAATTAATATAATAAGGAAAAAGCAGGCAGCCAGCTACCACTCCCAATAAGCCTTGACAATTAAACTGTGCACAGGCCACCTTCACACTGAACTCAAGGGAAAACTTCACTGGTGCAAAAATACTCAGCTGAGTTACATACTTACTGGAGGATCTATGTTGTTGTTCCGCAGATCTTTTGTCCTAGTAGTCAAGAAAAAGGATTCATAACTTTTTTCTTTCCTATTGCAGTTAGACATAGCTTGAAGGATAACCTGTGTGGAAGGGGAAGGACCAACTGCCTTCCAGAATGGCTTGAATGATCAGTGATGCATCCAAACCAATTTTTGTGAAGAGAGAGTATGGGAGCAAGGGTTACTACAGACACGCCTCTGGTGTCACTCTTCTCCCGATCTGGAAAAGAATTTGAAGCAGATAAATGAAACCTCAAGTTAGCAATAAGAAGATCTAAGTTTGATCATGTCTTCAGTTCAAACTGAACTGTGTAGGAGAATACGTAGTGCCTTTTTTTTTTTGCTGAAACTTTCAGTATGTCCAGTAATAGAAATTTTAACAACATTTAAAGTCACCTGCTGGGTTCTAACGACAATTTATGTAAAAAAAAGATTGCAATTGAGCTAAGCCCTGGTGTAAACAATTTCCTTCTCAAATGCACTTCTCTCATAAACAAGGGTTTATAAAGAGTTTTAGGATTGAAAAAAACCTTGTTCTTAACTGCACCACCCCAAACATGTAAAATGCTTAGCTTAGGCTGCCAACGTTATAGAAGCAAACAGTAAAGCATTTTTCTGAATTTTTTAAAGTACATAATTTTAAGGACAATTCAATGTCACTTACTTTTGCCAGTGCTCCAGCCACCAAAATGTCTTGAGATTTTTTTTTCTAGTGTACTTGATGCACAGTCTTCAGCCTGTATTTCTGAGACAGTAATATGTAGTGGACTTCTACATCTGGAGAAGGTTATTTTTTCCTGTAGCCCCTGCTCATTTCAGAAAAAGCTTTAGAACCTGATACGTTCCTCACACAGAGAAGGGTCCGGAAGAGATGTCAGACATGGGAATAACTTGTAACACCCCTGGGAAGGAAAATGATGTGATGTCTTGTCTGTCACAGTGTTTGCAGTGAACACAGCTGGTATCTTCTTGGTCTGTCTTTCCTCCTGCCAGGACAGCTCTCCTAGGTGCTTTCCACACATGTGTGCTACCTAGTGTGGATGGAAAAAAACTAAGAGGCAAGATCAGACCTAGAGCTCCAGCTCCCAGTCATAGGATTAGAGGCTCTCAGCTTTTGCTTCTTCAACAAATACAAGGTTATTTCCTTGAGGGCCCTGAAGAAAGCTTGGAAATGTGTTGAGATCATAGCCTGTGAAGCAACCCATGTCTTCCAGTCTGCATGAAGCCTGAAAAATAGCTCTGATGCCTCCATTAGACTTCATCTAGACTATTATTCACTGCTACCCTTTCTGCATTTAGGATACTATTTATTTCTAAGTTCTTTGTCAAGGAGTTATTGCTGATTTGTGTGGTCCAAAGACGTCCCCGCAAGCTCTGCACCCTGGAATCAAAACCAGGTTTTTCAGAAGGAGCTGTGAGCCTGTGCAGTCCTTCTGCCTGTTATGGATTTCCATAGTTTACACCTGCAAAGATTTTTTGAGGCTATAGACGTCAGGATTAGTCAAAAAGGCCAAGAGAAAGAGAAGATACTTCTGTGAGGTGTTTTTTTTTTGCTGGACTTTGCTTTAAATGCAAAACACTTCCAAGACATAACCATGCATTTTTCCTGTTCTGACTCTTTTCTGTGATCATTCAGCTATTGGCAAAACTAACCTGTAAAGTTTGATTTTGAAGTACAGGAGTACTCTGTAATCCCCTCTTCACATGTTATTTCAGGCATTACATGTTCATGGGTAGAAATATTTTCCCCTTAAAAAAAAAAGGAGCAAGAGAAGGGCATAAATCTGTTTTTCTTGGCTTTCTGTAGTTAATCTGGTTATTTGTCTCAGTGTAGTCTGACAGTAAATTATTGTTCCTATCGCCTTACTTCTTGGGAAAAACAACTGGCGGGGAAGTTGCCACAGGCTCATTAGGGCTCCCAGTGATTAACCTCAGTGCTGACATTTGCTGTCCTTACACTGCAGCAATTTCTGCCCTTAATCCTCATACTCTTTTGACCTGCTGAACAACTGCATTTCCACTGCTGCTTGATGTGGCCATGCTCCATCTACCTTTCTCCCAGACCTTGCTTCTTGGGCATCTGTGCCACCCTGTGGTACTGGTCTTACTAGGTTTTTAGGTTAATTCAGAGGACTTTTTCCTCCTCTTTTTTCCAAGTAGAGTTTGAGATTCCCACTTCTCCTCTCCTGAAAGACTCAAAGCCATGAAAAATTTTCTCCTTTCACAGTATGTTTCTCTACCCATAAATGTGCTGCAGCATCTCTAGTGGCTTCCTTGAAGGGTTAGAGATATGAACCCTGTACCTTTGAAAAGAAGAAATTTCCTTTCTTTCCAGAGAGAAAGTCCCCAGGAGTCTTGGTCTGGACCTTACAGCACCTGCCTGGTGCTGTGATAATGGACTTTGAAAGTTTTGATGCTGTTAAATTTGAGGTGTTATTTTAGGTCATTTCAGAAGCTTTAATGGCTCCCTGTGACCGCACAGCTGGACTGGTGACAACTAAAGCACAGACTTTGCAGGTGAAAAGGTATGAAAAACAGCATTTATGATAACATTTTCAAGACATTGTCCCCCTCCCTGAGTGTCAAATTCTGACTTAATAAAAGTCTACAGAAAAGTAAAGTCGGGGTTTCTAAACACTCCAAAGTGAGGCAATGCCTTTTGACTGTCGGGTTGCTTCTGCCCTTGTGTCAGTACAACACTGTTCAGTACAACACAGTCTTCAGTTACAATCCCCATGTATTTTCATATATGTTTGGCTATATACATCTCCCCCACCGGCTTATAACTTCTGTGTGACTTTGGTGCCCTGAATGGACATATACACGTCACTGGCAAGAGAGAAGTGACAGTGTATTTATTGGTACAAAACAGTGATTTAACAAAATTTGACCAGCAAACGTGAAATTTTAGCAAGATTCGAGGGCATGGTATACCAGATCGTTTACTGCATGGAGGACAGGCTCAGTCAAAGGTCTCAGGAGATCCTGCCAACTAAAACACTGTGCATGCTGTTAGTCTTTAAAATGTCTGTAATGAAGCTGCAAAGTGTTTGCAGCTGTTAGCCACTGACCAAGAATCTGCTGTGGCAAGGAATCTCTCAGCCTCTTAGAGGAGTCTCCTTTTCAGGAGTCCCTGCCCAAGCAGAAGTCTTGGCAGCCAGCTGTCATTCAGGGAAGCTCTTGGGCTGCCCGCTATTTGTGAGGGTAAGATGATTGATTTATAATCATGTTCACATACCAAACTTTGTTTGAGATTATTATTGCCCTTGGATGTTTTTCCCCCGAATCCATATTGAGCAGGATCCAATCACCACACCTAGAGGCATCATTGTGGGACCATTAGCTCAGAAGCAGAGTACAGGGAATAAGGGCCATGTTGATGGGAAGGGTTAAGCATACCGTCACATTTATTAGAGCTAAGGTCTCTTATACCTTAGCTCTGCTCCTCAGAGAAAATGAAGAGTCTCATCTTAAAAGCAAGCTAGACCTGGAAGGGTTAAATCTGTTACAGGACTCTTTCATGAAGCCGTGCAAGTCACTGAAACCTAGTGTCTCCCCATGTACAATCCGCCTACTTTTTTCCTAAGCTCATGGGAAAGGCAGAGGTTGGGATCTGGAGAAATGCTTTGCTCTCACAGCTATCACTGAAGTCACCAGATTCTGAACATGTAATCCTCTGCTAATGTGGGACTCCTCTACTACAGGATCCTGGATTTCTTGAGTTGGACACTATGAATTACCAGATGATTTTGACCTTAATCTTACTGTGCCCCAGTTTCCTGTCTGATCCCTGTGTGACAAGGTAAAATGCCAGAGATGTTCATTGATGCCTACAAAGCACCAGCAGATTAGTGATGAGCACCACAATGAAATTAATCATGCCATGCATGAGCAGAGGTTGGCTGATGTCCCGGGAACACGGCACAGGGCCATGCTGCATGAGAAGCGCCAAGGGGAAAGAGTTAGCCATTACCCATTCACTAAGCACCATTCGGAGTGTATCCTAGGTGCACAATATGCAGAAAGGTTTATTTCTTCTGAGTTCCTGCATGTTTGTCTTGGTTATCCAACCCTTTCTCAGTGTTTTTGCATCATGTAAGTTCTGATCCCTTTTCTCTGGACTGCCAGAGGGGCTAAGGGATGGGAGATCCATAACCTCTGGATTTAGGTGTCCAGACTTTCTTGTGCACAAAAGAGAATGAAGAGTTCTCACTGGTGCCAAGTCAGATACCATCAGGTACTTTGGCTCTGAGCTTTCATCAATATTTTCCATCAATTTTTATACCAGAAGCAACAATTTTGTCAAGTATCTATTGTCTTCCTGTCTGTCAAATCACCTTTTCAGATTTCTAATGGGGGAAGAAGAAAAGACAAAAAATAGGAAAGAAGTTGTGATTTATTCTCTCTCTTCCCTCCTTTTTTGTTTTTGTTTTTTCTTCTAAGTATTCTCTATTGGTATTATCTGTCAGCTGTTGCTATAAGCAGAGCAATGAGCTCCTTTCTGAAGGCTGCAATCTGAATGAAATGAGAAATGGTGCCACATGTATAAGCAGAACTTATGGCATCCTCTCAATAACTTTAAAACTCAGATTTCTCCTGTATGGTGAAATGGGCTGTGGGATAAGAACCTTGCTTCCTGCAGTGTTCTGATGAGTCACACACATACTTCTTGGATATTGTTTTGAAGAGTAAAAGAGAATTATCCTGATAGTCCTCCCTACTGAGGAGAAGCTGCAATACAAGCTTACCCATTGTCCCACTCCAGTTTCTGACAACAGGTACAATTTAATAGATTAAGGGGAAAGGTGGAGGGCTTCATGCCTCATAGATGTCAGAGAAGTCTCTTCTGTCACAGTCTTCTGTGCAGAGTGTCTGGGCTTTAAGAAGTGAATTCTACATGATTCTCCCACAGTCAGCATGTTTCAGACATGTCCCTCTGGCACCTGTTTCTCAATTGAGCCCTTGTTTCAGTAATGTTCCTATAAGGCATGAGACAAATCCACCAGAAATCAAACACTACTAGTTCTGGAATTCACAGACTAAGTTGTACAAGTCGTGTCATTTATAACTACAACTTGTGGTTGACTTAGTGATGATTTACAGCATGGAAAGTATTCATTGTGCACTAGGGTTAGAAAACAGTTATGAGCCTTGTCAAGAGAATCCCACCCACTCATTCTGCTCCCAGTAGTTTTAGACCTATGTGAGCGGGTCTCACTGAGTGCCTAAGGTGACTCTGGGGTTTCTAACTCACCTTATTACATAGGAAGCCTGGGATGTAATTATCCCCCTGTACTGGGCACTGGTGAGTCCTCACCTTGAGTACTGGGGGCAGTTCTGGGCCCTTGTCTTCCAGAAAGGTGTTGAGGTGCTGGAGCAGGTCCAGGTCAGAGCAATGAGACTAGTGAAGGGACTAGAGGGAAAGTCTTATGAGGAGAGGCCAAGGGAGCTGGAGTTGTTTAGCCTGGAGGAGAGGAGAGTCAGGGGTGATCTTATCACTCTCTATAACTACCCGAAGGGGGGTTGTAGACAGGTGGGGATCAGGCTCTTCTCCCAGGCAACGAGCGACAGGATGAGAGG
>JAOXOE010000441.1:40138063-40155113 GCA_028565055.1 Phoeniculus purpureus
AAGAAGAAAGAGGAGTTTCTTAGCTCACCCCGAGGCTGAAAGGGCTGCTCCGTGGAGGGATGGTGGTGATTCTGCATAACAGTCTTGCTTTCTTCGGTCCGTGGCATCCGGTCTGGACCGAGGCTCTTTCTGCAAGCGGCCGAGGTCCCGGCCGCTTCCTGCGGGGCTCTCTCTGCAAGCGGTTGTCTCTGCGGCTAGACGGTGCCTCTACAGTACCGCGGCTAGCTCCGGTCCCGACGCAGCTCTCTCTCTGCCGCTGCAGGGAGCTTCTTGCTGCTCCCTGCCGGTAGCAGGAGCGAAGCGGAGCGGACCCGATGAGCCGTCTTCACTGCCCCCCAGTAGTGACTCTGGATGGATCTGAGGACGGAGCAAGTCAGTTTGCAGCCTCTAGGAAGATCTGTACCACACTTGCCTTTCACTGTACCTCATCTGCTTGAATCAGGACTTGGCTTGTGCTAAGATGGTGCTATGGGATGTCACCATAGCAGGGAGTGGGGGAACATCAAGGTGCCCTTGGCTGAGGGTCTTTGCTTTGGAGCTGCTAGCAAAGAAAGTCAGGAGGAACACACAGCCAGTTTTGTTTGGAAGAGAACAGACTTGTCTTTGGTGTTAGGCTGCCCTACAACAACTGGAGATGGAGAGAAAATGAGGTTATTCCAGACCTTGTATCTTACACCAGGTTTAAGCAGCTACCTGGAAATAGAAAGGAGTTGAATTTGTCAGACTGATGGAAATCTTTGCTCAAGACACAATGGTGATTGATGTTTCTGAGCAAGGAAACCATGTAACTGAGTAGCAGGAATATGGAAGTCAGGCATGCAGATGGATTTAGTCCAAGGCTGGCTGTTAGAATCCTACCTCAGGGGAGTTAACTGTAGAAAGAGCCTTTCACAAGTGTTTAGTGGTGATGATGAGCAGTCTCTTCTCCAACTACACGAAACTGCTACAAACCCCAGGGTGTATTCTCTATTCAGGAGTCTCTGTTGTTGACCAAAGTAAGGTTCCAAATGGAGATGCAGTAGAGAATATATGAGGAGTCACAGCGGAGGGCTCAGAGCAAAAACTGTCCCGCCTCTGTTTGCACTCTGCAAAAAAATAAAAATAGGTTATTTCCAAGTGTCCTGTCATCCAGCATGCAGATTGGATGTTTACAACTGAACATGGACTGGTTAATATAACGTGAGATCTGCATCCAGTTTTAATCCAGAGAAACTGCAGAAATAGGGAAGAAGTAATGTGTCTTGGCTGGAGAAAGTAACGTGACTCATGATAAAGCGTAGGGTAGGCAGAGAGTCCTGTGGGTGCTGAGATGTGGCTAAACAATAAAACTGAAGGGTTAGACTCTGACCATAAATTTTAACAAACTGCTCACTGAGCAGCGCTGTTAATGAAACATGGAATTCTATGGCTTTGTGCCTGTAGTTAGACTCCTTGGTTTCTAACAAGATGCAAACATTGATTCAAGCTTTTTCATGGATTGGAACAGGGTGCACACGTGCATATTTGCATGTTGAGTGTGAACGAATGAGCCTTATTGGGTCAGGAGACAAAGGTAAAACAGAAGTCAGTTAAGTAAAGGAAAATTCATGGTGAGAAAAGAAAACACATGCTAATATCTGGTCAAGTTTCTAGTGGCTAGACGATATATCTGATCTAGCCTTACAAGTATTAGTATCTACCAAGATAGTTCTAGTGTCCTTTTTTTTTAACATATATATAGGAATTACTGTTTTTAAGCTGTCAATAGCTTGGCTTTATGTTTTGCTCATTCCCAAGTTTCTGATGGATTCGCTCAGTTTGGTGAATGCCTTGTGAAGTATTTTTAGACACTCAGAAGTATAAAATCCATGGAAGGCAACCTTTCAATGCTGTATGTGGGCTGTTGGCTGCAACATCATCTTCTGCTTTGTACTCAGGGTCTTGAACCTGTGATGAGAATGTGCAGTCAAGATTGTGTCTGTTGGGCAGGGAGGCTTTGAAGCAGAGTTATCTGCTTGTGACTCTTTGTCTGTGACTCACCCAGATGTGCACAGCATCCACAAGTTTGGTGCTGCAGTCTCAGGTTTTGCCTGTTGTATCTCACTATGTCAGCAAACCTAGGGTGAAAGATAATAGTTTAAAGAAATCTCTCTCCTAATATGACTATGGGATTTGTATATTGGTTGTTTCCTTGTGAGATAGCAAATTAAGACTTGCTTTCACTCCTATCCTCTCCACACTCTCCTGGTGTGAGGTGGTGGAAGGGAGGTGACTGTGGAGGAAGCTCAGTGGGTTTAGGGTGTTGGTGGGGTGTTCCCTTTTCCAGGCTGGAGAAAATGTAAGGTGTTGAGGGATGGGTTCTAGAGAACCGTTTGGTTTGCAAGGGATTAGGATGCCCCATGTGCTATGCTGAGGAGAGCCAGGCTGAGTGCCCAGTGCAGAAAGGGTTGCAGAAAGCCAGGGAGATTTTGTGTAATGCTCAGACTTTACTCCGTGTCTCCTGGTGCTTGTAGCAAGGGCATCTCCCTTTGTGTAGGAAGGCAAATGTTTAAAGTTGGCATTTAAACGTAAGAATATTTGTTATGGGTTCACGTAAGTTCTTAGAGCTGTAATGTGTTAGATTTCACAAAATCCAAACTTCTGTTTCTCTCACTGGTTGCCTTTTAAATATTTTTTTAAATCAGCTTTTCTATAGAAAAATCCAAGAATCTCCAGTTTTTCCAAAATACAAAGCACCATTTTTTTTTAGTTCTGTTTCCTCACTCAACAGAATAATGGTTGCCTGATGTAGAATCCAGTCACAGTTATAAATACTCTGAAGAGGACCTGTGTAGTTCATGCAAACCCACTGTCACTTTTATGTGAGAATGAATGTGTGCACCTGAGCATATGCGTGTAAGTAATTGGCATAACCATCCTTCGGCTATTATGAGGGAAAACTTGTAAAAAAACCTCATTTTTTTATTTCCCACAAGAACTGTTGAAAAGGAACATTTCCTAGAATTTCTGTACAGCAGTGGTTATTAGTAGTTCTATTTTAATAGCTTTTTAGCTTAAATGAATGGGACCAGTTAGTTCCATAGCTACAGTCAAAATTAAATTGAAAACTAACTGTAAAAATAAAGAAATCTCCCAAGATTATCACAGACTACAATTTCTGAACTTCTCCTAAGTGAGAATATTATTTCCAAAGCAAAATTTGGAATGTTAATCCCACAACATTGTGTTTGAACAAAATGGATAATTCCTTCTTTGGAAACTTCTTGCTAAAAGCAGAGATGGAAGGACCTTTCCAAACTAGTGAATAAAACTATTTTAGGACAAACTCACTGTGTTGGTGCCAGTCTATGCAGATAAACTGTCTGAAAGGCACTAACTGAAAGAACAGATGACTAAAGCAATACTAAAACCTGTGTTCAGACTCTTAGAAACACTCCCTGCCCATGTTTTGTATTTGGATGCATGTTTCTAGGATGAGCCAAACCCACCTATTTGCATTTTTAATAGACTGCCACTGAGATTCGTTACCTGTTTTGTGTCTTTTCAATGGGTACATCCCTTTGGCACCACTTCCCCAATCGTGCCAAATTTCCATGCAGGTCACCTAGTACCTGCCCTTCCAGGCATGATGTGCCTTGTGGTGTACCATGATCTGCAGCAGGCACATCTCGCTCCTCTCCAGCAGCTCCTATCTCCCATCCCAGGGGTGATGCTGGCTGTGTCCTGCACAATAAACCAGGATCTTCCAGAAGGAAGAATTTACTTGTCTTACACAAGAGAGTCATCAGTATTGGCCATACATATGATTCAGCATTTAAAACTCAGTTTGCAAGTTAATTTAGGGTTGATTTCAAGATATGTTTAAAATAAATATCAGTCGTGGTACCTTGCCCAGATGTTGTGAATGAAGGAATCCTGTCTAAATTGTTAAAAGCATTGGTGCTTATATCAGTTTTTGGGGTGTATGAAGCTACTTACATTACCAGGAGTTACCCTGTTCTATCTCAAGTTGTTCTCTGGTGCTCATTTTTATTTGTTCCCCCTGAAATTTCACAACAGAAGTTACTGTAATGAATAACTCTCTCCTCTTTCTCTTTTCAGAATCCAGTTTTCTGTTGGGAAACGCCCAGATCGTGGACTGGCCTGTAGTTTATAGTAATGACGGTTTTTGTAAACTCTCTGGATACCATCGGGCTGACGTCATGCAGAAGAGCAGCACCTGCAGGTTTGTCACCTCTTTCTTTTTTGCTATTTAACACAACTTTACAACTAAAATCTGCTGGGAAGGGTTAACTGGGTTTTGGGAAAAAAAAGATTGATGTAAGAAAAATACTGTTCTGCAGAAATAAAAGTACTGAAATGGGCTTTAAATTAATGAAATCAGTAACCTGTCCAGGACATGGCAAAGCACTTAACAAGCTGCACTCAGTTAAGCACATTGTTGACTAACTTCCAGTAAAATCAGTGGTTAGTTCCACTGGGATTAACAGGCTGCTCAAATGCTTAACGTTACGTTCTTTGCTAAATCTGCGGTGGCGTTTAGGGTCCTGTAAGACTTAATCCTAACTAAAAGAAAGATAAATCCCAGTTGTTTATATTTTTTAAAAAATTATTTAGAACATCTACAAATTTAATATATTTCATCCAAATCTGCTTTGAAAGCAAACCACATCTGCCCAGCGTGGAAATTCCTGTCATCTTCTATTAACTGCATAAACACAGTCAGCACTGCAGCAATAAAGGCTCTTTGATAGGAAAAAGCTCTTAAAGTTTTGGCAGTGAGTGAGGGTGAACTACAAGTGCTCACAAAAGAGGGAGGAGTGAAATATTATCATAGAATCATAGAATGTATTGGGGTTGGAAGGGACTTCCAAAGGTCATCTAGTCCAACCCCTCTACAACATGCACGCAAGGATTTAGACTTTATTCTTCTCTCATTTGAAATTTATCGTGGCTAATATCAATATGAATGTGCTCCAGCTAATGAAACAGTAAAGAAAGTGAGGTTGTAGGTAATATTTCAGAAGTTTCTTTTTTTGTAACCGGATATTTTTGTTAAATCTCCTGGTACCATGCCAGGAGGTAGTGGACTACTTCAGCTCGTGTCAGTTCCTGTTATTACACACACACAGAGCACAGTAATGTGCAAACTGCATCTTTATTCCCAGGAAGGCGATTAAGCTGATCTATTTACTCTGGGCATTGCAGCTTTATGGCTTTTTCCTTTTGTTGGAGGTCTTTTAGGAGCAGGCAGCTGTGATTTATGGCTAGACATGCATCTGTGCTTTTTGACTGCTGCATCCTTTAAAAGGAAATGCTTCATGGAAAGACTAAATCCCTAATTCGTGTGTGCAAGCAATGTAAACGAGTGACAGAAGCAACGAGGAATGGCTGAGATACAAGTTTGTGTAGGCTTTCCCTTTACGTGTTCAGGGAGCAACTGACTCCAGGGTGGTGCTAGTGGTGGGGACTGTATATACAGTGATGACTTTTGGGACACAAGTGTGCCGAAGGCTGATTGTTGGTCGATGCTCCAGCTGGCAGGAGCAGGGTGGGCAGTGAGCCTATCGTTGCATGTCAGTCATTACTTATCCAGAAAAGCAACGTGCACTGATATGGAGTCACTGCTGTCATCTGCCAGGAAAGCCTTGAGGGGTCCATGGTGGCTCTGTGCAAGCCAGTGTCCTCTAATAGGCCATGGAGAAGAGATGGGCAGGTGCTGCTGAAATGAAATATTAATTCGCACAGTAGCAAGAGTCTCGCTATACTCTGTGAGGATGAAGGAAACTGCCTTATTGCAGCCATCCTGGATATTGGTGGAGGCTCTCTGCTGACCTGTGTATCGAACTGATATGTTTGCTGTGAGCTGGCATTTTTACAGTCAGTGCTTGTTAAAATAATTGTAAATATAGAATGGGATGGTGGGAAAATGCTGAAGTGGTGATGATTTAGCGCTACCTCTCTGGTAATGATTCCACTGTGCCACAAATACTGAGGGAACCAAAGGGTTTATTCCATCTGAGTGCTTTTTGTCAGTGTCAGGGGCTCTAGTTGCCATTTGTAAGGGTCCTGTTTTGGCCATGTTCAAGGACATCATACAGGTGAATCACACAGAAGCAAATTCAAGGAATTATTGTCAGGAATGGAATTGATAGATTTGTTCTAAAAAAAATTCTCCATATATCCGTCTCTGGATTTTGGAGAGGTCTCTCTATGCTCAAAGCATGGCTAGCACTTCATTTGTGCCTGCATCTTAGCTGGTGCAGTTATATATGCAGTGTGATGTTGTCTGCTTCTTAGGAAACATTGCAGATTAGGAGTCTTTGCAGATATAAGGAATGCTGGAGATGTTTTCAGCCTGGTCTGACATGCAGTGTATAGTCTTCCAAACAGTGTCCTTGGAGCTGCTCTCGGAGGAGCTCTGCAGTTGTATGGAATGGGAAATGGTCTGGAAGGCCAGAGGTGTCTGCTTAGCCTTACTCTGCAGAATGTCACTGGGGCATTTATTTGTAGAGTGTCTGGGGCTATTACTTGTATTATTGTCTGAGTTACGCTCTCAGTCCAGATTTAATATGTTATGCTCAGATTATCACAGAATCACTCTGGCTGGAAAAGACCCTTGGGTTCATCATGAGAGAATTGTCCCTGCCCACAGCAGGGGGGTTGAAAATAGATGACATTCAAGGTCCTTTCCAGCCTAAAGACCTGTTACGCCTGATGTAGGTGATGCTGCCGTGGCAGAGGAGTTGGACTAGATGATCTTTTGAGATCTCTTCCAACACCTAACATTCTGTGAGTCTGTGAAGTCCAACCTACTCTACAAAGTTCACCATTAAACCATATTATGTCACACTATAAATAAAAATTGCTTTATATATAATGTTTATATATATATAGTTCTGAGGCAAGTGCTCTGTTGCAACACCTTTATTGCAGGTTTTGGGATGGTCTGTGTTTACAGCTTTTTAGTGTAAAAAATCCAACCAAAGAAAAGTACACAGATGCAAACAGTGTAAATCTTGATGCTGTTTTGAGTTGTTTTTCTTACTGATAACAAGTGTGATCAAGGACAATATATAAATTGTGTGACATTCAGTCAGTTTGCCTCTACCTGTAAAGCATAGTGCCATCAAATCATCTTTCACTCAGGTGGAATTGTCTGATACAGATCTCAGGGAGGGGTAAAGGTGCTGGAGGTGCAAGTGATTATTGTTCCAGCTCAGGCAATGAGGTAGTCCTCTGACAAGCTGGTAGTGCCTTTGATTTTGCACTACTTTCATCTTTTTAACCAGCAACAATGTGCCCATTGGCAGGAAAATAGCTTAGAAATCTCTCAGTACCAAGTGCCAGTCTCCCTGGAGTCACAGGCACTATATAAACGGCACAGTGTACGCAAGGGTCAGGATACATGAATACTGAGTGATGAGGATCAGTGCGTTCTCTTTCTGGGTGCACATGGCACCCAAAGTTGCATGTGTGGCTGGGGCTGATATATAGAATAATTGGTAATAGTGAGTACTGAAATGCACTTGAATTTTAGCTGTAAGAATTTGTGTCCTGGTAAAGTATTGCTGTGCCCAATGAAAATGAACTGAGAGTCCAGAAGGAGCAGGGCATCTGCAATTGTGACACCTCTAACCTTCAATCCACCACGCAAAACCCCCTGCCTGGAGGGGCACCAATAGATCAACCAGCATGCAGCAAAAATTGCTTGTTTCATGTGCAGTTGCCCACAGTGATGACTATGTCTTCATGAACACGTTGAAGGAATAGTTACAAAACACAAAATCCAGTTTATCGTTGCAGGTAATATCAGTGTGTTCTAAATATTATTTGTTATCGGTTAAGTGCTCATTAAACCTTCAGAAGAGCAGGCATTCATTGAGTGGCTGGTTAGTACACTTGGTACTTGCTCCAGCCTTTGCTTTGCTTTGCTTACCCTTCCTTGCATCAGACAGCTTCATGCTGCGGTGGGAGTAGCTGCTTGTTGGTTTTGTTTCTGAAGAGGAAACCTGTTCTTAGGTGCTGTCTGTGTGTTCTGGTGCAGCTACACGGGGGAAGGAGCTGCCTCTCTTTCCTGGTGGTGGTGTTCACAGTGTAGTATTTCCACCAAAACACTTTCCACACTGCAGACAACATCTCTGCTCTCCCTTGTTTTGAGCTACTGCCATCACATCTGGGATTAAAAAGGTCTCTGAATGAAAACCTGTCTCCAGTGAGGCTGATGGCAAAATTCCCACTGTGTTTAAAGAAATGGGATTTTGCATGGGGATACAATGTGGTGGACTTGGAAATAGTTGAGATGTCATTTCCATGACCTGATTTTTGTGTATGTGAGAAGTCCTGCCAAAGCTGTGCAAGAAACCTTGCTGAGTATGCTGGTGGGACCCGGGGAGCTGCATTGTTTCTCCTTAGAAATGGCACCTGCTCTTTGACTGCAGAAGTTTTGAAGATGTTGCTGTGGATCTGTATTTGTTGTTCCTTCTGGCCAGATGGAACACCTCTTCTGTCAAGAAAGGCTGAGGGAGTGGGGTTGTCCGACCTGGACAAGAGAGGCTCCAGGGAGATCTTATTGCAGTTTATAAGACAGAAGGGGACCATCTTTTCAACAGGGCCTGTGGTGTTTGTTCAAGGAATAATGGTTTTAAAGTAAACCATAATAAATTTGGACTAGATACAAGGACGAAATGTTTACTGTGAGAATGAGCCCAGGTTGCCCAGACAGGTGGCAGATACTTCATCCCTGGAAACATTCCAGGTCAGGTTGGACAAGGCTCTGAGCAACTTGATCTAGTTGGAGATGTCCCTGCTCACTGCAGGGAGGTTGGACTAGATGAGCTTTAAAGGTCTCTCCCAGCCCAACACATTCTATGGTTCTGTGTTTGTATGTTGTAATTATTGTCTTCTCGCACAAAGTTTTTGGATGCACACAGAGCTGTAATTCAGATGTAGGGTCATACACCTTGTGAGAGTCACCTGTCCTCTCTCCTTACAATTCCTCAAAACCAGCTGTTAAATATCACCCTGTCACATGCTGCAGACCTGAAGCTGTTCTGCTGCTGCTGCTCTGAATCCTGATAAAGGACAGAGGAGCACAATACGAAGCTTCAGATGGGGTTTTTGTGCCATGGGATGCTTTCAAAGAGAGGCAGAGGCCCAGGCATCTTAAATGACAAGCAGTCTGCTTCAGAGATGGGGAAATTATCTAAGATTGTACCTCTCTCTGAGTATTTCACTAAGCCTTACTTCTCTTTGATAAGTCTGTTTTCTAGGTAGTAAGATTCCCAGTAGCAGAGTGGTTTTGATATTTATATCTTGTACGGTTTGCACTGAAGGCGCTCCACAAGCACTAAGTAACAAAACGCATGAGGCAGAAAAAGACAGAGTGATTGACTGAAGAAGTAGGAGTCCCTCCATGCGTACAAAATAGGACAGACTAAATTAAATTAAACCTGTGATAAGCAAAGGTCTTACGTAACTTCTACAGCAAGTGGCTTTGAGGTTTCTCTGGTGCTGTTAAAAATCACCTTCTGCAAACTGTTTCTGTTATTCCAGAAGCCTTTAAAATGTCATTTTTTAACGTGAAAATAATCTAAGAGCTGAGTAGTACGGTTTTACTGCAATAATAAGCTGCCTTTAATTTACAACATAAAGTTGAATGATTGCAGTCAGCGCTGCTAACCCGTATCATCCTCCACGCAGAATGCTGAGCATAGTTTGTAATTTTAACACCTGCTTTTCTGCACGATAACCCATGTCGAGTCAAGCACTTTAACAAATCCTTGTTGTTTTTTGCCTCAAGACCAAGAGAAGCATTGTTTTAAATCTCAAGATTTAAAAAAAAAGGGAATTCAATCGCACAACAGAGCGTGTGAAAACTACCAGCTCTTATTTTGTTTTGTAGACAGGAGGGCAGTCTGCTTTACCTCAGCAGTGCACTAAAAGAGGCACGCATTTAAAAAATCAAACTCTGTGTTGACATCTTATGTATAAAAGGTTATCAGCTGAACTCAAAAAAGAGGGGCAGGTAATTTGAAAATCAGCAGTGGGCTGTGTTTCATATTTCCTAGACAGCTGAGTCTGTTAATGATAAGCAGTACCTTGGTGAAGCCTTGTGCCCTGCTAAAACCATTTCTTGCTGTCTGTCGCTGCAGCGGCATTTCCTTTATTGTCCTGTCCCAAGGGTAACAGTTATGACTGTTATTAATGGCTCACCCTGTGCCACCGGTGAATAAGTGCCTGTTGTGGCATGTGGCCCCACATCTGCTTCCATCACCTTATTCTGGGAGCAGCTCCATTACCTCCCTTGGATGTCTGTGCAAAGAATATCTTCACGCTCTGGTTTTCATTGAGTATTTTAATGCCTGCCAAGTCACTAACCACTCTGCTGTTTTATTGTTTCTTTCAGAACAGTAGACATAAAATAAATGTTTATTGAACCTGTGGAGGTCTGTTGATCAATAAAAGAGAAGCAGCATTGAAACCGCAGAGTCACTGATAACGTTTCTTTTCCCTTTCATATCTTTAACAGTTGTCAGTTGTAGGTTTCAGCTGAAGCTCAAACTGTTTATGAACAAAGAAAATAGAAAAAACTGTACTGTCTGAGCAATTAAAAGTGTGTTCATCCAAGTGCCTGAAAGCTTTTATCCTATGTTCTGGTTTCCATCAGTTCTCTAATTGGGAATTTGCACTGAGCGATCTTCACTTATTTTTAATTCAGGGGAGAGTGACAGTAAGAGCCAGGTTGTTTCTTACAAAGGCTTTCAAAAGATTAGGGGGGTGAATTTGTTTGCACCAGCTGAAAATTTGGAAAAGAATGCAAAGATGAGATGGTCAAGTGGCAAAAAATAGCGGAGTTAAAATTACGGTTCTGTTGTGTCAGTCTGGAGAGGGATGAGCCTTCAAAAGCATTTCAATGTTTTCTGTATCTTCACTGAAATATTAAAGAAGTACAGTGTACAATAAGGAAAATGAGGGTAAATTTGGATATGTTTGGTAGTAGTGCAGATGTAGGTGCACTAAGACAGCTGATGCAGTTGATTTCTCACACAATTTTCAGATAATTACAATTATCACTTCTTATTGATTAAATCCACCCTCTTTTTGTAGGGGGTAATTAGTAAAAGGATTCCAGTTATCTTAGTGCATCTTGGCAGGATTATATTTGTCACCACTGATTCAGCCAACAAATTTTTACCTATAGCAGCTTTCATTTCTCCTCCAGAAACCTTCCCAAGAGGATTTAACAAAATTTGGGAGGATTTAGAGGTTTTATTCTGTTTTGACAGCAATATTCTCATGGCCTGCAGCTGTGGCAGTAATGATCTTATAGGCTCTTTTTCTAACCATATAGCCTTAAAGGTATTCTCAGAAAAGCACATAATGACACATTACAGTAGATTTCTTTGCTGCCATTTACAGTTGTGGTTACTCATTATTGGAGATATCCTTGTGGCACTCTAAATACTTCAATGAGGTGTAAATTGTAAAGAAACTTTATGTCATTATGAAATGACATAAACATTGGAGGTGTTGTTAAGGTGACTTTAACAAAGGTGTTGCTTGTGTAGAAAAAAGAACCTCTTTTTCTTTTTCAGTTTTATGTATGGTGAACTGACAGACAAGAAGACCATTGAAAAAGTCAGACAAACTTTCGACAACTATGAGTCAAACTGCTTTGAAATCCTCCTCTACAAGAAAAACAGTATGTATATGTTCGTACGTGGTTTTAGGGGAGAGAAAGCATATTGACAGTACATAATAACTAAATAATTTTTCATTTTCATAATTGAAAACAATTTTTCATTTTGACATATGGGTAATTTTGGGGCAAGATTTGAACAAGAAATGTCTTTTCTGATTGTCACAGCTCACAAAGATACTTCATTTCTTCAGGACAAGTGTTCAGATTGCCAAGAGTAGTAGTTGTTCTCTGCTGTCTCTAGTCTGACTCCTTCTTTCCAAAATATATTTAGTTTTGAGGATTGTTTCCCTGAACGGAAACTGACTGAGTTTAGTGAAACGAAATCTTGAATGAGATTCCCCCACATCCCTCAGGAAAAACACCCCCATGTCTCCACAAGTGAGAACAGAGACCCTGATTTCCATGGGTGGATGCTCCCGGCAGTGTTGAGATGCGTCGGTGCTGTGTAAACCAACACATGTGAGCTCTGGTGAGAGCGCTGCACATCTGGTGAGATGCTGCACATCTGAGGGATTAATTAGAAAACCAGGCAATTTTTTAACTTGATGAGATGTAGGACCTAAGTTCCTTCCTTTTGATGGTTTTGGGTTTACAGGAGGCTGCCAGTAACAGAGATGATTTTTGTTTCATTTTGTCTCAGCCATGAGTCACTGCAGTCACATGTTCCATGTATGTGGGTAGCACTACTTCTGCCTTATCAACGGTGTAGCACATACAAAACAAAACCCACACTTGTGTCGTCTCACACTGGGCTTGTGCTGTGTGGCCTTTTCTCCCAGGCTGCTAGTTAAAATTCCTGCTGTTGTGTGGCACATCCTCCACTGGCACGGGCTGTCTCTCCAGGATAGAAAGCCAAAATAACCAGATAAAATGTGCTCCAGAAGGGCTGGATCCTCTAACCTGAGAAGAATGAGTCTAGCTGACTGGGTTGGTGGCTTTGTAAAGCACAAGCCAAAAATAGTCGTGATCACAGAATCACAGAACTATTGAGGCTGGAAAAGACCTCCAAGACCATCAAGCCCAGCCTGCACCCTAACATCAACACAATCATCTAGATCAGGGCTCTAAGTGCCACATCCAGTCTTTTCTTAGACACCTCCAGGGATGGGGACTCCACCATCTCCCTGGGCAGTCCATTCCAGTGTCTGATAACCCCTTCCATGAGGAAGGGCTTCCTAACATCCAACCTAACCCTTCTCTGGTGCAGCTTCCAGCCCTGCTCTCTTGTCCTGTCACTAGTTGTCTGAGAGAAGAGGCTGACCTCCACCTGGCTGCAACCTCCCTTCTGGTAGTTATAGAGCCCTCTCTACAAGGTTCCCCCCTTGAGTCTCCTCCAGGCCAAACACCCCCAGCTTCCTCAACCTCTCCTCAACAGAATTTCCCTCCAGTCCCTTCCCCAGCCTCATTGCTCCTCTGGACCTGCTCCAGCCCCTCAATCTCTTTCTTGAAGTGGGAGGCCCAGAACTGCCCCCAGTACTTGAGGAGACAACTCACCAGTGCCCAGTACAGGGGGGAGAATTACATCCCTAGTCCTGCTGGTCACACTATTGGTCACACTATTACTCACACAAGCCAGGATGCCATTGGCTTTTCATGACACCTGGGAACACCGCTAGCTGATGTTCAACCGGTTGTCAACCAGTACTCCCAGGTGCCCTCTCTGCCAGGCTGTTCTCCAGCCACTCATCCCCCAGTCTGTAGCTGCTGGGGGTTATTGTGGCTGAAATGCAGGACCTTGCATTTGTCCCTGTTAAACGTCATCCCTTTGGCCTCTGACCATTGACCCAGCCTGTCCGGGTCTCTCTGCAGCATCTTCCTCCCTGCCAGCAGATTGGTACTCCCCTCCCCCAACTTGGTGTCTTCTGTGAATTTACTAAGGGTAGATTTCATCCTCTCATTAAAGTCGTCAGTAAAGATGTTGACTAGAACCTGGCCCGGTACTGATCCCTGGGGGACACCAGTGGACACCAGCTGGATGTGGCACCACTCACAACCACTCTCTGTGCCCAGTGATCCAGCCAGTTTTTAACCCAGCAGAGGATGCACCCGTGCAAGCCATGGGCTGCCAGCTTTTCCAGGAGGATGCTGTGGGAGACTGTGTCAAAGGCTTTGCTGAAGTCTAGATAGACCACATCCACAGCCTTCCCCTCATCCACCTGGTGGGTCACCCAGTCGTAGAATGAGATCACATTGGTTGGGCAGGATCTTCCTTTCCTAAACCCATGCTGGCTGTGCCTGATCCTCTGGTTGCCTCATGCAGGCTGCTTGATGGCACTGAGGATGATCTGCTTCATAACCTTGCCAGGCACTGAGGTCAGGCTGACAGGCCTGTAGTTCCCTGGATCCTCCTTCTGGCTCTTCTTGTGGATGGGCACTGCATTGGCCAACCTCCAGTCATCTGGGACCTCCCAATTATCCAAGACTGGTGATAAATGATGGAGAGCGCCCTAGCTAGCTCTTGCACCAACTCCTTAAGCACCCCGGGCTGAATCCCATCCAGACACGTAGACTGGTTAGGTTCTACGTGGCACAGCGGATCACTAACTACTTCCTCCTGGACTACAGGAGGGGCATTCTGCTCTCCATCCCTGTCTACTCACTCAGGAACCCAGTTACCCTGAGAATGGCCAAGTTTTTTGTTAGAGACTGAGGCAAAGAAGGTGTTAAGTGCCTCAGCATTTCCCCTGTGTTCAATTACTGTGTTCGCCC
Source organism: Phoeniculus purpureus (assembly GCA_028565055.1). Taxonomy (NCBI): domain Eukaryota; kingdom Metazoa; phylum Chordata; class Aves; order Bucerotiformes; family Phoeniculidae; genus Phoeniculus; species Phoeniculus purpureus. Next base: position 40,152,456 of record JAOXOE010000441.1, read on the forward strand.
CGTGGTCCACTAAGGAGTGGATATTTTCCCTGGCCCTCCTTTTGTTATTAGTGTTTTATAAAAGTACTTTTTACTGTCCTTAACAGATTTGACCAGATTAAGTTCTAGCTGAGCTTTTGCATCTCTAACTCTCTTTCTGCATGACCTTACAATATCCTTATATCCTTAAACATTTCCTGATTCACCTGTCCCTCTTTCCAAAGTTGAGACACTGTTTTTTTTTGTCCTGAATTCTTGCAAAAACTCCCTGCTGAGCCAGGCTGTTCTCCTTCCCCGCCAGTCCATTTTCCAACACATGGGGACAACCTGCTCTTGTGCCTGTAACACTTCCCTCCTGAAGTGTGTCCAGCCTTCCTGGACTCCTATATCTTTCAGGGCAGCCTCCCAAGGGACTTTGCCAGTCAGTCTCCTGAACAGGCCAAAGTTCACCCTCCAGAAGTCTACGGTAGCAGTTTGACTGGCCCCTCTCCTTGTTTCTCCAAGGATTCAAAACTCAATCATCTCATGACTGCTGTGCCCTAGATAACCTCCAACCTTTACCTTCCCCACAAGGTCCTCCCTGTTTACAAGAAACAGGTCCAAGAGGGCATCTCCCCTGGTTGGCTCCCTCACCAGTTGTGTCAGGAAGTTCTCTTCCATACACTCCAGGAACCTCTGGGACTGTTCTCTCTCTGCTGTATTGTATTTCCAACAGACATCGGGAAAATTGGAGTGCCCCATGAGCACAAGGTGCAGGGATTTTGAAACCTCTCTCAACTGCCTATGCAAAATTTCATCTGCTCATTTATCCTGGTTGGGTGGTCTATAACAGATTCCCACCACAAAATCACTCTTCCTGGCCATACTCCTGATTTTTACCCATAAGGACTGAACTCTACCCTCACTCTCATGAATTTCTATGCTTTCATATGTCTCCCTAACATAGAGGACCACTCCACCACCTTTTCTTCCTTGCCTATCCCTTCTGAAAAGTTGATGGAGGTTATTTTATTCAGTTTGGCTTTTATTGTCCAGTACAAGATTCAAGTCCTGTGAGTCTGGGGAGCTTTCCCCTTGGTTCAGCAGCCTGGAGCCCAGTAGTTGAGACCATGCTCCCCAGGTGGACTTTGGTACTGGCATGAAGCACCTTGCTGGTGTGAAGCTTGATGTTCCTCCCACATGCTGTGGCTGAGGGAAGGTAATGATGTGTCTTGGGAAAGAGCTGACTGTTCCTGACAGCCCCATTTCACTGCAGACTCACATAAACTTTTCATGACATTGAAGAGAGCATCCTGAATACCTTGTCTTCTTGAAACAAACTCACATGCATTGTTTTGCTTTCCTTTCCATTTTTAGACTAAATCTTCTTGCAATTAAACAGTAGGAAATGTATTTAGATTCTTTCCAATTCTGCCTGCTTCAAAGCATTTTAGCCAACACTTTAATTAGAAAGAGAATCAGAGCAGCTCTGAAGTCCAGCTGTTTCTGCAGGTGCCCAGGAGAGCCCTCGAAATGACCTCTTTTCAGTTCCTCAGCATATGGATGTGTCTGTTCTCTAGATTTTCTGCTTCTCTGCCTGTTTCCTGTGCAGGTCTCCTGAATGCCCCCTCACGTTAGGGAAATTTCCCAGGACAGACTTCTGTTGGGTGTCGCTGCAGGTGCTCAGCACCACCACATTCTGTGTCTGTAATTTCCGGAGTACCCCAAAAACTCAGACCTCTTCCTGACCCTGGGCTCTCTTACTAACTGGGCAGGCAGCTCCTGCTCTAGCACAGACCAGTCTTGAACTACGTTCCTTTCTATTTCATTGAAGTGTAAAAACAGAGGACTTACCAGTAACAAGCCAGTTGCTTTTTGCTCTGGATTATGGATCGTGTTCTGGAGTTTGATGTTTCAGAGATTTATTAAACTGCAGTTGCCTCAGTAAAATCTTCACCTCTGCTCAGATTTTGAAGCCTGTACTTTCCATATGTTATATAGGATTACAGAAGGACTTTATGGAAAAGTACTCGTGTTTCTTTTCAGGACTTGGTTCCTATTTGACAGATCCTGTTGCCAGCTGTCTTCTTCATCACCCAAAGCCCAGAACCTCAGCCTGTTGCTCACCTTTTGGCTCCAGTTCAGCAGCTGGTTTGCCCAGGTTTTGCTGCAATATGCCCTACTCTGAGCCTTGCTGAAGAAGGGTCCTTGAAGACACTACCTGCTTGTCTTCCAGGCTGAATACTGGGGCAGATAAAGAAATAAAGCATAGTTAACTGCTGGTGTGCATATTCTTCTGCAAAATGTAGATGGTTACTCTGTTGAAGAGCTTTGTGTTTATCTCCTGCAGAGACCCTGCAAGGAGCTTTCAGTGCTCTCAGAAAGAGCTTTCAGTGTTCTTAGGGAGCACTCGGAAAGAGCTTTCAGTGCTCTTAGGGACTTGGGAGTGCCTGTGGATGAGAAGCTCAACATGAGCCAGCAGTGTGGACTTGCAGCCCAGAGGGCAAACTGGATCCTGGGCTGCATCAGGAGAAGTGTGGCCAGCAGGTCGAGGGAGGTGACTCTCCCCCTCTACTCAGCTCTGGTGAGACCCCACCAGGAGTACTGCATCCAGTTCTGGAGTCCTTATTACAAGAGGGATGTGGACATGCTGGAGTGTGTGCAGAGGAGGGCCATGAGGATGATCAGAGGGCTGGAGCA
>JAOXOE010000441.1:40155213-40208101 GCA_028565055.1 Phoeniculus purpureus
GATCCTGGGCTGCATCAGGAGAAGTGTGGCCAGCAGATCGAGGGAAGTGATTCTCCCCCTCTACTCCGCTCTGGTGACACCCTATCCAAATACTAAGCAGCCATGTTAGGCACGCAGATAAATCTGTATATGTGTGTCTGTGTGTTTAATACTCAGGAAGCCTCTTTGCTTGCTTTTGACCAGATTTCTGTTTCCACAGCAGCAGCCACCCTGCCTCTGTTTTTGACTGTAGTCAGTGCTGGTGTACAGGTGATTTTGCCTGACTGCTTTCAGAGCTTTTCTAAGGGTGCCAGTGAGTTGCCAGGTGTAAGTGCAGCTTCACTTTTACACCAGAGACCTGCAGCACTCTGTTTTAGAAGTTAGAAAAAGTGTCTTTTATCTTGGGTTAGCAAGTGGGAATTGAGATAATAAAGTGATCAGGATTAATGGCTTTGGAATTATCAAGAAACCAGATCCCCATCTCTCCCACTTCTCCGTCTTACTGTTAGTGAGTTACAGCTTTAATCCCAGTTCAACAATACTGAATTTTGTAATGAGCTGGCGTGGATGTTAACCTTCTCCCTAGTAGTCCTAGTCCAGATGGATTTCTTTGCCCTCTAGGTGTCTCTTCTTAGGTTCTTGGCCCGTTTCTCCGATGTGGTGCATTAGAGATTGTGGGGAGGGGGCTGGTGCATTGGTGCCAGTGGGGAGCAGTAGGCAAGCACTGGTATCAATGTGTCAGCTCTCAGGCTGGCATTCAGGCAGCTCAGGAGAAAATCCAGTATGTCGGCTGGCTGAAGGGATATCAAATCCCAAAGATAATTAGCTGTCTGATGGCATTTATAGTGCTGTGTTTAGGTGCAAGTTTGTGAGAGAGGGGAAGCAACCATGGAACTGTGCCAGATGAAAGCATCTCTGACATTCATGTTCCTGCAGGTGAATTTGGTGTTCCTAAGCAAATTGCTTAAAGTCTTTTAGGATTTTGCCCTTTACACAGGAGACCTGCATGTGCGCAGGGGTTAACCATGTATGTTTCAGCCTAGGAGCTGAGCAAGACCAGTTTCTGCCTGGAATACTTACAGGAACCCTGTGTGAACAGTGAGGATTTACCAAAAGCCATACCAATGTTTCCAACGCTGCAGACATTTTTTGGCTGTGTATTTGATGAGTGAGAGGCTTTGCAAAATTTTTTGCTTGTACTTTGAAACCTAGATGGAGGTGACTTCACTGGGAGATTGCTTTGCTGGGCTGGACAGTGAGGAGGTAGAGGATATGACCCGAAACACAAAAATTACATCAAATCTCTTGATTTGTCTTGATAGGACCATTAGATTCTCTGTATGGATTAGCTCAGGTTCTTTTAAATAGTGGAGTATCATCAAATTTGGAGCCAGTATATAGCATCAATTTGGGATCTGATAATTGCATATTGTGTAAAGGAGTCAAAGATACCATCCAGCCATTTTTTCTTGCTTTCCTACCTTGCAGAGGCAATTTTGTGAAACACAATGGAAAAAAAAGGCCAAGACCAAGCAAAGAGGAAAAATATATTTTATTTCATAATGGAGATTTATAAAGCCTCCTGTCTCTGATTATCAGATGACTAGATTAATGAAGCTGTAAAAAAAAGGAATATGTTGTTTTCCTTTGAGAAGGTAAAAAGATCAGATTTGGAAGATGTAAAAGTATTCCAGTATTGAGATATGGCCCTAAAGTGTACATGTTATGATAACTTGTAAGTGATGAATTATTCTGTCTGTGGGCTGAGGAACATCTGTGCTACACCACAACCTAATGCCACCTTTTTCTCTGCTTCAGGAACCCCAGTTTGGTTCTACATGCAAATTGCACCTATAAGAAATGAGCATGAAAAAGTGGTTTTGTTCTTGTGCACCTTTAAGGATATCACTTTGTTCAAACAACCGATTGAGGATGATTCGACAAAAGGTAAATGTGAAATACATGAGTGTCTTTTGTCAATGGTTAAATATGTGCTTGAGTTCAGTCCTGTGACAGAGACATATCACGCCTGTGATCTGTGTCTTGAATTCAGGAAGTGTTTTGTACCTGTCCGAATTTCAGCGCCATTCTCCTACTTATTGCCTGTAAAAATAAACCAGCGCAAGTGGAAATTCCCTAAGAAGGTTTTGCCAGCATCACAAACCTTCCTTTCTATTTGTAACTTCCCTGCTTCTTCGCTGCAGCTGGTGTTTGCTAAAAATTACAGTTATGAGACACTCTAGTGTTGTGTTGTTTTGGAAGACTTTTCTCCTAAGGGATTGGTACCTTCTTTTCAGAAAAAAAATTTTAAAATTCAGTTTCTTTGTGTCAAAACACTGATATTTCCTTTCTTTCTCAATCTTCAAAATGAAATGAGAAACAAGCAGCCTGTTTGAGTCCTTTATTACTGCATAGCAATGGATGTTACATGACAGCTGCTGGTGATGGTGTTGAGATGTGCCATGCTCTTGTCACCTAATAACTCACGGCAAGACCTACAGTCTTGCACAGGAGGGAGTTGCTGGTTGCTTTGGTTATAATATGTGTCTTGTGTCAGACTCACCTGTGTATTGCTTTGAGTAAAATAATTCACATTTACATCAAGGAGGGCGTTTCTGCTGCAGCATCCAAGATCCCGTGTTCACTTGGACAACTTCTTCTGGTTGTTTAATTCCTTGCTATATTTTACTCTTCACACTTGGAGAATGCTTCATTTCTCACTGCGAGCCATGTGTGTTCCAAGTTGTCTTCCTTAGAAAAAACTTGGTGTCATTTGAATGCAAACGAGATTTAAACTAATTGCTTATGATCTCGATAACACTCATATGTGTTTGGATGACTGAAAATTAGATTTATAAAGGCAGACTTGAAAGAAATTGAAAGGCTTCTCTTCGGGCTAACACCAAATATGAGAAGTTCTTTTATCTAGACAGTATTATGTGTAAAGTTCCAAGACCCTGATATAGGAATATATTCTCAGCCATCATAAGCTTTTTATGCCTCTTAATTTAGTTAGCAACCTGCAAAAGCTCCTTTATTTCACTTTCAGTTCCATCAGGTGGAATTTTTCTGCATGGAAACTGTATTTTTTAGGATAAGTGCCAGTTAATTGAAAAAACTTTTAACTGTAGAGGTCTGAAGGCGTGGCTCTGTCTCCTTGCTGCAGGCGTGTATGACGTATAGTGGGAGCTCATAAAGGAAAAGCGTCTTTGCAAGCAGTCTCTTGTAGGATTTCCTGTTTGATGCTTTCTGGGGATGTTGAGATGGATCAGGCACATGGAACCAGCCCCTACACTGCTACCTTTCACTTGCTCTGCCCAAATTTCCGCAGCGTATAGTTGCACTGAGGAGTGTGTGGCTGCAGCAGGAGACAGAAAATATGTTGAACGTGGCTCCCAAATGCAGAAGTGATGAATGCTGCCTCTTTCGGATTCTCGGCTTGTGAGATTTGTACTCTACTGCTTTCCCTGGGGATATGCTAGAGGGGCTGAGCTCTCCCCCTCCCCCATCTTGTGGCTGAGGAGGAGCAGGATCCAACTGGCATCCATTACAGGAATAATGTATGTTCTTATGGGAAAGAGCAATAGCTGTGTGGTGCGTAACTTGTGTACTGCTGTTCTCCAGTGAAGGGTGCCATTAGTTAAAATGCCAGGTACTAACTATGAACATTGCGAAATATTCTTGTCAGCTGCCAGTGAGCTCTGACTGGGTGTTTCAGCAGCACTTATTTATGTCAAAGTTATATTCATTCCTTCCCTCCCTCCCAAAACAAAACACCGCAGCAGGCAGCACAGCCGCATCTCTCGACTGCTGTTGAGGCATATGATTGGAGTCTTAAGAATTTGCTCAGGGTGCTGTGATGAGAGCATCGATTAATCTTGATCAATAAAGCTTCATAATTACAAGCAATTGACCTATTTTTAATTCTGTTTTTGAGTATACTGGAGCTTGTCTTTTCTTTATATATAGAGAAAAATCATATTCAAATGTTTGCATGGTTTTACGACAAGAATGGGAAAAGAGCACTGTTGCATTACCCCTTGTGTCTCAACTGGGTGGATCTGGTGGATCCCATGGCACAAGGATCGCAGCTATTTTGTCAGTTAGTGCTGTCAGAGATGCATAATTCATTGTCCTTGCAGATAACATTACAACGTGCTCAGAGGCTGTCAGGCCACTTTCTTTTTGAGTTAGAAGATTGGTAAACACAGACGTTACAATTTAGCAGAGACCTTTTAAATTTCTGTAAAAAGAGTCTCAGTGAAGTACTGCTCTTAGTGCTGGGATTTGACGTCGAAAGGGCTAGTTTTTAAAATTTTTTTCTTTTAAAAAGAAGGATTTTTCTCTAGGAATTCTGCCAGGACCGTGCAATACATAAAACATAAGTAACTATGGTGCAGATGAGTTACTGTCTATTTCTTATGGGAACAGTAAATCTGAGATGAAAAATTCACGCAAAATAAAATATTGATGTCATTATGCAATAATCTCCCTGTACCAGTCCATTCTGTGCTGTTCAAAGATACCTTGCTTTGTTGTGAAGCTTCGCTATGTCATGCTCTTACGAGGTACAAGGATCTGGTATTTAAATCATCAAAATGGGTGTATCTACACTGCAGGGTGTCTGTGTCCTGTCTCCTGGAAATGAATGGTTGGGTTTTCTGGGTCTGTTTGTCAGCATCTTGTGTAGACCTTGCAAGAGGATGGTAGTTTTAGGGGACAGGTTGTGGAGCCCGAGTGCCAAAGGTGCATAACTGCTCACAAATGTTGAGGAACTGGTCATGTTTTTGAAACCAGGATGTACAAATGAAATGGAACCTTAGCTCCAGAGCACATTGTAAGGAAAAAAATCCCACCTCTCCCTAATGTGGGCTAGAAACGTGCTTGTTTACAGACTTGATGCAAAAAATACAGCTGACGTCACAGGACTAGCCCAGTGTGAAGGGAGTAAGGGAGGTCTGGGGCACTGCGGCAGATGGTGTGTGTCTCTGCTTACCTGAGTGCTCATGGCTCGCTGCGTGGAAATGCTGTCACAGAGGAGGAGGAAGAGGAGCAGGCTTTGCTTGTGGGAGGGAATAAAAGTGATGAAAAATTTTCCTAGGTCACCCAGGAGACTCTGTATTTGTTGCAGTCCAGAAAGCTCTTGAAACTTACTGGGCTGAAAGCAAGACTTTGAAAAAAGGAGTATTTGAAATCTAGCTTTCTCTGATAAAATACAGTGGCAGAGATCAACTCCCTTGTTTTCCGAGAGGGTACAGACAGTTCAACACTAAAGGTTTGACTGACTTGTTTTCTTGTTACCTGTGCTGGTGTCTATTATTGCAAGGTTATGTGTGGGAGACCTATGAAATACAGCAATGGAACAGTGACCAAGAGGTCTTGTTGTCTCCCTGAAAATGGAAAATTACTTTGAGAGTGTCTAACTATACGGAAGTGTAAAAAACCCCAGCACTTCAAGTAGAAGCAGTAAAGATCATAATGGAAGTGAAGATGCAGCCAGCAGTTGTGCAGGTCTGGAGGGTAGGGAGAACAACTTTCCTTGGCTTGATGTATGGTTGGTAGTGCCCCATCTCCTGACTTGGTGGCTGGAATATTTGTGGTTGGTGACAGAGTAGAAAGGACTAATGAGAAAGTGATGAAACAGGAGATACCACGGGTAATGCTGGATGCACTTGGTGGTCCTTGGGTTAATGCCTTATTTTCCAGTGCAAGAGATGTACTGTGTTTGGTCTGTCTTTCGTTCATTCTCCTTCTCTTTGGTAATAGGAACGTTTATCTCATCTGGATTCAGTAGCAAGCAGTAGGTCTTGCCTGTGGTGGTGGAGGGCCAGATCTGCAGGAGCCCTGGCTGAATGCCTTACACAGCAGAGGTGGAAGGCCATTACAAGCATTCAAAAGATTCTATTATGTATTTTCTTTCAGAGAATAAACCCCAAATATATGTTTTTTTTATATTTGTACCATTATAGGATCACAGTTGGATGCTTTTATCAGCTTGCTGTGCTTTTATTCTGTCTTTACCCAATGGCCTTTTAAAAACACCTGAAGACTTTCAGTCTCTCCAAAGACACACAGTGGTAATGTTCTTATGCTTATTTGTCTGAAAAATATGAGCCCATTTTTCTGGGCCCTAACTATTAGAAGGGCAAATGGGGCCATGTAAAATGCCAGGAGTGCTGCAGATTATATCAAAATGCAAGTTTTAAGGACAGAAAAAACCAGTCATTTCTTGCTAATAGTGGAGTTTCACCTAGTTGTGCAATGGCTTTATTCCCTTTATTATCATCAGTGAAGAAAAATGTGGCCTCTGGGTAATCTTGGAAGTTGTCTTGGCTCGGATTCTCTCTGGGTCTCTTTTGAGTGAAATATCAGGTCTGTCGCTTGCTGGAAGTGACCAGTAAATTCTGGTGAACACTGATGGGACCCTGAATTAGGATGCAAAGATGTGTTAGTGAGATCTCTACAACTCAGGACCATGTGCTGTTAACAGACGATGGCACAGCAGTACCCTGAAGTTGAGTTTTTGGGGTGTTTTTTCATTTGATAAAGCCAGACTTTAATAATCAAGACTGTCTGGGACAATGCTGTAATGCTCCCAGTGACATAACTCTTCATGGTTATGTAACTCTATATAATGATACAAGTCTATCTTGAAGTGTGACAGGGCTATAAAAAGTGTAGTAGTTGCAGAAATACACACTTAGGCTTGCTAAGCCTTGCTAAGCCTATAATTCTGATCCTTTTTTAATCTTTAATAAGTGCAAGTTATTAGGCACACATAACTAGTTGCACATGGAAAGTTTTTTCTTTGAGGGGGTATCAGTCCTGGTGATAATAGAAGTGGGTGGAGGGATTAGAGCATGAAAACTAGGTTTCTACCTTTAGCTGAAGCACAGTGTACCCTGTTGAATGCATCACCTTGACAGTAATCCGTGATAGTAATTTAATAGGTAAAAATTTGGATGTCCTTACTGTTTTGGTTTTTTAATTGCACTTTTTCATGGCTCTGACAACCAGGGTATCAGTGCTATGGAACACCTCTTATTCTGGTGCTATTTCCTATTGCTTTGGTCTGTGGAATTTCACCCCCCAGTGCCTTCAGGAGTCAAGGAGGTCACCTCCATCCCTCTGTTCTCCCCTGGGTCCAGAGTGCAGTGTCCAGGGACATCTGGGCCTTGATAAAGGATCTCTAGTGGCCATTTGCTAGGACACCTGGTGGGCTTCCAGTGTCAACAGAAAGCAAAGTGGTGAACTTGGTAGAGTAGGGTTAATGGTTGGACTGGATGACCTCAAGGGTCTTTTTCAACTTCAGTGACTCTATGACTCTATGTAGTGTCTTGGTATTTCAAACAATCCATTTTGGATGGGCACAGCTTGCTAGTAACTGAGAACTCTTGATGTTACAGTGATTTTTTTGTTCCTGCAGGACACGCATCCCCATTACTGTCTTCCGTGACATGCTGGTGACACTTTTAGCTGACACTGCCCAGGTTGAACAGTCATGAAGAGATAACATTCCTTACTCCTAAAGATGACACTCTGAGATCTTATTTCTACCCCTTTTCTCCTGCCTCTTGCTTTGCAGCTGTCAGAGACCCACCATGATGAAGACAGAATTTCCACATCCAGGGCTGCTTAGTTTCTTTCACAGAAATAAACTACTTTTCTGAATCTCATATTGCCTTTTGAACCCTTTGTGCGCTCCATCAGCAGCCCACAGTGCACATTAACTGTCTGTAAATTTCTCCAAGTTTAACACCCAATGAAAAAGAAATCCCATTGAAACCAAATCTAACCCCGTGAGGGATTGAATTAGACTGCAAGTTGATCTTTAAAGTGGTAACTGTTTGTAGATGGATACACTTTCTGTGTAGAAAACTCGACACTCATAAGCCATGTATAAAATAATAAGTACAAATATAGTAGAGAGTTTAAGAGTCTAATGTGTACGTCACAGGGCATTAGATTTCGCTAAATTACTCCTCTACTGAACCTATGAACTTGTGTAACTAAGCCATCCCCTCCAGACAAACAGGCAGTATTGATTTAGAAGTCTGAAGGGACTGAGGAACCACCACATTCCTTCATATTTTTCTTGCTTTTCTGCTATACTTTTGGCTTTAAAAAAAAGTGTCATATTTAAATTAACTTGGCCTCTGTTTCTAGCACTGGTGTAGTCTTCAACATTTTTTTTCCACTATACTAAAAAAGTCCCATTGAGGCACTTACACGTAGAATCGAGTCATTGCTCCACCTTCTTTTGATATAGTAAATGAGTTGAGCTCCTTAAACCTTTCTCTAGCTTGAATGTTGAGGTCTGTTGATGGCAGATACAGACATTTTAGATGCACTTTAATCCAGCTCATTGGCAGCGGTAGGGATGAAGTTCTGGTGGCGTGGATTTCAGCCTCCTAGGTCCCCGGTTAGCTTCTGTAACAAGTGTTGTAGCCAGGTGAGTTCACAGTACTGCCCACTGCTCAGCCTCTCCAAGCCTAGCTCATTCTTGTGTTGTAGATTCAAGGATTAAGTGACTTTTTGACAAAACAAACCACATGTTGAATTGCTCATCTACTAAGACCTCTGGATCCTTTTAAGAACTGTTCTTTGCTAGAGATTTTTCCCCCTCCCATACTAGCTGGAGATATGGTTAGCTTTGCTTTTGCTTAGATACCCGATTTGCACTTAGAGCACTTTTGAATGGCACTTGCCTAGTTATCAAGAACATAATCCTGGTGACTGCCGACATCACTGTTTAACATTCCTCTAATTTTCTTGTTTTCTTGGTCTTGTTTTACCAGTCAGTTTATATTTGCTTTCAAAACATAGAGAAAAACCCCAAGTAGAAGGAGAGGTGTCCACTGGGGTCCAGAAGACTATTAGTAATAATTTTTTTACTGTTTCCCACTACTCCTTGTTTGACATCTGCCAGGTAGCAAATTCTTCATTTATTTAACCTGTAATTTACTGAACTGCCTGGTCTCAGTACTTTGTCAAGAGTGTCAGTTCAGTGAAGATTCCTGTGGCAACTGGATTTGGCCAAACTGTGGCCAAATGCAGCAACAACATGAGGTGATTAATGAGGTGATATGTGATGAGCACTGTGGTTGTGTTGATTTGGGAGCTGTTGGGTCCTTGACTGCAAGTAGAAGCAAACCAGGGGCAGCCACTGGAGTTGTCATGAAGTCAATGGTCCATGTTGCTGGACTTATGCCTCTCTGATGTACATCATACCTCTGCTATGGCTCTGGCTGGCTGTTGCATTTGGCTTGCAGCTTGTCCTGTCAAGATGTTTGGCTGTCTTCCTGAACCAAATTTATACTCTTATCAAATAATGAAATTAACATTGTGGGGCATTTTACATCATTCCATATTGACAGCCATTCAACATGTTCTTTTTCTTCTATTTTATATTAAACCTCTTGTAACTTAGGTTGTCTTTTCTCTCATTTTCGCCTGGCACTGAGGTGAAGGTGAGCAACCTGTAATTGCTTGTAATCAAACTGTTTGCCCTTTCTGTGTATGGCTGCAGAAAGTCTTTTGAGAAAGTCTTTTGAATTGGAGTTCTTTAAAAACTTCATTGTTACTGTAATAAATCAAGCCAGAGGAGGACATTTCCCATATGCCATTAGCTATCATAGAATCGCTTAGGTTTGAAAATATCTTTAAAATCATCAAGACCAGCTTTCCATGTCCTTTCTTCAAAGCTGTAAAGCTTCTCATTGACATACTTATTGTTTCCTCTTTCTTCCCATCCCTGTGTGCATCATTGTATGTCTCTTGCTGTCTCATTTCTAGCAGCTGTCTTCCTTTTGGCTGGTGTAGTCCTTCCTTGACCACTGAATGACACCATTTTGCTATCTGACCAACTTCTAAAAGCCAGTTGACTGACACTTGCAGTGTTTGGTGGGGTCAATTTTGGTAATTTTTAGTTCCCAAGAATTTTTCTTGTTTTTGTATACATATGAGAAATAAGTCTTTAGTGGCCCTGTGTGCACAGATAAAGTTTAGCTTTAGTTGCAGAAACACGAAATTTAAGAAGCTGTGCTGCAGATTTCCAGAATTAAATTTAAAAATACATTATATACCAAAGTGTTGTATAAATCTTAGCACATTTCATCAGTAGATCTCAAAATGGCTTGCTAAGTAGGTCATTAGCATTATCTTCATTTTAAGGAGAAGAAACTGAAGCTCAGAGAGGTAAAGTGATATACTCAAGATTACCCAACGATCCTTTATCCATGTTGAGCTCCCCGTTGTTGGGAATACAACGTTGAGCAAGTAGAGGTCAGACGTAAAAATTATCCCAAGAAAGCAGTGCATTAGCAGGCAGTGGAACACACCACGTTTTAGATCCAGAAATTTATCCTCATGTGTTGAATTACATTTGAATACACTCAGCAGTGCTCCTTGAGTCCATAAGCAGTTCTCTTCACTAGGAGAGTGATTGAGCTTTGTTTCACTATTATTCTGGTTATTCAGGGATCTCACTTGTCCCCCTCTCTCAAAAAAAAAAGATTAATTTTTTTCAAAGAGGCAATGAGCTTTTTCAGCCGTACTTTACCTGCAGTAAGGAGCAAACAGCCAGCCATGGCAATAATCTTACTGTCTGAATGTTTAGTAATATTTGAGATTTGTAGCTGCTAACTACTGATGCAAAAGGATGATCCATGAATCCAATTGAATTCCAAACTGTCTATTTCCGAGCAGTCCTAGCTTTTTGCTTTAGTGAATAAGTCATAGAGTATGTATTATTTAAGCATTATGTATCTTAACTGTTTTGTGCTCCACAGTGAGAGGAGAACAACCTTCCAATGGTCTGGAGGCATTACCTACACTTCTGCACACAGGAATCACAAGCATTGCTGTAATTACCCTTTGCCTTTGTTTTTCATATAGACTGTCATTCCTAACCCAAGTGTTTTCACTGCAGTCTAAGATACTGGATAGTTCAGTTACACTGATTTAACAGTCTTCATTATTTCTCATCCTTTTAAGACCAGACAAACCTCGACAAAAAGGTTAATTGCAACCCAGCAGGGCTACACTAATGTTTTATTAGGGGGAACTAGTCGTGTGTAGATTTTTCAGAGCAAGAGCACTATAAAGAACATTAACTTCTCACCTTGAGATTTTTAAACTCTTCATAAACTCTGATGTATGAATTTAGCTTTAAAATAACATAATCTAGTTTATGAACTAGAGATTTTAAACCTTTTTTCTGTGCAGTTTTTAAGCTAGGTGGCTAAATCCATATTTGGACCTGAACACAAATCCAGTCAGAGAGACTGCAGACTTTCAACTCCTAATTAAAATACAAGAAACATTTAAGGGATTTTCTCACTTGCAGGTATTTATATTGGAAAACATTTGCAGTTCTCTTTGAAGGCAATGGTTAGGCTTATTGACTGCTGATGTTTGTGTAGCAGAAGTGGCTTAAGCACTTTTGGAGCAAAAGAGCCAAAGTCTATTTTGCCTATTAGTCTGTGCATGGGCAAGGACTCCTCCCTGCTGCCCAGGTCTGACACCACCAGCCCCTTGGTAGGAGTGTCCATGTGTTTGAGCACCAGGATTTGCTCCTTGGTGTGTGTGTGTGTGAACACCATCTGGAGGATGACGGATTTTGGTGATGTCTAAGCAATTCTCTGACTGCTTTGCGGCCTTGGAAGGAACTGGATGTCTTGATAGCTATTAGAAAACGATGATTCTGCACCATCATTTCCAGTACCACATCTGCTTGGGGAAACTTATCTGGCTGCATTTTCTTTGGACAGCTTCTACTTTTTATGCTTTGCCATGCACTACAACATCTTCAGCATGGATCACATTTCTTCTTAGAGAAGGTGGCAGAGAAAAGGAACAGCTGTTGGAGATGGATGTTTGTTGTACTGGATTGGTCTGTAGGGTGTATTAATGGGAAGGAGCCTGGTGACCAGAATTGCAGGGAGAGAGGTCCTTATGGCAACACAAGAGTGTGGTTCACAGAAGGTCCCTGAACACAGTGTAATCAGTGAGTGCAGCAGTAGAGAGGAGCTGTTAGGAGAGCAGCTGCTGTAGAGCTGTTCCCATCCCAGCTGTCCAGTATCAAACACAATGATTGATTCAGGATCTCGGGAAGAAAGATGTGTGGGCATAACACTGCTTTTGTTGGAACAGCAGCTGATGGAAAGGCATGTGTTGTAGTAAGGGGGTTTGGGTAACGGAGTTTAGAGTTTCTGATGGTGGAGGGACAACAGGATCAAGTTTGAAGATGGAAATACCACTTTCCCCTTAGACAACATATAATTTTTGTAGTAGTGTTTGAATCTAGAGAGTGGCAGAATGAGCATCTCAGACCCATCTGGAAAGCTTTTCCCCCTCTGAGATAGTGTTCTTCGGATGCCCTGTCTGCTTCGCTTGACTACTGCCTACATTGCTTCCTGTGCTCCTGCACTCCCTCAGGCATTCTTGCACAACATTAACAGTTGCAACTCATGTTGTAGTATCTAATGTTTGAAAGAGATACTAATTTCATTTTTTAACATTAATTTAGTACTCCTTTTGTTTTTCTTCAGAGAAACCTTTGGCTCAACTATTGTGTGAAGTATGTCACCGAATCATGCCCAGCTAAGTTAGCCACCTAGTCACAGGGCTGTCAAATTGGCAGGCCTAATTAGATCAAGAGGCATGGAAAATATTTTGCAGATGTAAAATATTTAATTCTGACTAAAAAGCAGGAGGAAGAACAAGTTGCATGCCTGGAAGGGACAGCTTTACAGCTGTGCCAACACAGAGACTAATATAGAATCACAGAATGGTTTGCATTGGAAGAAACCTTGAAGGTCATCTAGACCAACCCTCCTGCCATGGGTAGGGACCTCTTCCACTAGACAAGATTGCTCAAAACTCCATTCAGCTCACCAGTACCCTCACTGGTAAAGAGGCTCTCCCAGTCTTTCCTGTAGCACTAGAAGGCCACTATAAGGTCTCCTCAAAGCCTTCTGTTCACCAGGCTAAACAACCCCAGCTTTCTCAGCCTGTCATTTACTTCATGTCTAACAACAAGGTTACCTTCTTCATGTCCTAATTTCATAACTGTATGGGGTTGGTAAACCTGTATCTTCAATTTTTGGAGAATGCAGGGATTTTAATTTGTGCAAGAGGTAGGAACAGGGAATGTTTTGTAGGCTCCTGTTTAAGAACAGACCTCAGTTTTGGATCATGAGAATGAATGCAGATTACGAGGGTTTTCTTTAAAGCAGGGGTACATAATCTTCTGGTTTTGTCCCTGAAACAGAAAGTAGTTAGAGACTAACAAGAGAACCATGGGAAACATTTTATGTGTACATTATTCCAGAATTTTCCATTTGTGGTGGTAAACTTCTTCCTCTGAAATACCCAGTTTAACCGCTTGTAAGGAGAAGCAGCTGCTGGCTTGATCTGGTGTGTGATCTGATGAGGTTGTCTTTGTTCCTGAGAACTGGAGTGCAATGGTGCAAGTTCAGGGTATTATTTTTCAAGTGGTGCTGTGGAAGAAAGACGCAATCCAGCTGAGCTGAAGAGAGCAGCAGAAGTGTGGCTTTTTCTCACAGCTAGGTAGGTTTTTTTTCTCCTCCTGCACCTGCTATTTGTGCTGCTCCTTTACTCCTTCCAGACTGAAAATATCTGTGAGGACAGGCGGTCACTAATACACGGGATAAAATTACCATTCTTTTCAAGTCGCTGTCTGTAGAGGGAAAGAAAGGAGAAAATTGTTTGAAGCACTAGGCAGCTATGCAAATGTTGCCTGGTCTATTTAAAAACACACATTGATTTTAAATATAATTCTCAACTTATGTAGTCTACAACAAGGTCAAGAAGCAGAGAAATGTACCCTGTGCAGATTATTTCAGACACGAGGCAGCCTGTATACATTTTCACCTTCCCACTCATCCCCTGGCATCTTGCTATTGCTATGTTTTTAATTCTCATGGGTTGTAAATAGGAAACAAAATAACTTGGTACTTTTTCACAGTATTGCAGATGGATAGATTGGAACAGACAGAATAATGCTGGACTTTGTGCTGAGTTAGGAAAAAAAAAAGTCATGTTAAGGTAGTCTGTACTTCCAGCATCCAAAATCATGGACTTCATGGGGCTGAAAGAAAGTGTGATGTCTCTAAATGTGATGTCTCCAAATGAGGCCGGAAGGGTTTGTGCAAAAGGTCTGCTCTGGCACAAAGGAAAGGTTTGGTCTAGGTGGGAAAAGAACATGATGAAATGGTTTGCCCTGTGAAAAGGTCAGACCCAGATGAGTGGAGCGGTAACCCTGAATGCTGGCATGTGTAGCTTCTTTCTTTCACAGTACATTGATGATCTCATTGTTGGAAACTGAGTATTTGAAAAAGTCATAGTCCTTCCATTCTTGTTATTTTTACAGCAAAATGGTTGCTGTTGTTTGGTATGTGTCTTGCTCCTTGTGGTAACTGTTCTACAACATCCACAGGACTTCTGTATTTGTGGCTAATGAACAGCTTTCCCTTACCTGAGACAATGACAAGGGGTTTCTCACTGGTTTTGCTGTTACAAAAGTGAGATCTCTCAGCCTGTGAAATACCATGGGAAAGGATTTCCAGAGGGTGCATGGAGCCATCTCCTGTCACTGCCAGCCACTGACTTTTCTCCAAATCCTCATCTAATTACTCTATGGATCAATACTCTAAACCTCAGAAAATAAAGCAAACCTCGAATCATTAACTGAGAGCCATCAGAAAGGTCACATATTTTTTGAAGTTTGAAGATCAATCTTGTCTGACACCTCTGCTGAAGCAGGGCCACCTGTGACCTCAAGACCATGTCCACACAGCTCTTGAATATCTCCAAGGACGATGACTCCACAACATCTCTGGCAACCTGTGCTAGTGCTTGGTCACCCTCACAGTAGAACAGTTTCCTGATGTTCAGATGGAACCTCCTATGTTGCCTTTTGTGTCCATTGCCTTTGGGTCTGTCACTGGGCAGAAAAAAGAGATTGACTCCTTCTTTGTATCCAGGTATTTACATACGTTAAGGTCTGCCTGTCTGCCCCAAACCATGTCCTTTTCCAGGCTGAACGTCCACAGTTCTCTCATGCTTTCCTCAGAGGAGAGATGCTTCAATCCCTTAATCATCTATGTGACCCTTTGTTGGACTCATCAGTATGTCCGAGTCTCTTATACTGGGGGACTCTGAATCGGACACAGCACTTTCACTGCTTCTGAATAGGTGAGACAGATCACCTCCCTTGATCTACTGACAGTGTTTTGTCTAATGCAGTTAATGAAAGCATTTGCTTTCTTTGCAGCGCAGGCACATTGCACGTTCATGTTAAAGCTGCTCCACCAGGACCCCTAGGTCCTTTTCTGCCAAAGAGCTTTCCAGCTGGGTGGCCCCCAGCATATATTGGTACATGAGGTTGAACCTCATGAGGTTCCTGTCAAAGCTGGAGTAGCTGGCAAAGCTGAGATGTGACAAATAAGGGTGCTTGGGAATCAATCCAGCAGATCAGCTGGGTGGTTTTGGCTTTGTGGAACACTTTTCCATCACTCTTGTATCAGCTCTGTGGGGCAGGGTGACAAAGTAAACTGGGGACTGTCCTGAATTTGACCGTGTGGACCACAAGGAAACAAATTTCTGGGGCAGAGGACCCTGAGTTGTGTACATGTGTGTGTAAGTACCTGCCCAGAGTCTTGGAGGTAGACGATCATGTTCTCAGAGGAGAGCTGCATTCTTCTTCTGGTTTTTGCATTGTGGTTGCAGCATGCCAAAAGCAGTTGCCTGGACACACTGTGGCCTCCAGCAATCAGGAGAAATGTCAGGGCAGAGCTGTCGTGATGCTGTTACCATGCTCACTTGCTCGTTGAAATCACTGGCTAAGAAAGATGAAGCACAGCTCTGACTTTTGTCTTAAAGCTGTCTCCTGGCCACAGTTTAACAGACAATTGAGAAAAAAAAAAGAAAACCACAAGATTTTCTTCTAGAAATGAGTAACTCACACTTGGATCACTATGGTCTCTCTTGACCTTCATCAGTATGTGCATGTTCCTGAGTGAATATCCCTGTAAGCTCTAGAAGCATGAGGCATATCCAGCATTCACTTTTAAGGTTTAGATGTGAAAAGTTAATAAAATCTATTTTTTCCGTTTCTTAGTGCCTTTTTTTTTTTGTGCATTTTTAGGGTAATGTAGAAATACTCAGATAGTAATGGTTTGTGCTGGTGGTGTGTCACGGCTCTGAATTCTGTTCTGATTGCCCAAGGATGAACAATGGGTGTACGTTTGTGTGAATGTGATATATAAGTGGTAAATTGCAAAGCCAAGTTTTAAACAATTATTTTTCTTGAAGTTTTATTGTCTTGTCTATTCTCTGCTCTTCATTTTATCTACCTCAGGGCTGCCTTTAAATTCCAAGTCCCTCACTCCTATAAGACAACAGACATTTAAAAATAAACCTTGCTAACATGGAAATGTTGTGTTTCCTTACTCAGATGTGACATTTCCCCCAGTTTTTGTCTTCTCAGCATTCAAGTGACATTAAAGTAAAATGTCTGAAGCTTTTTGCTCTCCATAGCTTGCTTGATCCTTTCTGCACACCCATGTAGGAAACTGTTGGGTTGTACCTGGCTAAACTGAACTGGGAACATCTCTTTCAGTGCTCTGGGGGGGGCATTTCCTTCCTTCCTTCCTGCAGATATTTTGATGCCCAACTTTCCTGCTTCATACTGAGGTGCTACACTCCTTAAACCCTGTGTTTTCTTAGCTACCACCAGTCTACCCCATCCCTTGAGGCATCCACACCAGCTGTCACGTTTGGCCATTTCTGCAGCGGGATTGACTTGATGCATTCCTGGGCGGGTGCTGCTGTCAGCACCAAACCCTAATCACTCCTTTCTGAATGCTGCAGGGGCAGCCCGAGGTGTGGGTCTCAAGCTACCGTTTAGGCAGCTGTTTATTGGTTTATCAACTAAATGTATTTCATAATGAAATGTAAAGTCTAGTGCTTAATCTACTTGAAATCCTCAATAATTTTATTATTTTGAAGCATTGGTGTGGGCCCTCAAAACGTCATTTTTAGTTTTTATTTTTTAAATTTTAGTGTCGTCCCTGAAGTCTGGTTGGGGCAAGGAACAGTGAAGACTTAAGGATCAGATTTCTGGGGCCCCCAGTCGCCCTGAGTCAGAAGGAGCCTTTCTATAGCAGTGGAGTATTTTGCTTCAGCAGGATTTGCAGTTTAAGGAAACGCATTAACTTAGAATTGTATTTCAGCAGCAGAGTAACTCCCCAGAAGGCTGAAAGCACAATGTGATCCCTCTACCACAATGTCTCCAAAAGGCAGAAAAAAGAACGAGACAGAGCATTCTGATTTTACTCACATTTCCTCGTATTTGCCCTGAGGCAGTGGTGGTTTTCCTTTGTAAAGCGTTTTTAAGTTGTTCTGTGCAGGAGTTTAGAGGAAAACTATTCAAGTTTGAGACTTGGTATTAGTGAACATGCAGGAGCTATACCAGCTATGAATAACGCCTGACACGGTTTTCTTCTTCCCTGCAGGTTGGACAAAGTTTGCTCGGTTGACACGGGCTCTGACAAACAGCCGCAGCGTCCTGCAGCAGCTGACGCCGATGAACAAGGCTGAGGTGGTGCACAAACACTCCCGCTTAGCCGAAGTAAGTGAGACAGACACCAGTCAGCTCCCTTTGTAAGGCAGGAGGAGATGGGGGTGGAAAACCTCATTAATTCCCATTAATCAATAATATTTTTAGAGGAAAATATTTTCCAATTTATTTATTTTTTTAACTTCTCAGCTGCTCATCCTAAGGCAGGTCCATGTGTCAAACCCACACTGCTGGGGCAGCCCATGGTCTTTCAGACAAGGGAACAGCCTCCATATGTCACTTTTACTTCTGTGGCCCTATGTCTGTGCATGCAGTTCTCACTTTGCTTGTTGTTGCGTAGCTTGAGGTGCACAGTTTGCTCCTCTGCGTGCTGTCTCACTGTGACATGGAACCAGACTTGATGTCCTTGAGCCCAGTGGACAGTCATTTACTATCCCAGGGAAATGGAATAATTTGAGCAAACCTATTTGGAAATATCCCTGTCTGGATCCCCAGGGCTGTACAAGCAGACTGGTTACATATATTCCTTAAGTCCTGGCTTTCTTGCAAAGTCGTTTCTGTAGTTTTTTTTGCTTATAATTTTTTTTTTCTTCAGAACTGATGAGATAAACTCTTTGGCAGGTTGCAAACATCTCCTTAACAGTGCAGATGATGCAACAAGTGAATGCCTTCAGGTTAACTGATGAAACAGAGGTACTGCTTTCATCTTCATGTCCGTTGGTAATGAAAAGTATATGGGTCAAAAATATGTGGGCTACTGAAAATTACAGCCTTAGCCACTTTGTGCCAGAGAGCTTGTCCAAGGTTTGATGCTAAGAACTGGTAGCAGTTTTAAATGCAGTTTTTTTTTCTTTGTTGTCTTTCTGGTTTTAGTGGACTTTGATAATAGGAACTCTACTTAAGTAAAATCAGACTACAACTCACAGTTTTCAGGGGCTGGCAGTGTAATGTTTTCTTTGAGTTATCCCTTACTTACAGCTTTGCGATGACAGCTGAGTTACTCTCACATCTTGCTTTTCTAAATCATTATACTTCAGTGTTCTGTAAATCTAGTTGATCTATTATTGGTCTAGTCTGGAAAAGGAAAGACTGAAGAAGATGTGGTAACAATATTCAAGAAAGTCTAAACCAGTTCCATAGAATGAGGAAGGAAATTGTTTACCACGACCAATATACACAGAGAAAATGTAATAGCGTTAACTCACAGCAAGACATATTATGTCAGGCAGTAGGAAAATCTCAGGTAAGGAAAAAGGCTGTATTCAGCAGTTAGTTGGTTGCTTGGACAGTGTGCAAAGTAGTTTTGTAGGCAGAGTGCTATGAGGAATATAGAACAAGTGGACGTACACCGTCACTGCACAGACCCTGTCTGAGGAAAAACACTATCATCACAACTCATCCCCCACAGAACGTCCTGCCTACCTTTATCAGGCTTAATGGTTATCAGATGTTTTCTGTGAATCTGTGCTTTTATTAGTTGTACACAGTTGTATTCAGTGAGTCTGTGATGAATGCAGCTGACTAACAAGAGATTGTGCATTCTTTAGTGGTTTAAAATTAAAAATTCATGCAGCATGAAAGAAATAATCATTATAGTTCAGTGGTCTCCACAGCCACTTGCCACCCACTCACCATGTCAAACTCAGCATGATATTATGTTAAGAATAATAATTATGCTTTTAGGGTACCGTGGGAGCTCCTAAGCACTCCACCACCAGAGGCACAGGGAACATATGCACCATCAAGCATATGTTCATTGCATTCGGCTTGAGCCCTAAGTAGCTTATTTTTCCGGCTGTAATGAGGCTGTTTCCAGCTTCTGCCCCAGTGAACAAGGCTGAGAACAAATAGGTTTGGAGAAACCAAGGCAGGTAGTCCCAGTTCTGATTTATCATGACAGTAAAACATTGACCACAGATGAATCCAAAGAGATAAGTGGAGATAATGATTATGAGTCAAAGCCAAAACGGAGCGTTAAATGCAGGGGTCAGTTTTGGCACTGAAAGAAGTCTCATGGATTTGCACAAAGGCTGCTGTGAAAAATTACTGTATTGATCATTGGTTTTATTCCAGGGAAAGACCCATGGATCCACCAGAGAGTCGTGTGCCACAGAGGGCATCTGAACCTTGCCCATTGGGTGGTTATAGGAGGCCTGTTAGCGAGTCTTTTCCTGGTCAGTGAGGAAGGGACGCATGGAGGTTGATGTTTTTATGGGTCTCACAAAGGGTTTGGCATCTGTGAGGGTCTCTGATGAGTGCCATTGGGATCACGCTGCTTGGTGTGCACTGCTGTTCACCTGGAGCTCAACACATGGCTTTGTGTGACACCAAAGCGGGTGTGATACAAGACTTGGCAAAAGGAGAAGATATGGTCTCTTGGAAGTCTGCTGCATTCTCACTGCTGTGTAATGGCACCATAGTGGTTTTCTGGCCACAGGATAATTTTCAACTGATTCTGCAGGAAACAAATGGCTAACTAACGTAACAATAAATTAATTTTTGTCACGTCAGTTCAACTGACTGTCCTTACAGGTTGTGATTGCTGAATCTGACCTTAGGGAGGGTAGGAACTGGTAGGCAGGAGCAGGTTTGCATCTGGATTACACCCTGACACTGGACCAGGTTAGACGTCTTGAGAAGCCACATCTTCTAACACAGAGTGAATGAGTCTGTGGTTGTCCCTTCGTGGTTTCTAACCAACAGATTTTCAGCAGATATTTTTTATTATCTGATCTTAGTAACAGCTCTTTCATCTTGAAAATAAGCCTGCAAAGAATTAATAGATTATTTGTATCTGTGGTACTTGAGTTCATACTCTTTGTTGCTGTGCTGTGTTTTCAGAGCCAATTATTCCTCTTCATTGAGGAATCACCTCATGTTTGATCATTTTTACACCTATGGGACTGCTATTTGTAATCCAGCTGTCCCTGCAAATGCAATGCATTAGCACCAATATGGGGCAGGTGTAGTCCTGAGTGAGTTTAGAAGTTGCTAGTTATGTATTTTATCCCATAGAGACTTGAGATACCCAGGTGTGAAGGGTGTTATTAGTTCCAAAACACGCATGAATCTTTGTCAGCACACTGTCATGCGTTCCTTTGTGCTTTTGTTTCTTGTCTTGGGCCAAAGTAAGAAGTAATTAGGTTAGCTGAGATGAATGTCTTAAGTGAATTTGATTTGGTTCCTTTTCAGTGTTTCCAGTTCCATGTTTTAAAAAAGGGTTCACACAGGAGATTATAGTCACATGCAAAAAAGTAATGACAAGAAAGAAGAGAAACACACTAGTGATATTGAGCTTCTAAGAGCAACAACTTTGTGAAGAAAGTGCGAAGAAAGCATGATGTTGTCAAGCCTTTAGGGCACAAACTGTGTGTGCAGTCCTGTACTCTAAATTAGGAGGTCAGCCAGCAGAGCTCAAGTCTGGTTTACCTTTGATAGGATATTGTTCTGGCTCAACAGTGCTTTGAAAAAGAGGTCAAGCATGAAGGATTAGTTTTGTAACACTTCCAAGTATGACTGAATACTCATGTTCATCACTGCAGAGCATGATTTGTTCTGGTAGTGTCCACAAACTGTTTATTGAACCTTTCTGCCTTTACTATTGGCATAGTTTCCCCTCAGTCCATCTGTAAGAATGTCCTTGATGTTATACTGCTCCCATTCAGGAAGTGATACCTGCCTCCACGCGTTCCTAATAATTTAGAAACTACATGTTGACTTTCAATGCCCAGTGGACACAGTCCTATCTTTGTGGTGCTGCTTACAGAGATCCCTAAGACCTCTTACAGAGTCATATTAATTGAAAACAGTAACGTTTGATTTTCTGTCTTTTACAGGTTCTTCAACTAGGATCTGATATTCTTCCCCAGTACAAGCAAGAAGCTCCAAAGACTCCACCACACATAATACTACACTATTGTGCTTTTAAGACCACTTGGGACTGGGTCATCTTAATTCTAACCTTCTACACAGCAATTATGGTTCCATATAATGTCTCATTCAAGACAAAACAGAACAACATTGCCTGGCTTGTGCTGGACAGTGTGGTGGACGTTATTTTTCTGGTTGACATTGTTTTGAACTTCCATACGACCTTTGTTGGCCCTGGTGGAGAAGTTATATCTGATCCCAAACTCATAAGGATGAACTACCTGAAAACATGGTTTGTGATTGATCTTCTGTCCTGTTTACCATACGACATCATCAATGCCTTTGAGAATGTGGATGAGGTAAGTAATTGCTGTCTGTCTCAAAAGGATTATTTTAATTAGAAATTAATTTAGGAGGCTGCTCCCAGGCATCTGGCAGCCATAAAAGCAGCTGAAGCTCTGTGCAAGTGTGCAGGGATGGCCTTAAACTGCTAGACTTTACCAGTTGGGATGTCCCTCTGCCACAGCCTCTCTTTTCAGCTAATACCCAGCAATTACCTAATTACCAGCAGTCCTAATACATTGCAGGGCAGGCTAATAATAAGCTTTATGTAATTAATCAGAATTAAGTATCTTCTCTGGCTAAAACTGGTGCTAAGTTTGCCGCTTACTTATCACAGGATCACAGAACATTAGGGATTGGAAGGGACCTCGAAATATCATCCAGTCCAATCCTCCTGCCACAGCAGGATCACCTAGACCAAGTCACACAGAACACATTCAGGCAGGTTTTAAACATCTCCAGAGAGGGAGACTCCACAACACTCCTGGGCAGCCCCTTCCAGTGCTCTGTCATCCTCACTGTGAAGAAGTTTCTTCTCACGTTGATGTGGAACCTCCAATGTTCCAGCTTACATCCATTGCCCTTTGTCTTATCACTAGAAGACATTGAGAAGAGCCTGGCTCCATCCTCCTGACATCCACCCTAAATATAATTATAAACATTAATGAGGTCACCCCTCAGTCTCCTTTTCTCCAAACTAGAGAGACCCAGTTCCCTCAGCCTCTCCTCGTAAGGGAGGTGTCCTACTCTCTTCATCATCTTTGTGGCTCTGTGCCGGACTCTTTCAAGCAGTGCTGTGTCCTTGAACTGAGGGGCCCAGAACTGGACACAGTATTCCAGATGTGGTCTCACCAGGGCAGAGCAGAGGGGAAGAAGAACCTTTCTTGATCTGCTAACCACCCCTGGTCTGATCCAACCGAGGATGCTGTTTGTGACAGTACAGAATGATTCTGAATGAGCGTTTTTAAAACCCAACCCTAGGATTACTTCTTGAACCATGTTGTAGTTTTCCTTTTTGTGATGTGTTTTTAAATATCTAGTTGAGGAGATTTATCTCCCTTTTTTAAAACAGATTTTTAACTACTGCTGCAATTTTAGAAACTGTTTGGGAAGAGAAAATATAAATAAATGGATGCTGAATTAAAGCTTTATAAATGTATTGACATTTACAAACTTGAGGTTGCAACTTAAAATAGTAGAGAAAACAAGGGATAACTACGATGAATAATGCATGCACAAGGCAGCGTAGAGAAAATTAATTAGTAACATGAAACTATAATGGCATTAACACTTGTTTTATTTATTTCAAAAATGCTTTTATCTAAAAGGCCACAAACAGATGAGAATGTCTATGCTCTTTTTTTTTTAACGTTTTAACGTTTTTTTCCTTAGGACACTTTTGAATGGCTTTTTTTGGTTGTCTTTTGTTTGTTTGAAAGTCTCAAACTCTGCATTTATATATCCTCACTTTAAAAAATCTACTTTCTTACTTTTTGATGCAGACTTTGGTGCAGATTTTGTAGAGCTCCTTTAAAATTCCATCCCTGTCTCTGTGCTGGGTACCATCTTTTGACATTGTTCCATTTTATTTATAGCAAATATGACAGAAGCGATAATACTTGCAGCTTAAATTCAAGATCATATGAGTGCTGCCCGTCTCGAAGCAGGTTGTATAGTCAGGCTGTGTAAGGAGGTGGTATTATCAAGGTTGTAAACATAATACAGCTTTTTAAGATTAGCAATTTCAGACTAAGAGGAATCTAATATTTATAAAAATGCAGCGTTGTCTCCAGATTTTTGTGCTTTAAAATGTGAAACAAACAGAAAATTTGTGTGGCCAAGCAGAACAAATTTAAACCATGAGCTTAACCTGTTTCTCTAACATACAGATGGGAAATAAACCTTCAGCAATATTTGTGATAGTGAAAAGTGTTATTATAATTGAGACGCAGTTAAATTGGCAAACCCTAACTGGAATATAATAAGAATAACAAGGTGTGATGAGCTCCAGTGATCCTGAAGCTGCTCTCATTTACCTTCAAACAAATGAAATATCAACTCATTGTTAGTAGAAAAACTAATAGCAGAATTTCTTTCTCATGAAATGGTGTGTTATGCACCTGGAGCCTCCAGCAGACACTGGAGCTACAACTACGTTCGTATTTGGTTTCAAAACCCTCTAGTTCTAGTTCTCTCTACTTCCTGTAAAGAATTGCAGTGATTTTGAACAGTTGGTGGATAAACGGTCAGTCTTTCCAACTTGGGTCTACGTTTCTCTCTTCCTTGTCTTCCAGGGGAGTTTTTAATAATTTTCTTAATGATATGACTTCGTTTCTGACATTAAATTCTTTAGGACTCGTTGATGTGTCTGGGTGGTTGTAGTTATGAATGCTCTTTATCTTCATTTGGCTTTTAGCATTTAATTTAACTGGTTCTTCTTTTCTGAGATTTAACTTTCTGTCTTGCTAGCACCAGTGCACTCAAACTGTGGTAGGTTTTACCTCTTTGTATTTGCCCTGGCTGTTGGATTTAGCATTAAAGGACATTTAGCATTAAAACTGTGATTGTGGCATTTCAGAACACTTCAATGGAAAACCAGATCTCAGTAATAAAGACCTTGGGGGCAGGTCCTGGTGCTCGTTGAGTTCCTGGTATGGTGGCAAAAGATGGACTCAAATCAAAGTGAAAATCCATCCATAAAAAGCTGTAAAAGCCAGCTGAGTGACAGATAACTTTCAAGTTTCCCTTGTAAGTCCCACCTCCACCTCTTCTTTTCCTGTGCAACACATCATAGCACTTTTGGTAGTTGTTAAGGGACTAGGTGAGTAGGAGGACACACCATTGCAGGCAGTTTGTTGTCCTCCCTGTGGGCAGGTCTCTCATGGATAAAGAAGGATATGGCCAAGGAAGTTTATGTTTGTGTCTCTCTGTGGTAGATGTAGGTTGCTGAATGTGATAGCAGTGCCTGAGGGTCTCACGCAGAAGCTGCTGAGTCACAGTGTAAGATGCCTTATGCACTTGAATGCTATTTTATAACGTCAAAATTAAGGAGATGAATTGAAAGATTTTAAAAAAAGGACTTATCAAAAAAGGAAATACAAGTTTTCTTACAGAGTGCTGAAGTTCTCTAAATGCAGTCAGTCTTGGGCAGAGTAGGAGCAGTGTCATTTGCATCGTGGATAACATAAGGCCAAGGCTGGACTCTTGTGAAATTCCCACCTGAGGCAAACAGGACTGCAAATCAAAATTATACTGTTGTTGAATGCATGTAGAGCCTTGGTAGAAGGATAGGATGAGAAAGATTATGACACACAAATTGAAATCTAGGGGGATTAGGATGATTTAAGGCAGGTTTAGAGGTGTAGGTTTCCATGCCTGGAGTTGCAGAGCCAAGCTGTTACAGTCTGCTCAGGGACATTTGGGTACTTGACAAGGAGGGGGAAAGGTAAGATAACGAGAGAAAGAGATACCTTGAACAGCACAAAGTGAGCTAAATTGATGTGATGGATGAGGAATTAAGTGTCTAAGTGGTATTGAAAGGATAGGAAAACAAGGCAAAATAGGCTGGAGAAAAATGATCTGAGAGCAGAAAGTGGAATCCTTAGTGGGATGCATACTTTATTTAAGAAAAATTGGTCAGATGATAGTCCTACACATCAGAAAAAATGGATGTCCTATCTAATTGGGAAACATTACTTGCACCAAAATACATCTTGGCTAAGGTAAAGTACTACAGGAAACTTTTCATATATAGAGGCATGAAAAGGGACACTACGGAGCACACTGAGGAATCCAAACAGTTTTCAAGGTATGGGCCAGAACAGAAAGTGTGAGCTCAGAGTCTCTGAAACTACCTTGTTTGGTTTTTTTCTTCTAAATAAAAGTTCTCTGAAACTTCAGAGTTTCACATCTGTCTGTGATGAGACAAAAGGTAGAAGCTTGATCTCATTTCTGCCAGAATCATAACCCATAAAATGACATGGCACGTACAGCAAAGAATGGGACCAGATGTCAGGATGGAAGATACAGATAGCCAAATAGATGGTTTTCAAATGAGTTGTAGGAAAGATCATCCTTTCTGCAAAAATTGGTTTTCATGAGCCAATGGCTGGAAGTGAAAGCAGACAAATTTAAATGTCCTAAACCGCTGAAACTTCAGAGTCTGTTCAATGTCCACTGTTTAATAATGCAACACCGCATGACCCAGTGGCCTTTAAAATTTAGTGATCTGTGCAGGGCGCATTAAGTCACAGAATCCTTGTAATCTTTTAATTACTATTATCGATCTATTTCAGTGGCAGCAGAAACTTCTGTGCATCACTGCAATTAGTAGCAACTAAAATAGCAACGTCTGTAAATTGAAAGCAAATAAAGCTGATACAACTAGTTTAGCCACGTTCACATCTGCAGTGCTTATTGTAAACATTCCCTTTTTGGGAGATGTTTGGAGAAGGATTTGTAGACTGTCTGAGTGGTATATGCAAGGTGAAGATAAATCGGTGGGTTTGAAGATTGTGGCTTTGGCTCTGAAATAAATTCTATGGCTAGCTACCTTTCTTAAATCTAGGTAGCTGACATGGAGAAAATAATTCCCAGAACTAAATCCCTGCTGCAACCATGTGTTAAACTAAGATGAAAACTCCTAGCAACGTAAGGACAGATTCACTAAGCCTGAGACCTGGCATTTTCCCCTTTGTTATGCAGTTGGAAGGCAATTAAATATGAGGAATACTGTCATCCTGCTGTAGTGTGCAGAAATCCACAATGTAATAATACTGTGGCTTGGTTGCAGCACCCAAATGTAAATGCATCCGCCTTACACTTGTATTATGTAGATGGTAAACTGCATTCACTCCTGTCACTTACCCCTATTGCACTGAGTTGCAGAATTGCACCACACCTCTTTAGCTTTTATTTGAGCACAGGTTTTATTCAAGGTCTGCCACTATTTGATTACTCACTTCTTTAGCGCTAATACAAGGTTCAGGATACTTTTGCAGGTTCCCTTTTGGAGACACACAACTGTCGTCTTGAGGTGAGGGGCAACTTGTGAAGGGAAGAGTCTGTATTGGAGTCGATGCAGGGAGTGGTGAGAGGGCAGGCAGGGTGCTCATGCAAGGTGGGTATGACCTGGAAGCCTCATGCCACAGCAATCTAATGTGGATTGTAGTCTGCAGAATTTTAATTCTGTGTCTCAGTGGTCTTTGTTTCTTCATTTTTAAATTTTTTTTAATGTGTTGCAGGTGATCTGGAACAGAATGTTTTGTACAAGCCATTTAGATCAAATCTTTAGTCAGAACCTGTTTAAGTAAAGTAGAGTCCAACTGAGGTAAATTTTGTGTGGAGAACTCTCAAAGGAAGGTTCAAGTCTTGCATGATCCCTTCACTCGCAAAGGAGGGGAGGGCTTACAAAGGAGATGAGGCAAATGAAACAATCCCATGGGACACTCACTGAAATAATGCTGATGGCAGTATCCATCTTAGTGCCATTGCTGTACACAGCCCTCAGTGGGAGTTCTTTCTACAGATACTTCTCTTTTTGTTCCTATACTGGCATAGAAAATCTGTAGTTGTTTGCTGACGATAACTATCAGCTCAGTTAATTATCCTGCTCAAAAGCTGTTGTGACCAATAGGACGCACCTTCCTTTTCCTCCCGGTTTATGCACGGTCCACCTTCCTTAAGTAAGTGAAAATTAACGGGTTCTATGTTATCATCCTCTTTTTACCCCAGCTGAGCACACAGACACACTAATAAATAAATAGTACAGGATGCTGCATCCCCCTTAAATTGAATCTAGTAGAGATATCTTGAAATCACCCTTTATTTTATAACCTCAATTACTCACTGTTTGAAATATATTGCAGTGTATAGTTGTGATGTAAACAATTCACTAAAGGTTTATTTATAACGTTATATCTTACTGACATTTGTGTCAGGGGAAAAGAAAGCAGAAAAGCTCCCCCATCCTCCCAGAAAAAAGTGGGATAAATCTCAAGTAATAAATTTAGAGGTGCTTTCAGAGACTGCATGAGAAAATGTCCTTGCTTTCATTTTGCTGTAAGGACTCAATTTTGTGCTCACTGCAGTCACTACTCCCATTGCTGCCAGTGGTGCCAGGGTCAAGTATTAAATGGGGTCTATTTGTACTGGGCCCAGGATCTAGAGTGCTTGTGCAGAAACCAAAGCCCCTTACTCCCATGTGGATTTAGGCAATTGGAA
This sequence comes from Phoeniculus purpureus, assembly GCA_028565055.1. Taxonomy (NCBI): domain Eukaryota; kingdom Metazoa; phylum Chordata; class Aves; order Bucerotiformes; family Phoeniculidae; genus Phoeniculus; species Phoeniculus purpureus. Next base: position 40,183,232 of record JAOXOE010000441.1, read on the forward strand.
GCAACCCTAAAATCAGTTCTTGAAGTCACGATAAATCAGAAATGTTGCCCTTTTATTTCTCTCATTCCAGGATTTTGATTTGTTAACTGTGGAACTTTGTTATGCTGATTGTTTACCTAAAAGGCAGAGTTTCTGAGATATGATGGAAGATTTAGTTTAACATTAACTCCAGTAAAGAAGCATTAGGGAGCTAACCAGGGATTTCAGAGCTAAGCTCTATATAAGTAGCTAAGCTCAAAGATTTCTTCTGCAAATTATTTGATGGTTGAATTTCAGACAGCTTCTACATCCTCCTGGATACTCCTGACACGGTACTGAACGGTACCTCGTGGATCTGTGCCTGCAGGCTCACCCATTCATGTTGGCAGTACTCATGTTTTCAGTTGTTCCCAAAATCTGTAGGCACTTTGTTTGCTTTGACATTGTGTACTGTCATGGAACAACTGCTCAGTGAAAATTGCCCAAGGTTTACAAAAATGGTCCCTTTTTTTACTGCTTCAGTGCCAAATGCTGAGCTGTGTCTTGTCTTTACAGAATCAGCCAACTGATTTGTTTGGGTGAATTGTTTGTGTGTATCATTACTCTTGGTGAGGGGATTGGAATGAAAATGTTACTCATGCTTCTGTAACTAAAGTATTTGGACTGTTCAGCCTGGAGAAGAGAGAAGGTTCTGGGGGAAGCCTTATATCAGCCTTCCAGTACCTGAAGGGGGCCTGCAGGAAAGTTGGAGAAGGACTTCTTATGAGGGACTCTAGTGATAAGACAAGGGAGAGTAGTTTCAAGCTAAAAGAGGGGAGATTTAGATTAGAAATTAGGAATAATTCCTCCCTGTGAGAGTACCTGAGGTGCTGGAACGGGTTGCCCAGGGAGGTTGTGGATGCTCCATCACTGCAAATATTCAAGGTCAAATTGGATGGGGCTCTGGGCAACCTGGTCTGGTGAGAGATGTCCCTGCCCATGGCAGAATTAGATAATTTCTGAAATTCCTTCCAAACCAAGCCATGATTTGCTTTCAAAATGTACTAAGAACATTCATCTGATGAAACACAGAGCCAGGAATTTTCCACAGGGAAATACAGCACATCCAGGGTATGGCTGCTGTGCTCTGAGACACATCTTTAGAATTGGTCACCCTGCCCTCAGCTGCACATTTCTCACTGCTGACCAGGGTATAGTTTAGACTGAGATGAGATGCATCCTCCCCTTGAGACTGTATTTGCCTCACTTCAGCTTCTCAAAGGATAAAAACAAAAGCAGACAAAAAAATAAGGGATAAAACTCATATTTTTTTGAGTCACTGAGTCTGGCTTTAGTGAGCAGGTTCATTGTATCACCCTTCCCATAAAGTGGTCAAAATCTGCCTTAACTCAGGGTGCCTGTAAATCTCTTTTAGTTTCCAGTGTGCTTTTGTCCTGATGACAGCCTTCATGGTTAAATTTTTCTTCTCCTTCCCTCATGTTTATCGCCTTGATGTGCCTAGAAAGAGAAGTCCTTCCCCCCTCCCCCTCCATTAACACCCCTTGCCTTAATCTAAGCAAACTGGGCTTGCCTAGAAACCTAATTTGTGAAATTTTATGAATATTTTCTTGACCATTCCAGCTGCCTCTCCCCACATGGAGTTCAGTCTGAACACGTCTTTAGGACAGAGCTGTATATATTACTTCAGCAGGCAAATTTGTTTTCGCTTTGTAATTGGGGTTTGACTTTTCCCCTTGGTGGTGGAAAACCCAACTGATCTGTCCTGGAACTGAGAATGCAACCCACTGATTGCTCTGAGTCACTGTGGGATTAACCCATATACCCAAATGTTTAATTTTCTCTGTGATCTTCAGCTAAAAATCTTCGTAGTTGTAGGAATTGTTCTTAATTAATGCTTTGACACTCTGTATTGTTAAGGGTAATCACATCTCCCTTTATTCCCACCTGGTTACTCTTTGCCCTGACGGTGTGTTCCAAAGGTGTGCCACCAGCAGATTTTGTGATCATACAACATTTCTGCTTACTTTGCAAAGAAACCAACAGCATCACTGAGAGTCACCACATGTAACCCTTCCTACACTTCCCTTTAATGTTTTACATTTTGCCATCCTTTTCACAAGTTCCTCAACACCCCAGTTGTGTTCAGTGGGTTTTTTGTGTCTCCTAATAGTTGTGTTACTGCAATATTGCACTTTGTTAATTAGAAAATGGGGTGTATTATCTGAGGAAAGGTGTCAGGAAAACTTGGCTAGATCCCAGCTAAGCTAAGCCTAGCGAACCTACTGCACTGACTGCATTTTGATTTATCTCAAGGCTTCTAACCAGACTTTCCCTGAACACACGCTCAGGTAATGTATCTGTTTATTTCCTTTTTGATACATTAGATTACCTGGAAAATATCAACATAATCTTTGGAAACTAAAACCAGGAATTAATTTGTTAGCCCAAGCCTGGATTATTTTTACTTCATTGCAGCTTGATCACTTTTTGTTCTGTTTTTCAGGTAGGAATGTGAAGTTTGTTTCTTTTCCTGTTGTTTACAAGGAAAAGTTAAACCTAACATTTATCAACTTTCACTTTACCTCTGTTCTTTTTACCCTCTAAGGTGTAGCTTTCTGTCAGTCAATCTTTTATTCCTTACGTATTGTCAGTTCTCTGTTTCTGTTTCTTCCTTTGCTTCTGTGATTCTGTGGTGATTATTTACACGTTTACATCTGACACCCAAATTTTTCCCCAACTTTGAGATACAAACTCTGGATTTTTTTCTTCCTTTTGATATAAGGACATTCCAGGTGTTTTCCTGCCAGTCTGACTGTCTCACACTCCAGTTATCCTCACTCATCTTTTGCTATAATTCAAGATACTATCGTTTATAATTTACCAGCCCGTGCCCTTTTGAAATCAAGGACCCCAGTCCAGTTTACTTTATGATTGTTCATTTTTTGATGAACTGATTCAATTCCCTCTTCCAGTCAATGGGGACTTCTGCAAAATCCTATCAGAACCAAATGTAGTGTAGCATCACTTTCTGTGGAGTAATTGGCTATTCAATGAAGAAATAAGCATGTTATTGCATCTGCAGAAAATCTTAGCCTACTGTTATTAATAGCATTTATTCTCCAAACTCATATTGAGAAAGATCAGTCTCACATTGTGAAGCAATGCTCCGTAATATCATTGTCTGTAATAACATAATACAGGTTTGGATGCTGCCCAGATCCAGGCTATCCAGATTTCTGAGGATAGGTTTAATTTCTTCTCCTGTAAGCTGTGTAAGTGACAGGCTTCAGCTTCTTTGTATTGAGTGTGAGGGATAGAGACAGCTCTAGGTGATTCATCCTCTCCCCAGCTAGCAAAGATGGATTGGGTGAATCACTCTTCTGACATGCCTCTCTCTTTACTCAGTGTGGAGGAAAGCTGGGCAATTCATATAGACTGGATGGCTGGTAGTAAGGTTGCAGCATTATGTGAGATGAATCCCACCCGAGGAGGGTACTTTACAGCTCAGCCACAGGGTGTCTGTGCCCAAACTCAACTTACATGAAACCATTTTGCTCTTGCATAGAGATCAGGGGCTCAGGCTGGGCTGCAAACTCATCGGAGGATTTGATCCCTTTAATGGCTGTCTAACTGAACGCAGGGTGCTGTAATTGCTTATGTCTAGTACCTCTAAGCATATTAGCTTAAATTTAGCTTAAGGATGTCTTTATATGCTGCAGTAACACCTTTGAGTGCAGTGGCGACATGCCCTACAGCACTTCATAGAAAGGTTCCCAGTTCTGCTTTGTGGCCACTCCATAAATTCTTCAAAACCACAAATGTGCTGAACACAAAAGACAGTGAAACACTCTTCTTTTTTCCCCCCTCTTGACCTTTTTCCCAGCCAGCATTTTCTGTTAAATGATGCAGTAGCGATCCCCATTTTCAGAGCCGGGAGGTTTTCGGTTTTAGAAGACATTTAAAATGCGTGTTTCTTGAGTTTGTTGTTGTTGTTGCTGCTGTTGCATATGTGCCCTCAGCTAACAACAAATAAATACAAAATCATGGAGTGAAATCTAATCGAAAATGTGCCTAGAGGTAAAAGCATATTGTTCCCTAGTAAAAAAAAGCCCTCAAAACATAAATGTACAAAATCACCATTTCAGCATACTGAGATTTAATTTTGAGGTTTAAGCAGATTTTAGAATATTTAGATGGTAAAATCTAATGGCCATTTTTCTTTTTATTTTACTTTTAAAAACATTTGTGGAATAATTTCCTACTGCAGAACGAAATCCTTCCTAGATTAGCAAGTCACCAGCTGATTAAATCTTTTATAGCTTTCACAAAGATGCAGCTCTGCTATTCTGTTGCTCCGTTAGTGGAACAGACTCTGTGCTCTCTTGCACTCATACTAACCTGAACAATTTCCTGCACTTGTTAACCTTCATTTTCCTTTGGTGACAATGTTCCCTCTATCCTCTGGTATGTGTAGCTCTTGACCCCTGTATAACAGGACTTTGACAGCTTCATCCTTCCTCTGGCCTGGCTTATTGAGAATTCATTAAATGCAAGAGAATGTAGCTCCCTGTCCTTGCACGAGGTGCAGAGGTCTGTTCCCACGGTGTGTATCACAATTGCAGGAAACATCTTTCTCAGCTTTGTGGTCAGAAAAGTTTAGCCAGAGGTAGACCAAAGTTGGACAATGTGGTAACATCTAGGATATGAAAGGCAAGATTCAGGTAATTTTAAGCGGAAGAAGTGGTCCCTCTGCATTTGGGACAGGCTGCTGTCATCACTTTTGCCTTCACTATCAAACTGAATTTTCTTTCTTAGTACCTCAAGAAAATTTGAGAACACAGCAAGGTGCTTGTGTCAATAAAATTGAGCTTTCTTTAATCACACATAACTGATTTAATTATGAAGTGGCATCCATTCTTCAAAAACGCCCTCCTGGATTTGATGTTAATCCGCATCCTTTGTGGTGGCTTCAGCTGTCTGCTAAGTAGAAACAGTGGTACAAAAACAAGCTGCTTCACAGCTACTGCTTGTGCCCTCTCCTGGTCCAATGGCATGAGAAAATGTGAAAGTCTCCTGTGACTCACACTTGAGACGTTTAAATTGATGATGTGTAGCAAATAGGAATTTAGTGGTCCTGAACTTGACTCAGGAAATGCAATTCTGGGCTAGGTGATTTTTCAGTTAAAAGATTCCTCAGCTGAGATGACTGAAAAGAGCCAGCTGATTGTCCTCATCTGATTAAGACGTGAGTCAAAACCTCAAGGATCGGGATCAGGTGGTTAACAAGATATTCTCAGTCAGAGAACACAGACCAGCAGGAGTTACAGACAATTGGCCTAATTGACTGAAGTGGCAATAGAGGAACAAATGCTCCTCCAAGACCACTTCGGTATCAAAACCACGATGGGATACTTACATTATGCTACTGCAAAAGAAGATTGTGTCCTCCACTCATGGTTTCTGAACACCTCTCATCCTTGAATGCTGAGGTTATTTCCATTAGAGCAAATGCTCATAGTTTAATAGAGTTTCCAAAATATTTATCATGAAACAGAAATGCAGTTAAAAAAAATTAAATTAAAGGCAGTCAGCAATCAGTTGAGTTTAGAACACTATTTCTTAATTGCTCAAACTTAATTCAAAGCAGATCAGTCTTTCACATGACTTCCACCAAAGAGAGTCTTGATGAATCTCAGGCAGAGTTTTGTCTGTTAACATTTATGGATTTATCATCAGACAGGTGTTTTTTTTTTTAAGGTATAAAGGTACCAGCTTGGTCCAACCCAGTAGATAAGCAATGCCATGCATCGCATGTTCATTTAGTGTGTGCTTCATTGCTTTTTCCTAGGTAGTGGAATAGGCTCTTAAAGCTTCTAGTATTGTCTTCGTATTTTGCAAGATTAGACTTGAAATGTGAATTCTCAATAAATATATCCTAGATTTTTTTTTTTTCTTTTAAGGTAGTGGGTCAGTAACTTTAGGACTCAAACTGAAACTGACAAGAATTACTGTTTGGAAAGAGCACAAACATCTCCCAGACTTTGAAAGTAAATATTGTTGTTTTACACCTGTTAGTGTTCATGTAGTTTAGAGAGAGAGGAGATGTAATGGAGGATACTCAGTTTGGGTTTTGCGGTAGAAAGTGATCCTTGTCTCTCCAGCACAACTTCAACTACCAGTGCAAAAAGGGGAATCCCAAGTTTAGATTACAGGTCTCTAAATCCTTCCCTAGACTTAATGTTATAGTGAACAGTGACTCTAAGAAAAATGGAAATAACGTGTATTTCCTTGACCAACACCATGGAGTTTTATCCTAAAAAAAGGCACCTTGCTGTTTTCTCCCTCTGATTTCACAGCAAGCTGTAAGCTCGAAATCGCAGAGTTAATTTGGTGAAGCACACTGCAGATTAATTTTGTGAAATACACTATTAAACTCCTCTGTACTTTTTTTAATGTAGATGTTATTTCTGTGGGGTGTGGCCCCCATTCAGTGGCACGTTGACCCCAGTCACAGAATCACAGTACATTAGGGATTGGCAGGGACCTCAAAAGATCATCTGGTCCAGTCCCTGTAGTGAACATTGTAAGGGACTTCCCAGTCCATTGCACAAGGCAGGCGTTCAGAGCGTCTCACGGACAAAAATTCCAAAGCAGGGAGATGTACGTTTAGGTGAAAATCAGAATGATAAACTGGCTTGTGTCTTATGTAAAAAAAACCCCAACAGTAGTACAGAAATCAAAATGGGAAAATTCCACTTGTCTCCATGGTATTAGTCATCATGAGAGCTTGAATGCAAATATAGAACTTCAATTTATTAAGGATTTGGGGATGTGAAGCAAATTCCAACAGGATTTGCAAAGCATACAGGAACTTTGTTGAACAGATTACTTCTAGAAATATCAGATGCATATTACCCTTCAAACATTATTTGTGAAAAGAAACAGAGGTACAAAAGAGATTAATGTTTTTCTGCTGTGGAAAACTCCAGAAACTCCAGTATTTCACTGTTTGATAATATAATTAGCCAGTGTTTTGACTAGACTGATTTGATAATGATGCATAGAAAAGGGCAATTTAATCTTGGCACAGTAACTAGGAATGTTTGCCTCATTGCTTTCTATGTCTTAATTTCTACTTTAAATTAAATGTCTTCAGCTTCTGAACGTTGTATATTAGAAACCTTCCCTTACAAACGTTCTATTTTGAGCCACTAATTAATGTAATGCATGAGTTAGGTATATCATGGGATTGCAATAGATCAGGAACAAATTCTTCTCATCTTTCTGCATCTATAAACTCTATTAAAACACATTGCAAACCCTTTGTGCATTGAGGAGGGCACACACATTTCTTGTTCCCTCTCAGATGTTTCTGTTAACTTTTTGATGGTCCCTATGCTTCTGTTCCCTAAATATTTGTACTTGATTTATTTGAACTTCATTCATCTTGTGTGAAAACAAACTGCGTAAATACTTGCTTTAGGAAAATAATCCGCAGTGTCTGTTGATTGGAAAGGAAATTAGCCTCATGTGCAAAGGGATGTGGTTTTCTTGCCTTGGGATCTATATTACTGTCACTTGGAATGGTGATGTGCTCGTAGTTGTTCCCCACTCAGTTAGTAAGACTCGTAGATAACGAGATATCCAGAATTATGTTAGCTGCGGTGAAGTATACGAGGTTGTCACTGTTACAGAGAAAGTTACCGGGCTGCTTTCTGGTGCATGAAAGAACACTGTGCAGGTTTCTTTGTAGCTTCTTCTGTGATTCACAGAATGGCTGTGGTTGGAAGGGACCTCTGAAGGTCCAACTCTGGCATTTGTCTTGAGCATCTGATAACACTGAGGGTTGTTGAAGTAGGTGGACCCCTCTTCTGGCCACAGTAGCAATCTGCTGATTTGGTTTAATAGAATACCGTTCTCTGAGAAGCTTGAGAAGACAACTCTTACGATGTAGTTCTATCTGTGACTCCCACCATGTTTGACCTTCTTGAGGTCAAAGTAGAGTCTCCTGTTTACTTCAGTCTGGCAGATTATGGAGTCATTCATTTGTGTAGTAAATATGCCATTGCTCACTTTGGATTCTGCACTCCTGTTCCTTCGAAAGACTGAGCTTGAACGAAGTAATTGATCCATCTAATGAGTGCCAAACTTGATTTACCATGATGAGGACACAAGTACTGGAGGAGAAGGACAGTTTGATCTTGTATTCTATCACCTGGTGCATGAAAAAAATGGATAGACAGATTGAAAGCAGATGCAGGAATTTCTGTACAGCCGTCTGTTTTAACCAGCAGGGGATTTCAGATGAAATAATGATTTTTGTTCTTTTCTAGGGCATCAGTAGCCTCTTCAGTTCCTTAAAAGTGGTGCGTCTTCTACGACTAGGCCGAGTTGCCAGGAAGTTGGACCATTATCTGGAATATGGTGCTGCTGTACTGGTACTGTTGGTGTGTGTGTTTGGACTGGTGGCCCACTGGCTAGCCTGTATATGGTACAGCATCGGGGACTATGAAGTTATAGACGAAGTCACTAATACAATCAAAACAGATAGCTGGCTCTACCAGTTAGCACTGAGTATTGGGACACCATATCGATACAACACCACTGGCTCAGGGCAGTGGGAAGGAGGACCCAGTAAAGACTCCTTGTACATATCCTCTCTCTACTTTACCATGACAAGCCTTACAACGATTGGATTTGGAAACATAGCACCAACCACTGATGGAGAGAAGATCTTTTCGGTGGCCATGATGATGGTTGGCTGTAAGTACAATTTTATTTTGTCACGTCTAAGCCAAAGGCACTTGTATAGTTGACATGATGTTTGTGTAGCTTGCTTGCTGTATTAACTTTGAATTATTGAGAATGGAATTGTGCAGTTGCTGTAGCTTTTAAATTGTTTGCAGGTTTAAGTGTGGTGTGTACATCAGTGTGTCCAATGACAATTTTATGTTGAATTCAGAGCCTCTTTTGTCTGTTGTAAGCATGGCTTTGATCCTGTTTGAATGCTGTTGGCTGGAGAGATACAATGCATATTCAAATTCAGGTAGTCTGAATTTTGCTTATACACTTGCACAGAAATGGAAACACTTGAAGTGGTTTTAGCCAATTCTTGAAATATTTAGTGATTCCATAAAGTAGCTTTGTACGTTATGGCACTGATTTGACTTATGAGTTTGGATTTTATCTCCTGAATGTGATGACCTTTGTCACCAGTGCAAGTCTAGAAGTGAAAGAAATAGTAAGATGCTGTATTGCTCATTTATTCTACATCCTAGTGTCTTTCAGCTCCCCTGAAATAGTCTGAAACCAATAGTGGTAAGGGATGTTTATCATTTCATGTGCTGCCAAGGTTAGATTGCTCAGCAGCTTTCCAGGTTAATAGAAGACTTTCACAATACAGTTTTGCTGAAAATCTTGATATCATTTAGGAGTATTATTTTACTGTTAAATTATTATTTATATTTCTTATGCTTTCTGTTTTCTGAGCTCCATACAGACACTGAGCAATTATGAAGCAAGAGAGCCAACAAAACTGTTTGAAAATAAGATTTGCATAATCTCTCTGATAATTATCTCAACTAACACTTTCAGCTCATCTCAGAGAAATACTGAACTATAAAAAGGAAATTTTCTTGCTACAGTATTCCTAGATCTTTGGAAGATTAAAGCCATTTGTTTGGAGAGTTTTGAATGCTTTTTCAAAGGCGAGGTTGCAGTTTTAGGACTCTGCTTGCAGTGTGGTGCAATGAAATTTCTGCTGAAGAGCATCTTTACATGATGGGTTGATGTGTTTCAAAACATTTCAGAGTCCATAAAAAGCAGATCCCCGAGCTAAAGCATTAATGAGCTAATGCAGCTAGGCCATAGAAAACCTATAGGTGCTGATTAGCTGTTTGTTGAAACTGCTTTGTGGTATTTACAGAAGGCTGGGGATTTGGAGAATAAAGTGGATATAGAATTTTTAAATATTGTCATATTTACTTTCCTTGTCTTTTGTGGGGACTTCTGTTGCCCTGCAGAGGAGAGTCCCATGAAAGGAACTAAGCAGCTATGATTAATAGATAAAGGAGTGACCTTATTAATGTTTACAAATATGGAAAGGGCGAGTATCAGGAGGATGGAGCCAGGCTCTTCTCAGTGACATCCTGTGATAGGACAAGGGGCAATTGGTGTAAGCTGAAACATAGGAAATTCCATGTAAATGTGAGAAGAATCTTCTTCACAGTGAAGGTGACAGAACACTGAAAAAGGGGCTGCCCAGGGGGGTTGTGGAGTCTCCTTCTCTGGGGATGTTTAAACCTGCCTGGATATGTTCCTGTGTAACTTGGTCTAGGTGATCCTGCTGTAGTGGGGGGATTGGATTAGGTCCCTTCCAATCCCTAACATCCTGTGATTCTGTGAAAAGATCTGGGCTGTGGTGAGAGCCACAGAACCATAATGAATAATAATATTAATAAAAAAAATAAATACATGGCCTCAGCAAGTGAAAAGGAAACAGAGTTAGTAACCTGCTTTGCATTTATTCTAGGTGACTTGTACTCTTTCATCTCTGAAACAGCTGTTAAAGAAGGGGAATACACACAGCAGTTTTAAAGTTGACTTACAGCCACCTCTGCAAGTGCCACCAGCTGATTCTAGTAGTTTTCATAAGTGTCACCTACAAAACTATTGAATGCATGTCAAGTGTATAAGTGGCACCTACAAGCTTGGTATTTGGAATACAATGAGTAGGTTTATGGGCTTTGGGAAAGGTCAAAAGTAGAATCTAAAATTCAAGAAGCATGGCAAAAAGATGCATACAAATAATACCACAAAATTAAACATGGCTTCCCTTATGAGTGGGGTGGAGAACACTGGCATGCAGAAAGGCTGCAGACAGAAGAGAACTCCTTGGGTTATTTGCAAGTGTAAAAACGGGTGACTCTTTTGCAAACATCTCAATGAAGATTTGAAGACTTCCATTTGTGCAGATCAGTATGCTGACTGCTCCTGAAATCTAAAGGAGTTGCGTGGCTAGTTGAATTCTGGTTTGAAAATATTTTTTGGATAAATGCTGGTCATGGGCTCTGTACTTGCAGTATTTCTGCAAAGAGATCAGGCCCGCAGGATTGCACAGACTAGCTTTGCAGTGCCAGCTGCTGAGAACGTGAGCCTCAACAACAAAGTGGGACAGGGAGGTGTAACAAGTAGCCAGTGGGAAATGCGGTTTGTAAGGCAATCATAGTGGCCAGTGAGCTTGGGAGAAGGATTTGGCCCCAAGAAAAGGTGTAACTGAGGACTGAGAATAACCTGAGTTTTCAAAACAAGGTTTCAGGTTTTCTTTTGAAACAGTGATTTGAGATAAACATTAGGCAAAATTCAATTACAGTTTGGGTCAATGAAGAACTCTGGTCCCTGAACTGACTCCTGTTAAAAGCACAGAGAGACTGTGAAATCTTTGAAAACACCTTTGGTAGATTTCCTGAGGAAGTTTGCTAATACCAATAGTTGATATTGGCAATGTCTTTTCTAACAGGCTGTGCCAAATAAATGTCTTAAACTTAGCGCTGGAATCTGAGAGAGTAATTCATCACAATCCCAGCTGCCTACTCATGCAAACTGCAGATATGAAAGAAAATCTTCCCGGCGTTGTCAGCTAGCAGCAGCTTCTCCTGCCAGCCCCAAGTTTCCTATTCATGCTTGCAAAGTTATCAGGGCCTGGGAGGAGTATTTGGAGAGATTTGCAAATCCTTCTGGTGGGCAGGGCTGCAAAATGGTCTATTTGTTAAAAATAGCAGGATTAAGATACCGTGGTTGCTGATAGAGCATCTCTTGGTGTGGGGCAGTGGTGAGGGAGAGCCGGGTGATAGGGGGTGCTCTTCTAGTTTAAATGGCAGTTCACTGAGGATAGAATTGGCTGGGGTCTTTAGACTGAAATACATCACCTGTCTTGCAGGAAAGAGAACTTTGAATAACTTAGCCTCATCTTCTGAAGCTTACTTCAGATTTCTTTTTGCCTCATTTGCTTTTTCTTGGTGTCCAGTGCTGTTCAGCAATTTTTTTTCCTGTTGTTTCTTGACACTTGAAAAGCTAAAAATAGCAGACACAAAACATCCTGTGACACGGGAGAAAGGTTTTCACTATGGTTTTTGTTTAAATACCTGTTTTGCATTTGCTGCCCAGCATTGCTGAGTAAGCATTGAACATCTCATTTTTGTAGCTCCCTTTGTGCAGATACAGGTCATTTTGTCCCCTCTCTGTACAGAACAGGTAGGTAGGTCTGCCAGATCGTTTGAATGGATCAGGAGTCACTTATCATTCAGGAGTGACCTTTCTTGTACACCTCCCATTATCTTCTGTCAGTTCACAACCTCTAGCAAGAACCTCAGTCTCTGCTGCTGTATGTAGCTCTGGCTCAATCCATGAGCAGGTTTTAGGCTTCTGCAGCACGGCCAGAGATGTAGATGTAAAACTAGTGGATTTTGTGCCTACAAAAAGGAATGTATTGAGAGAAACCAGAAGGATGCTTTCGGTTTGCACACCATCACTATCTTGCAACTCAGCAGAGCTAGAACCTCAGTGAGCAGAAAGTCTGTAAAAGGGGGAAGGAGGCAATATGGCGGGGTGAAACAGCCTGCAGAATTCAGGAGATGGGGTTTTCTGGAGAAACAAGTGTGAATGTTTAAGTAGCAAGAGTTTGTATATTGCCATATGCCTTCTTCCTTACTTTGCTTCCACTAGAAGAAAAGCAGCCAGCTTCCCAGCTCGCAGCCCCAAAAGTCTGTGATAGACTTGTGCATGCTTCTTGTGCAACCTGGAGTGATCAGCTTGTCCCTGTCCAGTGTGTTCTTCATCCGAGTAGTAAGAGAAATCCAGTATATTCCACTGACTGCTGAAAGGCTCCAATGATTTTTACTGTATGGGAAGGTCAGAACAAGATACTGGAGGCAGGAGTGTCAATGAGCTTTGCACATTTCATCATTCCTCAGGATGTGAAAGTTCCAGAAGAATCTTTTTGTCATCCATCAGTTCCCAGAAGATCTGAGAAAGGGAGCTTTGTTGTTCATGCTATATGGGCTCGTATTTTTGTCTTCTCTTTACTTCCAGACTTATGGGAAGGAGGTTATGGGTGAAATATTATTTTTCAGTGACTGGTTTAAATTATGGGGAAGAGAGATTTCTTAATTCAAACTAGTTTTGTGTATGAGAAGAAGAATTTGTTGCAGTGACAGTACAGGTTCCCTTCTCTGGAAAACTGGTAATTCTGTGAGCTACTGGAAAAATTTCTAGAGAGGTCTTTCCAAAACACAGTTTCTAATTTCATGGCTTGAAATGCTGACTTCTTGTTTTCATCTTAAAAATACCCGGGATGATGATATGCAGATTGGAAAAGAAAACAGAAGTGATTGCTGTAACTTTGACCCCAAGCTCATGTTGTTCGTTGGAGAGCTGATGAAGGCGAGTGTAGGTGGATTCCTCTTGATGCTCTGCTTTTAGTTTGCTAAATGTAGAGACTAGGACGTGCTCTTTCCTGTTGAGATCAGGTGAGATGCTCTCATCTGAACCACTTCTCTTTATAAAACCTCCCATGTTGTGTAGTGGGTGAACGATGCTGAAGTTTTGCTAAAATCCCTCGCTGTTCCTCAGCTGTTGTTTTGGAGTTGTGACACGGATCGCTGCAGGCTGTCAGTCATGTCTTCCCTCATCTGCCAAAACCTAATTCACTACTCAAGTTGATTCTTTCATTGTTCAAGTAACATTAGTCAGCTCACTGCCAGTATATGGTAGTTAGCCACTTGAGTGCTGTTTGTATGAATCACGGAGGTTTATCTAGTAAATTTGTTAAGCAGTGGCTAAGCCCACGCACTGACACAGCAGTGTGTAATTGTAGGAAAGCGCTCATCTGGCAGACGTCCAGACAGGCAATCCCGAGAGTCCATAGGGTTTCATTTTTGATCCTGAGGAAAATGTATGTGTAAGATAGCACCTTCTAGCAAAAATCGCTACCAGTAACACTGATGGAATCATATTTTTTACAGCAACAGATAGTAATGTGAGAAGGCTTTGCATTTGTAGCAAGTTTTAGGTTGAAGTGATTAGCTGTGGTTGAAATCCAGCCCTGCTCTAAGAGTGTTCTACAAAAGTCAGCCCTGTATGGATGCTTCCTGCAGGGATTTGAGATGTGGGTAAGACTTTTTTTTTTGAGATGCTCCTTACAGTTTCTTAAAATGTGAGTCTTATTTAAATCTCCTTGAGTAAGCGTGGTCCTGCTAGGGAGCTCTTAATTGCTGCACTTCCATACAGATGAAACCCTCAAACTGCGATTGGCACGTGGGGGGCATAATGCTTCCAGAGCAATCAGTGTAAAGTAGCTGGAGAGCTGGGTTGACACTTGTACCCTCTGGAAGGACTACTTGCAAGGTATTACCAGGTTGGACTTGGCAAAGTTTTTAATGTCCCAATAGAACTTGGCCCAGTGAGGGGAACATGAAGCAGCTTCTCACTTCTTCGTGGTATTCTATATTACTAGTACTATGTGAATCTACTACATGGTTTGACAAAAGTGCCCTGATGAGTCTTCTGAGAGATGTAGGGACTAACAAAGGAGGAGGTGCTGATGTGGGGACTGCCTTGCAGTAAAGAACTGCTTGACCCAGAATGGTTGCAAACACCGAGACAGGGCACAGAAGGGCTGGTTTATCTTTATTTGTAGCTATCTTATTCTGGGCAGGTTGGCATTTGGCCTCATCCTTGATATCACACTGGATGAAATGCAAGGATTGAAGCTCTGCTTCATCATCCCTACTCCTTGTCTCTGAAGTGAATGTATCTGGGTGTTCCAGAGCTTGAAGAAAGGTTTTCAAAAGGCTGAAAGTCACCAAAAAGACTGGGGGTAAATATGGCTGCGTAGCTGGGTCAAGTTATAAGTGACACTGAGTAACAGATGTATTAGTTTAGTGTTTCAGATGAGGCAATGAGAAAGGGGGTAAGTATTTTTAACATCCAAATTAAGAGAGAGCAAAACTGTTCATTCACAAATATCCACCAGCACACAGACAAGGAGGTGACATGGAAAGTTACGCAAATTTGTCTTTCAGGGGAAATTATCTTTACTGAGTACCACTGGAAAAGCATTTTGAAACTTTTGGAGGGCTGGACCTCAGTCCTAATGCTATCAGCTTTACAAAGCAAGTTTATCAAGATTTCTCTGTGATACCTTCTAACTAATAGCAGTCTCAGGTCTCACAGCTGGAGCAGATGAATTTTTTCCAGGCTGGGTGTTGGTCTCAGTGTAGCAACTTAACTTGGAAATCTTAATATTCTCTGAACAGCTGCATGAACAGGCTTAGATATATCAGTAGCCTGCAGGAAAAAAACCCCAAGTTGCTTTTAGGGAGTGAAAGGTCCGGCACCATCTACTTTGTCATGAAATAGGTCTAAGAGTGAGATTGGGATGGATACAACAAGGGTAAATTTGCAGAAGCCCCACGGGGGCTTATGGGTCTTGTTTTGCTTTAACGCTGACGTGGCAGTAGATTTTTAGATATTTAGGTTCTGTTTTATGGCAAATACATGTGTCTCTGTGTAAAGAGCTTTAAAACTGTAAAAACAGTCTCCTTGGGAAGCTTTATGGGATTCTTTTTTTGCAAGGTTATTGCTAGTGTGTGTTTATGTAAGCTTGGCTTTTATTATCATTGGCTTGATATGTTTAAATGAGTTTATGTTATCAAGAGAGATGGGGCAGTGAGTGGGAGAGGTAAGAATGAAGAAAGAAATGTTATTTCATGCTATTGAGCTGTATTATTTAAAACAACTGAAAATTGCTATTCCATGATACAGAAATGTGCAAAAAAACCCCTTTTCTCTGTGCTCTTGCTAACACACAGCACAAATACCACCTGAGATGGTCCCAGAGAGATTATCAGATTGTCCTGGATTGCTTATAATGTCTTTATCTCTCAGGAAGCAAAAAGTTTTAATTAATCTAACTAGATCAGCAAATACCTCTGACTTGCTCACAACACAGCACAGCTTTATAGCGTATTGTGCTAGAGGGGTAAACAAATTTTAGATAAAAGATAACCTCCAAGGAATTGTACCACTTGGATGGAAGACACTGGGGAGATTGTTCATGTTTTTCTGTTCTGAAGTTTCAGAAAGCCAAGTGAGTGATCTAGACATGTGTCTGTGCAGAGGCCCTTGGGCTTAGTGTTGTACACTCAGGGGCTACTACCTGGCAGTGGTGGCATTCAGAAGGGAGACTTACCCACGTAAGTCAGGCCAGTTATCCCAGCAGGTCCTGTCTGGTTTCACTGGAGCTGTGCTCCTCAGAGGGTATTGCTTTTCAGGGGTTAACCCAGGTATTTTCTGTTAGATCTCCTTAATATTTGCATAGCTTGACTTGCAGACTTGCTTTGGTTTATCAACCACAGTGTAGGGACATTTGTTAGGATGAGCAGTGGAGTGAGGAGGCGAGTTGTTTTAGGGAATGTTCTATTGTAGGAAAATTGTAATAATATCTGAATCAGGCCTTTAAATATTATTTTTTCAAGTCAATCAGGAGATGTCCTTGTCTAATTTTTGTTAGATTGAATTTCAAAACTGGAAAACTGCTTGATATCATTGTGCATTCAGAGAGGCTGATAGGTCTGGGGTGTTTGTGTGGGTTTTGTAAAAGAAATATAAAGCCCAGATTTCTTGGAGGTGTCATTGTTGCACTAATGTCTGGCATACTCTGACATGTTGGGTGGTATTAAGAGATATCAGTTAATCAGATAAAACATGATGGATAAAAAACTAGCTTAGTTTCTCACTGCTTCATTTCTGTGGGTCTGATGTAGTACAATGTCAGGTATATCTCAAAAATACAGAGAACTCTAAGAACTAAGCCTGCATCTCTCTCATCTTTAATCGTTTTTACAGCATCTTTTTCTGAAGAACATTGATAAAATCAGGAAAAGTATTCCTCAGGTGGAAGTGTGCTTTGCATGGGAGTATGACTGCATGTCCTGCTTAAAGAGTGTTACCCCTTTCCCTTCAATCTGGAGAAAGAACAGGGTAGCATCCAAAATGGCATCTCTCCCCTGGGTACCTGCTGTGCATCACTGCCAATGCTGAGTCAAGGAAAAAAATCCAGTTGTGCTTTAGCAGGAATATTTTGGTCATGAATGATTAAAACTAGTTTTCTTCCACTGGCCAGCAGCCAGCATGGATTTGTCAAGATGACTTCATGGCAAATTAATCTGATTTCTTTCCTTGACAAGATAACTGCCTGGTGAATAAGGGGAATTTAGTAGATACAGTATATCTGAACTTCTTAAAATGCTTCTGACACTCTTCTGTGTCATGGTCTCATAGCAAACGAGTGAAAGATGATCTTAGCGGAGTCATAACAAAATTGGCGATAACTGATTGAAAGATCTATCTCAAAAAGTAATCAAAAGCTTTGCTGTCAAACCTGGAGACAATTGCCAGGGAAGTCTTTGCCCCACTGGTGATTTTAGTCAACACTTTCATTAGCAGGGTTGAGTGGCTGAACAGAGGAAGTACATTGGGAGAGTTATGGAGAGGATTGCGAGTGGTTTAGATGACAGCATCAGGATCCATAATGATCCTGATAAATTTGAAAGGCAGCCTGAAATCAGCTAGGTGAATGTCAGTAAAGGCGAGTGCAAAGCACCACACGTAGAGGGCAAATCAGAGCATAAGTGCAGTGTAGGGAGTAACTGCCTCTGCTATACGAGGTCACACAGGATCATGAAGGAAAAGGGAGGGAAAAGAGATTGGTGACTGCAGAATGAATGTAACACAACAGTGGGCTAAAACTTGTAAGTCTCATTGTATCAGGAGCAATGCCGTAGGCAAGCTGAAGAAGGCATTTGTTCTGCTGGTGTTAGGGCCGATGAGACTTTTTTGGTTTTTTCTTCTTTTTTTTTTTTTTAAAACAGTACTTTTAGAAAGCTGTAGGAACAGCTGGAGATAGAGGAGCAGTTCAATACAATGCTGTCACGAGACGGGGTCTCGGGGGAACAGCTGAAGGGAAACATGAGGATTGACTACTAACATGGAAAGGCTGTACTTGAAAAGGAAATTGTCCTGTGCCCTCCGTGTTTTCTGAGGGGCAGTCTGATCAGTTAGGAGGGAATGACCTCCATGGTTTTGGAATCCACGAAAGCTTTTCAGCTGTGGGTAGGTTCAGACCATGGGCAAAGCCACCACCACATTTCCATTTCATCCATAAGAGTCTCTCTGTCAGCTTGCCCCATGTATCCTTTCTCCTGCCTCAGGATGGCAAATAGACTGGGCAATCCCTTTAGGTCCCTCCCAACCCTACATCTCTCTGACACTGAAGGGAGAATTAGGCAGAGATGAAGATGTCTGCTGTGTGTTTAGCAAGGCAAAGCTCACTTTCTCTAGATGATTGACCATCCTTTACCATTTAGTGGTGTTCTGTGGTTCATAATATAGTGACTGCATGGTTGTACTGCATATTCACCCCATATCACTTGAGTATTTGAACTGCAAAGCGTAGATGCACACACTGGGATACACTCATTCTAGGAATGTTCAGCTCCCTGTGGAAGTGCTGTCATCCAAACGGTATAAGACACTGAGAGATGAATTGGGGGTGTCCAACACTAAACCTGAGCTTTAGGGGGAACGTTTTCACAAGTGCCAGGGCTGCATGCAAGTGTTCATATTCCCTGATGTATTCGAAGGGCATTGTTTAGAGCTGACCAATCTTGATTCAATTATTTGTAGAAAAAGAACCTCTTGTCCCCATGCGTCTGGGTCAGGACCATCCACAGGAAATAGAGGGAAATCAATTTCAGTAGAGGAGTCTCACTTTTTTTGGCTTTAGAAGTTTCTGTTACTGAAATATAATTCCCAGCTAAATGCTTTTGCTCCAGCGTTTTCAGCAGGACTTTTTCATTAGGAATATAAAAACTCTGAAGAGGAAATATTTTTATCTTGGAAATTTTATTTTGCCCCTGTTCTTTTTTCCTGTTTTTATTCCCTTAAAATATTTTAATTTAATTTAATTAATTAGTATTAGCCAGTGGAATGATAATAGAAAGGTGCAAGTAGAATCTTCCTTGAAGATTGAGAAAAAAGAGAAGGGAGAGATTTTTCTCCTTTTCAACAATTTTCCTCTTTTTGTAGGGGAAACTAAGCAAACAGGTAAAAGGAAGAAGTCCAGCAGCTAGAAAATATATAGATTTATTTTATTTTAAAAATTAATAAGCTTTTATCTTATTTTGTCTACATTTTTGTTGCATAAAAACATGAATGATTTTCTAATAGAGCAGAATACTTAGTTTCTTGTAACGTATGTAATGAAAGTTAAGGCATATTTCAAATCTCTGTTGTGAAGAATAATCAGAACTGAAATAAGATGAAGTTGATTGGAAGGGGGTTATAAATATCTGCCGTTGGTTTCTGCATGGTGATGTGACAATTTGAGCTGGCTTGTGGGATGAATTCCTCTGCAGGAAAAAGCCCAGCTCTATAGAAATGTCAGCGTGTTGACTTCTGTATCACTTTTTTCTCAGTGGAAGATGGTCAGTTTTGAGGTAAAGGCCTTTTATATGGGATCTTTCCTGAAGCTGGAACACCAGAGGCAGCAGTCATATTGTATATGTCCCTTAAAGGTTTGTGCAGACGCCAACAGGAATGACAGCAGCTAGGGAATAAATGTAGCTCCTAACAATGTATTGGCATGGTTGGATAGTCTGAAAGCACCACCAGTCCTCACACAGGCAGTTATCTGCCTTGGGGTGGGGTACTGCATCCTTTCAATCTCATTTCTCTTGCTTCGTGTGTGATTGAATGACATTAGGTCAAAGGCTAGGAGGGCAAAGCAAGGTGTGATGAATTCTTACCTATTTGTTCAAAGTGCTTATTGAGGTCATCCAGTCCACCCTGAACTGGGCTGTTAAACTAAAATAAGTTTTAAGCACTGAAACGGTCCCACTGACCTCATTGTTGCTTTATGTGGACTTACATTTGAGCATTTTTCTGGCCACAAGCCATAATGAGAGGAACATTTCTGACATTTAAGGTCTATGGGTGAATCTTCCACATACAGACGAAAGGGAACTAGGAGGGTAAGTCCCATTCAAAAGTTGATAAGGCTCATGCCTAAAATTCATGTAGGCTTATTTTATAACCTTATGCATTTCAGCAGGGTCTCATGTGTATAAAACGATTGTTTGTTTACAGTATGTGTTTACATGATCACCTGTTTGGCAAGGACATGGGAACAAATAAAATTACTCTTCCTTTATGTGGTGGAAGATTGGCTTTGTTTGTCCTTCTTCCTTGACTGGAAACATTTTAAAGCACAAAATCTGCTGGATGTTTCTACTCCATTATTTTTAATGGGAAATTGAGGCATGAAGAAGGTTACATCTGTGCCTTATTAATGCAGACATTTCCTCCTCAAATTGATAGTTCACCTTACCCAAAGGAAATGTAACTTTCTAGTTAATCAAACACAATCTTTCTACATTAGCACTTGAAAGATAAAAAATAAAAAGGCAAGTCAATAAGGTAAGAAAGAAGCTCAGAAAAAAATCTGCTGGCATCAGTGGTGTATCAGAAAATATTGAAAGGGATGGAGGATGCGTGTCTGAAATAATTAAATGTGGGTGAAGATTGGTCATGCAAGAAGGAGCTTGTAATCAAATCTCCTTGTCTGAAAATGAATGACGTGAAGGACAAGAGAAGGGGAAAACAAGTGTGTGAGATGTCTACACAGCCCTTGGAGGTCCTTGGCCAAACTTTCCTTTCCCTAGGCACAAGGTCAATTTAGCAGAGAGGTCTTTAGTGATGTGCAAGTCTCTGTGTGTGTACATCTGTGTGAGTGGCTGAAACCAGGGGATGAAAGCTGGTCCTGCTGAGAAGTAAAATGCAGCTAGCCTGACAGTGTCTTGTGGGATCTTGCAGGAGCTGATATTGGTGCCACTGGACATCATGTCTCCTTTCTATTGCTTGGGTAAAGGCAGGCAGGTGTCGATAGTTGCACTCATGTTGAGGTTACTCTGCCATCTCGTTTGGGAAGCGGAGTGATATAATTACTGTTAAATGGGGTTCTAAATGGCAGAATTAGAGACATTTATCTGAAGCACTAGTTATCATTTCAAAAGAATAAATCCTCATTGACAGAATATTTTTCGGGGTTCACAACCAATGCCCTTTTTTTGTGGTGTGTTGATGGTCTTTGAAGCAGCATCACAGTTTTCAGAAGCTGGTGACTTCACAGATCCTACAGCCTGCACTGGACATTTTTGAAAAAGAAATAATAATCAAAAGAAAATCCCAAGGTTCTGAATGAGACCCAGCACTACAGTTCTTTCACCTGTTCTGTGGACAAGCCAGGAAGGCATGATCTTAAACTGAGTTTCTGTAACCTGTTCAAAACTCCCAAATAAACCTAGGTGTATCAGAAGGTATTAATGAATTGAATCCTAAACTGCTTTGCTAAATAGAGGCTGTAATGATAAATATTGGAACCCTCTGAAGTAACTATTCTCTAGCTAACTTAGGCACAAGTGAAATTTAAACTCCCCTACATTACAGAGAGAATAGAAATTATTCATATGGTTTAAAAAATAGTTGCATTTGTTTAAGAGCTTTTCATAAGCAAAAGAAGCCGTTAAATACTTCTAAAAATTTGCACTATTAGAAATGGTGACTAGAGGCTTTGGAAGAAGTTTAATGGCAACTGCATCAGTGTTGAACACCCACACAAACCCACAGAATAGAAGGAGGGACTGAAAGCCAAGCTGAGCAGATTTGATCTAGCCTAATTAGTCAGGTTGTTGTTGTTTTTACAGCCTATTATTGATATACAAACATGCTGTTGAAGGATTAGCAATCTAAAACATTGCTGTTCATTAGAGTTTTTAGTGATGTTCTAGTGGCTGCGCTCCATCTGGATGGTAATAAGAAATAATGGACCGTAGAGAAGTTCTGCATCCTCACCTGATAATCCATTGTCAGCCAGCTGAGAAAGCAGCAACAAGGATGTTTGCCGAAATATATCACTTTGTGATTATAAATTCAAAAGGAACAACAGAGTTGTGTGTCCTGTACCTCTGCACCAGATATTTATTCCTGTCTTCCTCTGCGTGCTGCACAAATATTGCCAGACCAAATTTATACTGTGGATAATGGTGCACTGTCGTGTCAATATGACACAGGCATCTCTGCAGTGGCCTGACGTTTGTAAGGGTTTTTGTGCTACTACAACAAGAATGTCAGAACGAATCAGATATTTTTATGGTTTATTGTCTTTCAGGTTATAATTGTAGCAACGAAAGCCTCTTCATGTTTAACGGCAACACATGGGGGTTGTTAACTAACGTGTTTTCATGTGTACATCAAAAAGAGGACTCGGTTAGTTTCTTGTAATTGGTAGCATTTAACAGAGGAACAAGAGTTACAGGATAGAGATGTCTAAAGGTTAAGGCTCCTGTCTAGAAATGTAAGACTTCATTTCATTTCCAGATCTGGCATTCGGTAGAATTGTGAACTCTGGCATTCGATAATTTTTTATGGTCCTTTTCCCTCTCCAAACCTACGCCTGATTTATTGGTTTAAATGTTAAATGGTTAGCGGCAAGAGTTCTGCATTTTTTGCGCAGTGCCTACCAAACCGTGTTCAAAGTTACAGGGAACCAACAAGCAAAAATGAGTATGTTCCAGGAATCACAAAGAGAGTGCGATTGCACTGAATTAGAATGAATTTTTGCAGCTGACTCCACGTAACTGGTTCAAACCTTGGGTTAAATTCCAAGAGTGCTGGAGGCATTTAATTTTTGCCAGTCTATGGTTCAAAGGCTTGGGTAGAGGCAGAGGTAAATAGGAGATGCTGTCCTTTGCTCTGGCCAGTCTAATAGCTTGCCGTTGGGAAATTTCACAATGGCTGAAAGTTCTTATGGATCTGAGACACGGCATTGGTGAGGAAAAAATCAGATTAACCTCGTAGTTCACCCTATTTTTTTTTTAAATAAAAATATATGATTTTGCTTCAGGGGATGCTGCCTGCCAGCCGGGACTGGAGGCAATTCTTTCTGCCATGAGCAGTATGTTCAATGGTAAATTGTTCCAGGATTAATATAGCCAGAGTGCATGGGAACAGTACAGATTTCTGCTGAAATTAGTCCCTGTCTCTTGCTTCTCATAAGAACGTGATGAGCATATGTAGGCATGAATACCCAATGTCTCCTGGTGTTTTAAACTGGTATATTAGCATGTTTAAAGGCAGAGATAATATTATTTGATATATTTGTCTCACAAGTTGTGTTTGACTGACATGACAAAGCCACAGCAGGTATCAGCTCTATATTTACAAAGTTTTGGAAGTCCCATCATAGGCACTGGAAATGTGAGTTTAGGGTATTAGACAACTTACTCAAAATACTTACACAGCTTTGGGGAAGTGATGGCCTATTCATTTTCAGAGAGCTCATGGCTTTTCTTTTATGCTTTGTTTTGTTCTGAAAAACCTTTCCCATTGCAACCAATGTTGTTGTTGGTTTTAAACTAGTTTAAGATCTGCTCCTTGCTCCCTCTTTACCCCAAAACCAATACAGAAATATTAGTTATAAAAAGGAAAGGTGAGTTAATAGCTACTTAAGATACGTTATCAAGCCATTACACTGAGGTCTATGACCTCTGCACACTAGGTCTTGGAGTGTGAAGCGCTAGTGGTACTTGCATCTTGGACACATATTTTTTCTATAAAGAACAAGGAACCAGTTTAAAGGTCTCACTGTTTTCAGTCCTTAAATTACAATGATTTGTCGTTGCTTTTGCACTTTCTGCATGAGAATTACTTGGTTTCTTGTTCTTGAAACCTGTTTCTGTCTGAAAAATTTTGGAGTAACCTTAAAAAAACCCCAAGAATAATAAATTCAGTTCTACTGTAGATGAACAGCCATGTTAGTTTTGGATGCTTTTGATATTGGAAGAATATTTTCAAAGTTTGTTTGCATATTTTATCCTAATGCAATCAATAATCATCAAGCTGGATACTTCTACCTACAGCTGTTAGTAGTCTCACATGTACTTAAAAAATGAATGAAAAAGACCATCGTGTTCATGTAGAGCTGCAACAAATTAAAACCAACCAAATTAGTTCTCCCATACTCCCTCAAATTTCCTTAAAACATTCATCTTGACACAGGCCAAAACAAATTAGTCTGACGAAAGGAAGGAAGTTTAGAGTGGGAGGTGAAACTGTCTCAGCTGGGGATGCAATGCTTCCTCTGCAGACAACACTTTAACTCCTTTCATAACTCAAACTAAATATTCTTGTTTTGGTAAAAAAATATACTGAATATACATTTGTGAGTCATAGGGTTACCTTGCTTCAATTTTCTGCCTGAAATAAATTTTGAACAATCAGCTTTATATTTGCAGTATTCTTTCCTTCATTTTATGGTTGCTTCACATTCAAAACACCTAATTTATTTTTAGTTAATAGTTAGATGACTTAGTTGGAAAAGTGTCATGAAATGAGGAGAAAGTTAATATCTGACAAATTAATTCCTTAGGTTCTGATCCTATTACTTCATTTTAGAATCCAGTATGAGGAAACAGTCACGAACATTACTTCCCTTGTTATGACAATGAGGAGAGACCTACTGGATCCATAGGCTCTACTGTGCAACAATATGTCTTGCCGATACTAAATTCAGGTCACTTTTCGTGATAAGGCAGAGCATGGAACATCTTGGAGACTGATTTACATGACATCTTCTCCTTGACGCAGGCTGAGGGAGCTGGGTCTCTTTAGCTTAGAGAAGAGACTGAGGGGTGACCTGATCAATGTTTACAAATATTTGAGGGGTGGGTGTCGGGAGGATGGAACTGGGCTGTTCTCAGTGTCATGTAGTGATAG
>JAOXOE010000441.1:40208201-40231630 GCA_028565055.1 Phoeniculus purpureus
TGGTACCTGGGGTTGTTCTTGCCCAGATGCAAGACTCTGCACTTACCCTTGTTATACTTCATTAAATTTCTCTCTGCTCAGCTCTCCAGCCTGTCCAGGACCTGTGGAATGGCAGCACAGTCTGCTGGGGGGTTGGCCACTCTTCCCAGCTTTGTGTCATCAGCAAACTTGCTGACAGTGCACCCTAATCCTTCATTCAAGTCATTAATGAATACATTGAACAGGACTGGTCTGAGCACCGACACCTGGGGCACTCCACTAGATACAGACCTCGAACTAGACTCTGTCCCACTGACCACCACTCTCTGACTTCTATCCTGCAGCCAGTTCACCATCCACCTCACTACCCGATCATCCAGTCCACACTGCCTCAGTTTGGCTGCGAGGATGCTGTGGGAGACTCTGTCAAATGTCTTACTGAAGTCAAGATAGACCACATCCACTGCTTTGCCATCATCTACCCACCTGGTTATGCCCTCATAAAAGGCTATCAGGCTGGTCAAGCATGCTGACTTTGTGAAGCCATGCTGACTGTCCTCATTATACGTGTTTTTACTTTTTCCTACACAAGGAATGTTCTGAATCACATGGCTGTTCATATTTTTAGTGATAGGAGGTCTGTAACGGTTTTATAGTAAACAACAGAAAGGTTCACTTTGTTTATGATATTGAAAGGAAAAGTGAGACGCGATGTGGTTCAATTGTAAAGTTATTTAGAGGAGGAGAAAAGCCTCAGTTTGTTAAAAAATTGTCGAGCTCGCTAACAAAATGTGATTAAATTCAATGGTCTGGAAATGAAGCTGGATGAGAAGTTAAATACAGTTTGAAAAAAACCCCATAACTACTCAATTATAAAACCTACCAAGATAACCAGCAAATATTATCAAGAACAGTATTTTTATTATCAGTTATTATTGATTAAGGTTTCTGATGAAATTGTAATTACTTCTGGGACAACGTGTAAGCCAAATTCAAAGTACTGATGTTAATATGAGACTAGCAGGAAGAAGCTCAAGGCACACTGGAAGTCAAAGGCTTTGCTAGTTTTTTTCCAGCTTTCAGTTTTCCCATCAGCATTACCATTTCAAACCAATAAACTGAAATACATTGCTAAAATTTGAATGCCCTCATTTTCAAAATAACAGCCTGGGATTGGAAAACAAACCCCGTCAAGCAACTATGACTTTAATGCAGGAGGCTACCTAATTCCTTCAGTTACTGAGGGGCTTGTACAAGGAGAAGGAGGCTCATTTTGCAGTGGGTGGGTCTAAGCAGACTGGGAGCAGCCAGGTGTGTTTTTGTGATTGTGATGAACCTTCCTAATGAATTTAACATCTTCAGGAGCAGCAGATAAAGGTGGAATAAGAATGCTCGGATTGCCTGAGAGCATGCTCGCCATCCCAATGGAGACTTCAAGACAGCAAGTTCCTGATTTAGCACTTGATACCAGTCTCCCAGTGCGGCAGAAATGCCTTGTGGTGGCAGCAGGTCAGATTAATGGTCTCGATCTGCTGTATCTCCACTGAGCACGTTAGCTTAGAGGCAGTCTCTGGTGAGCACAGCTTCTAGGATTATCTTTGGTGAATCAAGTAATGATAACAATAACCTGGGGGGTCTGTTGGCATCAAAGTTGTCTGGAAAACTTTTCCTCAGTGTAGCACTGTATTGAAGTATTAACTTCAGTAATACAGAGTCATGCAACCATAAGGTTGGAAGGGACCAGTCCAACACCCCTACAACAAGCAGAGACATCCCTAACTAGGACAGATTGCCCACAACCCCATCCAGCCTGACCTTGGATGGCTCCAGGGATGGCGCCTCCACCACCTCTCCAGGCAACCTGTTGCAGGGATCAACCACTCTCAGATTCACTAGTTTTTTCATGAAGTCTAACCTAAATCTACCCTTTTCCAGCTTAAAACCATGTCCCCTCGTGCTGTACAACCTTGATAATTATGCTGACATTTCCCTCTGACGTGCGCCTGTACATGAAATGGGTTGTTTAAGGTGCAGCTTTTACGTGAGGATGCCTCATCCGTATCACGTGCTGTGTGATGTGTGTTTTTTCTCTTTAGGTCAGTGCCAGAGTTTCTTCTGAGAGCTAATTGTCCTGGCTCACCTTATTTTTCCTCCCTGTTTATTCATAACGGAACTAATCCCAAACTGTTTGAAGTCAGCAGAAAGACTACTACAGGCTTCAAAGGAATGCACTTGAGTGAACCTCCTCCTGCACTGAAGGATCAGTTAACCAAGAGGATGTGAAGCGCAAGCAGAGACACTGTCAGGCTCTGTCCTACCCCATAGAAAAGCGTAGTTCTTCCAAAAACAGTTGCTCATTTCTCATGTTTGGGGAGGTATGTTCAGGATGCTGTTGAGTAGTCTTAAGAAGCCAGAAACCATTTTCATGTGTGACTGGTGACAAGTAATTTTTATTATAAAATCAATAATCTGCTGGTGGAAATGACCATACATCTTGTTGCTGAAGGTACACTGAACATGTATCCTGAATTAAGTCCAATTTGATCTGATTTCAGTGAATCTGCTAGTGTTAATTTGCCTCCTGCAGAGTCCCACATTTCCCCCCTTAAAGCCTGATAGGTTTTCAAGCTAACACAATGCATGCTGTTTGCCACTACACCCCGTTTGCAAGCCTGCTCAACTTGGATGGGATGTATAAATTTTTACTTGGCAGTAACAGACTGGGAGCAATCACTGCCAGATCATTCACAATTTTCAAAATTAACATTGCCCATACCAAGAGTGATGGCTACTTGTGTTTGCTGCAGTATCCAGATGTTTTTAATTGTGCAAGGGAAAAAGCTCCCTATGGTCTGCTCTGCGAAACACATCTAGATTAATCCTCCCTGCAAGGCTAAAACACATGAACCTGTTGGCTGGTGTTGATTGTCGACAAAACCAACGCAACATCTCCACATTTCTATTCTCCTATCAATTATGGCTGGTGAAATGATCTTTGCACTTTCTGCATTGCAGCTGCCTTATCACTTGCTGCTCATTCTGTCTCATGCAGTAGAATACGTTTGCTGCTTAGATCTACAAGTGGTTTATGGAGCAAGATCCCATCCAACCTGGGTGCGTGCTGTCTTCCTTTTTCATTCTTATCACGCCACTATTGTATAATAAAAGGGCACCGACACTGCTGAGGGGGTGCCCACTGCAATTACAGATGCCTGGAGATAAAGAAATCCATTCTCTTTACCCACATTGGAGAAACTTCCCTCTGAGCACTCATAAGGATTTCTACTGAAAGGATATCTTAGGCCAAGCTGGTGATTATTTGTGTTGTGAACAGAATGAAGATCCAAATGATGCAGACAGAAGAACAACAACTTGCTTGAGCAATTAGCTTGAGGCTCATGTGCTTCCCTGACTGGCGATGTGACTCCCTGAGCTCTGTGTTTTAAATAGTATTATCCGTGTAATTAACATAGATTGAGGAGATGTTCAGAGTCATAATGAATATGGCAACTCTCGAGCTACACAGATAATTACATCAGGAGGAAAGAATTATCCAAATTGTGTGGCGCTTTTGGCAGACACTTGCATTGGGTAACTATTTTCAGCTTCATTTGCTCCCAGCGGACACAGGCGATCCGATCTCCAGAGATGACCAGATACACAATTCACTGCCACCTGGGTCACCATCTTCTTGTACCTTGTGTTGTCTTGATGGCAACAAGCTGCTCCTGGTAGACATTTAGCACAGAGACTTGGGAGTGAGTTGTGAGACTTTTTAAAAGTGCCTTTTTTCTCTCACTTTACGTGCACTTTACAAACCAAAGGTCTCTGAAGCCAAAGCATCGAGGCTCAGTGGAAACTCCTTATTCTGGATTCAGCTACTGCAGTTTTAGCCTCTTGAAAAAAATTCTGTAAGTGGTCTCAACCTGCAAAGCTTTTGGTGTCTCTCACTTTGGTCTTGACAGTTTCAAAGGGCACACCAGTTTAGTCCCTGCCGGTGTGGCAGGCAACGAAAGGTTATCGTCGGTGATAATGGGGTATTAAAATTATTCTTGAAAACTATACAAGGAACACTCCTCGTTGGCAAAAACAATGTGCACTCAAGAAGAAAAAAAAAGATAAAGGTCTCTCCCATCGTTATAAAATCTCCAGAAACACAAATTTGTACAAAGGAAAGTCTTTTCTAAGGAAAAACCTTTTATCAAAATTACATCATATATCTATTTTGATTATAGCGTATTCTTTATTCAAGGTTTGTTATATATCAGGAAATCAAATGACATGACAGGCAGCTGAGTATAAATGTGCATGTTTGTGTGTACACATTGTAGATATAAGTAATATACTCTCACACATAATACTAATATATAATTAATGTATAATATTAATACATAATAAATACACCATTTGATATTTTTATGAACAAAGTACTAGTTCCCAAATAGTTCTAAGGTTTCCCAACTCTACTGACTGTTTCCTTCTTAACTCTATTGCTCCCTATCTTTATATAGAATCACCTATGAGGCTACTTTATCTACCAGACCTAAAGCAAATCTCTTATTCTCATTACAATCACTACATGATCTCTTCAGCTGCTGGTGCATTTCAAAAAGGGTGTTGCTTACAGGGTGCAAATACAGTCTTGGAAAGAAATCGTTGTCTTCTAATTACCTGAGTTTTCTCCTGTTTATACTTTCACACCGAGTTGGGTAAATTAAAGGGCAGCTTTCATAGCGCTAATCTTCCTGCAAGCACTTTTATGTTTCCCTTCTAGTGACTCACATCTGTGTTTATAGTGTGAGATGAAGTGTCCTACAGCTTCCACACTCAAGGCAATTCCTCTATTTTTTGTGGTTTCATTCCAGTAGTACCTAACCAGAAATTATATATAAACTATGACTGGAAATAAAAGTAAAAATGGAAATAGTTTTGCATTTGATGTGTGCAAAGAGGTCATTTGTCCTTGACAGCTGTTTACAGCAACTTGTTTAATACAAACCTTAAACACAACCTCCCCGTGTGACATCCTGTTTTTACCATCCGTGTTTCTGTCAGATTGCTGTATATTGCTGTGGCTGTGGAGTCTCCTTCACTGGAGATGTTCAAGACCTGCCTGGATGTGTTCCTGTGTGACTTGGTCTAGGTGATCCTGCTGTTGCAGGGGGATTGGACTAGATGATCTTTTGAGGTCCCTTCCAATCCGTTATGATTCTATGATTTTAAAATATGTTGGAAAAGCATCTTGGGTCCATTTTATAACAATCACTCTGTTTGCTTTGGCTTTAATCTCACCCATTGTTCACTCAGAAATTTGGTGCACACTTTTCCCACAAAAAGACCTGACTCCCTCCCACCTTGGCATTATCTGCCCATTAATTAAGCACTTAGTAGAGTGCACCAAACGTGTTTGAAAATGAAAAGTGTCCCACCCATCTATATGAGTTAAAGAAATACAAGAAGTACCAAGTATCTGTACTAAATTCTTGGAGGAGGAGAATTCACTGTGCCTTTTCCTTATAGTGCTTGCTTTAGCAGAGCTCATTTCTGTGAGCTCTCTGTGGAACGTGGAGCTTTCATCTCCGCGAAAGATGATCAGAACCATAAGCAGAGGTGGTTCAAGAGAAACAGCAGACAGGCATCATGTTCCTCATACAGACCTTATAGTGGAAGAAGGGTGCAGATATTAGAGTGTCACTGGTAACCTGGTGTGGACCTGGAGTGGTCATTCTGTGCAAGGGGATTTTCTGCAGTCTTCATGGAAAAGACAGACACTCCTTTATTTTAGGTCTTGGGGAATTGCTGTAAGGGAAAAGAGCAATTTAGTCAGACTGGAATATTTTATCTGGAGCTTTTATTCTGTCAGTTGGTTTATTGGCCTGAAAAAATAATGGGACTGTGAAAAAAGAGAAATAGAGGACTGGAATCCTCTTTTGAAGCACACGGGGCAGGAATTTCAAGGCACTTTCTACTTCTCCTGAAGCAGCTGCTTCTTTGACCTCGTGGTTCTAATTCCATCACAGATTTTATTCCCTGACCTCATGGTTTTTATCCTTTTCCTAATTCCACTTCTAAACTCTGGGTTGAGTGGGGTTTTTGTCTTTGAATCTGATACTGAGCTGCCTTCTCTGCTGTCTGTGGTTAAAAGATGAAATGATGAGACGAGATTTAGAAACTGCTTTTACACACTTTCCCAAATATATTCCAAGGAGCAGCCAATTGTTTCTGGGACCAGAAGTTATTGTGAGACATTCAAGGGCAGGAAATCTAGGCAAGTAGTTGCAAGTTATCTTAACAGGAGTATCATTCTTTAGATGAATATTAAACTGCTCTTAACATGACCCTTGTGAACTTGATTATCATATTATGGCAACTAAGTACTCTGAAAGGGCCTGAGTTAGGAAGATTTGCAAATAAGTTGGATGATGTGACTCAGAGAGTAAGAGGAAGGTGTGGATGTGAGTGTGCTTTATGTGTATTTGGACCCAGCGAGGAATATAAATTTACTGACCAGCACACAGCAGAAGCTGAGGATGGAGACATGAAAGACACTGTATCCTGTCATTTTTCTCCTTTTGAGTTGTTCAGTTTCCTGCAGTGCATCAATTTTTAAACTGTAACTTTAATTGACAACATTTCAGCCCATTTCATGAAGGGATTTTTTTTCTTTACTTTTCCTTTTTTGCCAGTTACGTAAAACCATCTGCTGTTTACATTTTGTCACTTTGAGTGCTCTCTCCCTTCTTTTATTCTTGTTCCCTTCTGTCTGTCACTCTACGGAAATAGTTATGTTACTTGGAAAGTTCATTAAGTTGCTCGTTTTCATGGGTGATGAGTCCTTTTGCTGGCAGCCACAGTAAGGCATGTAGGTACTATTATGTCCTTGTGTTCTTGGCTTTAAAACCTGCTTTACCAAGGCCAGAGTGGAGTGCAGTCAGCTAGGAATGATGCTGGCTCCCAACAACCACATTAGCAACCTTGCAGGGATGTGCTGTGATGAAGCTGTGGTCTAGTGGTGGCCTTCAGGGTATCCATTAGCTCAGGGCATTGCTGTGCTTTTTTTTTCGGGGCTCCGTAGTGACCTGGTTTGCATTCCACCTTCTGGATAAGGCTGGGATAGCTGAGCAGATGTAGGATTTGATGCTCAACTACTGCTGAGCAATTATTCCTGCAGTCAGCAGGAAGGCATTTTTCAAATGCTGGTTTATTTTTTAATCTCTCTTTGCTGGAAAAACCATAGATAACTGCTTCACAGCTTTTCTGTTTGCTTATCCCAGCTTTTGATCAGCTTTAGAGCTACGTGGTAAAAATGCTGACAAAATGTTCATCAGGAGCATCGGACAAAAAAGAGGAGCAAAAGCATTGTCAAAATAATTCCGGGGATCCTGCTCCTTCCTTTCCATCCCAACAACTCATTTTCCTCGAAGCTAACTTGAGTTAAATTTGTCAATGCAAATTACCATTACTATTCTTATTTCAAAAACACCTTTTAATTAACAAGAAAATTCTGTTTGCTATCCCCCAGTAATTTAAATACTAAATACCTGACAGTATGTTGACTTTCAAAAGGGCGCGTGGGAACAGCTACAGTGCAAAAAACCCTTGGAGAAACTACCCAAAATAAGGGAAGTCAGTGCTCTATGCATTTTAGTCATTGTCTTAGTTGTGTTTCCTTTGTTAACTGCAAAAACACTGTTGGCGTCAGGGACAAGAGCCCTCGGTACAGGAAGGACATGGACCCGATGGAGTGGCTCCAGAGGAACACACCTCTCCTACAAGGACTGGCTGAGGGAGCTGGGGCTGTTCAGCCTGGAGAAGAGAAGGCTCTGGGGGGACTTGATGGTGAACTTTCAGTACCATGAAGGGGCCTACAAGAAGGCTGCAGTAATAGGACAAGGGGCAATGGTTTTAAATTAGAGAAGTAGATTTAAACTGGATGTTAGGAAGGTATTCTTTACCAGGAGGGTGGCTGAACAGTGGAACAGGTTTCCCAGAGAGGTAGTTGAGGCCCCATCCCTGGAGATATTCAAGGTGAGGCTGGACAAGGCTGGAGGCAACCTAATCTAGTTGAGGATGTCCCTGCTCACTGCAGGGGTGGTTGGACTAGATGACTTTTGGTGATAGGTCCCTTCCAATCCAGGTGATTCTATGATTTTATAACAGAAGCCCAGACCTTCTCCCAAATTACTAATGATAGAATGATGGGCAATGGCCTCAAGTCATGTCAGAGGAGGTTTAGATTGGATATTAGGAAGAAATTTTTTACTGGGAGAGTGGTTGGGCACTGGAACAGGCTGCCCAGGTAAGTGATGGAATCACCATCCCTGGAGGTGTTTAAAAAAACAAGTAGATGTGGCACTTGAGGCCATGCTCTGGGGTTAGGGAGATGTTGGGATGAAGGTTGTACTTGGTGATCCTGGAGGTCCTTTCCAGCCATAACGATTCTATGATTGTCAGAGGTCTCACTTGATGGTAAAGCTGCCCATGTGTTTCTGATGTTGCTGCTAGTGCTGTGAGCTCCAGGGTGAAGCCCCGTGTTCATCCACGTTCAACAAACACTGATGGCTTGGCTGGGTCATAACCAAGGCTGGGCAATGTTCCACCATGTGGATGCTCAATTTGTTTTTCAGTTTGGAAATTGCCAGGGGAAGAAGACTCAAGCAGGAAAAAACCATTTTGTTCATTGAAGGAGTGGTTATGAAGAAGCTGAGATCAGCAGAGGGTCTGTTTGCATTGAAAAGCTGAAACAGGGAGATCTATGTTTAGCAGGTGATTGAGGCTCATGGGAGACTTGCACTGTTTGTGTGCTGATCGTGGTTTGAGGACAGCTAAGTGACCCACCTTGTGGGAAAGGGACTTAGCTGTCTTTCTTGGTAGGGGGTGACATATACCTATGCCTTTCCTAAGACATGTACGAGATGTATGTATATGAGACTATATATAGCGCATACACAGACTTTCTCAGTGCATTCACAAGCAGATAGGCTCTTTATTTCCTGTCCACTTTGAAAGGCTGAGGGACCATGGGACCATTTAAGCTCTTCCCTAAAATGATGTGGTAGAAAATGGAGAGACTGTGTCTCTGGAGCACAGGAACATTGCAGCGAAAGGAAGAGTGCTCTGATGTGATGACAAAACCATAAATGCTGCATAGTCTGATGTTAAAGTAGCTTAGATAATTTCTTAAATATGAAGATGAAATGGACTGTATTTGAAGTCTGATGAAGTCATAGTTTAGGTGTGCTGTAGATCTCATTTTAATTCCAGTTCTCTGGGGTGTTTCTGAGCCCAGAGTTTTCGTTACGCTTTATCTTGTGGCAGATGCTTTATAGGCATTTCAGTCACTCAAGTTGCTATATTTAATGCATGTATTACTGTTAGCACAGAAGGTGTTAATATCCATAATGATGTTTGCTTTGGAAAAGCCAGCAGCATTTATTCTAGCTTTTTAATGTGATTGTCAAGATTTTGCTATGTTGGAGGAGGAAATTATGACATTCAAGCCACCTCAGAGTAGTAATTCCATTAGAGCTCTTTCCAATTATTCAGCTATGGCCTTGGCTTCTTTAATTAGCAAACAAATTTAATATAGATGTATTAGTGAAAGGAAACCAGCTTTGGAGTGTTATCTGAAGACAGAAAATACTTTTCTTGTACAAGTGTGAATAAACATGGGCAGTTGAACTGGGTACGTAGGATCTCCTCTGAAGGTTTGCTTTGAATGATGAGCACCAGAGATTACAGATGTGCTTCACCAAAACAAATCTTCAGAACAGTGACTGAAGCTACAAACGTCCTTAAAAATTCTAGGGGCCTTTTGCATGCTTCCTAGATGAGCTTGCTGTTGCCCGGTGGACTTCTTGTTGAATACAGTGAGTATCCAGGTTTTGGAAATCTGATTAATAGAAACTTATAATTATCAGGATCCCCACTGTAGGGGATTGGAGTAGATGACCTTGAAAGGTCTCTGCCAACCCAAACCAGTCTGTGATTCAGTGATCTGATATCTACCACCACCAATGCAGTCCGAGTCAGAAGTTACTCTTTAAAAGGAGAGCACAGTTGTTCACCATGGGAGGGTCACTGCCTTCATCAGCATCTTTCAGGAGCTGCTGGTCATCAGAATCTTTACCTATTACCTGGGAAACCATCCTTGATATGAGGGATTTAAATCCTTCATCTTTTACCTTCTAGAGATCCCAAGTCACCTTTCTGATTTATCACTGTTTTTGCATCCTGCCCTGGGCTTCTGCATGTTTGTCTCCCAGATGAACTCATTCATCTCCTGTGGCCAAGCCTGACCATTCTTCTTAACTTTTCCCCACATCCTCCTAGTTTCAGCAACCCCCACTGTTTGCAGGTACTTCTGCCTGGTCCCACTATACCCTTCCTAAGTCTATTGGTCTCTGCAGAAAACCAGCAGTGAAGGTGACTCAGGAATATTTAGATTAAAGAAAGAAGCAGATGATGATTCTGAGTAATGCCAGAGTTAGTCCTCGTTGCCACACAATGATGCAGGCGTCTGAGTTCACCTTTGCTTAACCTTTGTTCTCTGCTTGTGCTGCTTCTTTGGATCTGTTCCATGGCATCTAAAGACCCTAATGATGATCCAGTTTTCACTTTGCAAGGCACTGATCCAAGTGAAATTCTTCGGTCTGGATGTTTATGCTGAAATAATGTGGCGTGCAGCGAAGCCGTGTGTACGGACCAGTTTCATCTGCAGTACCCTGCCCCGCATTGTTCTTTCACAAATTTCAGTGACTAAGAGCATTTAATACAATTACATAATCGTATTATGAGAAAAAGCAAATTTTAAACTGGAGTGCTTCTTCCGAAGTTGCTATTTTAAAAGATGTCTTGCTTCTTGAAAAAGAACCCAAATTATCAAGATTGTATTTTTTTCTACAAATGCAGGCTAGGTTAGAAATATTTTTTCCAACTTCTGCAAAATCTGTTGAGGACATTAATGAGTAATTGTGAAATTTGGAAAATGCTGTTTCTGGCGCTTACAAAGAAAGGGAGAAAGTGATGAGGATGTTTTGTATTTAGAAGAGTTATACTTTTTTAGCATAAGTAATAAGAGGATTTTATTTCTTGAATCGTTTTCACTTTGTGCTTACTGCTATCTGTGGGAAAAGCAGCAGCTCTAGTGTCTTTTGTGAGAAGAGAAAAATGGAAACACGCAGCTGAAAATAACTAGTCAGGTAGTTCTTTGGGATATGGGCAGAGGAAAGCGTCACACCTGCATTTACCATCCCAGTGCAGGTGATTTCGTAAAATCTTCAGTCACCCATTTTTTCTATTCTCAGTTAAAAGTAGTGCAAGGGTAATAAAGCAAAGCAGTCCCTAAATTCTTTCAGCTTTCCCTTTCGTTCCATCTCTGTATCAATACGTATCTCTGGAGTATGACTCTGGAGTTGCTTGAGGTGAAGGAATCGGTCCTCAGGTTTGCTGTCAGAGCAGTGTTAATTCAGCACCTATGGTAATGCAGATAATGGGAAACTGTCTAGATTTGGACAGTTTTTTGTTTCTCAAAATAGCTAGCAGCTTCTCTCTATTGATTTCAAATGGATCATAAAATGTTTGTGTAATGCAGATAACAGGACTCTAAAACCAAAAAGTGGATAAATTTGTACGTATCACCAATGAAATCTAGGTCCTTATTCCTCATCTTTTATCCATCTTTTCTTCCCTTTCTTTCTTAGCAAGTGACTGCTGAAAAGAAGTTCTCTCAGCTTATAGGGAAAGACTGTTGCGATTGTTGGAGCTTGATTCTTCTGGTGCCAGCTTTACGCAACTTAAGTTTCCAGAACTTCTATTGTCACTTTAAATAGAAGACGTTACACCCGATATAGGTTCTTTGTGTCTTTTTGTCATTTAAATACACTACCCATAAATTTAGACCCTGTTAAAAATTATTTTTAGCTAGGAAAATAAAGTGCTGGGTAATGTTCTTTCTTCCCCCTCCCCTTTGTCTCCCTATGAAGATGATAATTTCTCAAGTAACTTTTTAATAATCTTTTCTATTGCAAATTAGTTGAAGTGCACGTAACCAGACTAATTAAAATTCTTACAAGTCTACCTCTGCTCTTAGCTTGTGGATGTGCTGTGGGCTTACAGACAAGTCAATCAGAAAAGCCTAGCTGTGTTATTAAATAATGTAAAATACAGTTGTGTACAGCTATGCACAAATAGATTGGAATATTTTCATGGAAAACATTTCATATTCTTGTAGAACAGATCTTTATTTCCTAACTACTGATGATCCTTGCCTGCCGTGGCTACCAGAAGTTTCATAAAAAGTCTGGCTTGTCCTGAACCTTTCTTCTGCGTTCCCACAGCCACCCTATCTGGCCAAACCAGTGACCTGACCAACTGCTGGCTAGAAAGACCAGCCTACTGACCCGTTAGTTCATCAGCACCGGTAAAGTATTGAGCCACATTTTAGATCCATGCAGAGGACAGTTACTGCTTCACTGTGAATGAGGAGTACAGCCCTTGTCGTGATTTTAACAAAAAGGAATTTTGAAGATTCAGCTTCTATTTGAAATAAAACAGGTGAAATATAGTGAGAAATAGACATACGTGCCGCTTCTGAAGAAGTGTTGTATGTATTTTTAGTAGTTAATGCTGAGAAATACTGATTTTTAAATTGTAGTTTGGAGGAAATGCAAGAAATAATCTGGGCATTTGGTGGTGGTAAATGTATTCAATAGCCTTTGCCAGATGTCAACACAGTCCGTGTGAGGATCATGAGATCAAAAAGAAAAGGGTTTTATTCTTTCAGTAATTAAGAAAAACCAAGATACTGGATGAGCTGTTACTTTCAAACTTCTCATAATAATTCCATGCTAGACTGTGCCACAATGGTAACTTCTCTGAACGTCCTCATTACTTTAAGTACAAAGACATTTGGTGTGGTCCTTATAAGCCTGAATACCCTGAATGCAAATACCATTGGAGTATTGTAGAAACCCTTCACTAGCAAGCAAACTGGCAGATTGTTAAAGCTAGTCAATTTTTCGTTTGTTATTTCAGTAGGAGAAGATAATTTGTCAAAGAGAAAACATTTGACTGATCTAGCCAAAACATTTTTAAAAGTCATGCTAGCACTTCATGCCCTTTTCCTTCCGCATGTCATGATAAATCCAGCATGGGACAAACTCACCTATATCCATTTTGTCATCCTTTTTGAATATTTAGTTTCTTAGTGTTACCTAGTGGAACATGACAGTGAAAAATGTTTTACGTTACATTTCTATCGCCATAGTCCACACCCAACCCCGATGTTTAAATCTAAAAATTGTTCTTTCCTCCCATTTTGGACTGAAAATAAGTTTCCTAGTAGAGAGAAAATCTGAGCTATATATATTAAAAAAAAAAAAAAAATCACAATCTCAATTTCTGACTGTCCCTAGAAAAGACTCTGCCTCACTCCAGTAACAGCTGAAAATGGCAGAGCAAAACAGCCTAGCCGCTTGTTTGGAAATGGGACCAAGCAAGCCTGCAGCTATGGTGCTCAGAGACCATCAATGAGAGCTGTGGAGAAAGAAAACATGTTTACTCTTCAGCACTTGATGGCTCATTTTCCCCAGTGTGTGTGTGGCATGCTGATTAATGTGCATTTTTACATATATTTAAAAACTGTCTTGTCCATCAAGGTGATTCTTTCTAGCCGTACTGGATGGTTTTCTCCAGCCTGTTTTCTTCAACGTACGTGTACATGGTACCTGTTAATTAGCGGCCTTAAGGGGATGTGCTCTGCCATGTACACTGCTCACTGCCTCTGCTCGGTGACATTGATTGCTTTGGTCTTGTCTAATTATGGAGCAATTAATGGCTCTATGTCTGCAGAGTGCAGGAGGAGATTTGTGAGGTGGGCACAGACTTGCTTAAATTGTCTGTGGGTTCTGTGCAGAGTTAGAAGGATCATTCCTCATGCTCTGCTCATTCTCTCTCAGTGCATATCCCTTAAAGCACTTTGTGTTTGGTGATTGCTTACGGAAGATGAACCTGGATGTGGCCTGCTACATTTATTTTGTGTAAATGAGATGGGAGATGGGCAAGCTCTGACTAATTACGGTCAGTAAATGGTAGCTTCTGAGAGTGGTAATGTGTTGTTATTGTGCATTTTGGTTGGAGTACTTGGTAATGTCTTTCACAAATGAAAATAAATACTTTAGGTAAGTGACTCAGTCCTTGAATCTGGCATGAATCTGCCCAAAATAATAATTAAAGAAATGTAATTTATTAACAGCCTTATGCCTCTGAAGTGTGAAATGGAGATAACATCAAGGACTTCAGAGGCAATTTTTTTATGTCCGACTTGTTAGGATGTCTTTAGTTTCTGCCACTATTCTTGTCCTAGCCTTGCGGATGAATCATCAATAGTAAAAGCAGATTTTACGCAGCAAGTTTGTTAATAATGTAGAATTTACAGTAAATGCATATTTTCTTATGATAGAAAGTATTCCCAATCTGTATCAATTCTGCAATATTAAGTGCATTGTTTAGAAAAGCGGAACTGGAGCTCTAATGGTGTCTGTAAATAAAAATAACAGGTATAGCTAATACTCTGTTTCTCTAGCAACTTTCCCAAGGACAAACACACTAAAAGGATTGTATGTGATGTGTATTTCACACTACCGTAGCTATCAATTGTCATTGTCTGAATGGAATTCCCCAGAGCACTGCAATAGTAAGCAGTGTGATTGCTACCTGAATAAAACCAGTCCGAAATGGACTGTAGGGACCAAGCAGTTGATGTGTACTTAGCATGCTTTTTTCCAAATGGATGTCCTGATTGGAAAGGGCTGGGCCATGAAATAGAGAAGCTTTAGAGGAGACTCAGATTGACATTTGAGATGGCTTAGGGGCCAGACAGAAGTGATTTGTGTTGATAGAGGTGAGTGGAAACTTCTAGCAAGGACTGTTCTCCTGAGGTCGCTCAGCTTACTCTGTAGCTCCTTACTGTATCATTACTTCCAAGCAGCCTATTGTACCTCTATGTTTAGCAGTCACTTAGGACATTTTCAGATATGTACCACCTTCCATGTTGTTCTTCATGTTGTGCAGAAGCAAGTTTGCACATGGTAAAAAAGATACCAGAAAGACACCTGGAAACTTCCCTTCTTCATGAGTGGCTTCAAAACGTGTCATTAGGAAAGAAATTGTCTATTAGGTTAATCACTCCTGTTGCACTGGTGACTTGTGCTTTGCTGTTTGGAAGCTCATGGAGTAAGACCACCTCTGCCTTTCAGTACCCAGTCTCTTATGGTCTAGTGCAGGTGTAGATACTGACAGTGAATGGGTTGAGACCAGCCTGTAGACACGCATAGCTCTTGTGCAGCGGGAGCAGCCCATGCTGCTCAAGTGAATGTGTGATGGTAGTAGGAAGTGACAGGTGATGGAAGATGCTGAAAGATGCATTCTCTGCCTTTGCTTTGCTAAATTTGAGGAGAAACATGCAGGTGGATGGAGCATGCAAGTCACCCACCCACTCTGTGGGTGATGCCATGTGTCCTGTATCTTAAAGTAAAATTGTGTTGCTCCATGTGATGGGAGAGCTTCATCCTTATGTAGCCCTGAGTCTTCAGTGTTCCTTATTAACTCTAGTAGAAGCCACAGAGCAGAAGCTGATGAGGCTGTTAATTATGGTTACTTTTAGTAACTTAGACAAGTGCTTGCCAACTGGCGTCTGGGCTAACAGCATTTTGTGTGGCAAAGGTGTGCAGTGTCACAACAGAGCACTGAAGCTGTGGGATCTTGGCTAGTGTTAGCAGAAGGAGAAAACTTCATGAAAATAAACCATTTTTAGTCCCA
This sequence comes from Phoeniculus purpureus, assembly GCA_028565055.1. Taxonomy (NCBI): domain Eukaryota; kingdom Metazoa; phylum Chordata; class Aves; order Bucerotiformes; family Phoeniculidae; genus Phoeniculus; species Phoeniculus purpureus. The sequence goes on from JAOXOE010000441.1 coordinate 40,224,000, forward strand.
TTATTCTGATAGAACCTGTCTGCAAGGGTTAGATTGTTAATTATTTTTTATGGATGTGTACGAACCTAGGGAGTTGCTGAAAGCAAGATGTTCTGTACAAATTCTTCAGAAAGATCCAAGGATGGAGAAATATGGAGTAATTTCTTACAGTGTCATAGCAACCGGCTGTACCCAGAGCATCTTATCAATTAGGTTAAATAATTAGGAATAACATTGAGTAAAGTGAAGAAAAACAACGTAGAGTGATGTCAGGTGAGAGGCAGGTAAGCTTCTACACAAAATGCTGTATCACTTCTGGAAGACTTCAGCAGAGGCTGAAAGGAGTTGTGGAGGGGAGGCAGAAACAGAGATTAAATAAGATAGTATAAAAAACAGTGGATAAAACTTACTCAGATAATAGGGAAAGTATTTAGACAAACCATTAGTTTTGGTGAAAATGTGTTTTATTTGAAAATGACAGGTTTTTGAAGAAAGAAAAAATATATGTAAGATTTTTTTGTTAATTCCTAGCTAATAACTGTTCTCAACATAACAGAAAAGTTCTCTATTGATCATTTTTTACTGTGCTTTTCAGATCTTTTTACACTACAAAGAAACTGGAGAAAACTCGTTCCTTTTGTTTTCTGCTGGGAAGGTTTTAAAGCCTGAGAGGGGATGTTGTTTTGTTTTAAAGAGACCTTTTCACTTTGATCGTGCAAAAAGTATAGTAGGGAAATAAGACCATTTGGTTTCTCCTTTCACCTTAGATCTTCTACAGCTGCAGATTCAGATTAAGAAAACACACAGGTGTTCTCTCCTTTTTTTTAGTTAGAAAAAAAAGGCTAAGTAATAATATTTTTATAACCAGAAATCCCTCAATTTTTAAAAATACTTCATCCTGAATTTTCCAGTGAAACTGAGCGGGGACAATTGAAGTAAATGACAAGTATGCAATAAAATGTGACACTTTTATCTTTCTTTATAAAATATACAGCTACATGTCAAATATGGAGTGATATTGTCTTTGTTGTTGTTATTGTTACTACTGCTACTAATACATACTATAAATAGAAATGAACAAAGCTAAAATAGTTTCCCAAAAGCCTTTTGCCCTGCCTTTGGGAAATTTTCCATAGAGATTCTCAAAGGAAAAGGTAAACATACCTGTTTTTTGCCAACCCTAAAACTCACTGACATCAGCAGCTACTTTCCATTGACCAGTGAATTGTGCATCACAAACTCTGGGAAAAATGAGTTAATGTTGATATAATTAAGACGCAAAGCAGGTTAGTTTGAAAATTTGGTTCAAAGTGTTTTTATTTAGGTTAAATAAATGTGTTTTAGTATTATGCTTACGGATATGTACTTGCAGGAATAAACACTTGCATAAAATGAGAAATAAGTGAATGATGGTTTCTCCCAAACCATGAGGAGATGAAGAGGCTCTGCTCCATAGATAATAAATCTGAATGCCTAAAAAGATTAAAGGAAATATTTGCAATTTGATCAAACAAACTGTGGGGAATAAAATTAACTCAATTGGGATTTGATTTGCAAAACTGAATAAAAATGTAAAGAAAACAGCTTTACAAAGTCAACTAAAATTAATAGTTCAGTATAAAATTAATGTACCGTGCTGCGGAGGCTTGGGAATGAGCGGGCTGGAAGGCCTGGAAAGACATGCTAATGAATGGGTTGTTGAATTTAATTTACATTGGGTTTGAAGACTTTATCCTGCAAGGCTTACAACAGATTTTACTCACAGAAGTAGTCAGCGGTAGGAACAACAAAATGAGACTAGTAGCGGTGGATTGTTTAGGTCATTAATGCAGAGAGACCAAAAAACCTGTCAAACTCTCCGGTCCGTGTAGAAATCCCTATCCTGTGAATGATTTCAGATGTCATTGTCGCTTACAAAGCAAATTAATGGGATTCACTCCTAGCTAGTAACAGCAGAGAAGTAATTGAGGGTGCTGCACGCATTGACAAAATAAGCAGTGGGGAGAGACTCTGAAGTAATAAATATTTCCTTCAGCTATCAGCATATGAACCAAAACATCGAAGGCGTCAATATAATTTGAATTAGCCTACGACACTTGCAGCTGATTTCACTGTTAGCTGAATAGAGGCTGATCCCCATCATTAGTGGCACACACAATGCTGTGACACTGGGACTGTCAAACTGGAGGGTTAAGCGTCTATTTAGAAATTAATGTTTGCTCTCCTGCTACTGAAGACTTAATGTTCAAGAGACATCCCACAAATGTTATAAGTGTTGGGTCACGTGTTGACATTTTTATTCTGTCAAATCTCTCATTTATTTTCACTGGACTTTTAGGGTTGGCTTAGTCACTCTTGGATAAAATCCAAGAAAGAACAGCTTTGGCTGCATTTGCCCTGCTCTTGGGATATAGTCAGCCCTGCTTGTAGGAGAAAGACGATAAAATCTCCCCAATTACTGGGACCTAAGCCATGATACTAGCATAAACCTACAAAAAACTTAAGCAACGATTTAATTGTGCCCAGACTTTTTTTCATTCTTTACCTCATAATTAGATAAGCGCAGCTTTTCTCCCTTGTGCTGCAGGTCTTTTTTTTCTGCTTAATACTGAAATTAGGGGTTTTAGTTTGATATAGAAATCTCACTACAGAAGCAATTGTGAAAAGGACAGATGAAATTCAGTGTCAGTGTATGCAAATTAAGACACGTAGGCAAAAAATAGCTAGCTATACATGTACAATAATGGCTTCTAAATTAGCAGTTACCACTCAGCAAAGACATCTGACTGTTATTGCACATAGTCCCTTGAAGATATCAGTGTCGGTCCAAAAAAGGCAAATAGGATTTGTAGGCGAGCAATGGAAATTAATGTTGGCACATGCACGATTTTGTTAAGATGAGAAAAGGCTTCTAAAAGGTAGAAAGAGTGAAGCATAGAATGACTTTTTCAGACCAGGGCTCTTCATAACTGAAAAAAGACAGCGGAGGACAGCTTGCAAAATCAAATGGTGATTGGAAGGGGAAGGGGAGCCATTATGCACTGTCTTGACTCCTCCCCAGAAGAGCTGAGGGTGGCCAGTGTAAAGGCTGGGGCAGATAGATTTACAGAATAGCATGAAAAATACTCTGTCACATAATGCTTTGGTGAGAAAATGCAGAAATGGATTTGTGCAAAGGATTTAGATACTCCTTGTAGAGATGTCTGGTCAGTGGGTAATATGCATCATGGCCTGGATGCAGTGGGCGCTGTAGAAAGTCTCTGGGCTCTGGATTTGTGGAAATCTGGAAGGAGTAGACCAGGACAGAGATGCTCTGCATAATTCCTTCTTCTAGTCTTACTGGGAAGGGGCTGTACTCAGAGGAAGGATTTTGGCTTAGATGGACTGGTGTGATGATATGTGTGACTTCTGTCTCAGGCATCTTCCATGCAACGTCAGGAGTTTTAGAGCAAGAACACCATTATCCCAAAGACAGTAATTTCACTGAAGTATCCAAGAGTAGAGTTAGTAGATTTTGGTGAAATAGGACATTCAAAAATGCTATGAAACAACTGCAAAAAAGTCAAGTAAAAGTGATGAAATGCACTCAATTATTCTCCTCAGATACTCTCCAGACATCAGTGTAATTTCATTGACTTCAGTGAAATTAGTGTTAATGTAGGAATGGAAATGCAGCAAATCTAATTCCAGCATCTCCTTCCTGGAATACTGAACACGAAAACAGAGAGGTAATCAGATAGAAACAAGTGCTGATCAGAAGGAGTTGGACAGCTATGAGGAGCTATCCAGGAGCTGCCACCAGGAAATGCAGACACTTTTCCAGTCTCCTATAGCCATGGAGCGTTCAGCAGTACAGGCACAGAGGCTGAAATGAAAAGCCAGATGTTTTTTGGTCTGGTTTGCCAGTGTATGAAATTTTCTGTTGTTCCACTGAATATTCTCAACCCTTTTCTACCAGGATAGCATCAGTGGCTGGTAATATTTCCAGCAATGTTTTATTCTTGGTCTTATGAAGATAGGAGCAGTGGAGAGATGTGGGACTGGTGGAAGGAAGTGGAGGTGATGTGCTTGTAATATTCTAGACAGGACTTGTTTCAGCTGAACAGACAGTTCATCAAACAGTGCTGTTTGTAGTGTTTGGAGTGTTGATGTCCAGTTCTACACATGTATACTGTCTGGCTTTGTGATCTCCTGATAGACAATGCAAGAATACATTTAGGGTGTTGCCTGCTGTTTTGCCATGCCATTGTTCTTTAACAAAAGAACTTGCAAAGGTGAAGTGTGAAGAGCATCTTCCTGGGATCATAGACGTTTAAGTATCATAAAAGCTACCCAGATATGATGGAGTCAAATTGATGTTGTGTAGATGTGACCCTCTTGCTAAGCGCATTGACACTGGTGTCTTCCCCAAAGACCCTTCTCCACTGGTTAGAAGTGGCTATGTAGTGGTGATGAGTTACAGCAAAGCCACAGAGCTGTGACTGAAATATGGTCCTACCAATGTTGTCAGGGCTGGACACTGTATGTACTTTGAATACATAATGCATTAACTGACAGTGCTGAATTCTAAATTTACCTTCTTCTTCCCCCCATCTTCCTGGCAGGGTACAGTGTAGAGTACACTTAATTTCATAGATAATAAAAGTGAGAAAGTTACTCGATTTTGCGGTTGGGTTTCATTTGGCTATTGACTCGTACAAGATAACCACCGAGGAAGCTCTGAAGAAGCTGTCAGGCTCAGTGACAGCTCAGCATCTGCCATGGCTAAATCAATACTGTGATGAAGGACAGGTTCCAAAAGTGGATAATCAAAGCAGAGTAAAGCTAATCCACCTTGAAAGCCTGAAAATACTAGTGTGAAATTTTTTAGACAAAACTACTCATTCCAGCAAAATATGAGAAGTGCTGGGGTCCAGCATTGCCCTTAGTGTGAGTGCGGAGCAGTCTTCACACTATTCCTTTGCACAAATGCTCTGAGAAAATGGAAATCTTGTGCTAGTAAGTCAGGAAAAAAAAGATATTTGCATCAAACCTGATTGCTAGCGGTGTTTAGGAACTCATGGTTTGTGGAAAATATTTTATTATGATATAAATTTGGGGGTGTGTGTAAAGATAATGAATGTTCGTTCTATTTCTTAGGCTGTTAAGACATTTTTGCATCAAAATGGGATTTTTCTTCCATTGTTCAGGTTTTAAAGCTTTCGCTGCAAAAGACTGGAGGAAAAATGTTTTGCTGTGAATTATTTTAGCTTTATGAAACCTATCCTCATACGGCGTTTAGGCTGATGAATTAAAATACAGAAGGAGAAAACTGCCAAATAGATGCAGTGTGGCTTTAGCTGTGCTCTGTCTCGTTAGTATTTTGAGGCAGATACTGTGTAAGCATGTACTGTTATATTCACCACAGCTCTCAAGGCCGCACGTGGTCTGTATTTTATAGCTGGAATCATTCATCTGTTTGTCCCAAATCCATTCTTATTAAAAGTGTGCTGAGATAGAATTGAACAGTTAATTAAATGAATAAGCAAAGTTAGATTAGAAAGAAGCAGAAAGAATGAACAGGTTAGAAAACTGGAAGGAAAAATAGCAGCTGCAGACAGTTTGAGCTCACTTGTATTGTATCTTCACCTTTATGCTTAAAACCAGGTGCATCTGTGTGACTACATGTGTCCCTCTATATATAACAGAATCACAGAATATTAGGGTTTGGAAGGGACCTTGAAAGTTCATCTACTCCAATCCCCCCACTACAGCAGGATCACCTAGATCAAGTTGCACAGGAACATGTTCAGGTAGGTTTAAACCTCCTATGTTCCAGCTTACACCCGTTGCCCCTTGCCCTATCCTATCATTGAATGACACTGAGAAGAGCCTGGCTTCATCCTCCTGACACCTTCTTTTCACATTGTTTATAAGCATTAATGAGGTGACCCTTCAGTCTCCTTTGTTTCAAGCTGAAGAGACCCAGCTCCCTCAGCCTTTCCTCATCAGACAGGTGTTCCTCTTCCTTTATCATCTTTGTGGCTCTGCACTGGACTCTCTCCAGCAGCTGTATGTCCTTCTTGAACTGAGGGGCCCAGAACTGGATACAATATTCCAGATGTGATCTCACCAAGGCAGAACAGAGGGGGAAGAGAACCTCTCCCATTTGCTAACTTCTGATCCACCCCAGGGTGTCATTGGCCTTCTTGGCCACAAGGGCACGCTGCTGGCTTGTGGTCATCCTGCTGTCCATCAGTACCCCCAGGTTCCTTTCTCTGACACTGCTCTCCAACAGGTCGGTCCCCAACCTATACTAGTACCTGGGGTTGTTCTTGTCCAGATGCAAGACTCTACACTTGTCCTTGTTATATCACAGAATTACTCTGGTTGGAAAAGGCCTCTGGGATCATAGAGTCCAACCATCTGCCCTACCTTACAAGTTCACCTCTAAACCATATCCCTCAACACCTCATCCAAACAATCTTTGAAGGCATCCAGGGAAGGTGACTCAACCTGGGAAGCCCATTCCAGGGCCTGACCACCCTTTCGGTGAAAAGATTCTTCCTAACATGAAGTTTAAATCTACCTGTTGTAACTTGAACCCATTCCCTCTTGTTCTGTCAGCAATTGCTTGTGAAAAGAGACCAGCATCAATCTCTCCACAACATCCTTTCAGGTAGTTGTAGAGTGATGAGGTCTCCTCTCAGCCTCCTTCAAACTAAAGAGCCCCAGCTCTTGCAGTCTTTCCTCATAAGATTTATTCTCCAGGCCCTTCACCAGCTTAGTTGCCCTCCTCTGCACCTGCTCGAGCACCTCCACATCTCCCCTATATTGAGGTGCCCAAAACTGGACACAGTACTCAAGATATGGCCTTACCAGTGCCCAATACAGGGAGACGATAACTTCTCTACTTCTGCTGGCCACACTGTTTCTAATATAAGCCAGGATGCCATTGGCCTTCTTGGCCACCTGGACACACTGCTGGCTCATATTCATCTTCTTGTCAGTTAGAACCCCCACGTCCCTCTCTGCCAGATGGCTCTCCAGCCACTGCCCCAAGCCTGGAGCATTGCATGGGGTGGTTGTGGCCCAAGTGCAGGACCTGGCACTTGGCCTTATTGAAGCGCATGCCGCTTGTGACAGGCCGCCAGCTGGTTAACTCCATTAACCACCACTCTTTGGGCCCGTCTGTTCAACCAGTGTTTTATCCAGCAGACTGTGTGCTCCTCCAAGCCATCAGCAGCCAGCTTATCAAGGAGAATTCCACGGGGAGCTGTGTCAAAGGCTTTTTGAAAGTCCAGGTAAACATCATCCACAGCCTTTCCCTCATCCAATAGACAGGTCATCCTGCCATAGAAGATCAGGTTTGTCAGGCACGACCTGCCTTTAATAAACCCGTGTTGACTGGGCCTGATCCCCTGTTTGCCCTGTATGTGAAGTGCGATGGCACTTGAGATTGTGTGTTCCATGACCTTCTCTGGTATTGAGGTCAGATTGATAGGTCTATAGTTTCCTGGATCCTCCTTTCTGCCCTTCTTGTTGACGGGTGTTACGTTTGCCACCTTCCAGTCCATTGGGACCTCCTCAGCTAACCAGGATTTTGAGTAAATAATGGAAAGTGGCTTGGCAAGCACATCTGCCAACTCTTTCAGCACCCTTGGGTGCAACCC
>JAOXOE010000441.1:40231730-40261817 GCA_028565055.1 Phoeniculus purpureus
TCAGCAAACTTGCTGACAGTGCACCCTAATCCCTCACCCAAGTCATTAATGAATAGATTGAACAGGACTGGTCCCAGTACTGACCCCTGGGGACTCCACTAGATACAGGCCACCAACTAGACTCTGTCCCATTGACCACTACTCTCTGGCTTCTACCCTGCAGCCAGTTCACGATCCACCTCACTATCCTACTGTTCAGACCACACTGCCTCAGTTTGGCTGCAAGGATGCTGTGGGAAACTGTGTCAAATGCTTTGCTGAAGTCAAGATAGACCACATGCACTGTTTTGCCATCATTCATCCATGTGGTTATGCCCTCATAAAAGGCTATCAGGTTGGTCAAGCATGATTTCCTTTTGAAGAAGCCATACTGACTGTCCTGAATGACCCTCTGGTCCTTGCTGTGCCTAGAGACAGCATCAAGGATCCATCATCTTTCCTGGCATGGAGGTGATTTATGGATGTATATTTGCAATGTACTTCTAAAACACATCAACACATAGGTTTGTACAGTACTAAGTTCTACATTGCTATATGGAGGAAAAAAAAGGAACCCAGGAGCAGAGAGCTAGGAACATCTAGTACAGCCCAGTAGTTTGAAAGTGTGCTTACACATTTTACTTTGTATTTTAACGAGACAGGCAATTTAGGTGGCAATCCTCAGTGTGCAAGTGATGTTCTGGCATCCTGCCTCCAGCAACATTGCTATCCTGGGTTCATCTTAATGTGACAAGAACTTGGTGTCCCATTAAAAAAATTACTTTTAAAATATTAAAGAAAAAATCCTCAACAACAGAAAAAAAACATTGCAGCTCAAATTCAGCGGTGACCATCAAGTGGTTTCACACAGTAATACTGTCAGCTGCCAACTTTGCTCAGAGAACTTTTTTCTAGAGATGATCCCTTTGGTTCCTGTGCTTCCATTCAGTAGTTCTGGAGGGCCTTGCCTTGCTGTGCTTGTTACTGGTGACAGTTTTGACACAGTGAGGAAGGCACATGGGATGGGTTTGATCCACAGGTGTCAGCACTGTGGATCAGAGCACGAGTGCTCTGGGCAAGAAGCTTCTTTACTTCTTTGATGGAGAAAGGAAAGAGCAAGACTTAAGTGATGGGTAGATGATTGCTTAACAGATACCGTTGAGCCTTTTCTGAAATGTTGGGGGCATTTGCATGGAAATGAGGCAATGTTCGAGATACTAGTCAGAATGGAGAAAATGGTAAATAAGGAACGGAGCAGAGAGCTGAGGCGTGCGGTTTCTGGCATCTATAGTGTACATATTTCTTGTGAATTTAGGTCTTCTGTCTCTCTACCTTCCTGCACCCCCTGTACTTCCTTCAGGGAAGTGATTGTGTTGTAATTAATGTTTTCCATTGCATGAGACTTTGAACGGTGTGTGAAATGCTAGATGTGCCATTTGGTAAGAAGATGATGGATTTTGGAGGATGCGGGAATGATGAAGCTTTAGTATAAAAGATGGTTTAGCTCACTTCATTAGTTAATTATTCTCCATGTTTATGCCAAATGGAAAGTTAAATATTCTTGCCCCAACTGTCACCAAAGTCACGTTACACTGTGAATGAAATATGTAAAAAAGCTCCATGTCTCAGCTTCTTACTCCAGATCCCCTAGGGAGAGAGTTTCAAGAATTAAGGCCCTTTCACTACAAGGTAAGGATTTTTTAAGGCAAAGCGAGGTTTTGCCACTTGGTTAACACAGGGTGATATTATTTGCCCTGCCGCCTGTTCTGGTGTAATTGAAACCATTTTTCAGGCTGCACTTTCCCATATGTTGCTTAACACCGTTGAATAATATGATGATGGAGAAGCAGACCCTAGCAGACCTAAGACATGTAAAGCTTTCCAGGTGAGTGTAAAAACAGGAAATTGCATCCAATTGCCGAGAGGAGACCTCTGACCCTGTGCAAAGCTGTATTTCTGATGGCCAGCACCATTCCTCAGGTGAATGAACAAAATAATCGGGTAACACAAGATGGTAGTGGGCTGTGGTAGGGAATGTTGGGCAAAGACTGTTGTGTGTAAACTGTGATTCCAAGCCACTTAGTTTAGTCTTAGCTTAGTTTAGGCTTAGCTTAGGGCTAATGGGAGGTGTTGAGTGAAGATGACGTGTGTGAACTTTGATTCCAACCTGCTTAGCATCTGCATCATCAGGCTCCTTGGTCTCACATCCATAGTGGGGTGATGAGTAATTTTGTTGTCTGTGCTGCTGAGTAACCTTGACCGACTTCAGCTCATCTCCATAGCTTCCTCAGGGCCAGCAGGGCCAATAAGCTCTGATACCTATGGAAAGAGGTAACCTGAGTTTGAGACTGCGTTTAGCAATACTAGTTCAATCAGTCTTGGATTGCATCTGTATGCAAAAAATATAGCTAGTCAGCTTACCACATTTGCATGGTGGAGAGACACAGGAGATTTAAAGTAAATATTTTCCCTTAGCTAAGTGCTGTCATAAAAAAAACCCTCCCAGTTTCACCATTTAAAAATTAGTGACTGTACGAGTGCAGTTAAAACGCCTGAATTTGATAAGAATATAAAGTCTGCAAAATGCTTAACTGCCTCCAAAGCAGCTCTTCCTCTCTGCTGTGCAAGCAATGTTCACTCTAAAGGGAAGAACAGTGAGCATGAGTTCCTGCAGTTTACTACAGATGATCCTCTAAATTACATAATTATTTATTTCTTGTCAAACAAATATCTCATCAATGTTAACAGGGATTTTGCAGAGCTATCTTTATTATAATTATCCTCTTAATTTAGGGTTTGCATTGCTGTATAATCAGGGTCAGGAAAACAGTGGAGAATGTCCCTGGTCCCATGAAGGAGCTGCATATCTTATGTGACTGAAGCAGGGGATACAGGAATGCACAGATGGCCACCACTTCCCTGCACTGGCAATATGGGACATGCACCTGAGTGCAGGCACTGTGTGTAGAGTCTGCTGGCCATGGTGATGAGGGAGTCAGACTGGTTGTGGTGTGCATTCACCTGACAATTTCCCCCTAACTTCAGCTGTCAGGTGGTTTTGATGAGAAGCTCAGAGCTGAAGTCCACTGCTGAATCCAGACCTTTGCTTCTCCACTACAGAGTGGGTATAATGATGCATTGCTGGGCCTTATGATGGGAGGATAAGTATCTTGGCTAATGTGTCATGGGATAGTACAATGATGTTACAGTAGGGGTAATTGGAATAAGGACTATTGTTTTTTAGCTTTGGGTACCTTAGGATTTAATATTTGAAAGCCCACAGACTCTGGTGTTGATATCTCCTGCCTGTAAACTGGAAGTAATTGTATTTAGGACATTGATTGAACACTGATGTAAAACTGGTATCAGCATTGCTGCAATGGGGGAGTGTATTTTAGCAACACAGTATTTATTTGTGCCAAGGATTCAACATCAAATTGGCCTTTTGAAGACTCATAAAACCATGAGGTTGCATTGGTGCTTTCACTGGCATGGCTGCCAAGCACTGCAGGGTGGAGGTGGGAGGCTGAGGCTGGTATAGTGCTATAAACCAGTAATAAGGCAGGGAGCTTAGGATTATTTTCTTCCAAATAATGGACTTTATTGAATGATGGTGATGGATTGAAGTGTGACAGTGGCAGCCTATTTGCTGCTGCTGCTGCTGCACCTCAGTGAGGCTGTTGAACTCAGGAGATAGACCTTACTCTGTGCTGCCAGATGTCATACCAAACAGCCCTGGAAAGCTTTTGCAATATAATTGGTTGTGTTAAGGCGAGAGATGGAAAGAAATAAGAGAGAACTGCTCAGCTTCATAAAAAATAAATCAGATATTTGGATATTGGTTTTATATGTATTACATCTATTAAATACTAGAGTTCATATTGAATGTCTCCTGAATGATACAGCTTTAGTAATACTAATCTAATAATTTTACAGGAACACCTAATACCAAAAATTCATTTAATAAATTATAGCTAGGATCAAGTCTTCTTTGCAGTCACACTTCAGAGGCATAACGTATATGCTTCAATTAAAAAAGCTCTAATATAGAGTAGAACATAAGGAAAAATTACAATCAAACCTTCAGTTCCTAAGCGCAGATGTTCCTGTCTGGAGGTATTTAGCATATGGTCAGGATAATAAGAGATCTGAAAGGCTTTGGGATAATTTAGTTAACTAGGAGTTGGAGTTTGGTTTTGGGTTTTTTTAAGTTCCTTGTTTTTAAACAGACAAAAAGATTGGATTGATGGTTGGATTTGATGATTTTGGAGGTCTCCTCCAACCTGAGTGAGTCTATGATTTATGTAACACTATTGATAAATCATTCAAAAATATTTTCTGTGCATACAGATATAGTAACACATATTTCATATATAAAAATATGCAGCACTGACACCATTGTATATAATTTAAGGGAGATTTTTCAGTGGTGAAGAGTGACAATGGAAATGAAAATAAGCTGAACTACCTACCTCACCTTTAGGACTGATAAATATTGTTGTATCAATAATGAAATCTAGTGAAGGCTGCTCCAGAGTTACATACTCAGGACAATTACGTAAACGAGCATTGCCTGATTGTAGGAGTGTAATGTCTGGAGAAATGCAAGTCATTAAAGAGAAGGTGAATAAATGCAGTTTGACCTAACCAGTCATTTCAAGAAATTGAGTAGTTTCACCTTTAACCTCTGTAGCATCATCATTCCTGTTTCTTGTAAATAGAGAGACTAAATTAAACTACTGAAGTATATAGTGCAGTGTAGTATACACTTCCATTAGACTGAAATATACCTTTAGAGATTTCTTCAGATATTATTTAAATCCTCTTACTGTCAAGGGAGGCACCACTGTTTTATTTTGTCCAGAACCTTTTGCAGATGATCTTTACTGACAATTCTGTGTGACAAATCTAATAAAAACCCATCGAAAGTGAAATGCCCTTGGTAGCATTCCTCTGGCTATGGTTTTTAAAGATAAGGAGTAAGGTTCACACTTAGCACTTCAGCGTTTGCTCATTATGTAAAGATGCTCTGAGAAATCTTCATTTGCTGATTACAGGTGCTAAAGGTCATTGATGGAGAACCTTAAACCTTTAAAGACTGAGTGAGGCAACAGCAGTGTAAAATGGTCTCTAGTGTGTCCATGTGTATGCATGTACCTGCATGTGTATTTCTGTGCACAGGGGATCCAACTTGCTTCCTGAGCTGAGACATCTCTGCCAAGTAGTTTGCTGATCCACTCAGCTCTCTGTTCTGTCCAACATTAGCTTGTTTGGAATGATTCTCTTTTCTAGGCATCACGTAGAACAGGAGTGGAGAACTGACTTGCGGAGGGAGGTGGATCTCCCATGCCAAATTATGAAAAATATGCTCTCCCCAAAGAAACAGCAAACTGGTCCCAGCAGCCAGCAGTGTTGGAGTAGGGAAGCACCACCCATAAAAAGAGTCTTTGAGGTACAGCGTCAAAGCTAGGAAGATCTAAGCAGCTTCTCTTAAAATTCTTGCCAAAGGCCTCCCATGTAGTAACCTGTAAGAGTAGTAGAACAAGTAGATGAACTTGACCATGTGTCATTGCCATTTCCAACAGGAGACAAAAGAAAGCTTTGATTCCCAACTGAGGGATTTGTCTGCGCAGACTCTACAATGTGTACGCTTGTGAAGTCTGGCATAGTGAGGTATTTTGCAGGCTTCATCCAAGTAGGCTTGATACTTTTGGCTTAATGGTTGGACTTGATGATCTTGAAGGTCTTTTCCACACAAAATTATTCTATGATCTTTTCTGTACTTAATTTCCTGAACAAACATACTTTTTTAAAGTATAATTTTGCAAGACCCTATATTAGGAGACAGAACTAAAATTTGTCATGTGCCTGTATATTTTCTACGGATTGTCTCTGCTAAAGAGTCTTTCTTTTGCAGAGGAGATAATACCACAGAATCACAGAAACATTTAGGTTGAAAAAGATCTGTAAGATCATCAAGTCCAACCTTTAACCCTACTCTTATCTTTATCACTCCTAAAACAGATCTCCAAACATCTCATCTATACAACGTTTAAACACTTCAAGGGATGGTGCCTCAACCCCCTCCCTGGGCAGCCTGTTCCAATGATTTACAACCTTTTCAGAAAAAAAATGTTTCCTAATATCCAGCCTAAACCCCCCTTGATGCAACTTTAGGCTGTTCCCTCTAGTCCTATCACTGTTTACTTGTCAGAAGACGCCAGTACCTACCTCTCTACAATGCCCTTTCAGATAGTGTAGAGAGGAGTAAGGTCTCCTTAGTCTCCTCTTCTTCAGACTAAAGAGCCTTGGTTCCCTCAGGTGCTCTTTGTAAAGCTGGGTCTCCAGGCCTTTCACCACCCCCATTGCTCTCCTCTGCACCTGCTTCAGCACCTCAACATCCTTCTTGTACTGAAGTGTCCAAAACTGAACACAGAACTCGAGATGGGGTCTCACCAATGCCAGCTGCTTTCAGACAAGTTGTTTTCACGCTGACATTCTCAGCTGTTTCTCACCTGGCAGATGTCAGAGTTGAGACTTTTTTTTTTTCCATCCATACTGGCATCGTGTCACATTTTCAGTCAGCCTGTGACTTCTGTGTAGGTTTGCATGGTCAGTGGGGTTGTCTGCATTTAACTGCATGTGCAGCCTACCTGCAGCTGCAGGCATTCATACATTTTACTCATGCAGAAAGGCAGCATTTTGGGGACAACTGTAGCTTCTTTTTTACATTTATAGTTGTAACTGGCAGGTGCATCTAACACCAAAGGCCAAGATGAGAGACTGTGCATTCACATATCTGACGAGCTGAGTTCATGATAAATCAGCAACTACTGCTCAGAAGGATGAGGCGTGTTGCACTTAGGAGAAGTGACACTTCGTCAAGTTTGTCCTGCTAAAAAAGTCTGAAATAGTGGAGAAAGCTGAAAAAAGAAGAAAGGAAAACTTCACTCACCTCGAGTATTTTATAATCCAGACACTCTTATACTTCGAGTGAATGTAGATATTTATCGGAATGGATACAGAGACAGAAAAAGCCTTTCCATGACGAGCAGATACGATACAAAAATCAAAAAGCAAAGAACGAAACCTATCCTCGTAAGGAGCCTGACATCTGGACTTCACATAGAATATTAATCTCCCGGGTTTTCTACAACAGAACCCTCGTGTTCATCTCTGCTACATGTTTGTGTGACCTTGTTGGATACAGTCTTCTGATTGTATCCTCAATCAGAACTCCTCAGACTTGGACAAAGGAACGAGCATTGTATTTTTGGTTAACTTAAACATCTGATATTTGAGTGGATGTAAATAGATAGCACTGTGAGAACTGGAAATGCAGCTTTTCTGTTAGACAGCTTTTAAGAAATTACCGTGGTGTTTTTTGTTTTACAAAATGCCACTTCTCAAATGGAGGGGGATGAGCCATAGTAAATTAGTATGAAACAAAGTGAGTTTTCTGGAATGAGGTAGAAGTGTGTTGTGTAGACAGAAAGGCATTATGCACTAAGAGGCAGAAGTTATTTTTTCCTTTCACAGTGGGTTATTTCTTGCCATTTGAAGGCTGCAGTTGTTTTTCCAAAAAAGCAATATGGAAATGTTGAGCTGCATTCTGCTCTGAAGTACCTTCGAGCAAAGATTATTAAAAATGACAGGCACATTTCTGTGTATTTGGTAATGTCAAGAGCAGAAGTAGTGCAGCACATTGGTGTTAGGAGATATCAGAATAATTCTCTTCTCTGCAAAAATCTGTGAAGCCTAATAGAAGAGTGTCATTTCAGGCTTGGTTACAAGGCTAGTTACACTGTGACTCAATAAGGCACCTTAAACTTGCTTGACTTTAAGAGCATATTTTTTTCTACTGCTATTCAAGACAAAGTGTGTATTTCAGTTTTTGCTTAAGTGCTTTGTCAAATTTAGGCTTCAGAAATTAACTGTTTCCATGAAATGGTGTTCACTGCATCACACTCGTAATAGTATGCTGAGATTGATGCCTTCTCTGTTGGAAGGGCTGGTTTAAAACATTTTTTTCCTGTATGTGGCGTTCTATTCTTTCATGTTGCTCAGCAGTTGGCTGAGCTTGATGACAATGGTGGCATGTTTGGAAAGGGGAGGGTCAAACTAGGACAGGAGAGAACTCCAAGAGTGAATTTAAGGTAGTGCTTTCTACTCTACTGTGCTCTACTCCTGCTGCCCTATCATAGGTCCTTAGTGAAGGCACATTCCCATGTTTGTTTCTTCTCTCTTTGATATCTTCTTTGTGAGTGAGGCCACTGTGTACTCATAGCACACCCTAGTTGAGCTCATCTTAAAGAGCAAACACATGATTCTGTGGGTAGTGTCTTCAAGGTTTACTGGCAGGCTGAAAATTATTTTGGATTAGTATAGGATACATAGAGTTTAAATGCTCTGGCTGTTTTTAAGTGACTCCACAAGTGGACATTGTCTGTATCACTGATTGTTTTAAATTCATATACATTGAGTGGCTGTATGGGCACTGTGGGCAAATTCAATAGATAACTCCGTACGTGTGTATGTGTGTGACAGCACGTTCAGAAAGAGACATTTCCAGTGTGCATCTATGTATTTACAGTCGCTTGTAACCATACATAAAATTCTTTGACATTAAATTATGAGTAACAGTTACTGAAGAATACACATTTATTTTTAATTCCCTTTGGCTTTTTTTAGCTCTTCTTTATGCAACTATTTTTGGAAACGTCACCACCATTTTCCAGCAAATGTATGCCAACACCAACCGGTACCACGAGATGCTGAACAACGTGAGGGATTTCCTCAAATTATATCAAGTTCCAAAAGGCCTTAGTGAGAGAGTCATGGATTATATTGTCTCAACCTGGTCCATGTCAAAAGGAATTGACACAGAGAAGGTATGAGTGCATGAGGTTACTATGGTTGTGTTTGGATCAAAACTTGGAGGTTTTAAAAAAAGGACTGTTTTGCTGCTTTGGGAATATGCCTTCATTTCTCATTATGGTAAATGTTCTCTGCTTTCCAATCTTAACTTTGCCTAAGTACTGCATAATTTTATTGTTTCTAACTATGGAAATCAACGGAAAATTGGTCTTCAGATTAGTCCAAGAACATAATTTTGTGTCTAACCTACATCATTATTATTCAGAAAAGTATTGGCATCTGAGAGATGCAGTGAAATGAGTTTGATTGTCTTGGAACCTTTGTTGATGCCCGGGACATTGACATATCCATCAGGATAATTACTATAGGATTTAATGGCATTAGAGATTGATCTTCTTGAGCTAAAATCTCTTGGCTAGAACCTTTGGTAGGGAGGTACTAAAAATGCCATACTGATGGCAGCCATGGAGGGTAGAAGTCCTACAAGACGTTAGCCTTCAGAAAGGACTGGTCATTTAGGTTTCTTCAAAAGCTGATTGAAGGGGAAGGTGATCATCCAAGAGTGATTAATTGTGTGCCGGGACAGACCAAGAGTATGGTCACCAAGGCCTCTCTTCACCACGATATGTGCAGTGAGTCTGTCTAGCCTTTGATATTTTAGGCAGCTGCAGCCAGATAGGAGGTTTTTTACCTGCAATACCTTGAATGGAGGCAAGATATAAAAGATCTATGTCTAGATTTTTGCTCAGTGGAGATCATTGATGCTCCCATGGCTTCTGTGGACCTGATACACATCAGCTAAAATTAGGCATTCAGGCTCCAGTTCCCATGAAGATTTCCCTCCTAAGAGCTTGTAAGACAGGCGTCAAAAGAACATTAAGGAAGCATCATGGCAGGTTAATATGTTAAAATGTCCAGTGCTTGCAGAGCTTTGAAATTCTCACTTCAGTTGAATCTGTTGTGTAATGTAGGCTGATGATGATGCAGCTCCTTCAGATATGCCAAGATGAAGTCACTATGCTGAAAATTGTCGTTTTCAATCATGCTGGTGCAACAGCAGTTACTTTGTTAATCATCTGCTCTGAAATGTACTGTATCATCACTAATACAACTATTTTAACTAACAATGGTTTTGATTTCTTTGATTCTTGTGCTTCAGAATGCTACATTCTTAATGTAGGCACTACTTAGACACTAATGCCCCTAACTTTCCAGTGCTGACTGCTGCAGTGTGAGAAGTGAGTTTTTGTATTGTAAATTACTGCCAATGCATTTGGCCTTATTGTGTAAACTCAAAGCCGTGTGAAAATTCACCATTTGTTTGCATTTATCTCCTGGCAGTTCAGCCAGAATCCTGCAGTATTCCAGTACAATTTCATTACATTGTAACGATGCTTGCAGTTAATTAAGAGAACCTATGCTTCAGTTCTGAAATTTCCTTCCATAGTTTCCACATGTCCGGTTTTGTAGATGATAAAAATGCAGTTAGAGCCATTATCTTTGACTCATGGTAAGCACTGCTCTCTGGTTTGTAAGTAATGGCTGCTTAGCTAGATAATTAATGTGGCTGTAAAGTCTGTGTCTTAGGATTTAACAATTTTCCCTTGGTCAAGACTCGCCTAAACTTAGGCTTGGATCCAAAACCTATTTAGAAGTGAGGAAGAATTTCAGGAGCCTCTGCATCTGGGCATGAGTAGTTGTGTCTAATCAAACTTTGCAGAAAAGCTTGTTTTTCAGAAGAACAGAGATAAGACATATGTAAGAGCTTGAGCTCCAGTTTGAATATGTTGGTCTTTTGTATCCCTTACAAATGTGCAAAAGCATCAGCACCAGCAGCCAGGGCTGCCTGCACTGGGCATCCCTGTCTCTATATAAGTGTAAGGGTCAGGCAGTTTGCTTTCAGCTGCAGGACCTTAGCCAAAGTCAGGATTTGTTTTATTGAAAAGGTGGAAAGCTGTGTCCTATGTAGACAGCCTTCCTGCCTTTATCTTCACTCAGAAGGTTGTGTCACCAAAACAAATGAGAAAATGTTGTAAATTCTGGCTGAAAAATGAGAAAAACAGTGGTACAGTCTTGCTGGGTGGATCATCCTTCTGACATTACTTCCTTCATTACCCCATCAAGCCCTGTTGTAAGACTCTCTGCGTTTAACTTGAATCCATCTGTATGAAAAGTGGATGGGAGCACACTGTGGGGACCTCCAATGTACAAGGCATCAGGTCACATTTATTACTGTAGACACAGTGGGGCTAATGAGATGACATTGCCGCCTCAGCTGAACTGCTAAATCCAGGTAGTGGTCCAGCCTGGGTTGGAATGGGGAATTACTGCCCCAGGTCTTGAATTCCTTCTCTGCACTGGTCAGCCTGGTCATGGCCTTAGGGTTTTTTTCTTCCAGTCTAGTTTTCAAAGCTTCAATAATGAGATTCTGGACAGGATGTTGTCTGGATACCTTTGCATTACATGGTTTCCCATTCTCCTTAATGCTTATGAATTTATCAATGAGCTTCTTACTGCCTTGCAAAACATGTGTGCTCGTGACACATGGTAATTAGTCAGGAATTTCTCAACTTTTCAGTTTCCATCAGACAGCTCAGACAGTTTTCATCATCCAAGGATGTTTTTCAACCTACCATACATTATTGCATCCTAAACTTTTCCAAATATATCTGCATTTTCACACTGGAATGTGTTTTGACACATGATTTGCCTCAGATTTTTAATTCATTTCATTCAGTCACTCAGCATGTTGAAATGACTTTGTTTTGAAACCCAAATTAAAAACCCAAGTACATTAATGAACTAACAAGGAATGAAATTTTAAATAGGGTGTTACAGTAGGTTCCTAAGATGATGAACAATGCTACCAGTTTGATGTAGTAAAAATAAACCTGTGTGCTTCTTTGATAATTGAAGATTTTTAATGAATGTGCTTGAAATTAAAGTTTAAGTAAATGACTTTATTGGAATTACTACCACCGGAAATTGAAGTTTAAGTAAATGACTTTGATGGGACTCTGAGCAACTAGATCTAGTTAAAGGTGTCCCTGCTCACTGCAGGAGGGTGTCTACATGACCTTTAAAGGTCCCCTCCAACCCAACACATGGTGTGATTCTATGACTTTATTGGAGTTACTACCACTTAACGTGCGTAGATTTGTGCTACATCTCCAATAGCTGTCCTTCAATGACACATTTTATATGTAGTCCCCAATAACCTGGTACAGATGAAGGGGAACGAAGGCAAAATGGAAGTTAATATGGAGGAAGTTAAATGCAGATCTATTCCTTCTTACTTGCAAGAGAGAGCAAGCTGTCCCAAATGGAACTTTGTCTTAAAGCCCCAGTCTGTTGTGCTTGTATGTGGAAGAGGGCTCGTCCTCCCGTGCTGAAGTGACGGTGCCTTAAGCACACTATTTTAGATTCTCTGTTCTCCTTGGGAATAGCTCCTCTTCAAATCCTGTCTTCAAACCGCAGCACTTCAGCCTGTCTCTGAATGTTCACAAATAAGGAATTAACAATGACACTAAAAGCATTAGCATATTTATTATTATTACTTAAGGGAAAGCAAGTGGTCTCTGATCCATAATCTTAAATCACTTAAACATGAGAGCTCTCCTCTGACAGCTGGGATGATGTATGTAGTACATGGGACTTATATCTCCTGGTTTAACAACATCTCCAACAAGATGGAAATTTATCTTTTTTTATGTTTAATGCTACAGGTTGCAGGGTTAGTCATCTAATATTGAGCAGAACTGAAAATATGACAAAACTAAGACGGCTTTATAAGGATGAGAGATACTTAGCAGTATCTCTCATCTGGCAGAACCTGTTTTCTTGGGAGAGGTAAAGAAGAGGCAATGCAGTCTCTGCGTAGGACCATTTTTAAGTAGCTGAAAAAAACACCTTGCTGTAATAATTTGATATATGAAACACATTCTGAATTCAAATCTATTAGTTTTTATTGAAAACTCTAGGCAGCAAATGAAAAATTTATAGCTATTAGCTCCTTTATAAGAAATAGGTCATTATACATGAAAGCAGAGCGACCATTAACTAACATGAAGATATCTCAAGGTCTCATCTAATGATAACATTCTGAAATGTCAGTAAAACCCAAAGATTTTCTTTTCCTGACCTCCATGCTGTTGTATGGCTTAGGATTTGCTCAGAAAGCAATTAAATAAATGTCTATCGTGTTTTAATATTTGATTCCTTCAGAAAAGCTACTGGTTGGAAAAGATAAAAAGGCATCCGGTCTCAACCTAAGCATCAGTGATAATGAGAGCAAATTCCACACTGCAATGTATGAAATGGAAATAATGGGAAAATAACACAGTGTTGAAACTATTCACTGCTTTCGTACGGAAGAGATAAGTTTATGGCAATAAGACTCAGGTTGTAACTTTTTAAAATGTTCATCTACAGAAGGACAGTGCAGTTCAGTTGTGTTTGCTGTTAATAAGGTCTTCAAGAGCTGTGGTAATACATGTAGATCATCAGTGAATGTTACTAGAGTATCACACTTTTCAGTACGTTAGACAGACCAGTAGGTCCTGTACTGGTTAACCACTTGATTCCTTACAATACATGGTGATATGCCTCATTTTGCCTGGTTTTCAGAGCCAAATTCTGTCTGTGTTGACAGTAATGAACTTCAAGTTTCTTAGAGCAAATTTCTGAAAATATTTTTAAATCTCTCCAACACTTGTTACTCACTTAATAAAATGTTGATTTTTACTATACCACTAATTCTAACCAATTTGATCACTGGTTCAGCTCATGTATTCTTAATAAGAAAATAAGCCAATCTATTAGACCTGATTTTCAGATATCAATTTCTGAGCATTTAAATCCAGGCAGCCTTGGATTTGAGAACATTTAAAACAGAGCAAATGACTGCTACTGAAATTGAATTCTTAGTGCCAAGATATTCAGTGATGTATTAAAGATTACCCTAATGCATGCAGGGGTAATAACTGCTCTGTTCCATATATCACCTTTGAGTTACTTACAAAATTACCTGATTATTACAGGAAAATGCCCTATGATTTGCCAATCAGCTGTTTTCTTACCTTTGTGTCTTTGGCCTCTATCCAGGGCCAAATATAACACTTTTAGCCAGGTCTGCTTAGGAATTCAACACTTTAATGAGCCAAATGCTTCTAAAATCCTGAGTAACTTGGTCAGGTGCCTAGAAGATCCTGTGTTTTGGAAAGAACCAACAGTTGAATATGTCTGAAAATCCAGAGTGGTCTTCATCCACAAAATAAAAAGAGCTATTAGTGGCCTATATCTGGTTAGTAGTTGGAGGACTTTATTTTATTTATTGGAATGGGCTACCCAGGGAGGTGATGGAATCATCATCCCTGGAGGGGTTTAAGGACAGACTGGATCTGGCACTTAGTACCATGGCCTAGCTGATGTGATGGTGTTAGGTCACAGGCTGGTCTTGATGATCTTAGAGGTCTTTTCCAGCTTCAATAATTGTGTGATTCTGTGATGGTCAAAACTGACATTTTTTTTTTTTAGTAACCTCGATATTTGTTACTGGAAAGAATCCTTGTTGTTCTGCTATAAGACTGCCTAAGCTCTTCACTTGAGTGTCAGTCAGTATATCCCCTAGCTACCACCCCAAGCAAGTGAGAATCGTGTGTGCTGAAAGAGAATTGCAGACAGACAGTGTTTATCATTCTCTGGCCTCTGCTCTTTTTGTTAACAAGCCTTAACAGATTCTGTAAGATTTGCTGAGCCATCCTATAGTGTTTTCCAGCTGGGGAAGATTTTTTTTAAAGCACTTAAACTCATGCTAAAAGACATTGTTTGGATACACTCTCATTTTGTTTCATTTCATTTGCTTTTCTTTGAGTTTTCTATAATCTCTGCTCCCCACAGAGTTTTTTGAGCTGTTCAAGGGGCTTATCTTAAGCTGCCTGAGCATGCTGAGGAAACACATCGGAAAGAGAAAACATCAGATAGAAACTCCTTGGGAATTTCATTTACCCCTTTCAGATCTTGAGCTGAAAAGATAGTGAGACGTTTTGTGCTAATTCTCTCTGAGTCTTCCAGAGCTGGTTCTCAATCTCTTTCCTTTCTCAATCTCTAGCAGCAACCACAAGTTTTTCACTCTCAAGCAGGATTTTCTGTACGCTCTAGAGATGTCAGCAGTGTTGAATCCCTGCATGGGTGCTGTTGTGTTGGCTGTTGTGTTGGGATCTGTATCAGCTGGGTGCCAGGAGATGATGGCAGAGTTCAGCAATTATCTTATACTGACTTTTAGGAGGTTTAATTGTTTGTGCAGAAAAGGGAATAAAATATAAATAGAGTTTTGTGCTTTATTTTCTCCTTTCTCAGCTGGTTGATGTCTTTCTGTTTGTGTGTGGTATGGAGCCTTGCTCCTCCTCTGGTAGAAATGCAACTCACACAGCCAACAAAGACTTTCCTCTGGATAGAATTTGACTTTCTCCTCTTATGTTACACTGAAATGTGGTGGTTTCTGTTCTTTCATGCAGCTTGGATGCATATGGGAAGGCTGACTACAAAGTCTGTGGCTACAGATTTGTTACCGAGCAACTTCTGTAGCAGCACAAGCATCTGGTCCCTGCAGACTGCCTGCTACAAGTTGTGTGTTTCAAACCCATCAGCTAGGAAAGCATTTCAGTCAGCAGCCTTAATATCCTGCCTTGCTTAGAAACTGCAGGTTTCCCTGAGAAAGGTCTTGAAACCTCCAAGGAAATTTCCTCTTCAGAAATTCGTCTTGGTGGGTTTTCATAGGCTGCTGAAAGAACACAAAGACTAGAACAGATGCACCAGCTGAACTTCACTTCTAATGTCATGTAGTGTTGGAGGCATTTCCCTAACGGGGAGACAATAGGTTGAGCATTACAGGATATCCTTTCCCTTATATTGAATTTCTCTTTTACACCCCTGTGCGTGCATTTGTACATCATATGGACCCATGTACAACCATGTTGCTATTAATTTGTCTCTTTTTACCTGTATGCTGTCCAAAAAACACTGAGACCTCAGATCAGTTCACAAGAGTGTTGATGTCCTGTATTATCAGTAAGGGATAATTGTCAGTAGAATATTTTTCTGAATTCGAAGGACTTGTTTTCTCATTGTCTGCTCTTACTTTCTTTGGACCATTTATCATTAGCTTTGAAACACCTTTGTGTGATCCCATGTCACATTATCTGTCTTCTCTGGAAGCAGGAAAACTACTACATAACTTAATCTGTGTCACCAACAACCTTTTTGTACAGTGCAGCTAATAGAGAAGCTGGTGGCATTGGTGAAACTTCCTCTGAATTCATGATGTGGGTGTTTGTAAACAGAGAATTAAAAAGAAGAGCTGGAAAGTCAGGCTGGAGCTTATGAAGCCCTGGTGCTTTGAATATACATGAAACACGTTGCTAAATATTGGGATTGTCTATCTTTGCTCTTTTTTCCCTCTATGTATATCTACATTTATCTTTATCAGTCAAAGCTCCTTTTCTATATCTTTTAATATTAACTCTTTCTTTCAGTTGTCGTGTGTTTTATTCTCTGTTCTCAGCACTTGAAGCACAGCAGACAAGAAAACTGAAATAATAAAGAGTATTGGTTCCTGGCTAACTGTTGGGTCATTACTCATTTGCTGCTGTAATAGGCGATAAGTGATATCTCCATCTATCTCCATGCAATAATATGTCATTAGGAGAATCACTTTATCATGACATCAGAAAATTCCTCAGTTGTGCTTTCTAAGACTGGCTGTTTCTGTGCAAAGGAATTTTTTCAAGCTCTTCATTTTACAGCGTGTGATGACAGATATGTTTGTTGTGCCTGTAAAAAGATTAAGGCTTTCAGTGCTCGTTTTTAATACTCTGGGTTTGACTTTGTATTTGTGAGGAAACAATATGTTGCTTTGCATCCAGGTGGCTTTTATCCTTGAGAGACACAATTCATTCACACTCCAAAAAACAAAGTATCCTGGAACGTGTATGAATTTTACAGTAACAATACCTGCAATAGTTTTACCGATGTTTCCTATAGTTTGGAACCTTGAAAGCTAAACTTTTGAAATCAGTCATGTGTGAATACACACAGTTTTCTTAAGAGCGGGGTCGGTGAATTCATGGCTCATGGCCTTGTTAAGTCAAAAGCACTTACGTTCCTGAAGGTATTAAAGGGTCCTAAAAAACTTCTAACCATGATTGAGGCCCAAGAGTAGATAAAAAGGGTAAAAATCATCAATCACAGCATGAAAGAAAGCAGAGTTTTTCATTAAATTACTATTGAGAAGAAGAAAGAAGGCATGTTTCCATTTTAATGTGATGAACACAAGTTTTCTGTTTGATCCTGAAGTAGGGCTGAGGGAGAATGGTGACTCTCAAAAGTAAGTCGTGGGGTTTTTACTGGAAAAGCAAAGGTCAGGCCATACTTCTAATGGTAAATATGGGCTTGTAAGATTGACATTTTCCCCTAATAAAATTATGGAGATACAATACTGGGTACATTCAACAGTGATTCAGACAAGACTTTATTACTAATGCAAATGATGGTTTATGGAAATTGTCTTGTCACATGTATTTTTTAATAATTTTCATGATAAAACAGACTTATGCAGGGTATGTTAATGTGTTCTGTGCAAGAACTTGCTACAGAAAAATAGTAATAAGCCAAATTTATTCCATGATAAATCAAATAAATTATCTGGTAGATCTGGGAAAGTGGTTTGAAGTGAGAAAGCATCATGCTACAGGGAAGTTTCCAAAGAGATACTGGGCTTTATGGTGCTAGGCAGAAGCAGCATCATTTCTCTTGTTTATTAAAGGTGAGATCAAAGATGACCTTGTCATATTCTGCAAACATCTACATGTGAAAGGGATTTCTGATGACTGCCAGTCTCTTATCTGAGCAGCGTGGAGGGATCTGCTGGCTGTTGGCTTAAAATTTAAAAAACCAAACAAACCAGCAACAGGTGGTGGTTCCAAGAGACAGCATCAGTCCATTGGAACAACCACCCTATAAAATTTGAAAACATAATTATAGCTAAGATACAATTTTACCAGATATTTTGGATTGATAGTGAACATCATGAGTGCAAAAGGTTAGTGTAGATGATTGCAGTAGCCCCTTCTAGTCTCAGACAGTCTAGTCTAGTCTCCTACAGAGTAGGAGAATAACTTCTACTTCACCTTCTTGCATTCATTATATTTCTGACCATAAATGAACTTACTGAAATAAGAAAGGGACTAAATATTTTTATTTAACTAGAACTTGTTTACTATTTAAGACCTTTAGTAATACTTTACAATAATGTGTTTTATACTTCTGCATTAAACAGAAATGAAATTCATGGCTTTACTTCAATATTAGCATTTGCCTCAAAGCTTAGTCGAGGTCAGCATTCTCCTTTTGCATGTTAATATACAATGGTAGTCAACACATTGACCCAATGTCCCTCTCTCACAGGGTCTGCAGAGCAAGCTGCCAGATTAATTCCATATAATGTGAAATTAATCAGTGCTATTGATCTGCAGTCTTCTTTATATGAGACTTCCAGACTGTTCTAAATCTCATGCTCTTTTCTATTAATTACGCTGGAAAAACTTTAAAAGGTTTTTCAGTGCAACCAGGTACCATGCATTTCATGTCATAAGGAGGTTTGTATGTTTAGGAGGATGTGCAAATATTAAACACACAGTTTACAAACCTGACGAGACCCACATGTTTTTACTTTCTTTCTTCTGGTGTATTTATGTTAGTATTTCAATAGGAAAAGCTATTTAAGTAATAAATTAAGGTCTTATTGAATTGATTCACTGTGAAGACATCTTCATGTTCATTGTTTCACTTGCTTTTACATTGCATACTACTTTCTTTTTGCTCTGATATCAAGTTTTTTGGATTTTCTAGTCTGTAAGCCATCCTGGGCATGTTATTTGCCTGTCTATGGCATCAAAAGTAAACCTCACTTGTGTTTGGAAACAGATATGTCAGTAACTGTTTATCTACACTAAGAGTTTTGAAGACTAGGTTTCTGGATGTGAGCAGAATGCGTTTTGTATGTGAATGGTCTATCCTTGCAGGTCTTCAAGCTCCATTCAGCTCTGTGCGTCTATTCTGTGATTGAGTGTAGCAGCGGGTGGGTAGCTGAGGGCTCCAAATCAGGAGGGATATCCACAAACAAGGCATAGTGCTGTCACCTGCAATTCTGGAAAACAGGAGTGAAATTTCTCATTCTTAGGAATGAGTACAGTGTAACTGAATAGTCCTTTTTTCCACATTACCCTTTCAGCTGCAGTAAAAGCAGTAGATGGATAGAAAAAGACTACCTCAATACAAGATAAAACTCCTACCGGAAGCTCTATGGAATAAGTGGGTCTTTAGTTATTCCATAAAGGCAGATCCATTCAGTTATTTCAGAAATCATGTGCTGGTCTGGTGCCATATTCCCGGCTGATTATTTTTCATTTGTCTTTTATCCAGGTTCTCTCAATTTGCCCAAAGGATATGCGAGCAGATATTTGTGTGCACCTCAACCGGAAAGTTTTTAATGAGCACCCTGCCTTCCGACTGGCTAGTGACGGCTGCCTGCGAGCCCTGGCTGTGGAGTTTCAGACGATCCATTGCGCTCCAGGGGATCTCATCTATCATGCTGGGGAAAGTGTTGATGCTCTTTGCTTTGTGGTCTCAGGATCACTAGAAGTCATCCAGGACGACGAGGTGGTGGCTATTTTAGGTACTGTGATCTCTACTGAAATGCTGGCTGTTTGGATATATTTGCCTTCTGCTTAGCTTTGCTGTTAACTAATCTTGCCTGGTATGAACTGGGGCTACCATGATTGTTGTGAGATGGAGAGATTCTGTCTCCAGAGATACTACTCATCTTCTTTTTTGAAGTAAATACTTCATCTTTTATGCCATTGGGAATGCACTTTCTGCCCAGTATGGCTCATTGATCACAGCTGTGATGTCTTTCAGCAGAGGAGTGTGCTTGACATCTTTTAAATAGCCTAGTAGAGGGGATGCACTTTGTTTTATAGTAGACTGTCAGGAGGATTTCCACATTAACCTTCACACTGGGATTTTCATTTTTCTGTATTGTATCCCTGAATAGTATCTGCAAAAAGTCTCTGCAAGGAAGCAAAATGCATTGGTAGTGAACTGGCTTTTCAGAATATAGTCTGATCTGGCTATGCAAAGAGTCAGGGATGCAGCACTTATGCAGCCACAGTTGTGAGAAGACTGGGTAATGGAGAACTCCAAGTTGATCACCCCATTACCTTGCTATGGTGTTAGGTCTGGCAACAGTGTGGGGAGAAAGAGGCTAATTGAGACGTCTCACTAGCTTCTCACTGATGGAATTGGGTAAGGTGTAGCAGCTGGGACTGAGTGGTCTGGTTCTGAGGCAGTTATCATCCTCAAAGGTAGAAAAATGTAGAGAAGAACTGGTGGCTCTTCATGAAAACCATCTGTCTTGCCTGTTTGAAATAGACCCATTTACCGTAGGACTTGTCTCCTGTTGAATATTAGCTATTTTCCTTCTCCTAAACTGGATCTTTGACTCCTGAAAGCAAATCCAGTGAGTTGCTTTGTATTAGGGGACCTCTCACATACTAGTGAAGCTTGGTGCTGCTGCTTCTCTGTAAGGGGGGCTCCAGAGGGCTCCATAGGTCATTCTAGTGTCTCATGGGGACAATTGCTGGGAGCTAGGATTGCACTTGGGAGTTGTGCTGGCATGTGGGAAGAGAGTGGACTTGAGGAGTCAGTACTGGTTGTGAATTATGACTTCAGCTCTTTCAAGCTGGCAGGAAGGAGGAGGAGGTGAGAAATGAGGGCAAGCATGCAGATGAAGATTCCTGGTATGTTGCCACACAAGCCTGGGCATGTATCCTGCACTGGGGTAGGACACGGCAGTATGCAGGTGTATGGATGGGACTGCATGAGATTAGTCCCTGAGGACATAACCAAGACCCTCTCAGCCGGAGAGTAGGAACTCAGGAAAAGCCACATCTATGCTCTTTTGAAGTAACTGCTGCACCTTTCTGTGTTCTAGTAAATACTGAGTTTTTTAAGAGAGAGATTTAATGTAAGAAAGATTCTGTTTCCATATTCAGACGTGAAGTCATTATGGTGAAGCCTCCTGAGTCTGCAGTTTTCATCATAAAATATTCCTTGTACATGGGCCATGTCATTTCTTTCTATTAAACTCAGTGATGATGTCTTATATTTGCTAAAAGCTACTTTTAAAAATAAGGCTTTAAGAGTAAGTAGCAACATTTAAACAAATAAATGTTTTTTGGGTACTAGAATGAAAACAAACAATAAGTTTGTAATTTACTGAAGTAGAAGCCATCACTAAGTGGATTACATGCAAAACTTTATTGCATTTAATAATGAATACTGTGTGTTTGGAATGACAGTAAGAGCTTTCTGTTTCTACGACATAGACATGGTAAATCTAGTATCTGTTATTTTCTATTTGTCTGGAGAGCCCTTAAACTGTATCTAGTTCAAGTGAATTACCTTTAATTACCCAAAGTGCCTTCGATTCTGCCATGGCAGCTGACAGGCAATCCCATACCTCAGAGCTGTGTTTACTGTGTACTACAGGGATTGGCATAACGTACACGTGATTTAAAGCAAGATAAACTGCTTCCTCTAGTCACAGAGCACACTGAAGAGCTTTTTCATTCTCTGAGTGATTATGTGACATAGTGGTGAACTGAGACATTGTGAGATGTCGTATCCTAAAGATTCACTTGTGGAAGATGATCTTTCCCAGATGTAGTTACAAAGGCATTTATCGTAGAATCTTAGAATGTATTGGGTTGGAAGGGACGTCCAAAGGTCACCTTGTTCAACTCCCCTACAATGAGCTGGGACACCTATAACTAGAACAGTTTTCCCAGACCTCCATCAAGCCTAATCTTGAATGTTTCCAGGGATGTGCCTCTACCACCTCTCTAGGCAGCCAGTTCTAGTGATCCACCACCCTCAGACTAAAGATCTTTTTCCTAACATCCATCTTAAATCTACCCTTTTCCAGCTTACAAGCATGACTCCTCCTCCTATTGTTCCATGTCCTTGTGAACAGTTCTTTCCCAGCCTTATAGGCCCCTTTCAAGTATTGAAAGGTTGCTATAAGGTCCCTCTGGAGTCTTTTCTTCTTCAGGCTGAACACTCCCAACTTATAATGGTGGCTGTGGCACCTGAAATGACTGCAGTAAGATGGTGAAGATCATCATCTTTATTGATCTGTTCTCTCTTGAGAAGCGCAATCAAAAAGCAGGTGAATCCGCCGAAGGGGAGCTTAGGAGAGGTTTAGATACCTCTGCCTAATGTGAAAAACCATGGTAGCCTGCTTCGAATGCTTCAAGCATCTGCCATCACATGGGGTTTCCTAAGGAAAGCAAACTCCTGGGATTGCACTACCAGCCTGTCCCAATTCTGCATTCCCCAGGGGTAACACAAAGAGGAAACATGGTGAATATCCTTTGGAAATTTGTCCTCATTAACTTCCCCTATGGGAGCGGGAGTGTGGCAGTATACACTGTCTGCCAGTCTCTGCTCCTTGCAGACCATCCCATTTCTGAAGATTTCTTTGGAACTGTTCCTTATGGCTATGGTAGTAGTGTGCTGTCACTCAATAATTTGCTATGACAGTGTTACTTGCCTTAAAGAGAGAGATACAGAGAGTATGTTCTTTTTTCTTTAAGCATGCTTATCCACAGATGGAAGCTTTGGTGTATTCTTAAAAGTGAAATGCCTTGGGAAAGTGAATCAGGTAGGAACATCAAAGCAGGTTAAGGACAAGGATCTTTTATCTGTGTCCTTCATGCTTCTGTACAAGTGCAGGGCTTCATCCTCCCTTGGGTCCCAGCATGAGTGTTGCTGTTTTTCCCCCATCTCCATCTTCCCTCATCGCCTTCGCTTCTCTCGTGGCAATTAGCGAGTTGGCACATCTGAACTTCCTGCCTGCTGAAACAGTGTCCTCAGGAGACTTGGCATCCCAACCAGGTACTTTCTGCAGGCTCTGCTGTGGAGACAACGAACCTTTTGTGGAGCAACAGTTTTCCTGGCTCAGCAACCCCAGCTTTGGCATTTCTTGTGTTCAGAAGCAGATGAAACCCAGTGACTGACAGGACAACTTGCAGTACTGTGACATTTTGTTCTCCCCTGCTTTGGTTTTGTTCTCATTTGTGCATCATTAAATGCCCAGATGCTGCTGTAATCAGCATTACAGAACCAGTACAGTAAGAGAACAAATTCCACAGTTTATGTGACTCATTAATGAAGATACCCAGGTGCCCCATTACATTCCCATCATTATTTACCTCCACTCCTTGAGGACACTCTCCCACCTTTAGCAGGCACTGCAGCAGGGAGCACACCCTACTCAGGACTGCTGTGACAGAGTGCTGCTTTGCTGAAGAAAACAAGGTCCAGACATTTTAACATAGTTCATGTACATTTGCCAGGATAATGGAGAAAGGCAGACTTGTCTTTAATTATCAAAACTTTCCTGGCAAGTGAGGTGACCTTGGGAAGGCACTTAAGTAATTTTCCACCATCTCAAGTAGGAGTAAACAATTCAACTGCCACAGCTCTGCGTGGGGAGGTATCATCAGTGCAGAAGTCTCAGGAAGGACCAGGCTAATGAAATGAGGCATCTACTAGCTGAGGGCACCTAACAATTCACCCTGATGCCATTAACACAAATTTGCTCCTGGAGAGGAGTTTCACGCAAGTGGTGATGCCAACCAAATGTTTCTGGAAGCTGCTTTCCAGCTCCTGCTCTCTGCACAGCTGACTGTTTGAGCTGAACACTAACCTAAGCAGCACAGATTGATTAACAAGGTTTAAAGATGTTGTTTTGCCAGCAGAAAAATAATGACCTACCGTGTTCAAATGTTGGTTGTAGGAATTGATCAAAACTACTGCTCAAACTACACAGTGATAGAAATATATTTAGTAGTGAAGTCTTAGTGGGGGCTGCTGCTGAATGAATTCAATTTTGATACTCAAGGCAGAACAAGTATAGGTTTCATAGCTCATGTTTCAGCCACGCTTATGATCCTGATCCCATGTTATTCAATTGTTATTTGCTTTTATGTGTTAAGTGTTAATTCTCAGCGTGTTCTGCGTAGTCTCAGACCAGCTGTTGCCTACTGGATTTATCGGGTTTAGGCAACCCACAGTTTCACTAATTCAAAGTTTGCTTCATGACTGATTCCTAAATGTTTGCTCTGGGAAGGGGATATTGCACAGTATCAGAGGAGTTAAGGAAAGCAAGATGACAAGTGGCACAACAGCTGAAAATAGGAATGAGTCTTTTTCTACTCTTAACCTTCCATGTGTTTGCAGGTTAAAAGATTGTCTCATACCAAACCACACAGAGGAAAGTTGCGTAGAGGCTGAGCAAGTAGCAGGTCCCATTTAGCTGAGCAGCAGACCTGGATGCTCCACAGCTGCCATCCGTATGTGTTACTAATCTGGTGTTTGGTACCCATGCATCAACACTTTGAATTTCCTTGGTGTTGTACAACTGAAAATGAGCTTTGTGCCGGACAGGACTGACCATGTGTGAGACCATGAAAACCTGTCAGTCCAATTGCAGCTCATGGTATTAGTAGCTAATGCTGTGTTTTTAAATAGTTTAATTGCCGTTTTGGTTTCTTCTCTTATGGAATGGAGGCGGCGGAAGTTGTTTCGATGTCAGCTCATCTCTTGATATTTTATACTGAACTTTTTTTGTTGGTTTTCATGTGAGGTAAACCAAGGCAAACTAATAGTGAGAGTTTTCCTGGGTTAGTAACATGCACCTGGTAGCAATTTATGGAACTGCTTGTGCTCTATTTAATCTGTAGAAAATGTTCCTTTTGTTCCATGAGCTAAAGCTGTAAATCAACTAAGAGGAAAATTATTCATAAAGGAAAAGTTTTTTTCAGCCAGCAGGACTGCAGTAATTAATGTGATGCAAGTTGTTTTTCATGAGCTGAATCTCAAAGTATTTTGCAAAATACTTGAAGGATGACTGATCTGAGAACCAGTGTGACGTGCTGCAATGTGCAGGTCTTCTTAAGCATGTGCCTTGGAAAAAAGTCATATCTTGTAGGTCTGGGGTGGCATACACAGTGCCGTGTAAGATCCAGTCCTACTGAAGCTTGTTCTAAATAGTTACTAGTTTTTATTGACAGCGGTGGAAGGAACATTCAATTTTCACATTCTTTTGTAAATTTAAAAAATTTTCTCCTATATCTGCATGACAGTGAACTATAATAAGAAGCATCAATTGTAATTTAGTGCCAGCTGGTGTGTTATAGCTGTGATCTGGAGCCTCCAATGTCAGAAAGATTCCTTTCACTGAACAGAAGTGTGTCTGAATTAGGCCTGCACACGCTTCACTGCCAAACCCAGGAGCCCAAAAGTTTTCCAGAGTAAGAAAAGAAAAAGTATTTTAAAATGGTGTGATTATATCTTTTAAATCAGACTAACGGTTTGAGGCAATCGGATTTGCCTTTTGAGTTTTGAAGGTGGTAGGACTGGGCGTGAGTTCATTTCCTCGGTCAGGAAGAACTTATTTCTGTATAAAATCAAAACGGAGATATCCTGCCTCCAGGAGCTGGGGCTTCTAGAAAGATATTAAGTTCTAGAAGACTTGGCATTAAAACTGAGAGAGGTGAGGGAAGAATATTGGAAGAGACCTCTTGCTGTTCTCTTGACAGTCATGAGTGCAGGCGGAAAGGTGAACTTCTTTGTGTTTCTAGGTGCAGATGGGGAAGGTTGTGCTGTGTTAAATAATGCAAAGAACCTTCTCCAGCATTGACTTGGATCTCTGACACAGTTTCTTGTTATTGTTGCTTTACTGACTACTTTGACAGTTTTTCAAATGCGAGAAATGCTGGGTTTTCAATTTCTTCTTTCCTCTCACATGTTACTGTGGATTCGTGTACAGCTGATTTCTGACTGGTCAGTGCTCAGCTCTGATCTGATTTTCAAGGAGTTCTGACCCTTCTAAATGCTCCAGAAAAGACTGAAGTTTCAGCTAAAGCATTCACAGAGGCAAGGAGGCCTCTCTCACAGTCTAGTAGTTAACTCTGCACATCACAGGCTAAACTTACAGGAGGCAGTGATGTCCTTGATGGCAGGAGGCAGCTGATGAGTGTACCACATCATTCCATCTTCTCAAGATCAGTCTTCAGACATGAAGAAGTCTATCAGCTAAGTCCAGAAATCCAGCCAGCCCAGTAGCTGGTCTCCAAAAATGGCCAACAACAGAAGTGCAAGAGAGAGTAGGAAGATGAAGTAGGCAGTTATAGTTCCTCAGAATATTCTCCAACCTTCCATCAAGGTCTTCCTCACCCAGAAGGGAAGCTTTTGTGTTTAGTAGCCACAGGTGGATTTTCTTCCCTGACTACATCCCATCATTTTGCAAACCTGTGAAACCTGCCCCAATGTCACATGTCAAGGGGCTGCAGAGCTTAATTACTTGCTAGACCACCGTGGAGCTATGTGCTACTCTCGGTAACAGGAGCTGATTCCCTCCTTGCTTTGTTGGATTTCTACATCAGTTTCAGATACGTCTGTCCTGCAGCCAGAGGTTTCATCACTCATGTAGACACAGGCAAATGTATTTTTATGCATATACCTACCAGAATGTATGTAATTATGGATGCAGGGACTTGATACTTGGTCACTGACCTCTACTTCTGTGCATGCTGCCATTGCTTCATGGATGTTGGTACCTGAGCTGATTAGATGAACATTTTCTGTCTGTGATACAGTTTTACTGATTCTGTAAGAAAATCAGTCTTTGCTTTTCATAAGCAACAGAAGATTTGAGCAAGTCATGACAGAAAGCCTGTGTTACTCATCATGATGGGCTTTTGCTGGTGTGATGGATGGAACTGGGAGATGTTTTACAGTGGAGAGAAGAGTAGCTGGCCTATTGGTTAAGACTGTGCAGCACAGAAAACCACCTTATCACCTTAAAGACATCTTGGTCTCTTTTATGTATTTTTCCTCGGTGCTGTTTCCCGTCAGGAATGTTTTCTTTCACTGCCTACCTAAACTTTATCCCAAAGGCCCCATTGAGTTCTCATGTCTATTACGATATTTCTCAGTTCAGTTTCTGTTCGCATCTGAAGGAGGATAAATTTTGCCTTAGATGGGTTCTGAGACAATGTTTAGTAAGAATCTTTCCAGTCTGAATCCAAGGGCTTTTTTATTCCCTTTGCAAGCTCCCGGGGGTTTCTCAAGGCTCTCAAGATTTTTTTATGCCTGAAAGGTTCAAGCACGAGCTGCTGTCTCACAAATTGGCAACTCAGCCCATGGTGCAAGGCTGCAAAGAATAGCCACCTCCACCACCTCTGTATAGGATATATATATATAAAAAATATAAAAATCTTTATATAATACAAAAGACAGAATAGTATATAGAAATATCCATGTCTATTATATAATTACGTGCCTTATCATCTCTAAATATATATACAAACATACATGGATATATATTTATATTTTATGTATAGGTCTATGTCCATACTACACCAGCAAATTTTGGTCCATATTTAAGATACCAGCATAGCTATCTCAGAAAAAGTTATGCCTGCCACCAACACCCTGCATATGTGCTCCAGTTTTCTGTGTTCTTTCAGTTCCTAAATCCTTACACCCCTGTTCCTGCCAGCTTTAATGTAGCCGTATCCAAATCCTGACTCTCCTCTTCCCTTTCCTCGCACCAGGTTCAAGCAGTTCCCAGTCTAATTTATGGTGTCCCTTTTCTCAGCAATGCATTGGGTACTGTGAGAGCAGAAGGACTTACCAGAGCTTCATCTCCATTCAAGAGGGATATTAAGACTGCTCAGGGCTTGGGGCAATGCAGATTTGAGATGTAACTTGTGGAAGCTTTGAGAAATCTCTAGAGAAAGGCTTTGAAAATTCCGCAGGCTGCATCAGCCCCAAGCCCCTCTGTATTCCCAGCACAGCCTTGGCCTTCCCCTGGAGATATGCGCGTGTTGTGCCAGCGTACAACGAGTGCGTCCCTCCGAGAAGTTAGTGTTTCAGACCTACCTCTTAAATTTTCTGTTTGACTCTGAAAGATTCTTTTCATTCAATTGCACTGTGTAAAAATTAAACTTGAATGAATAATTACCATTCTCTACTCGGTGAACTACAGATAATAGGGACGAAGTATAGAACATTAATCTCGGTATTTATGAAAAATGACACGTTGTTTTGGAGAGACTGGTTGGGTTTGTTTTCATTCAGTACCTTCCTTAGCACATTTATAACAGGCAAACAAGGCTCTGATGTGTTGGGGGGGAAATGTCAGAATCAAGAACCCTTAAATGCTTCCAAGATTTGGTATTTTCTGAAGGTAATGAACTGCAGTGAATGAGGAGCTTATAGCCTCACCATTCAAATGCAGTGACTGATGGTTCATGGGCGAGTGAATAGGTTCAGTTCATCACGTCCAGCCTTTGTGAGAGACCCAGTGTGATTCACTCACTGAACTGAAGACGGTGAGATCTTCACAAGTTTCAGAATTATGGTAAATTTAGCATGGCTTGGGTACACATCCTCTAATGCACTGCCATGAGATTTCAGAGCGCAGAGCATACACTGCTTTCAGCCTCTTGGCTTAAATTAGCTATGTATTACCTTAAATTTGGAAAGAAAACAAGCATTTTGCTCACATTTCAGTGGGAAAAATCATCATAGTCCGTGCTGCTGAATTCCAACTGCACTCTGCAGCTGCTGAAAGCAGGACTTAGCTCTGTCTTGTGTCCACCTCAGAG
The DNA here is from genome assembly GCA_028565055.1 of Phoeniculus purpureus. Lineage (NCBI taxonomy): Eukaryota > Metazoa > Chordata > Aves > Bucerotiformes > Phoeniculidae > Phoeniculus > Phoeniculus purpureus. The sequence goes on from JAOXOE010000441.1 coordinate 40,260,383, forward strand.
AGCAAATCCATTAAGCAGTTTCGTGCATTTTAGAAATGGTCCATTTTCTATAAATTATGTAACTGTGCTGAGTATGTCTGTAAACTTGAGTACATCTGTAAAGGGAGAGAGGAGCCAGCAAGGAGAGGTGCTGTGCTGAACCTTTTTCTCACCAGCCAGAAGAGGTTGGTGACGAATGCCAAGCTTAAGGACAGCCGTAGCTGCAGTGATAGCAAAATGGTGGAGCTCAAGGTCCTTAGAGCAGTGAGAAGGTCACACAGGAAACTTGCTACCCCAGCCTTCAGGAGGAAAACAGACTTTGGGCTCTTCAGGGATCTGCTTGATGGAGTGACATGGGACAAAGCCCTGGAGGGAAGTGGGGACCAAGGAAGCTTGTTAGGCCACATCTAATCCACCCTCTTTCAGTTTAAAGCCATTACCCCTTGTCCCAGCATTACCTGCACTTGTAAAAGGTTCCTTCCCATCTTTCCTACAAGCCCTCTTTAAGTACGAGAAGGCTATAAGGTCTCCTTGGGCCTTTCTTTGCTCCAAACTGAACAACAAACAGTGAGACCCTGGCGCGAGTTGTTCAGAGAAGCTGTGGGCACCCCATTCCTGGGAGTGTTCAAGGTCAGGTTGGATGGGGCTCTGGCCAAACTGGTGAGAGATGTCCTTGGCCAAGGCAACAGGGGTTAGATTTTCATGGTCCCTTCCAACTCAAACCATTCTATGAATCTGTGAAGCCAGGTTTTGAATGGTGAGTACGAGCAAGACAATTAACTGCAAGGGGTGATTCCAAAGTAGTACCCTGGATAAATGATTCACTACTAGGAAGTGCTCTGTGGTAAGGAGAGCATTTTTAAACCACTTGTTTTATAAATTCTACCAGCTATATTATGTAATTTTAATTGCATCAAAATATGTAGAATTAAAAGCAGTTCAATGAGAATGAGGTTATAACCTTTGTGAGGGATGAGTCTGCTTTGTGGACCTGTTAGAAAGTGAAAGAAAGGAAATGAAGGTAAGGACTTGCACATTTAATTTTGCACTGCGTGAGAAATGTTCCTTGTATTTTACTGGATGCAATACCTAAAGTGGAAATGGAAATAGCAAAATAGAGCCTCTTAGCCAAAGAAGTAATAAGGTTGGATAAAGTGTTAATCTAGTCTGTGCTCCCCAAAGAGAGCTGAGTATTTATATGTTACAAATTGTTAAAAGGGGAAATGCTAAAAAGTATTACCTTTTTTTTTCTGAAACTAGAAAATCAATAACCTTTACCAAGGGGCTGCTTGAGGTACCTGAAATCAATAATGGTACCACCACCAACTGACTGATTTTAGTTTCCTTATTTAATAACTGCTGAAATAAAGAGATGAGATATCCCATGCAGAGCTACAGGCTGGGGTCGGAGTGGCTGGAGAGCAGCCAAACAGAAAGGGATCTGGGGGTGCTGATT
>JAOXOE010000441.1:40261917-40306346 GCA_028565055.1 Phoeniculus purpureus
ACTTGGTGCCATGGTCTAGCCTTGAGCTCTGTGGTAGGGGTTGGACTTGATGATCTATTAGGTCCCTTCCAACCCTGATAATACTGTGATACTGTGATATCACTGGGGTTTGAAACAAAAAAACGCCCTTTGTACCATGGTTTCTGCTTCAGGATGTGATTTGTCAGCCACAGACCTCACACCACGGCCCTCGCCCTGACAGGCAGCAAGAAGCAGCTTTTGAAGGCTCCAGTGTTCTTTCTGCTGCTGCTGCCTCTTCTCAGAGCAACCACAGGGTTCAAACCTGAAAAGTTTGCATCCATTCTGTTGTTTTGGTAAGGTCAGGAGTCTGATGCTGCATCTGATGTCCTGATCCTCCTGACTTGTCCTGCTTTGATGTCTAGCGTGGCTGTCTAGGGATGTGGATTCTTTGCAGAGGAAGGGAAACTGGGATACATCAGAGTGCATCTCATGCAGTTCTAACTCTTGGGTCTGCGTCAGTGGGATCCTCCCAGTGTCTGTGAGACTTGACTACAGCTAGTCCTAAGCCCTCAAAGTGTAAAGGTCCTTGGCATCAGCTGTTCTGCTATGCTGCTTAAAAATGTAGAAATAAACTTCAGGTATAATCTTCACATCTGACTGACAATGTTTGTAGATGCTAATGTCTAAGGCATCACAACCCTTCTTATTCAGCAAACATTTAAACATAGACTTAAGTTTAAGCCTCTACTTAAGTGGATGGGTTTAGAACTAGGCTTCTGAATGTGTTTAAGGTTTAGAGCTGGTTATTCAGAGGTTGAAAGTCTTGCCAGGAGGGGTGGTAGTGTGGGCTTGGTGGGTTTTTCAGAAAGAGTTTGCCACTCACACTGAATTCAAAACATTTAAACACCCCTTAACATGTGCTCCTTGGGCCCTGAACCTGGCTCTTGGACCACACTGCAAAGTTGTGGTGCTGTAGGACCCTAGATGTCATAGGCTTTTTGGTAAGAGTGGGACTCCTATATCCCTTGGGAACAAACCTTCAGAAATATTAGATAACTTGAACATAAGTGAAGGGCTTATTATACTCAGGAGCTTTTGAAAAATCTATTGCCTGCATCGCCAGCTACAGGGAGGCCTTTACAACCTGGCTCTTCTGCTTTGCGACGCTTCAGAGAACAATCTATAAATACCTTAAAAACCTGGGGCTACTGCTAGAGATTCTCAGATATTATAAAAACTTTTACCATTCTTACTTTTCACAGTTGGGAGCTTATGTTAGAACAAATGGAAGCACAAGACAGTTTGGGAAGAGATCATTTGTGTGCTGAAGAGGAGCATCGCCTGCTAACCAGTTTGTTGTCCTGCTCTTTTCTCAGGTAAAGGTGATGTGTTTGGCGATATCTTCTGGAAGGAAACCAGTCTGGCCCATGCGTGTGCCAATGTACGAGCTCTGACTTACTGCGATTTACATATTATTAAACGAGAAGCCTTGCTCAAAGTGTTGGACTTCTATACTGCTTTTGCCAACTCCTTCTCGCGGAATCTCACGCTCACCTGCAATTTGAGGAAACGGGTAAGGCATGGCTCTCGTTTTCCCTTTTCTCACCAAAGGATTGTACACTCTTACTGATCGTTTGTAGTGTTTAACAAGCCCCAGTTTAGCCTTGATGTTTTCAGGTCATTGCAGATTAACTGACCTTTCAATAATGTTGTTGCAGTTCGTTAATGATGGCTCAATAAAAGTTGCCTGTAGATTTGCAGCAATGAGAAGCGGTGCTAGCAGGGTGACATACGAATGGCGTTTCTTTTCCTTTTTCTCACGGTTACTGGGTTTGGGCTTTTCTTCCCCATTGCATAATGCATAAGGTTATATTTTATATTCTGATAGAATCCAAATTTTGGATTCCTTAGAGGTGGGGTTTAAGGCTCACACCTGCTAAGATGGACATCACAAGACATTCTGATGGACCTACATGGTACAGAACAACTAGAAGAAATTTATTGCTATTAAATAAGTAAAATGAGCTCAGCAAAAGTATTGCACTGGTATCTGCCTTGCTCACTTGCACAGTTTAGAATTTTAATACGGCAAGGTTAATAAAGCTTGGTAGTGATTTTACATTCACAACTCTACTTCTTAAACCCTCCTGCTCATTTTATAATTAATCAGCGATGCTCACTATCCATTAGTCCTTTCAAAGAACACTCTGTCTAAAAATTAATTAGCTATAAGGACGTATTTTGAATACAGGTTACAGGATTCTTTAATTCACATTGCGGCTGCAAAATTTAATCTTTGCGGGTTTTTTTTTAAGATTGATGAGGGTTATATAAATTTCATTTGCGTAGAGAAATCTCATAACAGTGATTTATAGATTATTGAGCATTAACTGCCATAGCTCTAGCTGTGACTGCTGAAAGACATTTTTCTGCAGCTGTACCTTTGGCATCCCATCTGATAATGTACCAGGGCTACCTCAGTGCTGCACAAGTCTATTTCAGCCTCTGCAGTAACAGGCGTTCAACACAACTAAATTTTAGTTTTCAGAGGCTAGCTTTTCTCTAGTCATGAGACAAATGCTTCTTTCAAAGGAGGTTTGATTTCTAGTGCATTCCTTGTGCTTATTAATGAACTGCATACGGCACAAAATATTCATGGCAGAAAGAGATGCAATAGGATTTCCAGCTTCCTCTCCATGCTGCAGCCTGAAAGAGCTGAAGTATAATGAAGTTTGGTTGCAGCTTGTTCTGCTTACCTCTGACTTGGAGGCTGTTAACTCTGCTTCAGACTTGAAGAGGGAGTTTGGGGCTTGAAAGCCGTTTTGGGGTTTCTAGCTTATTGCTTCTCTGTGGGTAAGATGTCCTCCAAGCCTTGACTTCAGCATCTTCCCTTTACCTCCTCCCCTTTTCACGTCTTTGCAATGTGTCACCAGCTACAGTTACATGATAACAATTCTGTTCAGGTGTTGCTTACGATGATTTCATGGGACAAGATAACGTTGTATGTATTGTGCCAAGAAGTTCTCTTTCCTGCTTAAAACTGTGAACGTGTCGCTTCAGCTACCTTCCTGGGACTCCCTCGTTAGCCGTGACAAGGTTGTGCATGGCAAAAACACACACACCTTTACTTGACCCAGCAATTTGCTGGAGTTCAACTCTGTAGTTCAGGGATGCAGATGGGAAATAGTCTTCTGACTGGGTTTTCATGGATTTCCTCCTCTCCCAGGCATATTTTTTAAGAAAAGTTGTTTTCTCTGTAGGGCCCTGGCACAGGGAGTCTCCCAGGTGGAAAGACTTGTGGAGCCAAACTCCTCAGTTACAGGTACCTGCTCTCTAGCTCAGTGTTAGGTACATGGACTTTGTTATTGGAACAGTTACTCAGTGCAAGAGCCGTGTAGACATAGTGCTTAGGGTTATGGTTTAGTTGAGGGCTTGTCAGAGGTTGGACTAAATGATTTTGAAGGTCTTTTCCAAACTAGATGATTCTGTGCTTCTAAGGAAGCATTAGATTTTGCAGAAGGAAAGGAAATGTTGGTTTTGAGGGGAGTGTGGGTGTTATGTGACACTGTTATGCAGGGTGAGTTGAATGTCATTAAAAGTTGAGTGATGTTGTCCAAGCCAGTGACTAGTAACCCTTATACTCCTTGAGTACTGGTTCTTCCAGACATCAACCACCTGGCCCCTCTTCAGTGCTCAGCCTGGGATGGGAAAACCATCTCTATTCTGTTTAATTTTAAGGAAGTCTGTGATCACTAACTTCTAAATACCTAGGGTACATAAGTGAACTCCACCTATGCTGTCTCCTACCATTTTACTCAAGAGCTATTTTGGGAGGAGTCTTACTTCTAGTGTTGCTGCAAGGTGTGCTGAGCCAGAGCCTGCCTTGCAGGAATTCAGTGTATTGTTCCTAAGCACAAAATAGATCATGCTCCTTTCAGCACCAGGGACACAATCCGAGTCCAGTTATGTGAAGTTATTCAGGAGATTGTTTCAGACCTCCCTGTTGGGTACAGAAGTGTTTGATGGTGAGTTCCTCTCTTAGGAAGGACGGTTTCATCAGGCAAGCAGAAAGCAGTTGTTCAGGCAATTAGACGAGGCTGACAGAACTGCACTGTACTGCAGCATTTTGTGCTGGAGTCATGTAATGTAAATGGAAAGAAAATCGCTGTCTCCGCTAATTGATTTCAATAGAAATATACTTGGCTCTTTTTCTATGTAGTCATCGCTTACACGGTTTGACATTTAGTGATAACAAGAAATACACTTCTCGTAGCTCTCTGCTCAAGAAAATGGCTGTTCTCACGGTCAAAACTATATTGACAAGATCTTTTTTTCATCAGGTCTGCTCTTCAAAACACACATACCTGTCTGTGGGTGCTCACACACATGCTTGTGCTGCACTGTCCCTCAGCCAGCACTTAGATGTAGTCCATAGGCTGCAAAACAATTTGGACATTCAAAAGCCTAATAAATTAATAATAGTAGTGAGCGCAAAAGGTTAGTTCCACATGACAGGGAAGAGAAAGTCTCACTGAAGTGGGAAAATTATGCTTTCTCTCTCCCAAATAACATTTAGAGGCCTGGCATGTTGAATGACCTACTTAAGGCAGCCGCTCAGCATGCTCTTATCAACGCTGGAGTTTGGTTGTCTTTTTCATGTTAGGTAGCTCAGCCATCATGGTGCATTTATGAGCCCATCAAGTGAGCGTGCCTGTGAGCTTCTCAACCCGCAGTCATCTCTCCTGCCCAGGATGGCGAGGCGGCTTTTGTTCTGTGATTGCAATGTATTGCAACATACCGTGTTCCGTGCCCTGAAGTCTGTATGGCACGTCTGGCCTTACTGATGCTCACTCCAAGGCAGAACCACGACTTTGAACTTTCTTTTTTTTTTTCCCAAAGAAGGAAAATAATTAATCTGGAAAGATATTGCTTAAAATCACTATGAGATGACATGGCTGCCTCTGAGGACCGCAAGTTTTAAAAGCGATGTTTGGGCTGTCTTCAAAGAGTTAATTACTCCCTTCTGATGTTGGAAGGGAATATTAATAATGTCTAATTCATTAAGTGCCTTTCAAGATTTCACATGGCTGGATGAGAGTGTCTCTGCATGCTTGAGCTATGGAGCTTGGCCTGAGGCGGGGGGGCAAGAGATCTCTAGGAGGCTCAAACCAGTAAAAATAAATGTACATTTTATTGATGGTCAAAATTCAAGATCCAAGCAAATCCATGAACCTTAGTCACTCCCTTCTCTGATCAGTCAGGTTGTGACAAAGTCTAAATCAAACCACAGAAAAAAAAAACCTGTTCAGCTGAAGTATTTTTAAAGATTTTTTTTTTCTTTTCTCAGCATTGCTTCCCTTTACACCAGATAATCCATCACTTCCACCTAACTCCCAGACCAACACAGTCTGTGTAAGAGCAGGAAAAACACTGAACTGAAATTTTGGCCCTCCTGAAATCACAGCTGAAATCCTTCTGTGCTTCAGTAAAGGTTTCCCATGCGGCTTTTAAGGTACAAGGACACCTACTGCTGTTTGCCACCATGAGCAAAATGAGCTCGTTAAAGAAATGGGTTGGGAGCAGCCAGGGAACAGGACAGTTGTCTGGATGGGACCTATGGTGCCTTTGCTCCTGGAAGGTGTGCTGGACATTGAGCCAAGGAGATTTGAGGAGAAATGAGTGCCTTTAACAGACAGAAATACCAACCAGTTCTTTTCCTTGTGACACTCTCAAAGCCAGGGACAACACTGTGAGTGACTGATGCTATCTAATGCCTACAGCATGCTGTGAATTTCTGAGGCTTTTTAGTGAGTGAGGTCACCAAACTGTTCTTAACACACATGTCCTGTTTCTCTTTCTATTTCAGATTAGGATAATTTCTTTTTAAATTGACTTTCTGTTTTTGCTTATGGTTTTAATGGATCACATGTGGTTTCTTGGCTGAATCATTTGTCATTTCTCTACCACATAGCTTTTAGAAAAGCTTTATTTTAATTTGAATTCTGTGTTCATGTCTCCATCACTAGGTGTGTTTAAAAGTCGTGGAGATCTGGAGCTTAGAGACATGGTTTAGTGATGGGCTTGGTACAACTGGGTTAATGGTTGGACTTGATGACCTTAAAGGTCTTTTCCAGCCTAAACAATTCTTTGATTCTTTGCACATGTTCTGGTGAACCTGAGGACTTCCACAGGTTTGACCTCTGAAAGTCCAGTTATGGCAGCGTAATTTAGAACTGTTTGCTCTTTGTCAGCTGTTGCTCACACTCAGTCCTGATCAGTTGTGAAGAGTGACTTTCTTACATGGGAAGGGATCAGAGCATCATCCTTGGGTAACTGGCAAACAGAGAACTGTGGGGTACTTGTGGAGCAGGGCATACTGAGCACTTCCTCTGCTCAGTGGCCCATCTGCATTGGCACGTCATCTTTTTTTAGTCCATGATTTGGAACTTTCTCCTTGTGAGACTGATGATTGGAAAACATACTTGGGAAAAACAAGTTTATTCATCATTATTCATGAAGAGAAACAATAACAACTAATAATAAGTGACTGGTAATGTAGATCAGCTGTTGGTGGCTTCAATGGGCTCTTGGACTCCTGTCCTATGGTAGGGAATGTGCTCACCTCTGCGCTGCTACTCATTTCTCATCCATGTCTTGCTCCTGGTACTTTCCCTTTGCATGTGCAGCTTATGCCTCTACTGGTTTGAGCCAATGGCAAAGGTCCCAGGGAGTGCAGGATCAAGCCTCTGGAAGGGCAGATGCAACAGATCAATTTCTATTATAGCTTACATGGCCAGCAGGCTTTTGGCATGACTTAACTCAGAGTTTGTAGTTCAATGGATTGCTCAAGCCTATTGAAAATTAACTTGATCAGCTTCTTGATGAGAGTGTGTGGCAAGTTCTCTTTCCCTGTCTGTATCTTTTCAGAGATTCAAAGCATCTTCAGGTTAATACATTCTACTGCTTGCTGACCCTAGCTGAGGCAAGGAGACACAGAAGGTTCCCCATCCAGGCATGGTGGCACCCTTCTCCAGGGCAAAACACAGTGACGTTAGCTATGCTGTCTATGACATTGTTTGGGCGTTTACAGCTTTTGCTTCATTACCATAACTCTGCTGTGACCATGGCAAAGGATGCCCTGCCCACTGTGTAAGTGTAAGATCTCACCTTTTAATTTCCTTCCTCACTCTCCTCACCTGTAACTCCAAGAAAAGTAATGCACCTTAATTTGTCTTTTCCAAATTCCTTTCCTCATCTCCATGTGAGATCAGATTGTTTTACCTCGTCTCAGCCACTCCTGCCCTTTCCTGTTCCTCTCTTGTCTTTAGTTGTCTGGGGTTTTTCTGCTTTTCCTGTTTTCCCAGAAAATGCAGTCCTATAGCCATAGTGTAACTATGGTGACAGTTTAGCATGATTATAGAGCAAATAAGTTATACCCTGAAAAATCAATTTGGTTTATTTTGTTCACATCTTGGCAGACTCTGCAGCCTCCATTATGCTCGAAAAAGCTTTCGCTTAAGGCAATTAAAAAAACCTTTTTATTGTTTGGCTTAATTGCGTTCACAGCTATCTCCAGATATGTTAATACTCTATTGCAATATTTCCTAGAGGGCTACTTCACTAACTCAGATCTAGTGCCACCTCTGATGGTGTCTACACTTGTGTATTGAATGTGCATGGGACAGAAGAGCCCGCTTCAAACATTCAAACAACCTGACCTCATCCAAACTGACAACAGCTGGGGGCTGGTCTGTGCCCAGGAATTTTTTGAGAAGATGCTAATGGGTCTGGGCCAAACCCATGTGAGGAATTTGTCAGTGTGAAGAATGAAGCAATTTTTTGTAGCCCTGTGGTCACAGACAGCCCAGCACAGTCCATGCTACACCTTCTGTAGTTGAGAAACCCATGCGATTTCTTCGAGCTGAAGATCACAGATCTGAGGGTAGAGTTCTTTTCTGCATTTTCTTCCCATCTTCTGCTCCCCTGAGCATTTTCTCATGTCTTTACTTTTCTTCAGGGACATGGGGAATTGAGTTTAAGGCAGTCAAATCAAGGAAGTTAGTCCTTGGAGGACCGTGCATGATTGTGCTAGGTAGGAGAGCAACATATACATTCAGAAAGAAAGCTGTGGCAGCATTAACTTCACCCTTCTGTGTCTCTGCAAGACACAGCTGTAATAGCTGTCAGTGGGTTTGCTTTCTCACTTTTATTTTAGTAGCCGTTAGCCCGACTCCTTACTCCCTTCCCTCTCCTTTTTGCCATGTCATCACCTCCCTTAGAGTGGTTTCTTTTGAGCACCCTTCAGGTTATACAGGCCATGAGAAATCAGGGCTATGGGGGCAGTTGAACCTCTTTCAGAAGGCAGAGAGAGCACAGTGGTGGTTTTGTCTCCTGTGACAAGCAGGTGTGCTCCCTTGGTTGTGATCACATTTGTGGATGAGTGCAGAAATCGTTGGTAAATCTGAACTCTCTTGAAGCTATCTAGAGAAGGGCAACAAAGCTGGTGAAAGGTCTGGAAGGAATGTCTTCTGCTTGTTGTAGGGGGGCTGGACTAAATGACATCTAGAGGTCCCTTCTAACCCAATACATTCTACGATTCTGTGACATTGGGCTTGTCTAGCTTAGACTGGGGGGTGGCCACATTTCTCTCTGTAGCTTGCTGACAGGGGAATTTGAGAGGGAGATGCTGAGCTCTTCCTCCTGGTACCCAGCGACAGGATGTGTGTGAATGGTGCAAAGCTGCACCAGAGGAAATTCAGACTGGACATTAGGAAACATTTCTTTACTGAGAGGATGGCCAAGCACTGGAACAGGCTTTCTGTCAGTGCACCAAGCTTGTCAATGTTCCAGGTGCATTTGGGCAATGCCCTTTGTAACATGCTTCAACTTTTGGTGAGCCCTGAATTGTTCAGGCAGTTCAACTAGGTGATGGTTGTAGGTCCTTTCTAATGGAAAAACCATCTCCACCATCCATCTCCTTGGGTATCCAGGCAGATCCAGAGATTAGCCAATGCACAATTACCTTTAATAGTGTTTCAGAGCCACATTAATCCTACAGGGTACCAGCAGGCCCCTATTCTATTCTGAATATAATATCTAAATTGACTACTTTCCTCAGGTATCCTGAAGAAGTGAGAGGTAAAGCACCAGTTAAAAGTAGGACTGAGCCAAATTCTGATAATCCTTTGGCATTACAGTGGTGGACTTATTTTTTTTTCTCCTGGACATGTAGCTTCCCTATCTAAATCTAAATCAAAAGCACGTTTGTTATACTGCTGGGTTTTGCTGAGAAATGCCAGGCAATTTAGCATACTTCTCATTTGAGGATCTTTGAACAGCATGATGTGGCTACAGAGAAAAATCCCGTGCACTGATGCACTGCTTTCTGCATGCAGGGACTCAGCAGCAGTTATAAAAGACAGTCTGCTGATTTACCCCTGCAAAAGGTTTGAGCATCTCTTCTTCAGTCAGGCAGGGTGAACCGAGTTATTTATTTGTGTGTGGAAAGATCATTAAACAGGGAATGTCAGTGATGGCAGCATCCATAGGAAAACAAAAATGTAAGCTGGCTATGTGAGCATCCAGACCAACAGTGACTTTCTGTTGTGCTTTTTTGCGAATTAATCCCATTTTCTCATTTAGAAAGCTGTCATAATTAAGAGACTCTCCTTATTTGACTCAGACAACCTTCTGCAGGCTGTCTGCTGATGTCGATTCAGAGCACTGTTGCTTGCACAAGACTTGAATAATGATAAAAAAAATCAAAGGTTTGCTGGTTTTAATGCTGGTTTATGTTAAAACATAAACATTTTGTGTTCACCTCCCCATATCGATTAAAATTAATGCTTTTCATTTCTTCCAGCTGTGAGGAGGGAGTGTTCATGGTGCAATGAGAATCAGCATTGCCATTTCAGTTTTGATTGCCATTTAAGAAGGTTTTTCTCATCAGCCTCCCCTGTGTTTTGGGGTTGTGGAACACAGGCCCCAGCATCTCAGCCAGCAGCAAAGCCAAGCAGATCCGTGTCCCTGAGCTTCCCCTGTGGGCTTTTCCAGGCTTAGCTGAGTGGCAGGCTCTCCTCTGGGCAGGCATCCTGACAAAGCCCATCTCCCCACAGCTTTGTATGACTCCTCTGGTGCCTAATAAGCTGTGGGTGTGTTACAAATGCATTTGTGTTACTGCTGAGAGTAGCCAATTTATTTTATGATGCCGCTGCTGCAGGTGGTTCCCTCCTGGTGGGCCATCTCTGTTACGTACCGCTGCACCAAACGCTGAGGCCACCGGAATCCTAGCGGGTAGGATTTACACAGAAAGGGGAGAAAGAGGTCTGCTGTGTTATCTCATACCCTTCCAACGACTAACCCTGAGCAATGGATTTCTTCTTGCCTAATTACTATGTGGAGCTACAACTTTTCCAACACAGTATCTGCAAAAAAGGGGGAAATATTACAAATCTGAGATGATTAATTCCAAGTGCTCTGGTTGGCCTGTCGTTGCTTGCTGGAGCAGAACACCAGATGTTTCTGTTGCACAGCACAACACGACTTGCAGGTACAAAAATGAGTTTCTACACCATCCTTCTCACTCCCCAAACTATACTTCTGTGGGACTGCAAAGGTCAATTGCAGCACACCTGAAACTATGGCTAGGGAAAGAGAACTTCCACCTGTCCTTTGGGATCATATGAATTGATTTCCATAGGCTTTACAAGGAGCAGAAAGAGCTTTACCTTTCCCCCAAGTGAATGGTTGCATTTTGACCAATCTCTAAATGATCAGTGATAATTTCACAGCTGTTTTGCACTGGAGAGGGCACTGATTTGTTCTTGTCTCCTCCACTCCAAACAGGTTTTCCTTTGGCTTGCACAGAAAGGCTCCTCACCAGTTACATGGCTTAAGCCTGTAAAATGCTAACTGAAACTCTCTGCAAGTATTTTCTGTGCAAGTACAAATCTGTCCACCTATTGTTTTGCAGCACACTCTTCACAGATGCAGTAACGCTCAAACATGCTGGCTCAGCATGTGATAGTCATTGCAGCCTTACAAATCCGAGATTTAACTCACTGGGAGCTTTATTTTTGGGCTGCCTTCTACAGCAAAGAAACAGCAAATGTAGGAAAGCATAAAACCATATACAAAGTGCAAGAGAAACTTTGTGGGGACGTTTGCATGAATCCCACTAGTTTTAGTCAAAAATAGACCCTAGCCTGTCATCTCCAGCTTAACAATGGCTGACTGACTGCCTGTTTTAATTGACAACCAGTTGCTGTGATTTAGAAACTGCCTCAATGTAGTACCCATGCAATGGGAGTCTGCAGGAGCAGCTTTAGAGGTAGCTGATGTACGTATGTGACGTAGCTGGCAGGAGGGACAGGAAGATTTTGGGAAGCACCTGAAATAAGCTGAGCCCCCTATTGTTACACTTTTGAGCAATGTTCCATGTGTTTAGGATGGACTGTATATTATGAATATCTGTTTTTTCCTCCTATTTTTACATTACAGTTTTTACAGCCCTTAGTCTTAATTTGTTTCCCTTCCTGAAGTTAACAAAACTGCAATATAGTTTCAGATGTCAGTTACTGATAAAATAACAAGGGTGGTGTGAGCAGATGTGAAAGTCTGATTCTCTTAACTCAACTAATTAAGTGGCCAGTGATCTTTTCAACTTTGGGACCTCTTCTTGTACTTGTAGGTGAATGTTTGATTATTTTATTAAAGCTCTATGGAGCTTTGTCAGCTGCCAGGAAGACTTTGTGTAGTGTTTCCTATCTAAATATTTCCATCAACCACTGTACCTCTAGAGGAGGGGGACTCAACCTTTCCTCACTACACAGGTCTCTTGGAAACATTCCACTGTCCTCTGTTTTAGTATTGCGGAGGCACCTCTGTTATCATAGGCTTTGTCTGGAGCCACTGTGCACTCCCCTAAAAAAGTGAACATGGGGTCCTAAGCAGATTACAGTAGCAAAACCAGCTATTTCTAAGTAGGGAATTTCTGCAGGTCAGCTGAGATGTAGCATTTTTATTAACTTAGCTTTTCCATTCGTACCCATCTGTTGCTCCTCAGTGCACAGACATCCAGTTCTCCTTCTCTGTGTCCCCAGCCTTATCAGAGCATCCTGGCATCTCGGCACTTAATTTCTGTGTCTGGCGTCACTATTTTCACCAGCTCTGCCTTCTAGACTGCCTGCCATTGTAATGAATTTCCATCTTCATCATGTGTCTATAGCAAATCCATTTTTAAATGGAACAGATGTTGGTAGCTCAGAGCAGCTCAATTATGAATGACCCCCATCTTTCTCCCAGGCTGTATTAGCCCTCCTGCCAAAGAAGGCTACAGTAGAGATGTAAATGGATGAACTGAATCATGCATGTTTTTCATGTGTTATTAATTGTCCCTGTTTCCATTTATTAGAGGACTTAGCCAATACCCTCAAGTTATTCTACAAAAGTAGATGAATAATAATTTACTAGCTCAGCACAGCCGCAAGAACCATCAGCCCCAGCCTAAATAATTTGTCAGAAAGTTAGAACCAAGGCAGTACTTTCCCTGTGGTGTATCAGCAACATGTCCCATGAAGACCTTCTTCCCAGACCAGTTATGCTGAAATTCAAACTAATATGTCCAATAGCTGCTGATAGGGTAGGTGAGAACTGTGCTGGGACTGAGACTGACCTTGAAAAATCCCTTTAGAATTTCTAGCCTTCTTGTGGGCAGATGCTCTTCATGGATCAGCCCTTCTTGGAGCATCTGGCACAGTTGTACTTCTGTAAGCATCTCTAGCATTTAAGGCGTGTGCTAGACCCCACTGAGAAGAGTCAGCTTCCTAGATGTGTTTGGACAAGGTCCTCCAGGAAGAAGGAGACTGAAGAACTGCTGTCTCATGTGGGAGATTTAGGATTAACTGGATTTTTCAGACATCAGCAAAAAAAAATTGAAGCAGAGAGGATGCTGTAGCCAAAGTCTCAGAGGTCAAAAGGGCCTCTGGGAAGCAAAGGCAACATCTAGAATGAAAAGTAGCAGAGCCAGAGGTAAAGATCTGTGCTACTTCTACCTGGTGCCTCTGCGTTCTCACATCAGTGTTTATCCTGTACCAGCTGGTGCTTTGTTAATTCTGTGTGTACAGGGAATGGTAGAAAGGATGGAAACAGTGTGTAAACAGGGTGCAACATAGTCACAGTTGGGGAAATAGAGAACGATCAATGGTATCGATTGCAAAGGCATGTTATTTGTGCAGGTACAGAGTTTTCTCACTAGCCTCAGACAGGAAGAGGGGATGAATCAACTGGACTGACTCCAATATTACATGAGGAGGTCAATTCTGATCACCTTTAAAGCCAGATTTGCCAAAGTATACAATAATGAGGATTACAAACTAATTTGTTTGAGTCTGGAGAAATGAGATAAGCTAAGGCTGCAAAAACAGCAGGTTCAGCCCCTAAGGAGTATCCTGTGTCAGTGCCTGAACACATAGATAGGAACAAAAACAGAGCTGCCGATCTTTTCAGAGATCCACATGTAGAAAACAGGTGATGGCTGTGATAGAAGTGTTAGTGAAAGTCACCAAGAAACACGTTAAAAAAAAAAAAAAGGACCTTTTCCCTGAGAGCAGACAAAATGCTGGGACACAACAGAATGAGACCCACAACTAGGATATAGGCTGATGATTGAAATCCAACTCAGCAGAGCCTTCGCTTACTGCCATGAAAGCCTTGGGATTGATTTAATACATTCAGCATGTAAATGTGAAGGAAATGGCTCTTCACCACACCATCTGTTTATCCTGTCCCCATAACCCCACTAGTTAACTCTTTTGTGCAGTCTCTTCCTCTTGCTGATACCCTTATGATAAAATTACAAAGCTCTGCAGTCACCACTTGACAAGTTCCTCAGTCACATCTCTGAAGTTAGAAAAACCATCTAGTGGTCCCTTTGGGGACTGGCAGAGCTCTTTGTCCTCCCTGGTTGATTGTCATGCAGGCGACACGTTGGTGTTGCCCACAAAAGGCTTGGACACAACTATCATTTGGAACTTAATTTCTGCACAAGTAACCTTCAGAGAGCATCATGCTTCTCTTTGTTGTGAAGTTTCACGCGGCTGCTGCAGTATTTCCGTGCTGTTGTAGGGAACACTTCTTCAGGCTCTTCTAGCTGTGGGTGACACGTTCCTTGAATGTCTGTCCCTGAAGCGGAGAGCTCATTGCTGTTGCAGATTCAGGTACGAAGAAGCATTAGCAACATCACTGAAGTGGGATCTTTGCTCTCTAAAATTTTTTAATTTGATTATGCCATAAGTAGAAGACCCTTGCTCTGCTGACAATTAGAGAAGCCTCTAAAAATGGTAATTCCTTCAGTCTCTTGAGCTACAACTTCCTCAGTGGCAGCTCTTCTGGCCAAAGGGAGATGATTGGATGAAAGCAGCGTATCTTTTTCACAGCATATTTCTTCCTAACTGGATATTCTTCAGTGTTCACATGTTTATGTCATGGGTCTTTTTTTTTTTTTCCTCTCAAGGGATTCCTCCCCACTGAAGCACTGATAATATTAAAGGCAATTACAGTAAGTTTCTGTAGTCAGCACTTCTAATTCACACATTGCCAACCAAGAAACCTCAACAGGGAACTTTTCAGCTCTTGCTGAGTGAAATGTTTCACTTGAAGAATCCCGGGGATACTTGTTAAGGTTATTTCACAGAGCTTTCTACAGTTAAAAGAGGGAGATATGAGAGGTTTAAATAATGTTTTGGTCTTTTTTCCTGTTAAATTAGGATTTCTCAATGGCCTCACGGAGTTGGGCTGTCCCTGTCTTTCAGTCAGTGAATCATCTGCCAGAGGTGTTCATCTTTTCCAAGTCTTCAATTTAAATGTATTTCTAGGTCATGCTACCTGTGGATTTCATTCTGGCATCTTTGAACAGAGAAGCAGAGATGTGCTGAATTTCCCCAGCTCATTCTGTCTCACAGCATCCCAGAAGCTTTGTTTGCCAAGCATCCTATGGTGAAGCTAGACATGGGGATACACCCAGCAGTCATTTGAGCTTGGGTTTCATCCGCAAGATCTGTAGAAAGGGAATGAGCACTGTCAGCACTTCTGTGAGTTTGATCCAGGCATGTTTGGTCTTCCCTGGTATGGCGATAGTCTATATTTGTGGGTCAAGAAAGAAGAGGAGTAACTCTGAAGTAGTTTTGATACAGCTGGTTGACTGAAAGCAGAATTGTGGTGCAAGGTGAGGTTTGGGCTTGAAAGCAGCAGAGCCAAATTAGAGCAGTTCTGAACTGAGCCTAGTTGATTCTGGCTTTTTTGGGGGGATATTACTATACTACAATGTGGAGTCACTGGTTCTCCCCTCCAAATGATTCTCCTCTGTTAAACCTGGTTCAGATGAGGAATATCTAACAGTGACAGCACAACATATTTAACTTCACAATATGAAAAGGTACCACAAGATTTGATGCCTTGGCTCTCAGAGGTGCAGAGGCTGTCCATCATCCCTTTCGTTTGGGTCTGTTGTTCATATGTTCTGCCCTTTAAAATTATTTCTTCATTTCTGACTCATCACTTTCAAACAAATCTGATGCTGTTCTACATTGCACAGCACTGGAAGTGCATTGTTTTAATTGAAGCTCCTGATATAAAAGCTTTTCAATAAATTAACAAAACCTTGAAAATGATGAAGTGAACAAACAGGGTAGCTGGTAGCACATTCTGTATAAAACCAAAGTTTCTGAACACCAGGTAGAATGCCCTCAATGTCAAAACCAAGGCTGATTGCAAGAGGTGTTATCTTTTGTTAGACTAGTGGATATAGCTGGAAAAAGATCAAGCAGCTTTCAGTTGCAAAACAGTTTTTCAGGTCTGAAGACTTCAGATTAAATTTCAAGCACTTTGTAGTCTGGTGCAGTAATATTTAAAGGGAAAAAAAAGAACCATAATGATTCCAATTAATTTAAATTTCCACTTAGAGAGGAGAGAATAGTTCGTTTTGGGAACAATTTGCAATTCTTGTGCTGATGTATTATTTTGTAAATGGAGAGTCTCTCTTAGGCATTTATTTAGACCATTTGGTCTTCAGGCAGAAAGCCATAAGAGGCAAAACCACAAAATAGAAACCACAAATTCTACAAATCCTGTGGGCTCGTGTTCTGTTGCTAGAGATATGCAGGAACACTGGATCTGCCACCAGTAGGGCTGTCCAGAGGCTGAACGTAAAGATTTTGCTGTATTTAATTAGAATAAAAACAAGACCTTCTGAAAATAATCACTAAATAAAAAGAGATCATGCTGCCTACCTCCCTACCCCCTTTCCAGCACAACTCTGGGCAGCAGTAAAGTTGTCCTGACCTGGGTTTAATTTCATCAATTAACTGCAATTAAGAGTTAAGCCCTTCCAGCTATTCCAAATCCAGAACTATATTTCCCAGACTGAACAGTATTGAAAAGTAAGATAATTTTATATTAATAACTTTATTTTACCTTAAAAAATATCTTTATATATTTACTCTTTTTCCTACTTTGGGGGCTCTGGGTTGGAAACCCTGGTTCCCTTTTGCTCATCTGCTTGTTTAGTGGATGAGCTCAATGACCCTGGGCAAGTGATACATGACCTCTCTGTGCTCTGGTTTTGGCATTTGGCAAAAGCAACATGAATCTTACTTTCTCCAATACAGGGAAAGAAGAATGGTAGGTTAATACTGCATGTTATTATTGTTGATTGATTTTCTGTTCTGAGTTAAATCAGGCTGAAGAGCAGCTTGAAAAGTCTTTTGGCACTTTTTGCCATCCCAGAGAGCATTATTTCTGCACTCTGCCCCAAGCTCAAACCACCTCACTGTCATCGGGAGGCTTTGAACCGTCTTTCCCTATTTATGCTCAGAAACATAGCACTGCACTGGGCAGAGCAAAGGCTGCTTTCTTTTCTTTCTTTTTTCTTTTTTTTTTTTTAACTTGTCAGTAATAAAATTCACAGAGCATCCTTCTTCCACACCACAGCAAAGACTATCTTTGATAGTATGGGAGGTACAGGTCTGGCTGTTCTGCAACATACCAAATCATCTGCTTCTTGGTTAAATCAAAGCAAACAGATAATAGTGAAAGCAAAGCAGCAAAGTAAGTTCTCAGTTTCAACTCCACAGTCTTGATTAAAAAAAACAAAGCTCCCGTCCTCCAAAGGTTCTCAGAGCCCTTCTTTGATGTTGCTTTCCAAGCAGAAACAGACAGGTATCAGATACAGCAGCTAAGGCTGCAGCAGGAGCAAATTCATGCATTGCTTTCCTCCATGGTACAAAGAGAAAGAGGCTCTGTAATTGTGGAATACGTGGGCAGGAGATGCTCTGGTCTAGGTGAGTGAAGAACAAAAGAGGTTCTGCTCCAGGAGATTGAGCTGCTCCCCAAAGCTGCTCTTCTTTTGGTATGAATGTGGACAGTTGTGCAAATGAGCAAGAAGCTTTGGCATTGCTTTTGGAAACCTGACTCCTTAGCTGAGCACATACTCAGTTAAAAGTGTAGTTGCACCATTTGAAGAATCAATGTCCATCACTCAAGCTGAAATCTGACTGATCCTTCCTTGCAAAGTATGTGTCAGGTTTCACTGATGCATCAGGGAAGGACTTCATGTAGTGCTGTACATCCCTTGTGCGCTGCCCTAGAGATCAGTGCAGCAGTGCTTTGGGCCCTTGAGTTGAAGTCCTGGAACACTTATGGGTATTTTTTTTAAGTTTTTTAATGAACTGTCTCAGTTTGGGCAACAGGCCAAACCAGTGGCCAGTCTCTGCTGTCAGCCATGGATCCTAGTGTTCTGGTTGTAAGCAGCAATGAGAGAGAGAGATTTACAACTAATTGGAGAAATGAGGGCTGTGTTTTTATCCTCTCTTACACTGAGAGAGGTGGAAACATGAAGAGACACTGATTTGCAGAAGACCTCCTGCTTGGCCAAAGTTCAGGCAGGCAGAATAATCCTTTTTCCTGAATCCCAGCCCAGTGCTGTGTGTGTTGGGCCATGATGCTGTCAGGATGTGACAGATGTGATCCCTGCCTGCTTTTCTCCTTGTTCTTCTTCAATGCAGTCATATTTTAAAGTAGAACAGGATTACTTCAGATCCATACCAGATATGAAGGAGATGGAGCGAGCTCTTAACCTCTCTCTTCTTAATCTGCATGCCTGTTTGCAAATGTTGATCAGCCTAATTAGCTGCCAGCATGCACAGATGTCTCTCTGCAAGAGTAGTCGGGTGCTCTGTGAATTGATTGCAAACACAAAGTGGAACCAGACTAAAACTTGACCTACACTAACCAAGTTTGAAAACACAGAGCAAGCAGTAATGAGGTGAAGGAAGTTCTGGGCCTTGGGAAATCAGTTATTTGCTCTTGTTTGGTTTTTGTGAAGGGTCTCTCCCTCCCCACACACCCCATTTTTTCTTTAGATGAGCAGCTTGGGGGGCACAGATTAAGTCATGGTGAAAGGATTAACTCTTTTCTTGTGCATAAAATGCCTTTAAATTTCCGTTAAAAGGCCTTTTTCAACATAATGGAGATGATTCTCCTTTCCTTGAAATTACATCACTTTTCTTTGGGTTGAGAATCTTCATCTCTCTTAGAAGTAATTTCTATAATGGCTTAGGAGGAGACTACATTAAGAACAGTTTCTTTAAAGCAAAATCAGAATGTGCTGGGTAGCAAGCTTTTGCTTTTTCATGCTACCATGACTGTGAAGTCAGGATCAATGGAAATGTGCAGAAAGACTCTTATTTACTGCTTCTTTCAAGCAGCCAGGAGACTAACATACAAAAAGGTTTTTTTCTCCAAAATCCATCATGAAAGAGTGTTGAGTGAAACGCTCCTATCCCGGAGATTAACTAATTGCTCAGCAGTCAGTCATTCTCACTGCACAGCCAAGGAGAGCCATTCGTTTCCCACACGCAGATGGTGCAGTGGTTTAACACTAAGTGGTTCTTGGGGCAGGAGGATTAAGGAGAATTTACTGGAGAGCAATTAAAACAGTTGTTAGAGCAATTTGGTTTCAAGGCTGAATCTTACATCAAAGCAAAGTTATCTGAGGAGTGTGCAGAGCAGAAGAACAATAAAGCCATCATTTCAGACCATCTATTCTGCATCCTCAGTGCAAATTAATGAAGTGAGCTAAGAGGACATGGAGATTTACAGGAGTAAATTAGGTGAAGCAGCCTAAATGCAGTTTGCATTTGGAAAGAGGCACCCTGGCTTCAGTCCCTGTTGGCTCTTGCTTTTTGTGGCTTCAGCTCCCTTCCATTTCTGCCAGGTTTCTTGTCACTGTCATATTTGGCAGACAGTTTCTGACTGAGCTTCTTGATAGCAGAGACTCCTGCCAGCACAGGACACCGTGGTCCAAGGCTGTTGTCATGCATGAGCCATACCAAAAGGCTGTTAATAGGAGCTGAGTCAGAGCCAGCGCTCCTTGCTGGCTCTTTGCTGTTGTTTGCTGCTCTTGCTGGCCTGGTCGTCCCGTCCTAGCTGTCTTTGCCATGCTCCTTCCATGGAAGGAAACTGGAATTGTTGCATCTCATGGGCAATGCTGTCATCACCTGTTCTGTTTTGGAAGGGCTGTAAACCTGTAGTGAAACAGGTTTTTAAGGCAAGGAACCAGTCCAGATGCAGTGAGTCTCTCCAAAGTGCATGGTCTTACACCCATCCCAAAGGCAGGTTTGCATTCACACTTGCTGCTCAGATGTCTCTGGCTCCCTGTCAGGTGCATAGGCTGGAATTTTAGATGAAGGACAAATACAGATGGTCTGTGGCTCTTCTCTCACACTGAACTGCATTTCACAGCTCTACTAGCCCAGACTGCAGGGGTCTAGGTTTTGCCTAACTGTAAACAGAAGGCTTTCTGTGAGGTAATTTCCTGTTCATTATATTTTGTCCATTCTTTCAACAATTCAACTTTTTAAACTTAAGCACTTTTTAATTCATGCAAACTAAAAGAAGATTTGATAACATCTTGAAAGTTCATTTTTAAAAAAAAAAAGCCTGAAAAAAATCAGATTTAAAGCTTTTTAAGATGTAACTATTATTATTGAATCATGTTCTCCATGACCTGCCTAGGATTAAAAAATGCTTCAGCTTTGGAGCAAGCCTGTTTACTACAGGTTGTATATGAGAAATTTGCCTTGACCCTCATAAAAGAGGGTCCCAGATATAATGTTTTGCCAACTGAAGGCTTCTAGAGAGGGCTGGTCCTCAAGGACTGAGGGATGAAGCATCTTAGTCTCACTGAACCCAACAAAGCAGTTTGGGAAGGGTTTGCTGGTGATGACAACCCTTAGCAGTGTACAGTGATGATAGTGGGAGAGATCTGAGCCAGGTCTATCCTGCAACCTCTGGGGGTGGGATGAGGTTTGCAATGCAAAATGGTGGTTGTACAGGAGCACCCACAGCCATCCCAAGTGGGCTCAAATTTCCTAGAAGCTTTTCCACCAACTACAAGAGGGTTTTCCCAGGAGGCAGGGTAAGAGCAGAGGGACTTTGTCTTACCTGTTGGTGGCCTACCTCATTGCTCCACGCAAACAAGAAGTATGGTTTTGCCAAAGCTGTCACTTAGACCCACCAGTCTGGCATGGTTTTCTGTGCAGTTGCTGCTTGTGCTGCCACTGTAGTTTTTAAAATAATAGTGTTTATCTGCAAGTACTGGCTGGTCCCTGAGGCTGGGTGGGGAATGCATCCCAGCTGGGAACTGGCAACACACCAGCACGCTGTGGGGAATAAAAATAGCATCAATGAAGGGGGCACACACAGAAAAGCTTTGCAGGAAAGCAGCTTTTCGTGTGATCTGCGCCAAAGCCTGACATTTGCACTGCTAGAGGCAGGAGTTTGGATGCTTCATACTCACCATCACATGGAGGATGTCTGCATCCAAATGGCATGCAGAAAGCTCCTGATATGGACACAGGAGACAGAGGCATTTCAGGGTACAGCTTGTCTGACCTACTTAAATATCCTGCTGCAGGTGAAATGACTCACACCAGCCAAGTGCCTTTTTCTCTCTCCTGGAGGACGAGTTCAGATGCAAACTCTGGCTTCACGGGAATCCTGTTCTGAGCGTCTGTGCCCTGGAAGTCGGGTGTGTTTTGTAGTTTGTTCTTAGAAGCAGGAAAATAGCACCCTCCTCTGCATGGGTTGGGGTACTTGGTGTCTAAATGTTGGGTCTGAAACAAATTTGCCTCCCTCATTAGCATGAGAAAAACGGCAATTGCTTTTCTACAATGTACTCCAAGATGTGAAAATCAGTAGTAGTTTTTTGTATTTGTTTTACGTTGTGCAGCCTAAGCATGAATTAAGCTTCCCTTATTGTTTCCAGTTGTATGTGTTGGGACTTTTTTTAGCACTGTTTCTGAAGAAAGTGAGGAATATGTGCTTGCAGTATTTCAGTAACACATTGCCTCCGTCACTGCAGCAGCCTTGGAAAGTTCCCACTCGCTCTGTCCACTCATCCCACTCACTCCATCTGCAGCATTTTCCAGTCCAACTGTGTGTCTGTGCTGTCGGATGGATCACTGGCAAGGTCCTGGTTAAAAAGAGCCCTTTTTATTTCTTCACATTTATTAACCTGTATGATTTCACTGATTGCATTTTGAGTGCAGCCGGTGAGGGGAGCAGTGAGTAGTTGTCTTCAGGGCCACAATATTGAATTAAGGTGCCTCTTAAGATGTTCATTTATTGAATGGGAACAAAAGTACAAGGATCTGGGCAATTACATTGGATTATGAGTGACTGGATGTGAGTGATATGTGGCTTCCACAGAACAGTAATATGGAAGAGATAGTTATATCTGGAAAAACTTTTTGAGAGATCACCACCACCCACATCAGCCTTGCCTGTGCATTAATGAGTGTGACCTGTCAGATACTGATTGCAGCCCAGATCCAGCCTCATAGCAGGGCTGCTGCTTCTGCTCTGCATGGAGGTATGTAGCTATGGAGACTGAGGTGTGGAGTTTTCTTTCTGTTCTAGCTTTTGGTGCCACAGAAATGCTCAAAGATGTGTCAAAGCAGTTCCCCCAGGACAGGGTCTCCCCTTGCTGCAGGACTCCAGCATCCCTTGCCCATCAGCCGTGTGTGTGGGATGCCACAGCTTGGGCACTCGAAGTTTATTAGTCACTATGAAAATCTTTACATTGATGGCTTTTCGTGGCTTTTCCTCTGTCTCACTCGGTGCACACCCACTGTATTCATTGCCATGACAACCGTGTGCCCTTTTGCTCCACCATTATACTTGGCTGTGAGTTTCCGTGGTCAGGGGCAGGCATGTATTGAATGCCACTAACAACAGCATGGGATGTTCTAGGGATGGGACAGGATGATCTCTGGTCAAATATTTGCCGCTTTCACAAACTTACTGCACTTCTTAAAGACTTCTACTGGTTCTTTAATCCATTTGTATACCTCCCTTGGAATTAACGGATTTTGTGACTGGAACAAGGTCATGGAGGAATGAATTTCACAGCACTGGTATGAAAAGTAGGCAGCAGACAAGGGATGCATTTCAAAGCATCTGGAAAGCCCACAGGTTTACTGATTAATTCAGCAGTAGATGGGAGAACTTGTATGTGTCTTAGTCTTGAGCTGACTCCCCGACCTCTCTTTGCTGCCACCCTCTTCTGCACTTGGCTTTGGGTTTGGTAGTACAAGCTGACACCTCACGGGAGTGCTCCAGCAGTAATATATACATCACCAGTATCTTTGGAAATGGTGGTGGGCTAACTTCACAGTCACACAAGATACCTCTCAGCACACAGGGAGGGAAAGGCGGTTGGGGTTAAAGTCTAATGGAGAATCGTTCCTGTTGTCTCCACTGTGCCTGCCTTATAGATAACACAAACACTTCAGTTCCCAGGGCTGGCCATCGGTTAACTTCTACTTAACCTTTGCCAGCTCAATAATTAACATCACCTCCACTCCCTCTTCTTCCCAAAATAAGTACATTTAAAGCCAGAAAAGCAGGAGTCTAGCCTCATGAGATGGGATTTGTGTCACATGGGGCAGTCTTTCACAAACCCATCCATAAAGGAAATGAAGTCTTACACTGAATCTCCATCACACTAATGAATTTAGCACTTGTCATGAGAAAGGGGTATTACTCTTTACTTCTTGAAGTGTGCTATACACACAGTTAATTCAGTTTCTTCTAATTAACTCCTTTGGGGTTTGTGTCTATTCCTGGGACATACATTTGGACAGGGCTATGTGTAAGTTCTCCAAAAAGGGTCAGGGACAACTGAAATAGCTCATCCAATTTAAGATTTCAAAATAAGCCTCTCCCAATTTGCTGAGGAATTCCAGACTGCATGAGGTGTTTTTCTGTTCTTATTTGTATGAAAAATAGGCAGCAGTAGTTATTAGACATTAATAGAATTAAGTCTCCATGTAAACACATTTAATCCTATTCTGACTTAGGTTAAACCACTGTAGAAGTGGATTAAGTCCAATCACATGAAAAAATGGCTAATATGGAAAAATTTGATAATGAAAAACAACTATTGCTGCTAGAATTCACATATCTACCCCCTCCCCCTGCCCAATTCTTTGTCTCTGTAAGAGAATCTTTTCTTTTGTTTGTTTGTATTCTGATAGTATCAAGTAGTCCTGACCAAGACTAGGTCCCTGCTGTGCTAGATGTAGCGCTCTCTGGGTTGGGGGTAGATGTCCTGAGGCTGGGACAGTCTCCGCAAGATAACGCAGCAGGAAATGGTTTTGTCATGCTGTTCAGTTAGTGAACAAAGACCTGGTCTCCAAAGAGCTGTAATCTCACAGTGTGAGCAGGTGTATGAAGATCTGCTTGGTTCTGCATTTCAGAGTGAAAAAAGAAACAGCAAACACCTGTGAACACATCCAGGTGTCATGTGGAAACCAGGGGAAGGGTAGGCATAGGGATGGACATAAATCACCTTTGTTCTGTTGGGAATAAGGCTCCACCAAGGTAGATCAGTGCGGAATTCTTGACTCCCAGTTAGCCCTTGAGTTTCTGAGACCCTGGGCATTTTCTGCTAATTCAGAGATGCTTCTTCAAATGAGCTGCTTCTAGTCGTTCTAGGGTGTAACACTTTCTGTACCAAGCAGAGAAAGAGGAAATGTTTAATGAAAAAGTTCAACCATGCTCCCGCCTTCATCCTACAAGAAGCTGAAGGAACATCTCCTGAGGAGGTGACAACAGGATGTGGGAAGAGTCTTTTCCTCTGCAAGAGCACCAAGTGGGCAGGATGCCCATGAGTGTGAGTGATTACTGGTCTTTGCTCTCACTTATCTGGAGCAGATTTGCACTGGTGTTTGTCACCTTGGCTGACTATCCCTGCAGCATGGATGTGTTCAGCTGTCTCCAAAGCATTGTCCCCATGCTGAGGCACAGCAGCACTTGGGCTTAGGCCTCCTGCCATGGCACTCAGCTCAGTCTGAGCAATGACTGGCCAAAACATTCTGGGACAAAAGAGCCTTTAGTGATGTTCTGGCTTTCAGCAGGGCCCACTTTGATATTATGAGGGACAGGTGGTGTCAGAATAGTGAAGCGTTGGGGGTTTGTTCTACAGAAGGCAGCAGCAGCTGTCATGGGTAACTGTGTTCTGTGCAAGGAGATAACCTCTGTCTGGAGAAGTTTTGAACTGAGAGGAGAGAAGGAAAAAAATGAAAGAACAGGAATAGCCTTGACAAAAAAGGGACGTAAGAGTAGTTTTCAGTGAAGTGCAACTGTTTGAAAATGAATCAAAAAACTGGTGGTCTTGGTTGTTGTTCTGGTCTTTATAAACAGCTGGCAGTACAGAAGTCATCAAAGTTCCCTCGTGCCTCTCCTGTTGGCGAATTCAGTGCAGCACTGGACATCAGATCGCTGAGAGCTCCGGCCAGACTGTGGGCAGTTGCCTGCCTTGCAGCATCCCCAGCTGCTGCTGGCCACCACCAGGCACAAGCTGGCAAGGGTAGAGGAGGGTGTGCAAGCTGTGAAATGAGGTCATGGCCAGAGAGCAGGGAAACATGGGGAAGAGGGTTTTTTACCCACCTCAGTTGTTTTCAGGGACTTAGCCACTCTGGGCAGGAAGAGCAGCACAGCTGGACAGGGAGACCAGTGAAGGAAGCACTGATTTAGACTGGATGTTAGAAAAAAGATCTTAGCAACAGGAGCAGTGGAACACTGGACCAGCTGCCCAGAGAGGTGGTAAAATCTCCATCCCTGGAGACATTCAAGATCAGGCTTGATGGGGCACTGAGCAACCTGATTTAATTAAAGATGTCCCTGCTCTCTGCAGGGGGATTGGACTAGATTGGACCTTTAAAGGTCCCTTCCAGCCCAACATCTTCTGTGATTCTGTGGTCATCTCTGAGACAGGGCTTGGGGACACATTTTTGCATCTGGTTGCTTTTAGCATTGTATTATCTGCTGGAAGAGCCATACTGCTCTCCAGGGAAAGAAAGGCACAAACAAAGCATCAACCCACCATCCAAATCTTCATTTAGAGAATGTAGCCTGAATTAAATGCAATTGCTTAATTTTGAATCAAGGGCAATTTCTCTTGCATTTATTTACTGTCCCTGGTGGCTTATCTGAGTGAGGTTTACTCCATGAGGGTAGGTGCTAATGAAGGGGAGCTTCCAGATGAGTGTATGTGTTGATGCATCTGGGTCAGAGGAGTCAGATGAAAGTGTCTTCCATGTTTCTTGCTTGGTTGTTGTTTTTTATCAGATGGACTTCTTAATAAACATGTTAAATTTCTCAATTATTATGAGCAGTTGCATCCATCGGCAACACATGAGGATATGTTTACTGTGTTTGAAAGCTCTCTAATGAAGCTTTGAAGTCCAGCTCATCCTGGATGCATACAGGGAAGGAGCTGTAGCCATCACGGCACTTCTCTGCTGACTTCTGAAGATGTGGGACTTGAAAGCAACTATTTCTTTGCAAATGTGGGCAGGGTTAAGAAACACTTTTATAAAAAGCAAATAGATACCGAAATGTGGATACACAAACCGGGCACTTCAAAACCTACAGCTGACTGTCACAGAGTTTTGCTTGTGTATCTCAGGAGCTTTATTTTAATTTTCTTGCCAACACCATCCCTACCTGGTCTGTATTTGCATTCAGTCATTTGCTGATTTTCACTCTAGTGTCATCAGCCAGAGAGTCAGAGGTTCCTCATCAGTCTGGCATTCAGGAAAACAGGATAAAGCTGAAAAAAAATAGGAAAAAACCCAGATTTAATATATGAGTAGCATGCATAAAAACCAACAGAAAGATTTTTACTCTGTGGTTCTTTCCACAGCTGGAGGCTCAGGCTGTTTTTTCTGTAGAGTCCTGAGAGAGATGCTGCAGGGTGAAATAACTGCAGCATTAAATGGCATTGCATCGTGAAACAGTGGGTATTGCTGGGATTTATGTATCACACACCTCTTTTCCGGCACTTTTCCATGGTGCCGCCAGCACACCCACACACATTAGACTTATCAACTCTCCAGGAAATGCATGTGTTGCTGTGTGAAGCCACATAATCCAGTGTGTGAGGAACCTAATTGCACCCTCCAGCCAACCTTACAAAACTAGCAGCAAGCAAAGTTAAGAAGGATTGATCGCATTTGGGTGTTCCAGTCTCTGGAATGGTATGTATGTTGAATTAAACAGAGCTCACATCTCCACTGAATTTCTGTCTCCTATTGATCTGTGCTAAAGATAGTAATGGAGCTGCTATGAGTGTAAGCAACAGGTAGGTATTGATGATGGTATTTGGGTTCTTGCTTACTTCCTTCTCTTTATTCAGTTTCTTTCCTTCTCTTGGGATATATTAGTTCTTCAAGGCTTTATCTTATGTATCAAAAATAAAGATGAAAGCACTTCTAATCGATACTTTCAAGATAGTGTCTATATGTATATATGTATCTTGTCCACACAGTGGCACATAGCTGAGGTTACTATGTCTGCCGTAAGTCTCTTCTATTAGTAGTGAGTGTGCTATGGCTGCTTCTATTGCCATTTGCCCAGGGGGGTTGTGGCTGCTCTATCCCTGGAAATGTTTAAGGCCAGGTTGGATGGGGCTCTGGGCAACCAGGTCTAAGGAAAAGTGTCTCTGCTCATGACAGGAATTTGGAGATAGATGATCTCTCAGATCCTTTCCAACCATAACCATTCTGTGATTCTATGATCAGCTCTATTTGAATTCACTACAGGAAATTAAGACAGAAAGGAAGGGGAAATGGCTGTTCTCTCAATGCTGTTTCCTGTTTCCCAGTAACATTTGCCATATGTGATGTCTTTTGGGTACTGACTCAGATCTTGTGCATTTACCTCCCCATAGATCATCTTCCGTAAGATCAGCGATGTCAAGAAGGAAGAAGAGGAACGCCTGCGCCAGAAGAACGAGGTGACGCTGAGCATCCCTGTGGACCATCCGGTGCGAAAACTCTTCCAGAAATTCAAACAGCAAAAGGAGATGCGTAATCAAGGCTCAACCCACATAGACCCAGAAAGGAACCAGCTGCAGGTTGAAAGCCGGAGTGTGCAGAACGGGGCCTCCATCACGGGCACCAGTGTTGTCACCGTGTCTCAGATCACTCCCATCCAGACGTCCCTGGCTTACATGAAAACCAGTGAGGCGGTGAAACAGAACAACAGGGATGCCATGGAGCTCAAGCCAAATGGAAACGGAGACCAAAAGTGTCTGAAAGTAAACAGTCCCATGCGGATGAAAAACGGGAATGGCAAAGGGTGGCTTCGACTGAAGAACACGATGGGGACCCACGAGGAGAAGAAGGAGGACTGGAACAACGTCACAAAGGCTGAGTCCATGGGGTTGCTGTCTGACGACCCCAAGTGTAGTGACTCAGAGAACGGTGTAAATAAAAACCCCCTGAGGAAAACAGACTCCTGTGACAGTGGGATAACAAAAAGTGACCTTCGCTTGGATAAAGCTGGTGAGGCTCGCAGCCCTCTGGAGCACAGCCCAATTCAGGCTGATGCAAGGCATCCCTTCTACCCTATCCCGGAGCAAGCCTTACAAACCACGCTGCAGGAAGTCAAGCATGAACTCAAAGAAGATATCCAGCTGCTAAGCAGTAGGATGGCTGCCCTTGAGAAACAGGTGGCAGAAATTTTAAAAATATTGTCTGAAAAGAACGCCCCCCAGCTCTCCTCCCCCAAGTCCCATTTATCCCCCCAGCGGCCCTCCCCGATACCCTGTCAGGATATTTTTAGTGTTTCAAGGCCCACATCGCCTGAATCAGAAAAAGATGAAATCCACTTTTAGCATATACCTATGTGTATATATGTATACAGTATATATGCAGAGGTGTATATATACCTTTATACATATATATATGTGTGTGTCTATACGGTAAATATATATACATATATATTTTCACTTGCATCCAATATGACTTGAACACACCAAGGATTTTGATATGTAAATATTGCATGTCCAGCTGGATTCTGGCCTGCCAAAGAAAACTATTACTAACATAGATATTGCTTGTATCATATGCAGTTGACTGCATGCACACTTTACATTTATTTATAATCTCTATTATGTAATAAAAAGAATGACTTTTGTTTAACAAAGGCAATGTACTATTTAAAGATTCAGGGTCTAACCTGCCAATATTGCCATGACAGTTTTGATCTCAGGCTGGGAGAATCAACTTATTTCCTCACCATCTTTTCTGCTGAGTTAAACAGTAAATTAATGTGACGTGGAGGACATGTTCAGACTCCAGTTAGTATGGTTCCTTGGTATCATTTTGTTACAATATACTGTATATTTGGTGATAAATTCCCCTGCTCCTCCTAAGGGGAGGGCTCAGCTCAGTGGCCAGGGAAGAGCATCGTGTCTGGTGCTGGGACAGAACACTGGGATTTATTCGTGTGGGTATTGTGCATGCACAGCCTTTTATTTCAAGTATCCTCCTGCTCTTTTAACATCATAAGTAAGAAATAATAATGACGATTTATGTAACAAACCAAAACTATCAGCAACGTGCTCGGCTGCACTCCCAGAGTGTTTGGGAGTAACTTCTTTCTTGAAAGGCTCCTTTTACTGATGCCACTTTTACTGAACTGTTAGAGTAACGTTATGTAGATTCTCTTTGCAGCACTCAGCAATTGTGTCTGGTCCTGTCAGTATCTTCATTAAGATGTTCCATTTTTGCAGGATGAGGTTGCTCTCCTGCTGTTCCCCACCATCGCCCCTGGCAGAAAGACTTTTCATGAGGTCTGAGCAGGGGAGAGAATAATCTTAGTTCCACTCCTCAGGAGCCACGTGAGCAGGTTTGAAAGCCTGAAGTGAAAAGGCTACAGTTAATTCCCCTCTACACTTTTCCTAAGGATGTTTATCAGTCTGCAACTGCCTTGAGAAAGAGAAAAGATAACTGATCAGGCTGAAATTTGCTTTATTCCAAGGCACTTGGATGATAATATTTGGGTAGGAGAGTGGTGTGTGTGTTGGGAAGATCAAGTGCTCCCTAGGGTGCTGCCTGCTGCTCTTTCCTTGGACTTGTTGAAGGTTTCAGTGTGTGGGATGGGTGCTGTTAATGAGCAGGCTCGCAATGTATACATAGCCAGTCATCACGTGAACTAAGCCTCTTAGATCTGTGTCAGATGTTCTGACCCTCCTCTTAGCTGGCTTCCATCAGCACTTTGCAGCCCTCAACCCTACTTAGACCCCATCTCCATCTGGAGAGCTGGGACACCTCTCTCCACACAGCACTGCTGGCTTCTCAGTGCTGCAGCAGGTCAAGCTCTTGCACTGGAACCTGTTCATACTCCTGTGTAGAGCTGAGGTTTTGGACTCTCCTGGGTCTGCGCTTGAGTGGGGTGAGGGCGTTTATCTCTCCACTTGCACTGGTTTTGAATCCCAATACAAGAGACCCACAGCAGAAATGGCCATCAGGGCTCCAAAGCTATTAACTGCTACAGCTTGAGACCAACTTGGCAGAGTGCAGTGGCTCCTTCAGAGAAGTATTTTCCCTCCACACTCCATATACGCAGTAAAACATGTAGGTGCCACAAGTCATCGCTGTCAATCAGGTCAATAAAAGACATAATTATGGTCTGTGGGCATCCTTCCCAGACACGAATACCAGATCCACTACTTAACAGCAGGAAACTAAATAACTTACTGAAAAGCTAAAAGAACCCTTAAACTCAAAAAACCAAAACAAAGCCTTGATGATCTTGAGAGGTCTTTTCCAGCCACTCTGATTCTGTGGTTTACAGTAGTGGCGATTAGGAACCTGCATCTTAGGGTGAACATACCTTCTCTTGTGAAATCCAAACCCTTAAACTCTCAAAAGTTCATAAGGAAGCCAAATAGGCCATTGCTTCTGTTGCACCACTACACAGGTGGTCTTTCTTCTTTACTGCTCATTTTTGTCCCATTTCTGCCCCTTCTGCGGTGTGTTTCGTTAAGAAAATTAGAGAAAAAAAAGAAGCCACCAAAAGGGCCGACTCTTCGCAAAGCCTGGTAGCTAGGCGGCTGCTGCTCATTGTAGGTTTCCACAGCTGCAGCTGTTGCTGTCAAAAGTTTCAACTGTACTTTGCAGCTGGTGCTCTGACACAAGTGCAAATCTCTGCAGCTCGCTTCAGTCTGCAGCCACAAACTGCACTTGCGAAACAACAGGACCTTCCAGGTCCTACTCTAAATCCTATTCTAGGACTCTGAAAGAATCAAGGACTTACAGGGTTAGGGAGTTCTAGGGTAGCTGTGAGCTGCAGGTGTGTGTGCAGCCCTTGTGGGTACAATTTAAGTGCCAAGCTTTGAAATTTTGAGTGTTCTTGCCTGACATGGATTGCTGGTTAAGCCAGGCACAGTGACTGCCCACATCTGCCCTGTTAATAGCTGAGTCACACAGGCTCTCTAGGGGTCAGGCGTTGCTAAAGTTCCTTGAATGCATGAATCTGCTCTGATGTGATGCTGAAAAAAAGCTGATGGGGTGACAAGGTGACTTGTGAGAAAGCCTTAATGGAATTCCTCTGCCTTTGAGAAGGACCTTCTTTCTTTCTCTGTAGCTGATATTGTATCTAGATAGACCTGCACGGCATGCAAAAGGATCTCTGGTTAGGTTTATCTTGCAAGCAGG
Source organism: Phoeniculus purpureus (assembly GCA_028565055.1). Lineage (NCBI taxonomy): Eukaryota > Metazoa > Chordata > Aves > Bucerotiformes > Phoeniculidae > Phoeniculus > Phoeniculus purpureus. The sequence goes on from JAOXOE010000441.1 coordinate 40,292,946, forward strand.
GGTAACTTTATGCCACTTTACAGTGGAGAATATGTAATGGGATTGATATGACCTCAATTGTTTGAGCCTGGAATGTCTATTACGCTACCGGTCAAAATGTGTAGTGGCTAAAAGCTATAAATACTGTAAAATACCAAGTTCATGAAACAAATACTGTGTTGCCACATCCACTTCTAGTGCTGCTTTTACTTGATATTCCAATGTAGTCCATTGCTAGTTCAGTGGGACCAGCCTGTACTTTGTATGAGGCCGAAGTGCTATGGGTGGTGTGCAAACATGATCAGTGCAGCCTGCAGAGGGGCTGTCCCAGGACCTATGTGCTGAGGGAGCAGCCGGAGGCCCAAGCTGTGGGATTGACTCTGCTGGCTATTGCTATGAAAATTTGGCCTGTACAATTCTGAAACCCTTTGCCTCTAAATTTTCACGATTGGAACATGACATATTGTTTCATGGAGTTGTTATTGGGGCACTGGTTTGGCTTTCCTGTCCCCTCACAGTTGTGCATGATGTGATCCGGGACATGCCTTTTCTGTCCAAGCATGAGACATGGTCTTGTAGTTCAGGCTTGACTGCAAGGAACAACCTAGAGTCATTAAGTGGAATAAGGACACAAATTGGCCTCTTCCTCCTAAGCCAGCGCTCAAGCAGCTATGTGTCATGTGGAGAGAGCTCTTGGCTGCATGATTTCCTTCCCTTTAAGAGTTCCCTTTAAGAGCCCTGCACCTGTACAGATGTTGCTGCCACATGCTGGTAACAGCATCCCCAGCACTTACCTTTTGCTTTGTGTGTTCGAGGCATTTTACCTGCACACAGGTGGATTTTATCTTTCTGGATTTTGAAATAGAAACCAAAAGTGTACAGAGAAGTAAACACTTTCCAAAGGAGCTAGAGAACCTTTCATAGCTTTTTTTGTGTAATGTTAGCTATAAGAGACGGAACACTTCAGGATAATAACAGGAAAAAAAAGAATTGTTGTAGTGAAGATTCAGTTCTTCTGAATCTGTATTTGTAGATCCTTTTCTCCATGTTTCTGTCTTTGCCAGGGGACAGGGGTTAGAGCAGAGCTGACTCTGGAAGTGACAAGCTTAAGCTTTGCCCATTTTTCTTTTCCCTGTTCTGCAGAAATAGGACAGCTGTAGGGACTCCATGTGGCTGACACCAAAGGCTGGGCTCATTGCTAGAATCAAATTCACTCTTCATTTACCACCACCTGAAAAGAAACTCTGTTACACAGGTGTGAACTGAAGGTTTAATCTGATTATCTTATTGGACCTGAAAGTGTATTTTGCATTCCAGATAGCTGGCAGCTGCAGAAATAATGTTGCACTATTTGCAGGCTGTGAGGAGTTGCTCTGGAAGTAACTCAGACTGTTCTACAGAAGTCATTGTTTGCACGGGTCAGAAAACAGATGTTGTGCTCATGAAAGAGCTTCGAGGCTTTTTGGGGGAAAAGGCATCCTGAACTGGAAAAGAAGATAAAAGTCCAACGTTTTAATGTGTAATGTGGTAGTGAGGAAGTAGAGTATTGTAATGAATTGAGACTTATTTACTTGGCTTTTGAGCATTTAGAAAAGCCAAGCCTGTCTTTTTGGATGTCAGAATGGGACAGACTGTTTGTTAAAATACTAATTTCTAAGTGAGGTGGCATTACAGGGATATCCGTTCTTTCTTAAAAAGAAGTGTTAAAATACTGTTTTCCTACAGAAGAAGGTTTTAACAGATTTTGTTCCTGTTGTTTTTAATAGATTGTAGCTAAAGACTTTTCTTCAGTTCTTTGTTTGTACCAGAAGCTCCGGTATCACACTTGGCTTCACATCTATAGGATCTATAATGCTTTATAGTCTTGCTGCTACCATACTTGTTAGAGAGGGACTGAGAAGTGGGTTCCTTTGGAGCAAGGCTTCTCTCGGTGGCAGCTCTCAAGTCCTGAGCTGCTGTGGGAGCTGTGAGCACTAAACAGCAGTAGTTTGCATTTAGCTGGCATTTCTGTATCTGCACTGGTATCTTTCAGGGCACTTAAGGAAGGAATTAGGAAAGTTGACACTTTTCCTGGGTGGCCTCATGTCTGTGCTGCCATAGCCGTGTTTCCCATGGAGCCTACAGGGATTTGTGATATAGGTAGCCTTCCTCATGTGGTATATGTTTTTAACTTTGCTGTAATTTTTTTGATGCAAACTGATACCATGCTGTCTATGTGTTGTATCGGTTTGAGCACGTTACACTGCCTTTCAAGACTAAATATGTTCTTAAAGCAAAGCCCTGAGTGGAGCTAAACCAGACAAGAATTCCACATTATTTCTGGCAGAAAAGCAGCAAATTTTCATACTGACATAAGGAATATTGTGCAAAGGTCAGCTCTGTGATATCTGACAAATGACAAACAAAATAAAATCATCCTTAGTGAGGGTGTGTTTAGTCACATGGAAAATTGACCTTGTATTGCACAGTGGGACAAGAAGTCATAAATTGATTTTGAATACTCATATTATAGAAGCATTCAAAAAGGGCTTGACCAGGCCATAATAAATAACTTGTATTAATTTATTATGTTAATCATAACCCTGATGCAAGGGAGGCAGGACTGGGCATCTGGGGCAATATTCCCTCAAACCTTTTCTCTCATTTTGTGTAAAGGAGATAAATACATCTCTTCTTATTTTGTGCTTGCAGATGTAAGCTTGCTTGGCCCACAGTCTGAGACTACTGGTGTGCACCAGCTCTATATGTGGCTGTCTGCCATGTCTGCCATCAATTAGCCTTAATTAAAAGCCCTATAAAGAGGATTTTGTGTTAGTTTGGGCTCGACCTCCCTCCACCCCCACTCACAGTGACATGTTTTCTCATTCAGAGAGGATTTGGTCCAGATTGAGCAGTGGCAGAGCATATTTCTGCCTGCCTGCAAAGGGTGTATAGACACGCTGTGTCTATACCTACCCACTTGGAGTGGGGACTCAGATCTGGCCCATTTGAGACAGGTGTTTCAGACAGGTGGGATAAATGGTCCTCTAAATGTGCCTGTCTCCCATCATTTACTGCAGAATAATGACTGTAGATTAGATACTTGATTTGTAGACTGCTAGAGGGTAAATTAAGTGAATCCAACCCATAACTCTAGCTCCCAGCCTGGTCTTGTCTGTATAAAAAGGTTCCTCTGAAAGGAGCCACTTAACATCTTCACAGCACAGAAGCACTTCTGTATAGGTGTGACTACAGGGAACACTCAAATGTCTCAGCCGGCAGCCAGAAACAAAGTGTTCAGCTCCTAAACTCCTAATAAGGACTCCATAAAAATACTCAGATACTCAGTGCTTGGCCTGTGGTCATCAGGTTTTTAAATTTTTACCTCAATGCCATAACAGGATAGTTCGTGGCCCCCATTTTCACAGGAATACAGATGCTCTTCATCATGATATGCATTGCCAAGTCACAGTCCATTTTCGGGCAGTGGAGTCTTTCACCTACTTGGATTCTTTGGCTGCTCTGGGGTGTTGAGGCCATTAGGAGTTTTGTTGCTGAGCTGTTTCTTGCAGTGAAAAAAGGACAAGGCTTAGAAATATTTAACAAAGGGAAAAATTGTAATAAAGAACTTCCAAGACAGAGAGTGACCAGCTGTCAGGTGATTGCCCAGGCTGTGCAGAGCCCTGGCTCTGTGCTGTGCAATGGGAAGAGAAAGTAGAGGGAGAAGAAACATTGTAAAGAAAGTTGGAAGTTGGCAGACATCTCTTTCCTTCAGGTGGCATTTGCATGAGGCCAGCAGCTCTTTCTGGGGTCACAGCTGTGAGACAGGGAAGAGCCATTAGAAGATACTAAATGTATAGATGGCCTCAGGAGAAAATGTGGCTTCGTTGAGGAGAGACAAACCTCTTTCAGCATGCCAAAGACCTCTTGGAAGGGGACATGCAGTATCCAACCTGTGTAGCGTCGGTGTAGACTCTGTAGTTGAAGCTGACCCTGCTTTGAGCAGGGTAGTTGGACGCAATGATTTCAGAAAGGTCCCTTCCAAGCTAAGTTGCTTTATAGTTCAGTGATTCAGTAGATTTTAATCACAGAAATTGAGAAGAGACGAAGTTTGGAGGTTCTTAGTTCTGTTCCATTATTTTCTGGTTTTCAATTTAAATGCCGTGCTGGGAAATGGGGGTGTCAATTTTCAAGATAGAAAATATTTCTAAGAGCTGATACTTATCAAGCAGACACCAAAGAAACTTGGCATATTCTGAAACTGTGGCAGATAAATAAATTAAGCCCTTCACTGTGCATCAGCTACCACTGAGAACAATGTCTCAGTGACAATGCAGTTTCTGGAAGCAGTGTGCTAACATGGATGCATCGGCAACATCCCACTCCCTCTTCTGACCTCTTCCCCAGCCCAGTGAAAGGTGATTACAGTATCTGAAAATGCCATCAAAAAATCAATAGCATTTGAGCTGGTTTTCGGTGTTACACTGGGAGACATGAACATCCAAGGGTATAGGGAATGTGTGAAGGGCAGGGACAAGTCAGATTCTCATTAGTGGCTGCATCTCACCCCTCTGGGTTCAGTCTGCTCCTCTCAGTGTTGATGTGTGGACACTGTCACCAGAATGGTCTGGGTTTGTCCAAAGGGGCTGAGTACAACCATGGGACCATTGCTCCAGCCCCCTTCTGAGGCTTATTCCCTGCTCTTCTAGGCACTTCCCAAGGTTTACACTTGGTCATGTTAGATTTAACTAAAAAGCTATCCTTTCAAACTCTATGTCCTCCTCCTTATCTGTGATGCCTCACAGTCCTTTCCAATCTGTGGTTTGGTGTCAAGTTCCCAAATTTAACAGGAACAACAGGGCAAGGCTTCTGGCTTCTGCCATTGTCAGTGTTTTATTTTTTAAAAACATCTTTATTTTATTTGTGTCCCTTTTGTACAACCTTGAACAGCACAGTGTTCCACAGAAGAGCAGGGATTAGAATGTTTGTGGGGTTTAATGAGCCAGGGGAATTTAACTGAGACACCAGCTTCGCACCCAGTCCAGCATCTGCCACGCATGACCATTTGCTCTCATTTCCTCCTCCAGTTACACCTTAGGTGACCTTCACACCTGGCAGTACTTTGAACTGATGCCATGTAGTTCTAGCAAAACTCTTCTTTGATTCCTTGGACAGATCCTAGGGCTCTGCTTAATACTTCCTTCTTTGACATGTGAGGACACACAGATGCTTTCCTGCCATGGCCTTGGTTTCAGAAGAATTTCCTGAGTGGCTGTGTCTCTTTTCTCCATCACCACTTTGTTTACCTAGAGAAAAAGGACCTGTTGGTGCTGGTATCTACCTCCTCTGGCTGGTGGGCAGAAAACAACCCCCACGTTGCAAGCAGGTGAGGAGCAGTGTGGTTGACATGCGGCACTTTCTGGATGATCCATTGGTAATCCAGGGCTGCTGCCAAGATCGTTAGTTGGAGGTCATGGTTCAGCTGGTAGATCGGGTGTCTTACCTGGGCTCTCATGGAAAATGTGTTGTTGTTTTTTTTTAAAAAGCAAAACAAAATTCCTGCTCTGCTTCTAATTAGTCCTCTGTTGTCCCTGTAGGATTAATTACTGTTGCCTTCGTCGGTGTCATCAAATGCTGTTTGGCAACAGCTTCTTTTTTTAAAACTATTTTAGGTATAATTAGGAGTCCTGGCATTACAAACAAGCTCAGTCAGGTGGTGCTTAAAAATTACAGAGCTGAAATGCCACCTAAATTAACAGTTTAAACCTACCATCTGAATATCAATAACCTGAATGCGCTCACTGTGTGTTCAGAGCTCAATAACTTCGGGGTCTTTGGTATGTCAGTGTGAACATCCTTCTCTTGAAATCAATAACAGAGGGGGTTTTGCTCTGCAGGGCCTTCTCACGATGCAGCTGTAAGAAAAGGACCGTGGGTGCAAGGATGCATTGGCACTTCCCAACTCTTCCTAATGCTCATTAATGTTCTGTAGGTTCCCAGACACATTTCTTTTTACTTAAAGGAAGGGCTGAGTGCCACCAACTGCATAATTCTATCAAGTGGTAAACTCAATTTATTGAGTGGGAGAGGCAGTAGCTAGCAATAAGGCAGGATTTGGGTTTTAAAAATCTGCCTTGTGAGAATTGGGCAAGCTACCAGAAAGACAATAAAGAGTTTACCTGGCAATGAATGCCAAGGAATGCTAAACATGTGAGAGAGACAATTTATGGGTACCACTGAAAAAGCTCATTAGCGTTAAAGTGCAAAGGAACTCTGTAAATAAACCTTTCCACTGTCCCAGTAAAGTCCCTGTACTCAAACGAGGGGAACCAAGGCTTGTTTCTATAGAGTGCAGAACTGGCTAATCGCCTTTCTCAGAAAACTTGCATGCAAGGATTTCTCATAAGACAGGTTCATTCCCTTCCTTGCTTGTCACTGGTTGCCCTTGGAAAGAGCTGTGGCCCTGCAAGGGGTGCAGGATGCCACCATAAACCTGCAGCACATGGGGATGCAGTGGAGATAAAAGTTCACCATAATTTTTCCAGAAGATATCCTGGTAGTAAAACTGTGCTTGCTAACCATCTAAAGCTCCACTGCCTTATCAGCACAGTTTATGTAACAAAATCCCATTAGTACTGCAAACCCCTCTCACATGAATTAGGGCATGCTGTGCTTCATAAACTTTACACAGCTCTGTACTGTGGTTCCGCAGAGAGCACTGGGCTGGGGCTTTTGTGTCCAGGTGTAGCTGTGTATCTTGTCTTAATTTCCATGTGGTTTGAAAGGTCGGTAATATGAGGCAAAATATTTTCCACAATGAAAAGCTGTGCTTCTCTACCCTCCCTGCCTCCCTTCCTTTCCTTCCTTTCCTTCTTTCCTTCCCTCCTTTCTTCATCTTCCCCTTTTCCCCTCCTTCCTGCCCTTCCTTTTATTTTTCTTGCCTAGATAATTAGGTTAGCAGCTTGTAGAAACAGGAAAATTGATTAAGTGCTGTTGCATCAGAAGATTTAATGAGGTAATGATCTGTTGTGGTGTTCAGTAGAAATAATTCGCTAATAGGAATTGTAGTTAGGGCTGATTTGTTAATGTCCTGCCTAAATACCAGCCAGTGACTGAGTGGTTCAGTAAAGTGGTCTCAGCAGATCTGCTAAATTGTGTTCTTCATTTAGAAAGTAAATATTTTCAGACTTGGACCAACTTGTGTAAATGTTCTTATTAAGGTCAATGGAAATCTGTTCATTAATTTTTTTAACTCTAACCCAGTTCTCGCAGGGGGACCAGGACAGTGGGTTCCAGCGTGGGCTGAGCTTTCTCAAAACTGAGAACTGCAGGTACTAGAATTTTAATTCCAGCCCCTTGTCTCATGCAAATAGGTCCAAGATTTCATGCTCTACAAAATGCTGAACGCCAAATGCAGGCAGAGATGTAGAGGATGTGTTTGAAGGTTGGGACAGCAAGGTGCACTGCCATAAAAATCAGCTGAACCTAAGAGGGAAAAAGCACTTTTTAATTACTGCATATTTGAATCCAAATGACTTGTTCTCGGTGTTCTGAACTATCAGTAATTTCCATCCAAAGTAGCTGCTCAAGATTCATGGCTGTCTAGAATACCCTTGTAGAAGCCAGATACCTACATAAGCTGTGCAAGCGCTCTCTGGGGAGAAGCATGGTTATTGCTACCACAGGGAGAAGGGATGACAAAGACAGGAGGTTGTGCACCAGGTACTGTGGGACTCTGAATCCTGCCCTGCAGCCCTGTATCCAAGCATTGCTGATTCAGGCATGGGCTGATGTGCTCAACCTTTAAGTCCACTTTGTGTTTCATGATGCCCATCTACAGCTGGAGTGGAGCAGAGCATCATGCAGGGAAGAGGCAGTTTGTGTAGGATTTCATTAATGTAGTGCCCACCCCAGACCAGTCTTCAAAGGGTGAAGTCATGGCTCCATGAGGGCCACAAGAGTTAGGGCACAGGCTTTGAAATTCCTCTCCTGCCTCCCCCCATGCCTTCGAAATGTTTATGAGTTCCCACTTAGGCAGCTGGTCATTCTAGGCTCTAAAAGAAGAAAAGTGTGGGGAATATATATTGGGAGGAAAGTGGGTTGAGGGTATGGGCAGGACCTTGCATATGCAGACGCCCAGCTCCTCAGTGGTGACTGGTGAAATGTCCTCATAACATCCCACTCACAGCATTCTCACAATTACTGAGAGGGCAGAGATTTTTCTAAACAAATTGTCATCACAGAGGACCTCATTATAGCCACAACGTTGTATTATTTTTCTAGAATGCTTTTTTCTCTTAGGTTTCCCTCTTCACGCTAAAAGACAACTGAACACTAAACTGAGCAGGAGCTGCTATAGAAACGTGCGCAGAAAGGGCTGAACCTCAAACACCACCCCAGCCCACCCTCATGAGGAATCCACATGGTCTGTGCTGAGCACCCACCCTGAGCATCACCTACCTTCTCTTTCTTTTACTTTGCTGAAACACAGCTGCATGGCCAATATCCCTTCTCCTCTCCCTGTGCGCAGGCAGCCTTGTGTTGGCAGCCCGTAGTCACGGTGCGATGTCTCGCTGTGCACCCCTGAGCACCTAACTAGGACGATTCCGCAACAGTGGGGATCGCTCCGCTGACATTAGCAGACCTTTCTTCCCAAGCAGAACATATCTGGCTTTAAAGCCTCTGCCTTTACCCCAACGTCTTTTATTTTGATTTCAAATTTCAGGGTGTCCCATGAACTGAGAAAGCACCAGCTGGTGCAATTGTTTTTGTGCAGCCTTCATGGAGAAGTTGGGCGAAGCAAGAGGCTTTTAAATGCTCACATTGGGAGAACCGGTTTACAGAGTAACTGCGGCTTTTGAATGTATGTGATTCACAGACACTGGACTGTGGGGAGGAAAAATGTTTTGAGAAAACTCTTTTTTTGCAAGAGAGGAATTGGGGGAAAGGGTTGTCGCTTGGATAGTGTTTCTTTTGTTACTACTTGCTGCTCTTTGTACTCCAGCCAATGCAAACGACATTCATGTTACCGATGATATTTTTGAACAGCCCAGCTATCTTTTTTGCTGTTGTTAATATACTGAGGATTTGGGGGGGGATTTTAAATGCCTCTGCCTTTCAGGATTATTTCTACAAAAGCAATCGGCAACTGTATTTTGACAGCCAGGAAGCTTATAAAGACCTAAAGAAAAAAAGAAAACACAATAAGATAAAGCATTCAAAACTGAACAGCTGTAAAAGGAGTGCGCCTCTGTACCATATCCGAGATCTGCAAAGCACTCCCGAACTACATCGAAGAAGGACCATCTTTCTGCTGAAAAAAATCCCACATCAGCTCATCCAGAGGGGATGCTCCCTTGGCTGTGCGCGGGGCTGCTGTGGAGGAACGTGTGGGAGCGCTGTGGTTAAACGTGACTACCCTGTCGTCGTGGACGTTGCCGTGTGTGGTCGGTTGAAATTGGTTAACCTGTAGCAAGCTTTCTTGTTGCACTTTTCTGTTTGCTAAAATTCGACAACGAGGAAAACGTGGGTCACTTTAAAGCATTGGCAGACAACTGTTTCTAACCCAAAGGAGAATGGGTTTTAGCACAATGAACTGAACTTCTTCAGGGAGGATCAATGTTGTTTTTTTTTTCCACACGTCTTTATTTACATGTGGCTATATTTTCATTGATACAGAATAAAAAGTGCATTTTATTGACTTTGCGTGTTGTGTGGTTACTTCTCTCAAGCTCCGGAACCCCAAAAAGCAATAGCTCTTGTTCTCCTAGCCAAGGCAGAACACAGCGTGTTGAGATTAATGAGCAAAATATACTCTCATTTTTAGGAGGCTTGGGGATGGGGGAGACACAAAAATCTATTGTTAGAGTAGAACTTGTGTGCAGAACAATAGGAAAAATGTTTCGCCTTCCTCCTCACTAGCCTGGAGACAATAGCAAATAAATCAAGCTGAGCTGGGCACAGGTATCTCATCCATAAAACGTCTGTGGCATCTAATTCCCTCTCCCAAGCAAATTAGGATGAAGAGGAAATACTGTATCTAAGCAGATAGTAAGTTTTTCCTTATAAATTTTTACTCATAAAAAATTCCATTTTATTGGTGCAAATGTATAACTCTACTTCAAAAATATCCTGCATGTTAATTACATTCCAAATAAAAAAAATGAAGATTCAGAATGTGGGGTGGAGACAGGAGTTTTTCATTTAGTAATTTACATAATTCCTAAGACATTTCCTCCCTTCACAAGTGGCGCTCCTCAAAATCCTGCCAGTGACTTTTCTGACATAAACACAGACAACATCGCTGACATATTCTTGAAGCCACCGTTGCTCTGACACTCCAGTGGCTCAGAAACCAAAGTAAATGGAAATTGGTGGAATGTATTCTATTCCCTTGCAAGTGGCTTTGACCCAGATCCTACAGGAGTTGTTCCAGTCAGAGATGGGATCAGGTTCTGGAGGAGTAATTACGGCTGTGACAGAGTGGAACTAATTCAGTTTGACGGTGAAGCATCCAGATCTAGCTGTCCACAGATAGGTATTACCTGTAAGGACAGGTTCTCTGGGGAGAAAATGTTTTCTGTTTGTGGTGGAAACTAACCATTGCTGACCTTTTGGGTTTTTTAACTCACTGTGAGAGTGCTTACTCTCAGCATCTTCAGCTGTGGGGAGAGGACCCTGGGCTCAGCACAGGAGGGAGGACAGCTTAAAGCCTTTGTAGCAGACACTGATAGAACAGGCCATAATTTCTATTGCTGAAATTCTAGTGGCAGAGACTGCTCCTGCTGCTTGTCTTTTGTAATTAGGGTTGGCTTTTGCCAGATAGGAAGCTGGCAGCAGCTTTTTCCAAGTGGGCGTTTGGGAATGTGTCAAGGCTGTGCATCCCAGCACTAGGAGCCACGGTGGAAAGGGAGCTGCCAGGTACAATGGAGGGAGACTAAAGGATGAAGCAAGAGTGGATTTACTTGCAGACGCTAATTTGTTACTGCCTGTCAGCACTAGTTTTGCAGTAGTTTTGCACTAGTTTTGCAGCTGTGCCTGAGCAGGCTGGCAATGTCTGTCACTATCTCACCAGCATCCTAAACTCATTCACCCACCCCAGACAGGGTTTGACTTGTATCCTTGCAAGCAGCATGGATGCCAGTCGAGATGTGGGATGTCCCTGAGTTTGTCCAGGACCTGGAGGCGACAAAGAGCCCATATTGTTTTGTGGATTGCAGTACCTGTGCATATTACCTCTGTGTAAGCTGTGAAAGCTAGAGAAACAAGTTAATACAGCAGCACATCTCAATACCTGTATGAGAGCCCCACCCCACACACATGGCTGATGCTCCCACTGATTTACAATCCAGGTGTAAACAATGGGAATGAGCTAACAGAGGCCAGGAGAACAGGGCGGAGACAGACACTTGGTTCAGAGCAGTTCCTCCTTCACATCAGCAAACCTTTACAGGTAACTTCTTACCAAATTCTTTTTCCTAAGTGTCTGGGGTGGTGTTATTTGGTGGAGTGTGAGACTAAAATGATCATCTTAACAACACTAATTAGGCAGTGTAAAGAAGATGAAGTGAGCTGATTCTTTAACGTAGGAAACTTTTTTGGTAGTTAACTTTGCTGCATAGCAATAACAGAGCTCCTTCCTTTAGAGCTCAAACTGAGCCAGACATTCAAATCTACCTGAACACACCTTTAGTGCACAACTCAGACAATGAGTAAAAAGAGCTATGCCAATGATGGTAGCTATTTTTCAGGGTACCTTGACCACCCTCTTCTCTTAGCCAATGATTTACATCTAGCCAGTTCTACCTGAGGGTAGTTTCTTTCTTGCCTGGTTGCACCTAAGAAAGTTCCTAATTCATTACCTTGAGGCATGAGCAGGGTGGTCCTGCGAGCCTGAGGATGGAGCGCTTGAAGTGTTTGCACAGCATGGGACAGATACTTGGAGAGCTAGGCTGTGCTCACAAGTGGCAACATGGCTCTGAAAACACCTTTGTGGCAGCTCTGCTCATGGCTTTTGGCTGCCAGCACCAGCAGCTGTAGCAGTCACTGCCACAACCTTTTGGAGGTGCTTTTCTGCCCAGAAATAACACATCTCGGTTGCTTAGATGTAGGAAGTAGAGGCTTGCCTTGCAAGCCTTTGGTCAATGGCATCTTCTGTTCATAACTATGTCTCTTCAAGGACTGACAAATAAATAAACACAAAAACACAATGCATTTATAGCATTAAATAAAACTAAATTGTGTCATGAAATGGTAGAGACACTAGCAAAGTGTTCACTTTGCTGTCTCTGCTATCATTAGCAGCCATGCAGAGCCTCAAGCTCTGCTAATGCTCACCTGGAGAAAGACAGTGTCTTAACAATTACTTCCTCTTCTTCCTATGGGCTATGTTCAGCTTATGTAGAATTTAGGCAAGCAATTGTGGTTGCCAAACTGGAACCTGATCCTGCTAAAGATGCTTCATGACAAGCAAGAAAGAGGGCACCTTTTATCTGTCCCCACTGTGCAGATGATGGGGGAAGCCTAAGGTGACAGGAACCTTATCAGTGTCCTGGGCTGATGGGTATGAATTGTCATGGTGCTGTACAAACACAGGCACTGAAACATTGACTCCTGCATCTTTGCAAACAGAAACCCTGCAGGCGAGATGCAGTATTTAAAGCAATGACAAAAGTTTAAGAGAACACATGCATTACATCTAGAACATTCATGCTGAAGAACCCGTTTGCCTGTTTGCAAAAGACTTGAATAATTTATTCCTTTAGAGGAGCTGCCTAAAACTTTCCATGGACATGGTATGGGGGGGGCTGGCTACACGATTATTATCATGCAGGTGGTGAAGGGAAAGTTTGGTTCACTGGTACTATCTGCTGTTCTCCTGCGTGTAAAGAACATGTCATTCTGAAGAGATGAAGGAAGTGTCTGTCAAGAAAAGGCAGGTGGATTCCTTATTACCACAGCAGAGAAGAAAAGAAAGGTGCACTTCTGCCAAGGCTTTTTATACCCACATCTGCAGAGGAAAGCGAGAGGTCTAGTGTTTCCCGGAGAATGACAGGTTGCTCTGGTTGGAAGTGCCAAATAACCACATCAGTGAGAAAGCACAAATCTGCTTTAGTTCATTGAGTTTCCTGGCTCAGGGTGCTGCACCCACTGCTGCCTGTTATCTCTTCATTTGACCCAGAGGAGTTGATTTCCCAGAGGAGCCTCGCGGCGGCCGGAAGGAGGAGTCTCGGCGGGACCGTCCTTGCGGCATTTAAGGTAGGAACCTCTAAGGAGCACGGCGACCAGAGTAGGCAAACAGGGTCATAGTGAGGCAGTTTGCGCGGCAGTTCGCGCAGGCAGGGCCGGCAGGCAGGGCAGCAGACGTCGTTTGGTCTTCTTAGGTCGTGTTCCTCTCGTTCAATCGTTTTCAATCTTGTCTCTCCGCTCCTTCCCCTTGTTGGC
>JAOXOE010000441.1:40307424-40409395 GCA_028565055.1 Phoeniculus purpureus
TTCTCTTTCTTGGGTTTCTCTTTCTTGGGTTTCTCTTTCTTGGGTTTCTCTTTCTTGGGTTTCTCTTTCTTGGGTTTCTCTTTCTTGGGTTTTTTTGTTCACTTCAGGAGAGTTGAGATACTGGTGACACCCAGCTTTACAGGTGAGATCATCTTGCTGGCTATTCCGCTAAATATTATATGGCATTGTTACTGCAGCTGTTTATTGTCATAGAGAGTTCTATCAGAAGATAAACATCTGGGTTTGTTTTGCAAAGAGTGAGTCGGTACCATCAAGCAAAGGGAGCGCATTTCAGTGTAATTATATTGAATTATTTGCTTCTAAGTCTCCCCTGCCAGCGGTGGAAGGCTCTGATTTCTGTCTTTGTAGGATGCCAGGCATTAAACCTGTCAAAAGCCAAATGAAATATTAACAGTCCTGTTCTTCAGGCTCCTGTAACTTGTGGGTAAAGGGTGGTCTCCATCTAGAAACCTTTGCTGACCTTCCAAAGTTGATTGGCTTTTAACTTGTGGGAAAAGGCATAATGGCTGCCAAAGCTTATTTAAGAAAATGGTCTCTGGCTTTTACATTGGTGGAAGAACTTGCTGGAATGGGAGGATCATACAGTATTCCTCTAACGAGCAGCATTCTATGATAATTAGTCTTACTCCTCTTTCCTTTTTAAAGAGACTGCTGTCTGTGACTGCTATGGGTTTAACCTTTGCTTAACTGGCTTTGTCTTTCCTTTCCAGTTTTGATGACTGGCTTTTATTTTGTCCAAGCTTTTGGCTTTTATTTGTGTTCTCAGCAGAGACTTACCTAAGTCTTTACTGAATTCAGGTAGTACACACAAGAACACCTACCTTAAAGTAATCTTAAGCTCTTTAGAGTCTCTTTCTCCACACCTTGAAATATAAGATTTACTATCAGCCCTACACGACATTTTTTCACGTGCTCTGGAGGAATCATTGCAAGTCTGGATTCTAGAGGAGCATGGGATTCTGCTCACGTTGTCCTAAGACCGTGTTTCCTCTTCATGCCTCATGCCAGTTTCAGTAGGAAAAGACAGATCAGCAGGGGAAAACATCAGTGTTTTGGGAAGACATTGCTGCTGCTGCTGCTGCTGCTTATCAGAGGGGTACCTGGGACAAACTGGAGCCATGGAGCGTGCAGGCTGCTGAAGGCAGCAGTATGCACCAGCTAGTGGTCCTGGAGCCAGGGCTGTGCAAATGCCTCAGATATGTGCATTAAAACAGCCTTACTCGAAAGACAAACAAGTATCCTGAGGGGGTAGCCTGATGGGGGGGGAAAAGGGATTATGAGAAGCGTTGAGGCCCCTTTGGACACACTGACAGCAACAGGCTCTGTGATTACCGATCATTTTAGAGGCTGTAGTAGCGCAGCTGCAATGCTAACCTGAGCCTGCCCAGCTCTTGGATGTCTTCCCCTTTCCTCCCCAGCCTTGGTGGCTGTGACTGCCTGTCTCTCAGCTGCTTTTATCTCTCAGTTTTCTCCTTTCTCTCGTTTCCTTTGCTTTGATACTGAAAGGGAGAATTGTCAAGAAGAAAACTGGCCCAAAAGCAAGAGCTCTGTTTTCTGGAAACACTTAAGTTCTACTTTTGTTCCTCATCAGATCCTGTTTCCCTGCCACCAGCAGCAGCTAATGGTCCGAGAGAGGTCTCACATCTTGCTGCTGTTGGTTGCAATGTGTGTGTATGGGGCTGCCCTGCTTGCAGATAAGTCGTGCCTGTGCCTGTACCAGCCTTGGAAAAGGCTTGTAAATTTTATCTCATGGATGAAGCTTCCACAGCTGTTTAATGTTCTTGTGATCAGCTGTAATTATGAGGATAGGTGATGGTAAGGTTGGGACATGCTAGAAAATGCAGCGATGAATTTGAGGGCAATGCTGAAGGGAGCTCTCAGAGCCCATTGTCACAGGAGTGAAAGCAGGACGATTAAAGGCCAAGTCAGTTCTTGCTGTGCTCTTGATTGTATTCAGTCAATTACATTGAGTTTTGTAGCTGGACTTAAAAGTTAACACCATCCCCACCCCTCCACAAGTAAAGGTTTTGTGGCAGGGTTCTGCCTTTCACTTTGTGAGAGAAGTCTAATTATTGTAGAGAGAATAAATCTATAGCTCCACGGGTTGTCTCTTTTTTAAAGATGTAAATTGCATCTGAGTGAAATTGAACCCATCTGACTCATGCAAAGCCTGATGAATTAAGATGATTCCTTCTTCTTGCACTGGGTGGAGTGGATCGAGTGGTGATGCCCAGGCATGTGGCTTTTAACGCTGTCCAATGCAAGCTCAAACGTGTTGATATGGGAGTTCTCTGAATGCACTGCTGAGTGACTGCAGGATGAAGCCCCTGCCCAGTGCTGTTTCTTGCACTCTCGAGAGATGCTGATGATCAGCAGAGGAAAAGATCCAAAGCAGTCTGTGTGGCAAGTCTGTCCCAGTGTTGTTGAGATTGCAGGGTCGTTCTTGAAAAGCAAAGGCTGCAAAATTTGCCAGGGCTGCAGTAGATTGTGCTGCCTCCTACTCTTGTTCACCTTGCAGATCTCTTAAAAGTCTCTTGTTGCCTGGGTTTAGTCATTTTAACTTCAGTGTAGTAAATTTAATGCAGAGACGTTTACTTTACTGTAAATTTGCCTCCCATGAAACAAAAGGGCACTAACTTTGCCGACTATCTGTTTTCATTAAACATAGTGGAGGCTGCAGGACGGGGCATCTTGCAGACTGAGTGTGTAAGAATCAATAAGTGTCTTATTAGTGTCTGGAGACTGTTGGGCTGTAAAGCTGTGGGGGCTTTTAAAAAAGCCAATTGCTATAAAAAAGGTGCATAAAACCCTTAACTGCCTGCTGCCTCACTCTCATTTGGAAACTGGTACGCAGTTTCTTCTCTCTAGGTAACAGGGTTTTGTTGTCCTCCTCAAATTTTTGGGCTTGAAAGAAGTGGCTCTGGATTCACAGCTTTTAGTTATTCAAATATATGGCTGGTATCATAGATTTTTATGCTTCCTATTAGAAGCCTGGAAAATATTTGTCTACACTGAAAAAGAACAAAATTCAATTTAGAAATGTAATTTCCTACCACTTATGCACTTGATAACATGGGAGAGATTAATGGAACCTTATGACAGAAGCTTGATTTAAAGCAGGAGGCGAATGCTGCTGTATTGGTCCACACTGTAAGTGAGTTAGCTCAAGAAATCTGTTTGAAGTTGCTGAGTTGTCTGTTAAAAGAAGGTCTCTGGACGTTTGTTTGATCATTGCTGAGTACTTTGCTATAGGCTTGTCTTCCTGAGAATATGGAAACAAGCTTCACACCAGCCTCTTTGTTATTCCTTGTTATCCCACGGCAAGCTCAAGTGCTTTGGAATGCAGCTGCTGGCTCAAGGGGCTTGTTCCTAGTTAAATCAAGCTAAAATTAACAAACAGCATTATACTGGTGTTCTGATTTCATTAATAGAGGGGACAAAAACTTTCTGCAGCAGTGTTTGAATCAGACAGGGTCTGTTCCAATGTCTGTTGTAAATCGGGGTTTTTTATCAGCTTCTCATTTCCCTTCCTCGGGATAGAAGTGTTTATCTGCAGAGCACATTAAAGCAGCTTAGAAGCTGGGCCTGACAGGCTGGCAGAGCTACAGATCTACACAGGTAACTGGGGAAACTGGGACCTAATGCACTGCTGGTCCAGCTTGGCATTGAGCTCTGCTTCTGATATAAATTACATCAGCATCAAATAAGGAAAGAAGACGAATCTGCGGCAATCCCTCCATTTCTCTGTCGCTTGGCAGCTGTGCCCTGTTACCTGAAGATACAGCTGCCAGATGAGATGTTGGTCCTTAGGACCCTTCATGCTTTCCCGAGTGCAAGGGTGTGATGCACAAATACCATGTGCCTGTCTGTGTGCAGACCCGAGATACACAGGCACACAAATGGTTTTGATCTCCAGTGGCTTTCAGCTCTCTTAGAGGAGGGAAGAGTCTGAATTAACTGTAGCTGTAAGTTCAACCCATTCCAAATGAAGCCTGCATAGTCTTGTAGCTTGTAGCTTTCCTTCTAGAAATGATTTCTAAATCTTTTTAATGCTGTTGCTACGCTGTCCAGACAAATGTCCAGGCTGCAGTGGTGGGGGGGTGTGTGTGTGATGATTTTGGAAGTGGCACATCGTTGCACTGAGCTCGTGTTTGTTGCCTAGGGTACGGTGACACGTACAGGCTCCTCTGCAGTGCAGCATTTGAGCCTCTGTATGCACACAGAGCAGGGTTCTGCATGCACAGTGTGTCTGCAGCCACAAGGGCTCAGGGTACTTTCATCAGGAACCTCAGAGTACATTGTTGCTTTGGTACAGATACAAATTAACGTTGGAGAGCCTGGAGTAAAGAGTTTGCTGATGTGAAGAATTGCTTTGCGTGGAACTGCAGGGTTGTGCCTGCAGTGTGCAGGCAGAAGAGCGTGTCTGCTCGCAGAAGATTAGCATTTACCTGCAAACAGTGTAAAGCTGATTTGTAAGATTAAAACAGGACATAAAAAACATCTCAGGGAGAAGGGACGGAGAAACACCTCTTTGCTGTCACACCTCTTTGAGCGGAGCGGCTGGACTTTGCTCTGAATCCGCAGTGAGAGCGTGAAGTTCTGCTGCTCACAGGAGGGTATGAGACCAGTGTCAGACACTGCAGGTTTGGGGGTCAGGAGCAGCAAGCTGTTCAAAAGAGGGTGGCTCAGACAGCAAAAGAAGAAAGCTGCAAAAAGGTGGTTGAATGGGAGCAAATGATCAGAGAGCTGAATGAAGAAAGAACCTGGGAAAGCACTGTCCTTGTTTGTTCTCCCAGCATTCTGATGCACTTCAACACAGGCTTGAACTGTCTTCATCAGTTGAGTTGAAGGTGGCCCTGGTCTCTGAAGTTTTCAAGGAGCAGGTGACAGCAATGTCCCTCTTGACAAGGTTGCCATGTCTGTTCATCCTGATGAGCTCCTGTGAGTGAAGGTGCTGTCTCATGAACTGCTGAGCTCTCCTTTGTGCGTCGTTCCTAGGGGCTCGCCTTCCTCCTTGTGGCATCAAGACCAGTCACCACCTGAATCACTTAATTTTACTCGGCTCCAGCTGTTATTGGAGCTTGGTTTGTTCCTTTCCATTCAATGATGCATTCCTTTTGTAACATGGGCTTCCCTGGGCACTCGGACGTGATGGATAAAGTCTTTCTTGCCTTTAATTAATTAATTGAGACTTTTAAACCACTTGAACTTTGTGCTCAGTGTTGGGGAATCCTCCTTACTGTTGTGGAGGGCTGTTGATACCCAAGAAAATGCATAATGTATGTACATACCTTCTTACAATCTTTTTGGTTTGAGTTTTTACTTTACTGGTTTGTCTTGGAGATTCGTAGGAGGACTCCAAGTCAAGTGGTAGAAACTGGGAGAGTGAGACTTGATTTACAGGAAAGCTGGACTGAGTTTGGGACCACTTAAGTCAACGGGATAAACAGAAGCCTGTGGAATCACATCAGCTGCCTCTAAGGGTGCTGAGGGTTGGCTGATGCAATTGCAAGACCTCTCTGTTTATCATCTTGGAAGGATGATGACAGTCACAGGAGAAAAAAAACGGTCAATATCACAGCCATTTTCAAGAAGCACAAGGAGGACTACCCAGGGAACTGCTGATCTATCAGCCTAACCTCAGTCTCCAGGAGGATTATGGATCCTGTCTTCCTAGAAGCCACGTGCACAAAGGATGAGAAGGTGACTGGAAACAGCAAGAATCGATGTGCTGTGGGCAGGTTGTGCCTGGCCAGTCTGGCCAGTTTTTGTGGTGAGTTTGAGGTGTAATCGGTGGTGTTTCCTGCGCTCACACGGCTGTTGGAATAGATGATCTCCAGAGGTCCCTTCCAGCACATCCCATTCTATGATTGTTCACATTTTCACAGTATCACAGTATTACCAAGGTTAGAAGAGACCTCATAGATCATCAAGTCCAATCCGTTACCACAGAGCTCAAGGCTAGACCATGGCACCAAGTGCCACGTCCAATCCTGCCTTGAACAGCTCCAGGGACGGCGACTCCACCACCTCCCTGGGCAGACCATTCCAGTGGCCAATGACTCTCTCAGTGAAGAACTTTCTCCTCACCTCAAGCCTAAATTTCCCCTGGCGCAGCCTGAGGCTGTGTCCTCTTGTTCTGGTGCTGGCTTGTGTGTATCTTCCACATCCATTAAGTCAAACTCTGATCTGTTTGTGTCTCCTGATGATGTTTCGCGTCTTAAGCACACAAGAACACAAACTGATTATGTTTCAGACCACACAACAGTGTGATTGCTCTTGTCATTTCATTCCAACCTTTCTGCCATGGGAGAAAATAATCGTGCTTTTCATAACTGCAATGGAACACTCTTAGTTCTGGGTGCCTCACAAGCAAACTGCTAGCTATTACCTACATTGCATTAACAGGGCAATACAGATAGAAAGGCAGGGCTCCACACCAGAAGTAACGTGGTAAACCAGTGTTGGGACTGGAGAAGGACACCTAGACACAAATCTCCATTC
Organism: Phoeniculus purpureus; assembly: GCA_028565055.1. Taxonomy (NCBI): domain Eukaryota; kingdom Metazoa; phylum Chordata; class Aves; order Bucerotiformes; family Phoeniculidae; genus Phoeniculus; species Phoeniculus purpureus. The sequence continues at coordinate 40,313,950 of JAOXOE010000441.1, forward strand.
CCATCCTGCCATTAGCCTTGCAGGGCCACTGTCCCCGGACTGTTGCTGCAGTGGAACATGACTGGGAGCCTAGAGAAATGCTAACTTGGGTTGCTTGGTCCAAATTTCATCTTCAGACTCTGGCTCAGCATACAAAGGAGAAGGACATACAAAGGAGCTTGGCCAAACTGTCTTGGCAGAAACACAGTGAATATTCTTTTACCGATAACAAGTTGTGACATTTTCAAAATATTTCCCTTGGAGGCTTTTCATAAGCTGTGAGCACTGCTGCCTGATGGAGATCTGGGGCTGATTTTGGGGCAGGCTAGGTTTCTTCAAAAAGCAAAAAGCAAGTAAAGAACTACAGTGGTTGTGGGAACAATAAGATCTCTCTTCTAGTTCCACTAGTTCTGTCTTCATCATTCTTTGAACCCACTTGTGCACCTTCAGCAAACACAGGGTGATCTTCAAATATATCAGCCTCATGACCACCCAAGTGGGATGGGTTTGAGCTACAAGATCAGTAAAACACACCCAACTGGTCTGAAAACTTTGTCTCAATTAGAAGGAAATGAACTCTCCCAGTTGAGCCTCTGACAGAAAAGCAGGCTCCTTTATAACCTTCCCTGGGTGTTGTCAGACACCTGGGATAATCAACACAGCAGCTCAGCTGTTAGTCGGTGATCAGGAGCTGTTTGGGATGGGAACAGGAGAGGATGCTTCACACCAAGGGATCAACACATCTATCTGGGGCAGCTGCAACACAGCCTACCAGTCCTATGTCTGGCTCATATCCATGCTACTCATTGCTTGCTCTCCTAAGACCTGAGATCCATCTGCAGTCTTAAAGAAGGAAAAAAACAAGCAACAATCTTTTTTTCTCCACCAAATTCTGTCTAAGCAAACAGCTTTGAAAAGGCTCAGAATTTTCTGAGTTGCAGGTTCCCTTCATGTTTCTCACGAAGTGATTTCCCACAGTCATCAGGTCTCTTTGAAAAGCTTTGCCTTCTCCTCTAGGAAGTTAGACACACAAATGCAGTTCCCCAGAGTTTCAGAATGGTCTCCCTGGCCCACAAAACCAAGTGAGGAAGAGGCAAGTTTGTGTGAGAAATGAAGACAAATAAATGGTAGCTCAGTATGAGGATTATTTAGCAATGATAGAGAATGGAAAAGGATTACTTAGAAGGAAAGGGTTAATGTGATCCTTAATTTGTCCTCCTTATGGAACTCCCTTTTCTTAGTCCTTCAGCCATTTGAATACAACTGCTCCTGGAGGCTACCAAGATCAGAGAGACGAAAGGGCAATCCTTCATGTAAGAACCAGTCCTCCACTTTAAAAGCTCACGGTGCTCTCTTTCAACTTCAGTTATATATTTTTTAAACATCTGAAAATGCTTGAGTGGAGAGGTGCCTATCCTGTTCACGTACCTGCCTTCCCTGTGGCTGTCCTCTTCCCCTTTAAATCCCTACCTTCCTGTAAAGACTAGTGTAGTAGCCATGTATCCCTAAAGGAAGTAAGGAGGCAGTTGCAGTCCTCTGCTATAGGCTAGCTATATCCCAGCTTGACCTGTGACCAGTCTATGCCCTGAGGTACTTGATCTGATTACAACACGTCTGCTACAGGAGAAGCAGTGATGCGTAAACCTATACCAAGGCTGTGTCTGAAGACCACTGCTCTCTCACTGCTGAGGCTCTGCTGGCAGCAGCCTGAACTAAAACTGCTGCTGGGCTTCATGAATTGAGCTCCAGGTGAAGCTGGCAGAACTGGAGAGAGGAGGCAGCAAGGGAAACCCAGCTCTCATACTGCTGCGGCTGTGGCTGTTGGAGATGGGACATTGAATCTCATCTGAAGGGATGATGAGATGTAGCAGACTGTATAGTGTAGGTTGACCATAGTGTAGGTTTAGGATGGGAACTGAGGAACTCTTATTCTTCCTATATAAGATATCTGGTGCAGGCAGCCAGGCTTTCAAACTGCTCTGAAGATGATGTGAAGTCCATGCCACTTGTGAGGAAAACCTGTGCTCAGTCTCAGTGATGAATCCTATCCAAGAGGATTTTTGGAGCTACAAAGATCTTGGACAATAGTCTAGCTTTCAGTTGCCTCTATTGCATTTTGCATGAATAAAAAGAAGGTTCACCTAGTCACGTTCTCCTTGCTATTTGAGGAGAAAAGTGATAAGCCAGGCCTACCATAATGGCCAGCTAGCATCTCCTGAAGAAGGCTAGATAGATCACACAAGACTCAGGGAGTAAACGTCTATGCTTTGGGTTACTCATCATTGGTCACGCTTACTAAAAAGTAAATCATATACTGAAAGGGAGGAGAAGATTTGTGCTGCTCTGTGAGGGCTCCTGATTAAGCAAACCGCTGCTCTTAATGACCCTCAAACCTGGCATTTTAACGCTGGGCAACATCAAGGGCACATGAAAATCATATTCAGATTATTAAGTTTATCAATATGATCTTTCCCTTTTCATTTCCTTCTAGAAAACTGAAGGCTTTAAGACACAGAGGAGACAAAACCACCCCAGTACGACCTTGTTTATCTCTAGCCTCATCACATATTATACCTGTGGCCTAGTGACAACTAGTGACTATTAAATCATTGAATCATATTATGGTTTGGATTGGAAGGGACTTCAAAGAACGTCTCGTTCCAAGCTCCATTCTATGTGCAGAGACAGTTTGCTCAAATCTCTACCTGTGGATGGAGCCATGGAAGGACTAATGAGAATGTTTTCATGTGGGAAGCAGAAAATTTAGTGCCTGTGCCATTCCCTCTGCTTTTTCTACTTCACTGCTATCTGGTAGGACTTGTACGAGTCCATCCTGACTTGCTACCTGCTAGAAACCCTAAACTGGGAAGACATGATAATTACTGCCTCCTGCCAACTCAGCAAAATGCCAGGAATAAGCTTGGTGTGGACATGAACAAGAGAACAGTTGGTCTCATGTCTGTTATCCCCCTTCCCCTACAAAAGCACTCAGCTAAGCCTCCAGGAGATGCAGCCAATAGCATGCCATTGGAAGACCTTTTCACCCAGCAGGGCCTCTTGAGGGAGTTAAGAAAAATGCATAGGGCATCTCTGTTAGCAGGACAGCAGCAGAGAAGCTAGAGGAAATGCTTTCTGAATGCAGTGAGAATGCTTTAACTGCCACTGCCTTTCATCTCTGGTGGTACAGCCTTAACACGTCATATGTGATGCATCTTCAGACACCAACGTCAGGAGGAAACACTGATATTACCTAGTCTGACTGTGCGGGTAACGTAGACCTGAGAACTGCCTGTGATTTCTCCCCATTTCAAGTACAATTCTGTTTTGAAAAACACCTAATATAATTTTAAGAAATGCCAGCAACAGACAGCTGACAAGAACTTTTCACGTTTGGTCCAGCGATTCCTTGCCATCATCATGAAAAACAGCCTGTCTCTAGTCTGGTTGTTGCCTGTCCTGAATACCCAGTGCCTGTGTACAAGCCTATGAAACGGAAGTGCAAGTCTAGCAAATGTGCAGCTGTCAAGATTGCCTTTCAGAACACCTACTGCACAAGGAAAAGCTCTTTCACTGGGCTTGTAACCCATTTTTCTCAAAGACCAGCCCTTCATAATGACTTCACCAAGTCGTCACACCCCGGTGGCATTTTCCACTATCTATTTCAGTCTGTCACTGTAGTACAGACTCCCTTTAAACGCTTGCTTCACAAAGGTTAAGGCAGATGTCAGAACTTCAAATACCCTGACCTACCCATTAAAACTATAACCTCAGTGTATGTTCAATACCGGATGACATTGCTTTGAGTCCAGTGAAGTCTCTGGCTTTTATCACATTTTCAAAAACCTAATTGTAAAGATTTTGCTCATGTTCTATTTTTCTTAATTTTAAAAAAACTTGTTTTAAATAAGAATATTAAAAATACAGCTTCATGCATCTTTTTTCTCACCTTCCAACCCATGGTAGCAACCCAGGTTGCAGTCAACCCAAGGTGTTGTTTTGGAAGACTATGTTGGAAGATGGAGTAGATGCAATTACTGGTGTTCTTTAAAACATGTAGATCAAGTGTGTCGCAGGAGAACTCATGCTGGATTCTGATGGCACAGACTCTGCTGAAACGAACCTAAAGTGTCACTCTGTGACTAAGATACATAACGAGAGGCAGAATAATTTTTTTCGAGCTTAGGTCAAAGATCCTTGATGCCTCATGGAAAATTCTGAAACAAGTTTGGAGATGATTTTGCTGACATATAATTTTCTATATTTTTCTGTCTATTTTAAGCACAATCCTGTGCTCTCTGACATCGGTAGCCTACATACTTATGCAATATCCTGGGTTATATGTTCTGATACTGGGATGAACAGAGGATCTTTCAAAGATTCAGACCTCATCTGCCACCATTGAGTATCTAACCAGAGTTTCTTTTAATAGACATTGAATTAGGTGACCTGTCTGGAAATTCTGGGGAGGGAGATAAAATTGTTGTAATTGTTCATCAACAACTGACTGAAATCACACTGTTTCAGGGAAATAAACTGATTCCGAATTTTCTTTTCTTCATTTCTCCTATTGGACCTGTTCCCTTCTGTAAATGAAAAATAGCAGGGAAATAAAAGTAGCAGGGAAAGCAGCCATTCTTCAGCCTCAGATTTAGGATGCTCACTCCCCAAGAATTGGGAAGAGTTTATATGCCAGGAAAACAGCAGATGTGTAAAACAGATCAACAACAATGCTGAAGTAGCCATTTGTCACTTAGAAAGTGAGGAATAAAACTAGACAGAGAAACGTATTCTGAGGCTGGAAGAGTACTTGGGCGGAATCTCATCTCATGGATATGGCACTATCCTGAATATTCTGAGTCCTCTTGTCTTTGATCAGGCACTTCAGAGTCATCATCTGCAATTGCAGATGACACGAACAGAGTTTTCCCCCAAGGTACACATCAGTCCTGTCTGGGCTGAAAACCAGCAGGCAACAAAGATCACAGAGCAAGTAGGACAGCATAGTTCAAACCTTCAGACCCCTGTCCCAGGTTATAAATACAGATACAAAAGAAAAAAAATATCCTACTTCCCCTCGAAGATGCTGCAGTGTACAGGGCGAATATGGCTGTGGGACCACACGTGGCATCAGAACCAGGGCGAGAACTGAAGGACACTTGAGAGGAAGACCATAGCAATGTGGTATGCATCTCAGCTTCCCAAAGTCTACGCATGTGACAGGTAGGTGAAGAACACTTCACACTGCTTGCTGTGTATTGTTCTCATCTTCCCTTATGTCCATACCTGGTAGGGTAACCCATTCCCACTGTGCTCTTCCACCCACAAGAACGGATAATCAGTGAGTTAGCAACAAATAAATGCATGCCTGAACATTTTTTTAGAGCCATTAAAGCCATATTAATATAAAGGAAAGCGTTCAACATTCAGAGGAGAAATTATCTGAGATCAAGTTCTCAGCAGCTACATGTTGTGTGATCAGACTGACCTCTCTGGATTTACACCAGTGCTGACAATCGGCTGCACACCAGGCGGTGGGTGTGAAAAGCTCTTGTAACAGTATGCAAATATAAAGACTAAGCAGATGTCTACGATTTGTAAAAGAAATTAGAACTGTTTACGAAGCAGTAATTTGGTTCCCAAGTGTATCATGTTATGAAGCTGAGAGCAACAAGTAGTTGTGAGGGGGTTTATTGGCTAATAAAATCACCAACAATAAAACCACTGAACCGCATTTATTAAAAATAGATTAGCATTGCATTTGGCAGAATAAGCGAGCGATTCAAAGCAAGGTGTCATGGCAAGTCTAACCCTGTCAAACTAAGCACAGCAATGACACGAGCAGACCCCAAATTTCTTCCTTAGTAACCAGTTTGTAATCGACCAAGAAGAAAATACAAAAATTATTGAAAAGGAGGCTGGTGCGAGAAAGTTAAAGAGCAACAAAATAAAAAGAACTCCTAAAGGGTCCTTGGATACGTTTGTAAAAGGGGTGTCATGCACTCTGTTTAAAATCTCCTCCAGATATGAAAAAATAAACTCTCTGAGGGAACACCCACACTTTCAAAAGGATGTTGAGGAACTGGATTATCTTAAAGGTATCTTGAAAGAAGAGAGGATGACCCCAGGCTAATCAGTAATTTTCCAACAGTGGGATCTCACATTCAAAACTGTGTTTTCGTAACAAAAGTTTTCAATACAAATTTGTCTCTAAATGAAATTAAAAGAGGGAAAAACCACAAAAACATGGTTTTGTGTCTCAAAACCACACAAAGTATCTGAGTTATATAAAATCTTTGCAGTTTGATGTTGCTTCAGCAGATTACCTGCACTTTGCATTACAGATTACTTGAAAACGTGCTCTGAGACACTAATGTAGAAAGCAGGCTCCGTTATCTTTTGTGAGACATAACTCATTTCCATTTATGCTATTTTCTTTACCAGAGAGAAGCTCAAGATGTTACTTAGATGAAAATGAGAGCTAGAAATCATGAAAACAGCCCCCATGTGAAAGACACTGAACCAGCAAATCTAACAGCTTCCAGTCCTTGGAAACTCAAATCTGCAGACCCCAAATACTGAATGAGACATCCAGAGGCCACAAAAATGATCAGAAGGCTGCATCAACTCTGCTACGAGGACAGGCTGAGGGAGCTGGGGTTATTCAGTCTGGAGAAAAGAAGACTCTGGGGGGACATTCCAGTACCTGAAGGGGGCTACAAGGCAGCTAGAGAGGGACTGTTTATGAAGTCCTGCAGTGACAGGTCAAGGGGCAATGGTTTCACGTTAGAGAAGGGTAGACTTAAATTGGATGTTAGGAACACGTTCTTTAGAAGGAGTGGGGTTGAACACTGGAACAGGTTCCCCCAGGAGGTCCTTGAGGCTCCATCCCTGGAGATATACAAGGTGAGGCTTGACAAGGTACTGGGCAACCTGATCTAGCTGAGGATGTCTCTGCTCACTGCAGGGGGGGGTTGGACTAGATGATCTTTGGAGGTCCCTTCCAACCCGGGCGATTCTATCTTGATTCTACCTTGAACAGTGAAAATAACTAAACAGTGGAGCAGAATGCTTTACTAATAATATAGTATCAAACCCTCTGACCTTTGTAAGTAAAGATGAGATGTAAACTCTAGCTTGCATACTCCATGTCAATCACAAAATATAGTGACTCCAAGAAAATCAAGCTTTTCTGTACCAGGCAATTAAAAGAGATTAACTCAAGGAGATGTGATGGCAGGGTATGAATGCTGCCAGGATGTGTGTGCTAGCTGCTGATGGCAACAGCTCTTTGCTGGACAATCTCTGCGTGCTGGAGAGAATGAGAATTTCATCTGGGCGGAGAAGTGTGTAACTGCTGCACTGTAAGTGGAATATTGCTTCTGGCTTAACGAATAAGAGAGTATTAAAAGGTGTGGAAGGTTTGCTTTGAACCAGGATCACTACAAAGTTCAGAGGTTGCTCTAAGATTTGTACAGCATGTCACTACTGGAAAGCAGCTTAGAAACCCACCACAAGTGGGTTTGCAGACAGAACAGCACCTCTTCTCCCCCAATATGCAGATGTGCTGCACATCTGTCATCCCAGTTCAGTGGGCAAAGCAAAGGGGAGGTTTGAAGTAGCACTTACTGGATCAAACCGTGACTTTAAGGAGGTTATTACACTGTAAAAAAAATAAAATCCTTGCGAGACACGCAGGCTTAGGGGGACTGATAGAGGCTCTGGGAAACCCCTGTGTCACGGCTTGCAAGTAATCCGAGTACTACAACCCAGTTCTGGAGTATCATAATAAAAACCTTTTTGCCCAGGTATCTCTGGTACTAGTGACCGTGAGATGGCATGTATGCTCTCACCAGGATTGACAGAAGAAATGCTTCCACACAGAATTTTCCAGAGGTGTGCTCTGTCACCAGGATAAATATTTTTAAACAGAGATGACACGGGACGCCGTCACCATCACAGTTCAAACTAGCAAGCAGACACTGCAGAGTTTCTGGTGAAAACTCAGATCCCATTCCTGTCCCCTAAGTTTTTCAGCTGTGATCACATTAGCAGTCTCGCGGGGCATGTCTTATTTGGAGTGAGAAATTCCCAGAACTGAGATCAGGAGTTAATAAAGTTAACCTGAATGGGAAGATGCTCTCAGGTGCCGACATCCCACTCCCCAGTGCTACTGCTGGCTCTCTGCTGTCAGGGGGATGTAGCTCTGCCCTTGCTCACAGCAGACAGCTCCGGATCACCGTGCTGCAGAGTTTATGATGAAGCTCCAGACACAGGAGTGAAATTCAGCAAATTTGCCACTGCAGAGGCCTTAATAGTCTTTCCAGAAGAACACTCACCTTGGTGCCTCTTGCTCTGAGTGACACTTTCATGCAGAAATTTCCTTCTGCCCCTTTTCTCCTGCTTGCTTACACAGCCCAAGAACTACTGAGATTCTGCCCCTGCTTCGTGTCACAGTCCCATGGAGCTTCGCCCTCCAGCCTCACACAGAAAGAGATCCGAGACTGATTTGATTGCAGGACACCCTGAAGAGCACAGGACTTCCCTATTACCTGTACCAACACAGTGTGTTTTGAGAAAAGTATCCAGGGACTAGGTCCTCCAAAATTTTTGAGACATCCACGGTTTGCTGGAGTCCTGGCCTGCGAAGAGCTAGTACAGATGTACGGCTCAACCCCACACACAGCACCACCACGTTCACAGACTGGGGTACCTGAGCTGCACAACATTTTTCTATCAGCAACTTCTCAGGGAACCCTTTAACCCAGCTACTTCTTGTTACTGCCTTCTCAACCCCCCACTGCTTCGCTTGAAGGTGGGAGGAATTCCAGTGCATTATCCCCAAGGTTCAGAGTTAACTAAGTTTTCATCGATAACCGAGAGCACCTGCCAACCGCAGACAGTCCTTTGGAGATCCCCAAAGCAGTACAGACCTTGCTCACAGGGAGGAAGAGCAGCGAAATTATTGAATCTGAAATGGGAGCGAGTTGGAGTGGCCCGGGCTGAGCATATCTGGCATGGCCCTGATGGATAATCCATGGCTGGGCATACAATATTAGCCCTTCAACTCGCTTCTGTTATCTATCCCCAAGCTTCAGGACAATCAGCTCACTTGCCTGCACAGCCAAAGCCTTACACAGACCTCAGGGTGGGTTTTCAGAAGAAAGGATTGTCAAACTGTGGTCCTACAAACTACTGACAATCAAGGAGCCTCATGCTGCTGGTCAGTGATGCAAAAAGAAGAGTTGAATTTCTCCAGAAATGGGTACGCAGTGAGTGCTGCGAGACAGAGTCATCCGTCATGATTTTGTCTTTTGTGGTTGTGGGCTTTTATGGCCTGACTGGCAACTGCATAGAGCTGGACTGGATGTAACTAAAGTAATAAATAGGATTAATTAACAGCATCAACACCTGGTCACACATTTGCATTACTGGGGAAGCTAATGGCTATAAAAATACCCTTAAGAGAGTGGAGCAGTAAGGTGCAGCATTTCTTAGCTATCCAGAAGAACAGGTGAAATGAAATGGACCTACAGTGCTAGATCTGCTTCTGACGTCAAGACACCTTTTTCCAGATGAAGATTTTTAAGAATAAGCTCCTAACTGTTAGCAAATCTGTTTAAAAAAATATTTTGCAAAAGATTTTAAAGTTACAAATTATTCAGGAGTAGTCTGGCTCCTACTCTCTCACTCAGGAGCTTGGTTAGATTAACAGGATTACCAAGGGAAGCAGTAAATTCTGCGCCTCATACTGTTAAACCGTGATTGAATCCCTGCTTCTGAGGTCTGTACTAGATCAGACAGACACTGGGATGCAATATGCAAGACAGGAATTATTGGGAGGAGTTCTCTGCCCCCCGTTAGGCAGGAGTGGAGAATGGAGTGCAATAAACAGCCTCTTCTGGTCTTAAATTATCGTTTTCTGGTCCATTGCCTTCTGGAGCATGAAAGTAAAACCTTGTCTGGAGCACATGAGGACTTTTAAGGGTTGTAACCCTCGGAAAGAACAGTCTTGATTTGACCCTTACCCAGCTCCTTGATGTTCTGCTGGACCCACAGCTCCAGCCCTTAGCCAGGGGAGTATGAAACAAGCTTCCTCAAACAGTGCTGCTTTCAAACACCATCCTGGATATGAGGATATGACTCCCATACGTGGATCTGTGCAACAGCAAAAGCCCCAAACAAGAAAGGAATGTGTTTCTTTCCATTGCAACCTCCCTTGAGGACATCTGCCTCTCACTTTAATGCCAAGGAGCTAAGGTACACAGAGGGTGGGTACTGAGCTCCTAGTTGAAAACAAAGTAAGGGATGATATAGACAGATGCTGTGCTGAGTGAGGTGACGAGCTGTGACTAAAGGTGGAACCAGAAAACTATTTTGCTGAGAAGAAAGGGACACTTGCATCACACACCAAGAAAAGGGTGAAGGCAGGTATTATGTGCATAAATTGGAATGTAGGAGACCGAATTTGAACACAAGGGAAAACTTTTTCACACTGAGGGTAACAGCTCTGGAACAGGCTGCCCAGAGAGGTTAGGTAGTCTCCAGCTCTGGAGACATTCAAAATCTGCCGGGACACGTTCCTGTGTTATCTGCTCTAGGAGAACCCGCTTTACCGAGAAGGTTGGACTAGATGATCTCCGGAGGTCCCTACCAGTCCATGATTCTGTGATTCTATGTTTGATATTAGGATGAGCTACTTCCCTGGGAAGAACATCTGCACTATGCACTGGTTTACACTCTGGTGCATCTCTAGCACCTAAGTTAATGCTCTGAGGCAGGCTGATATCCCACCAGTGCTCCCTAGTGTCATCTGTGCCTTGACATCTGCTTTGGAGATTGTCTGTAATGCTGTGGTAAATTCCACATGTTCAGGGAAGAGGATGCAGTTGTCTCTCTGGAAACAACAGGGTGCACAGATGCTTGTACCTACAGGGGCGGTGGGGGTGTGAGCAGTGCCCACATGCCTCAGTTCATTACCATTTCCATCCATGTGCCTCACCCTCTTGGGCCATTTGTAAACCTCTTACCACATTTGGCTACAGATTATCAACAGTGTGTCCTTGCAGCACGAAAGACCAATTGAGTCTAGCCAACAGCTTGAAGGAAGTCATCGGTGCCTCTGGAGTGTTGTGCCTGTTTTGGAATAGAAAACCTCCAGAGGCTCCTTATGCTTCAAATTATTCAATCCTTACCAAGGTGCTACTATAGGTAACCCCATGTATTGCCTGTTTTGTCACACACAGGTAACAGTTGTCTCCCCCTGAGCTTTGCGGTGGAAGGAGGCACCAGGCAGGACAGAGTGGACATACCCTATAAATGACACCGGGATCATGCTCAGCCACTAGCAATGCAGACTAAAGAATGAGAGGGGCAAAAAGAGCAACTCAGGCTAATGCTGACTGATGTGAAAAGCAAAAATGCTGGATGTTAGGAAAAGTTGTAAGCGCTCCTGACATAGGGCTAATACAGAGAAGAGTTCTTAAATTAAATTCCAGTTACTGCAAGCTGAGAAATCATAATCGAACCATTTTCAAGCATTTTCTGACATGCCCATAGAGCAAAATATACCACCATGCAACACTTTGATTTTACGGTGGGCAAGCAAAAGGAGCAATTCATAAGGACAACTGCAAATAGAGTAACGCAAGAGTTTTCACACCTTTGTCAAGTCCAGAAAACACATTAAGCAAAAAGTTTAGAGTGGTGGATACAAAAGCTGCAGAAATCCTTCCAGTCCTGGAACAAACTCACTCCTCCTCAAAAGCAAACAGGGGCACTGAGCATGTAGCTACAGTTCACTTTAGGTGTTGCAGAACAGATGATATTACATGAGGCTTGACTTTGTCTAAGATATTTTTAAATGAGATGCTAGACAGAATTACTTAAGAATAGTCACAAAGTAAATGTCCAAAAGATCTGATTCAAGATGGAAAATAAGAGCGCGAGATCTTCTCTTGCACTTCTTGGCCCACGGGCTTGGTCTATGATAGAGAAAGTGTGATGAAGACCACATGTCAAGTGGAATAAATCATAAAGACCCTTGCTCCTTGCAGATGCTGAGCACATAGTTGGCTCTTGGCAGATTTAAGAGGGTTGGACTTAAAACAGGCATTTATGAAGATATTTGCCGGGGACAGAGCTGTGAGATACTTGAGTTCACTACATGGACTGTGCCTGATCTCTCCATGTAATGTGAAGGAGTGAGTGCACTCTAAAGCTTTTCCCTCAAATAAATCTCACAATGCCTGACTGATGCCTACAAGGGGGTCCTGACTCCCTAGCTCAGCCCTAGGAAAGGGCCTGGACCTGCACCGAGCAACATGGACACGGTCTGCTCAGTGACATTCACTGCTCAAAATATCCACAGGAACAGGGCAAGAGCTGGGAACACAACTGGAAAGAGGTGTCAAATGAAAGCGTGAGAAGTAGTACAGCCTGGACAAGACTCAACTCGCCCAGAGCTGTGCTATATAGCTGACTGAGCTGTGCCCCAGTGTAAGTGCCTGACACAGGAGCGTTTTCACACTGGCCAGGAAAAGGCATCTGTTCTGATTTAGTCACACCAGAGTTCTATCTGCCTTTCTAGTCACTAAGTCAGTCTTGCTCAACAATGTTAGTTTCTTTTTCATGATTCAGACTTCAGGAATATTTTTAAATGGTAGAAATGACAACCTGAAACGGAATCTTTCTTAAGATTCTGTTCCTTCTTCAAAACAGCTCAGCCAACACTTTCTTACTTCAGGTAATCCAGGCAAAAAATTGGACACAAAGCCTCAGAGGAAATTCAAGTTTAAAAAAGTTTAGAAGTTAATTCAAGTTAAAAGTCCATTTCAAGAAAGTCTTTCAGAGGCAAAGCTTTTTATACAGAAAACTGCTCCTGAAATGACTCAATTTTATCTACCCCAAGTGGAGGTTTAGTCTTTGGGGAGCCTGAGTTACGCAGAAGGTGGCTCTATGAGAGGTTTGAACTGGGAATTCCTGATTCCTCTGAAGCACAAGCACTAATAAAGAGCTATAGCAAGCACTGAACAAGGTTTTTTAAAATTTTATTTATTTTGATCCAAGGACGTTTTTTTGCATTCCCAAGTGTTCCCATGATACCTCATGATCAAATTAGGGCTCAATATTTTTTTGATTGGGCAAAGAGAAGATGTGGTGACTAATTGCAATTAGGATGTTCAGCTGAACTCTGGTGAGCTGAGGCACAGCTGAGCTCTGCCAGCTCAGACTGAGGAATCAATCCTGGTTTTTCTGTCATCTCTAATTGCTTTGAGGATTGAGGTGCCAGCCTCTTCCCTTCTTGGAGGAGAAGTTCCATTTTTAATCAAACCTTGGGCTGAAGAGACAGATAGGCTGATCCTCTGGGCTGGTTAGAGCACCCCCCTGCAAAGCAGTACCTATGCGCTCCAGTGCCCGCTGAGTACTTCACAGCCAGTTAGACAGCAGAAGAGCACAGTTCACCACTTTCTGTGGGGTCAGCTTGTGCCGGTGGTCACAGTACTGTGTCTTTGTGAGGAAGCTGAGCCAAGGTTAATTCTTGTTTCATTAGTCCAGGGGGAATCTATTCAGCCACAGCAGGACCTTACTTATCTAGGTATAGAATATGTTCCTTAAAAGGATCATAGTCTGCATAGTCCCTAAATATAGGGCAAGATATGTTATTCACATTGCATCTGCTGACAGAAAAACCTGTGCTATGTATCGGGGCCAGTACAGTTGCTGCTTCTTGTTTTCAGTGCAACTAAGAACACTCTAAAAATAGAAACCAGTCAAAGAACCCAAACTCAACCGCAGCCTGCGTCACTGCTCTATGTCTTCAAACCATGGCAATATGAGATGATAAATAAAAAAGAGAGAAAAAACCTTCAGGCCATAAAAACAAAGAAAAGAAATCAGTTTCTAAAGGGAGAAATATCCCTCTCAAAGGTTGCAATTTTAAATGAAAAACAGCATAGCATTAAGATTAGCATTTTATTCTTTCCAATACACAGAGAAATACCCCAAGTATATAAAGAAAGAATATTGTGGCCTGCAAACACTTCCCTCTAAAGACATATACAGAATTGTTTAGAGCTTTGTACCATCTCTCAGCTTGTGATCCAAAGATCTTCCATCCCAAAACTCACATCAAACCAGCAGTTTCTTGGAAGCTCTTACCCGTGTTTTAGAAGGCTGTTCACTCAAACTTAGTCCAGTGATGACCCCGTGAAACTCACCAGAAGCAGTTTCAGCAGGGAATTACCCTTATTGTTAAAATAAGGACTATAAAAAAAAAATCACACACTTTTTTTTACAGCATGACTTTGTCCAAGTTTTCAGTTCCACTCCTTTGATTATAGTTTGCTCATTTGAAGACCATTCCCTCAATCTCAGAGCCATCCATCTACAGAGCTGGTAAACTAAGGTCACCTTCACCTTCAAGCTAGCTCTCTCCAGAGCACCGTCCCAGGTCCCATGAGCCATTTCTGTATTTCCTATATCTCTTTTCCAAGTTTTTTAATCTTGGTTTTCAGGATGGTCACCAGAACACGTTATTCCAGCAGTGGCCTCACTAATGCGACTTCTTCAACAGCACCTGCTCTGTGACATCCAAAGGTCACACCTGCCCTCATGCCTCACCTGTGTCTCCAGAGCTACCTCTTTGGGTTACTGTCTCCACACAGCCCATTGCCTGTTCCTGCCCTAAGGCCATTCTATCCCAGTCCTTCCTCCCCAAGGTCTCTGCCCAGCTCTCTGGGTAGATGTGTGTGAACTGTTCTGAGAAACCAATGAGATAAAGACAGCAGAAGCAATTACTGCAGCTTTTAGCAGCAATGTTGGCTCCTATCAACTTACGAGGTTGTGTTTTCAGAGCATTTCAGTACCTCAGTGCAAAGCCATGTCTGTGTTCTGAACAGAGGCAGAAAGAAAACACCAGCAGGCGCTCAGTGCTAAGAAGGTCACTTAAACCTGGTGAGGAAGACAGTGTTCAGGCAATGGGAACATGCTAGATGATGAGCAGAGCAGGCAGAGCTTCCTCTTGAAATGGGGTCCCCTGTGACCTGGGATGGGTAACACTGGTATGGATCAATTCCCTAGAGAACTGCTAAGCAGGTTTTGGATGGTTCAGAAAGGAAGCATGGGCTACATCGACTACCTGAATCTTGATTCCCAGACTGAGGTCCTTGTTCCTCAATGCAACTACAATGAGTATTTTGTGGGCATGTGTTCAGTGATACTTGTACGCTCTGAAGATGAGTGTGAATGTCTGCTTCCTCTTCCACCCTTGCTGTTTATCACTCTCAGGCAGCCAGCAGGGTTGCTGCCTCAGCCAGCACAAGCTGGTTATTACCTTCCTTTTTATGTTACCTAACTGTTTAAATAATGAACACATTAATTCACCAAATATTTATTTAATGATGAGGGGGCAAACTGCATTGTTTTCACTCGCAGTCATGGCTGTCTTTCTGGACACCATCTGTAGTGCCATGAGCAGAATCCTTATTGCCTTCACTACTTGCATGAAAATGGGAAGCCTTGCTGCACAGGGGCAATACTTGCTCTGTTCTGCAATAGGGAAGCTACATTTTAATGGCATTAAAATTACTACATCGTGGAGCCTGAAGCTTTCTGAACAAAGCTGGCTAGACCGCAACCCAGAAGCAGATGCTACTAAAAAATAGTGTTTATTTATTCAACTTCTTTTTAATAGCGTTATGCACTTAAATCTTTAGAAGAGAGTTTTAAGAGAGATAAATACCTTGATCACAGGTCCCAATTTATTATTCTTCATCCTTTCCCGCATTTTACATTCATGCTAAAAACAGGATTTTTTTTGCATTAAGGTTAAAGAGGGCAGAGTTGTGCCCCTTTAGGCAATTTAAATATAAGATAGAGGCAGTTGTGTTTGCTAAGATTTGTCAAGCCCTGTAAATTAAAATTTCTTCTCAACTCCCACTGCTATTGCTAGGCTGCTACGTGATAACAACAAAATCTTTTGCGGCTAGAAATAGATCAATTTTCATTGTCCAAGCTGAAACAAAGGCAAAAGCAGAAGTAGTGATAAAAATCACTGGAAGATGGCAACATCTTAAGAAGCCTTCTTGGGTGAATAAGACAAAAGCAAAAACATCAAGGCCTTTCACATTACTTTCTCCTCCAGAGCTTCACTAATTCTAGAGAAAGTGGGAACTCAGCCTGACCAATAATTGTCTCAGCTTTGTAGGAACAATGGTAGTGTCTTCCCAACTCAGCCTTCATTTTCACCAGTTTGCCTGTCTCAGCTTTAGCATCAAACAAAATACAGGAGGGTACTGGTCACCTAAATTATTTAAGAGCAAAAGTCTCAGCCTTCGAGGTACCAAATCAAATGCTCCCAAGACACCAAGCCACTTATCAAGATCACAGAGTGCATGTCTATAGTTATTTTACGATGGGATTTCCATCCATATACCCTTTGATAACAGCTCTGTCTCAGAAGAAACCAGTTTGCTCAGTCTGCCAGTGACCACTGCTAAGGTCACCATTAGGCTTATTAATGGAGTTAGTGAGATTTTCAAACCTTAGCACAGACACACCTCCAAAAGTTCAGCTTTTATTCCTCATTGATAACTCTGTGTATGAGAAATAGAGCACAATTAAAACTTGAGGAACAATTATCACTGTAGATGCCACAACAAGGAGGAATGAGGTTGAATCACCCCTGTATGGCTTGTTTTCAGGGTAGTGATAAATATCTGTTTGCATAAGAACACACATATATATATATATATATATGTCATGATGGCAAACTACAGCAGTCTTTTACTGGATTTCTTAACTTTGTTACCTTGGATTGCATCCTCTTACGTAATAACACCAGGCACAGAGAAACTTTAAGCAACCATACACAGCAGTAGCACTTCACTATTGACGGAGCTTCCGCACCAAGGTATTGAAAAGGAAAGGATATTCAGAAGGGTTTCTTAAACATGCCTTCTCCTGTATCACTAAGCCAAACACAGCTGCGATACCACATCGCTGTAGGATGATGGAATGCAAAATATATTAAACAAACAAGGGATCAATGGAGAGAAAGGACAAGATGTTACCTTACACGCCGCTGAAAGGCCAGTGGGAGCCCAGTGGGAGGCACTGGGTAAAGTGTAATTTCTAAATAAGAGTTGAAGGGCAGAGGTGGTTCCCTTTTGTTCCTTGAACTTCAGAAGTATGTGTGTAACTAAACATAAAAACTTACACGAAGATACATTACTGAAGATAGGTTATGACTCTGTTTGTGAATTCCTCTTTTCTGGGGCAAATTTACAAAGGTTTATGTGCGAGTAACGCTGGGAAATGATAACGTGACATTCTTTACAATGCAAAGTGAGCAGAGTACTATGACCAGATGAATTCAGTAGTCCAGACAAAGAAATCCATCAAGTTTGGAGCCAGCAGATCTTAGAGAGGTATCTCAAGAAAGTTCACAATTTATGGCTACCTCCCGCACTGCAGCAGACCGTTTAGTATGGGAGTTGATCAAAACATTTCCAATAGAAAGGAGGGAATGTGGATTTTTTAAGATTTTTTTTAAAAGAGAGAGATTCTGCTTTTCTTCCAAAATTTCAGCTTGCTGGATATTATGGAAAACCAAAGGGTTGGATTCTGAAAAGTTCTCAGACTTCATCCAAAAAAGTGACATGTGACTGGCATGATGTTGAAATGCCACATGCTCGCACCATCTCGCTGGGCTGGGTTTCCTACAGCAAGCACGGTGACAGGACTCAGAAGGCTCAGCCTGGTGCTTTGGGAGAAGGGGGATCAGGAAGCTGCTGGAGAGAACGGCAGCATTTCTAACCAGCCCGGGAGGGGGAAGTGAGGGTGTGCTTATTTCTTTCTGTTCAAAAAAAAAGCAAATACCCTAAAACCTGCCAGTTTCAAGTTCTATTGGCTGAAAAGTCGAAACTCCTCCATAACGAAGATTTCCACCACTCTCTGATCCCTGACCACATTTGCTTGACCAGGTTTTCTGAGAGCTGGCATGCTGGTGCAGTGTTCCTTTTTAGGGAAAAAGAGGAGACTGTAGTCTGTCATATCTGAGGGAACTGGGTTAGACACAAGAGACAGATGACAAGGGTGGCTGGGCATGGTGTTGGCAGGGTGTCAAGGGGAGCTGAGAGGGGGGTGGGAGCCATCTGCCTGGAGAAGGAGGTTGCTGAGATCAAGTTAAAGAGGGTGGCAGAAGAACAAGTTTGTACTGCATTTCAGAAATACTTTTGGTGTAAGTTTGAGAGTAGGGTAAACGTGGATCCATTTGTAATCCACATATAGGCAAGTTATTAATGCTGCTCAATATGAGCTTATTGTCATTGAACAACAGGTGACTGAACTCACAATCAGGAAGTTAACATTTGCTTTCTTTCGTAAGGCTGTGGCAATATTGAATCAACCTGCAGGGGAGTGAATTTCAATGACAAAAAAGCCTGAAGTGGCTGAGTCATTCTCCTTCTAGGTATATTTGGCAGAGGCTATGATCAGAGGAATCTGAATGGTGGCCAGATTCCTTCCCAGGATTAGGTTGTCCTTTACCTGCATGCATCATTCATCCCACTATAAGCATCTTCAAAAGCACCAGGTGCACCTGTTTCTACAACCCTAAATGAGAGGGCTAGTAGAAATCAGAGCTTTTCATGTTTTCTGGTCTTATAGAGTACTGGGTATGTTCTTGAGAAGATATACATTCCTAGTTCCTACCAGCCTCATTAAATACTAAGCAAAGACCTCTAGCCAGGCAACAGACACAATACCGGCTATAACATAAGCTTGAGGAAAGCAATCATAGACCATCGGGGAACAAAAGCAGGGTGAAGAGGAAACCAAGTTCACAAAAATAATTATTAAGGCAAGTCACACTTTCTATGAGCCTTTAAAGCATTAAACTGAATACAAGTGTTCTAGTATGAAATTTATAGCAGGCAAAAACAATACCATGAAGCTGCAGGATGGTCAGCACCATCACAAAATGATGACTAGGCTAGGAGACTAGTAGTGTTGTGAGATAAATCCACATGAACCAGAGCTCTCAGATTGGTTTGAGAGCCTTTCCTAACTGGTAAAAAGGAAAAACTAAAAATTGACTGTTTTAATAGTATTTTGAAGCAGAACACTTCACTTCTTACAGAAAAATTTTAAAATCACCAAGAAAGCTAGGAAGACAGAAGACAAATTAAAAGGGGCTCACCAGCCATCTTCCCTCTACATCTTGGCAGAGCTGGTTCCAGCCTTCAGGATTTGCTTTGGCCAGATCAGACTTTCTCAGGCACAAAAAGTCTGTGACTCACTCCTAAAACCAAAGAAGACTCTTGTCTCCATCCTCTGTGATGTCTACCTCATGCTCTTAGATTCTTTGTTGTAACCGTCATGCTGTCATTCTCCTCTTATCACCTGCACCCTGTAAATCTCCCTCCTTGACCAGACTGCACTGTTCCCTAGGAGCAAGATCATCTCCCTCGCTCCAGAGCTATCGCTCCAGAAAATGATTTAGAGGGACACAACATACAGACCAAAACCAGTCCCATCAGACACTGTCCCTTGCATGCTTTCAGAATCACAGAATCACTCTGGTTGCAAAAGACCCCTGGGATCATCAAGTCCGACCATCTACCCTACCTTACAAGTTCATCCCTAAACCATATCCCTCAACACCTCATCCAAACGATCTTTAAACACGTCCAGGGATGGCGACTCAACCACCAACCTGGGTAGCCCATTCCAGTGCCTGACCACCCTTTCTGTGAAAAAATTCTTCCTAATACCAAGTCTAAACCTACCCTGTTGTAATTTGAACCCATGTCATTCATTCTGTTGTTGTATCACTAATTGCTTGTGAGAGGAGACCAGCACCAACCTCTCCACAACATCATAACATTCTAGCATATGCTGAAATCCTACTGAGGACATTGTAGAGAGATGGGTGCTGGTCTCTTCTCACTGGTAGAGTGGTAGGACAAGAGGGAACTGCCTCGAGGTGCACCTGGGGGGGTTAGGTTGGACATTTTCAGTAACAAAAATTTTTCCTAGAGTAGTCAGCCCTTGGAACAGGCTGCCCAGGGAGGGGGCTGAGTCACCATCCCCAGGTATGTTAAAAGATTATTTAGATGTGGTGCTTAGGTATTTGGTCTAATGGTAAACTTGGTAGAGTAGGGTTAGTGGTTGGGCTCTATGATCTCGAGGGTCTTTTCCAACCTGAATGATTGTATTTGGTGCAAAGTCCTGTGTTGCATTGAATGAAGTTAGAGTAAGGATGACAAGTTTGCATATATGGCAGCAATTTCTCCTATCCTGAAATCCATAAAACTCTTCCCTGTTTGGAATTTGGGGTTCCTTCTTTTAAACAGGTCTATTCTGTATCTCTTTCAGCTTAAGGGAAAGACCAAGCAAGAAAGATACTGGTGGCAGATCTGCAGGCCCTTCATCACAGCAGTAATTTCCATATGGTATGAATTTAAATGTACCTCTATCAGATTCTAAAAATTCTGGAGAGGAGAAATACCTTGAAATCTTGTTGAACCCCCCAAACCCAAATATATCTAAGACTAGATCTATGAAGTATTATCTTTGCTGTAATGAGCACTCACAGCAATTCCAGGACACCTGCTAGATAAACTCAAGCTGAATGGGAGGTCTGCGTGGAAAAGAGAAGCTAATTGCTGTCACAACAGCAAACCCAAAATTTCAAGAGGAGAATGAATCCAAGTATGCAGTTTTTAACTAACCCTCCTGCAGTCGGGATGGGTGGAAAGCGAGAGTATCCATGTGTGATGTCCTGGAAATATTTCAGCGTGCTATAGCACAAGGACCAGCAAAACCACTGAAGATTAAGCAGTGCCTGAGGATCTCAGCCCTACCCAGTGCCCCTGTTCACCCATGGGTCCACCTCATTGTCTCATTTATTCTATGAGTTGTTCAATACTGAAGGCTCCCACATATCTCCCAGGGGACACAAGGGCACATCTGTGAGTGATGTGCGTGCTCCAGAAATGGAAATGTGTTCAGGAAAGTAATTTGATCAACACTTGTAGAAACTAGCACTTTCTGTCACATAAAAGGAACTAATTAAAAAGGAAAAGATGAAAATTGTCAGGTAATTCATTCTCAAGGATTAATTCAATGAAATCTAAACAATTCCTTTGTTTAGACTTCCTGTATTATACTAATTTGAACCTCTTTCCACCTCTTCCCAAGAAAGCCTGTGCAAAAGAGCAGAGGAATGATTAATTTTTTTAGCATGAGACAGCCTGACCCTGTTCTCCATTAAGCAGAGTGTTTCCATAGTTTCCGTTTAATTTGTCATGGATGAGTTCACCTCTGTACCAAACTCTTTATGCAATGCCAAACTTGCACAGAAAATAAAATCTAAATGGCTGCTGTTCACCGAAAATACAAAAACCCAAAGCAAAACTTTAAGAAAACAAACATTTATATTGTCTCTGTAGAGCCCAAACACCACTGCATTTTTAGGAATGTTTCTGTGAACCTGCAGGGGTTTCAAGCAAACAGACACTGCAACATCCTTAGCATTTCTGAAGATATGAATAAAGCAGAAACGCCTTAGGACAAAGCCCAGATCCACTACAATCAACAGGATTTGGACCATTGATTTCAAAGGATCATAACGCTTCACAGCGACTTGTTAGAATTTAATTTCAGACCTTTAATTAAAGGTTAGCACCAGAGATCCCATTGCTCAGGGCAAACATTAAGATTGTCGCTTGCCTAAGGGCTCAAAGTCTTGTTTGCAGCTTTCCTGATAACACCAGGAGGGGAGCTTGGCAGGGCCTGGCATCCCACCAATACACCTCAGATGGCTTGGGCAAACCAAGGGAGCAAGAAATCAAGACAAAAAGGTTGCAGCACTGTGTGCTGACCCAGATGAGCGGATGCGTGTGGTCAGAGTGCTGCTGTGGTTGCTGTGATTTGCTAGTAGGGAAAAAACAAATCCAAAACACCAAAAAGCCCTCCACAATACCAACACAAATCTGTCTATAAAGAGCTAACAGCATGAAGTTGTGTAATGTGCAGAAAACCTGCAAATTGTAAAAGTTTATCACCAGGTCTGGCGGGATGAAGCTAAGTTGGTGGAATAAATCTGCAGTGCTAGCATGAGCAAGCATCTAATTTTACTGTACTTTTAGGTACTGCATACCACGGCAGGCAAATGATTGATATCAGTGATGGTAACTCAATTCTACATCAGCATCAAGTCGTCAATCTTCTGGCACTCTTAAAAAAGCCTGAATACTGCTCTATTGATGTTCTGTAGAGTTGCTTCTTTCTGATGTGTATTATTGCTGCAGCTTCTTCCAAAATTGTAAAGATTTTTATTGTTTACAAAATGAATTATGCTTTCATATCTTCTGCCTCACTGTTTTTGCAATTGCTTAGCAACAAGTCTTCAAAAAAACCACAAACCCAGCAGAGCACTCTTTCTTTCATGTCATACAGCAGTAGCATCTCTGGTACGACAGTGACATCAGACAGTGCAACACCAAGGATGCATTTAGCCTGTTATGTTAATTCTAATGTTCTATGAGGGCTCTATCTACATTAATGTTTAATTATTGCCTTTCTGTTCTAGTCCTGAGGCTACAGTTTTATAAACACTACGTTCCACATTGAACATTTTAAAAACCACTACACTTTTCCAGATTTTTCCTTTTCAAAACAAAATAAATCAGCACAGTTGCAGAATTTGAGACAGATCAGACTGCTGTTAGGCTGAAAAAACCCTGTAGTTACTAAACCAACAAGTTGATATATACTACAGTGGACTTCTGTACCTGTAACCAGTACACAGTACCTAAAAAATCAGCTATTGTGTTAGACTCAAACTGGTACAGTGATGGTCCTTATGCAAGATACATTCATTTATGCTATGGCCCTTTTCTCTGGCTTTGAGCGAGGTCAGTGTGCTAAACTGACTATAGATCTATGCTAAGTGGAAGACCAATAGATATAAAACTCATTGATGTAGATATTCCATGCTCCCAAAAGTATCTGAATGGAGAAAGACAGGCTGGGTGATGACGACAATGTGCAAGAAGTATAGGGAGCAGTCAGAGAAAATATACCAATACCATGTCAAAATCAAATACATTTTGTCAAAAACAGCCACCCAGGGTCACACCAGAACATCAAGGAGGTGCCAGCCCTACATTACCAAGGGAAATGTGCTGCATTACCAGATATTACTTTCTATCTTTTGTTTTAATGAACATGAAGCTGCTACATTCAGTGAAATGCATTCCCAAATGGGAAAATTAAATAGGTTTACTGAGTCATATTGGTTTTAGAGTGCCCCGGGTCAGTGATTTCCAATAGAGGCTAGTGCAGCTCAATCAATCCTTAATATAACTCGTGACAATCCTTAATACAACTCGTTCGTGCACACAGCACAGAACACCTATGCATTAGTTCAATGAGTCTGCCAGTGGTTGGACTCTACGATTGTAACCTGTTATATTTTGGTTTAGTGAAGACAAAATTCTAAGAACAGTTCTCCTGTTGTGGAAAAATGAAGACATTTCACTGAAAACCAATAACTGTGTTCAAAGCAGAAGTCCTAGAAGGTTGTTTATGTTACAAAGGAGCCTACATTTCAGTTTATAAAACCCTTTAATTTAGGACTTGGATGACAGCTATCCTACCCCTACTAAATTAGCTTGGTGGTACCTTTCCAGCATCTGACAGGCAGCATTTAAATGGCTTTTGGGAATGATTGTATTTTCCAGATACGTCGTTACTGGCTCCCTTTCTGTGTTTCCACAGCTCACATTTTATATTTCCAGGTGGATGTAATTTGTTCAGGCAAACGAGAACTTACCAAAAAACAGGTAATGCCCATCTGAGCTAGCGGAGTTGGACACCCCTTATAGAGAGGACTGAATATTATATGTGCAAGGTGGATATTGAGGACTTAGAATGATAAAATTTCTTTAAGGGAAGATTTTCCAGATCCCTTGGGCTTATTATAAAGAGCAGAATCCATATTTCTTTACCTTGAAATCTGAGCCAATATTCTCTGAAGTTATTCAGTGCACTTAATGCTTTTAGAGCACAGTGCATGCATTGCACAACCATGTAAAAGGTACCTGAGCCATAACTGAGAAGGGTTGTGGTAAACACAAGATGTATAGCAAGACTCCAGGAGATAACAAATTGCCAGTAATTCACCCTACTAGCATTGCTTCAGTGCAGGGATTGAGATTTTCCTCAAAAGCTGAAAGAACCATTACCCCGGTACATACTACACTGTATTTAAGCACCAACATGAAAACTGGATATCCTTATTTACAAAGCAATCACAGCCAAGGAAAGTATACCTGGAGGGGATGGGCAAGGCAATATGGGAAGACAAAGTATTCCCCAAGGGAACATCGCATTCCACGCATATTACCTTCACACAGAGTTGATTACTTTCAGTACGTGCAAGGAGGCTGGCAAAGAGTACTTCGATGACTGTTATTAGTGCCGATTTACAAGAAACATAAAGTAATGTTTTAAGTATTGCAGGTTGGAAGAAGTGTAGCAATCTGCATGCAAATGTAGACTTAAAAAAACCACCTTGAGTTTCTATCTGCAGCTTCTCCCTTGAGTTGATTCAGCTGATAAACAGCTTGGGTTTTGCTGCCCTCAATAATTCTCTCCTGCTTTTGCTCAGTTCCCTGTGTTTATTCCTTACAGACAAACTGATTAGCAATTGCTTTATGTATGAGGTTAGGGTCATACCTAGTCCTTTCCTCTTCAGCCTAAAGGGTCTTTAGCAGTACTGTCCTAGCAGTACTTGGAATAATTTGTATTTTAGCCTGACATGAGGGAAGAAGGAAGGAAATCCAGTTATTTTCCCGATTCCTTATCGCTGACTCTACCCAACTGCAGGTACTGTAAACTGGGTGAAACTTTCAGTAGAAATTAGTAATAAGACATTATTGACCCATTCCCATTTCACAAGTCACTTCCAACAATATTTTTAAATGTATTGGTTTTTTTGTCACAATCCTCCAACTTTCATTCTCAACTTCTGTCAAGGTGAAGGCCGCTCATGAATTCTTTATTATTCAGTACATACAGGGTATTGATTTGTCACCAAATCTAGAAGGTGATATAGAGGTTCATGGGTCAGCTACAAAACAAAAATAAAGTCAAATTTCTTTTGAAAATAAGCGCACATGAGACTCTCAGATATTTCACAGCTTTCATTAAAAATGTTTTTAACTAAAACATTCAGTTTATCAGTAAATGCGGAACATTCACTAAAGAAGATTGCAGAAACCACAGAGGAGGCTCCTAGATGTATTTGCTAGAATATGCCCGTGTGTGGATTTCTATTCTGCACACAATTATTGGTCCTTGTCAATCAGAATTTTTCATATATTCTTGGAAATAAAAATGCATGCCAATCACTCCACATTTGATTTTGTAATATTTGTATCCAAAATAGCCAAGTAACTTGCTAACGATACTGAAAATACAGACATACATAACCGACAAAAGGTACAGCCATCAATTTCAACACTTATTTGGTACATTAGTTCTTTGTCATGTTGCTACCATAATCATAAAATATGATTGATGCACCTTCATCCACTGCATTTTTGAGACAGTTTATTGGCTAAACTACAAATGCTCAAGCTCAAAGACTGTGTTCCCTTTTACAGGGGAATATTTCATCAGCAACACTTCAAAATGAAAAATCTATTGCAATTGCATTTCTAATCTGGGTATAGCTTTAGAATTAGCCTTCAGATAAAACTTCTACAGCAGCGTATAAGTAATGTTTACTAAGTATTGCGTCTCAAACTTGTTTCATACTTGTTCCTTCTAAGAATCTATCGTCTAAGCACTTATTTATTTATTTATGGCTCTGCCTAGAAGTCAGGAACAATCCTTCACAGACTCTGCTATTTATTGTACTGTTGGCAAGACAATAGATCATGTACTCAGTTTTTATTGCATCTGTAAATATAACCGTACCAGATAATTTGCAGATTCAAAGCCTAACAGCAAATAATTATGATGATAAAATTATGTTGGGAAAGGAATTTATCAAAGCCAGTTTATGGCTCCAATTATCAGCAAGCAATTTGGATTTGGGCTAAAGTGGTCTGTTTATGCTAATAGTCATGCCCTGGTTTTATTGCTATTCATGTAAATGGTGAATTCTCCATAAAGAATGGCTGAGAGAAGAACTAAACCTGAGTTTAGGTTTAGCAACACAAGCATTACCGTGGGCAGAAGGCTAACCCCTAAAACCTGAAAAAACAAAGGAGATTTGGGAGTTTTTTGGTTTGTTTTTGCCTCAAGAACAGGTGATTTAAATTAACAAGATGAAAAGATTATCCTTTCCCCTCTTGCAGGGGTAAAAACTAATGTGTCTAATGACTTTGAGTCACTTGTCTAATGACAAAGTCAAGGCTAACTTGCAGCAAATCAACACCATACAAGTTACAAATGTTTCCCTCTCACAGAAGTCTGTGTGAAGTTTAGCATGAAATTACCCCGTGGTAGTACAATTCCAGTTTGGAGCAATCACCAGTGCCAGTCTGCAGACTGAAAAGGTCAACAGTTGAGCTGGGAGATGAGCTGGAGCACCAGAACCCATGGTGCCAGGTAGAAAAGGATATGATGTGGTGGGGGCATGAGATTTTGAGCAAGTCTCACATGTAAGATGAAAGGAGGAATTTTCCATGGAACAGGAACTAGAAGAAAACGTTAAAGCAGCACTGTGTGGACTGACAGGAGCAACACCTCAGAAATGCAAGGGAGGTTGGAAAAAAGTAGCACTTCCCCTGTGATGACACGAGACTGGGATCAAAGATGCAAAATGCCAAATTCTCTATTTTAAAACAGTGATACACTTTCCAAAAAGCATTTGACAGCCTAGGTGCTAAAACTTCAGTGTGACCGAGCCAATTCTATCCCTAAACAGAGATCAGACGTGGCACCAGAGAAGCTACAGGGATCACAGGAGCACTTTTCTGTTTCTCTCTAGCTGGGAATCTGAACGCCAACACCTATTAGTTTATGCAAAAGAAAACCAACTTAGTCTGCTGATCAAAGCTGTAGAGGCTCGATCTCAATTTAAAGTTCTCCTACATCTTTTTAGTGGCCAATAAGTGCTACCAAAAGGATCAGAGGAGGCCAGAGGAGAATTAACCTCTGATTATTAAATTAGAGAGAATACTCAATACATTTCAGTCTCTTAAGTTAATGCTGAGCAGAAGCATGTGGGCAAAGGCGCATCGTTCATTAAAAACTGCACCAAAGCGAGGCTTGATCTATTATTCAATCAATGGTCTTTTGAAGCAAATGGTCATTTTACATCAAATCCTTTTGCTTTACTTTTTAATGCCATGAGGGGGAGGGGGCACTAAATATCCCTTGGCAACATTCATTCAGCTGCAGTGAGAAACTAGGGAAAAGAAAGCGCAATCTATTTATAAAGTTACGGAACATACAGGAGAGGAGTCTTTCTGTGCCCGCAGACAGATGAAAGGGCTTAGATTAAATTTATTTTTTGGATGAGACCACAAGGAAGTTATTTATGCTTCTGGCCACATTGGAAGTCCATTTTTGCTGACAATAGAGGTCTCACAGTTATACCTGCCTGCACCTTTATGCAAGGGGAAAGGGAAAACTGCAGGAAGTAAACAGAGACCCTGCCAGCGCAGAGACTGAGCAGGGAGAGCTGAGAAGACAAATCAATAAAGGCTTTGCAGGTGTCTGTAAGAAAAATGCCACTGCAAAATAAGTGTTGGGAAGAGATGGCATATGGCACCTGGTTATAGGTTAACAAGAATAGTCTGGCAATAGCTGGAAACTCAAAGTCTGCCCTTTGAAATGAAAACGTGAAGAGCTCTCAGGGCACTGTCCATGGTGGTGAAGATGCTGAAGTGGGCTGAAAAGCAAAGGAGCTATAGCTCCTTTGGAGAGAAGTGGGAGAAGAGCTCCTTGTCTATGAAAGGGAGAGACGGCGTCAGTGAGAGACGAGTGTGAGCAAAGGCAGGATAGCAGGAGACAAAACAGAAGGCAGGTTTGCAAAAATAGCTGCCAGTCAGAGACGATGGACTGGCAGGGACGTGTGTGCATGTGGTGGGGGGCTGCAAGAAGTGACAGCAGAGTGGTAGTTTCTGCAGACAAAGCATTTTGGAGGGTGATTAATGTGTGTGTCTCAAGAAGTACCACCAGCTGTCTCAAAACTGAGGAGTGCCAAGTTCTGGCCTTAGAGAGACCAAGAACAGCAGTTCCTATCAGATCTTGTCCTAGAACAGTCCAGGCAGCAGCATGAGACTGGTGGTCATTAATCAGGAAAATGCCTCATCTTTGCAATCCAGAGTCACCACCAGCAGAGATTAAAACTAGACAAAGAACTGTCTGCCAAAGTCAGTGGAAAACAACTCAGGGACTTCAGTCAGCTTTGGATCAGGTCTTTATAAAGGACAGAGCATAGTGGGATATTGGGAAGTGGGGTACAGGATTCAACAGTGCTAGTTGAAGGACCGGTATAGAAGTATCTGGCAGAAAAAGCTGCTTAACACACTAATTTTGCAGGTGGTGTGTACATGCAGCATTTGGCTCATTCCATCATTCCTCATCCAGAGGGCATCAGAATGGTGACAGCACACAGACCACACTGCCTATTTCTTGTCTGGGAAAGTTTCTAACTACAGAATGTCTAAGGCTGGAAGGGACTTCTGCAGATGCCTGCAGCTGAAGCTCTGTGCTCAAAGCATGGCCAAGGAGACTAGGTTTCTCAGGTCTGCATCTAGTCAGGTTATGGATAGCTCCAAGGACAGAGACTTCACAAACTTTGTTGGCAACCTAGTTCACCCTTTGAGCACAGTCATAGTAATAATTTTTTTTTTTTTTCAATACAACTAAACAGGAGTTTCCTCCCCTGTTGCACTCAGATCACAGTGTGTTAGGGGTTGGAAGGGATTTACAACATTATCTAGTCCAACTTCCCTAACAACACAGGTTCCTCCAGAGCAAGTTGGCCAGGATCACATATAAGCAGGTTTTGAATGTCTCCAGAAGAGACTCCACAACCGCTCTGGGCAGCCTGTTCCAGTGCTCTGTTACCATCACTAATTGTGATTTGTACCATGTTTACATAATCCCGTCTTCTGCACCTCAGATTTGGATTGCTTCATTTACATATTCAGGCACGTTAAGTGTGGGTTTTATTTCTAAACCTAAATGCAAGCAGGGTTTTCTACATGTAATAGGAAACGCTACAAAACACCACAGAGCCTTTTTGCCCTGGTATTGCCTGGCTCTCGAGGGCAGTATTCTTGTTTTCCACATCCATTTTGGTCTGGGTTTTTGTAGTCGAATCACTCACCCAATTTATGGCTCTATTTATTTCTTTATCTAGGAGAGCAGCAACATTTGCAGAAAGCTGCGGTTTTAGAAGGTGGAAGAATCAGGTCCCATCAGAAAGCATCTCTCCGTCATTTTTAAGCAAGCCTGCTCCACTCTGCTTGTAAATGCAGGACAAGGGCACAAAGAAGAGGAGAGGGCAAAAAATTTGCAAAGCTCTGCTGAAGCCAAAGTATGAAGGAAAATCCACTGAAAGAAAGAACTTCATCTTTACACATGCTGTGAATACCTCTTACCAGTCTGCTCCAACTTATTCCAGATACATAAGCAGGCCGATAAACAGCTCTTGCTGAATTTATTCCCCTAACTTTAATAATGCTCTAATATAGCATTGAGAAGCTTGTGCCTAGTAATTATTTAGAAGCTGCCTAATGGTCAGGTTTTGTAGCTTATTTTTGCTTTCTATGATTGAAGAGGGGCTAACATTAAAATAACGCATGCAAAGTCTCTTTCCTTATTGTGTATTATGATATAAAAAGAACTGGAAAAAATATTTCATTGCATATTTATGTCTTTCAAATTCTCATATTATTGAAGAACAGGAAT
Source organism: Phoeniculus purpureus (assembly GCA_028565055.1). NCBI lineage: Eukaryota > Metazoa > Chordata > Aves > Bucerotiformes > Phoeniculidae > Phoeniculus > Phoeniculus purpureus. Next base: position 40,343,872 of record JAOXOE010000441.1, read on the forward strand.
GGAGGAATGAAAAAACATCCTCATTGTGGTGGTTTCTTTTATCATCTGGATGTTCAAACCTGACAGCGAGATGCATGCACGCATCTCTTTCTTTAATAAATGGTGGCTCATTGTGTTTTACCACATTACATAGTGTCTGCTTTGGAATGCTGACATTTTATACCTATTGTAACATCACTGGGGGCAAGATTTCAGAGTTAGAATGCAGGAGAATAACAAGATTCAAAAACTGGAATCTGAAGCTGGAATATATTAATGCAAAAAGAAATGAGCTAAATTCGAGATGTTAAACCACAGCCCGAGGTAAAGTATGCCAGGTGTTACCCTCTTTTGTTTGAGGTCTTTCAATCAAGACTGGCTATCTTTTACAAATGATTACCTTTTTTTTAGAACTCTAGCAGAATAAGAAAAAGAAAGATTTTAGAGAGAACCTGAGTCACAATTCAAAAAGCCTTAGGAATGTCCCAGCTGAACCAGTCAGAGCACTAGTCAGAATCCAAAAGGGACACAGGCGTGATGTCAGGGCCAGCAGTATGTAAAGAATACCCATTCAAAGAATAAAATTCGCACTGCCTAGTTACACACCACAAAAGGATTCACACTTCAGTATGCTGAATAAGTGATACTGGAAAACCTTTGCTGAAGTCAAGAGGACATGGATAAAAATGCCACCCTCTTGGACATAGGTCTGTATCTTGGAATTGCAGAAGAGAAATAAAAATTCAGGTTGAAGCCTTCTGAACTTAGTGGCTGACATGCCCACCCCAATTTCTGTCTCCTGTATAATGGTACATGAATTAAAACCCAAAGTCCTTTTGTAGCCAGGAACCTTAAAGAGTTGTAAGGTCAGAAGAAGAGCAAAGTTACCAAAGACTCATTTGATCAGGGTCAGAGAGCCAAGAGACAACAGGCAGGTCTGCATACCAATCTCTTCATCCTAGGTGGAATGCTATTACTTTTAAGATACGCCAGACTGAGAAGGAGACATAGTTCAAAGGTTACCTTGATGCTCTGTTGTCTCACAGATTTCACAAAGAATATTCCTTTGCATTCAATGCTCCTCCTCTGAATTACGGCTTAAAGATGAAAACATGATGAGTGCTTGACATCTTGAGCTGAAATCCAGCCTCCGTTTGGGTCACTTCCCTTTCATAACAATGACCAAAAGGTCATTTTTCCCCTATTGGAGGTTTTGCTCATTTAAGAAATATCAGGAGTGGAAAAAAAGCAGCTCACCAACACTTGTCAGGTCTCCCGACTAGTTTTGAAGGTTCTGGATAAAAATTCTTGTTATCCTGCAGTTTTCCCATCTCCAAACTGCTTTGATGTTTGTGCTCCCTTTTCAGAATGTTTCTTCCTTGCCCTCCAGTGGAAGTCTATTCCCCCTTACCACCTTTTCCATGATTGGAGTTTGTTCATGGTGCTTTCTAGTAAAATACCAAGTAACCTGCCCAATATTGTCAGTAGTTTATTCTCACCTCTTCCTCTAAGGGAAATTCAAGGAATATCTTATTTTAAATAAACAAGAACGACAACAACAACAACAACTGCTTTTGGAACAGAGGGAACTATAAAGATTAAAAGAGCATTGGCAGCATTTTGTCCGAGAGCAACTTTTCTGTTGCTGCTTTTTAGTCTCCAGCCACAAGATATGGGGGTTGTCTCCCACATCTCTCTGTCAGTGTGTTCCCACAACCAAGACAGCAGATTCACATTTCCTATGTCATGTCAGGAAACAAACAACTCTGTTTGACACCTTTCCTGTGGAAAGTTACCACCATTACAAGAACCGATACCAAGCACGACGCTACTCTATCATCCTTTATTTGGAAGCCAAATTATCCTCCTTGCTCTTTGATTCTTACTCCTGTTAAAAGCCCCAAATTTAACATTAAATCCTCTCACCTCAAAGCAAAATGGTGAGTGACTTTTTCACTTTGAACTTTACAAGTAACACTATTGCACGTCTCAAAATGTTATACTTCAGTTTTCCTTCTAAAACGTTTTCTGTCAGCCATAAGCCATTACCATCCCTTTTCTCCAAGAACTTCAAGCTTATAATCAGCATATTTAGCACCTGCACAGCTTTTGTTGCTGCAGCAACCCCTCTTCTCTCATTTCTTACCCCATACTTAACTTTAATCACAAGTTTTACTAATTAGCAGAGCCTTCTCTCACAGTCCTCTCATATGTTGAAGTATTTCACCATAACTCAGAACTTCTATTCATTACAGACTTTACCAGCCCGGTAGGGTACAGGTCCAAAGAAGATCTGTAGCATTGACTAAAGACTCAAACCTGGAAAGCCAAGTGACTACAGCACATAGAGGAAATAAATGAAGACACTTTTTACTAGTGTTTGAGAACCTTAAGACGGTTCATTGAGGTTTTAATGGCAATGCAGGTGAGCTGGAACAAGGAATTGATAACCTACACACACAAATAAGGAGAAATTTCTGTTTGTAATCAAGAAATACAGGCATTAATTCTTATTTGCTCCTCTTGTTCATGCGGTCTCCACACACTGCCGTGTGCAGAATGACTTACTTCTAGGCACTGGTCCCAGTGGGCCAGATCACAAATATGAACCAGAAGTAAAAGTCTGACAGAGAAATCCTATTTGATAACCAGATGGAGTCTGAACACACAATCCCAGTACGCTCCCAGTCCAAACCATGGCTTTTGTGAGGGCCCAGAGGTCAGAGGTGACCTATAAAAACCTTCATGAAATAAGGTCTGCATACTTGAAAAACTGCTTTATTCTCCATCCTGTGAAACCCAGAATACTGCTGGCAAGAGCCTCCAAAGGGCCCCACCAGTTTACGAGCCTTCCTGCCCCCCTGTCAGAAACAGGTGCTGCACTGAGACCAACTGCCTGCAGCAAGCAAGCACAACCTCTTGAGCAGACATCCACTCCAGGCTGGAGCCTGACGTTTCTTTGGGGAAAACAAAGATCTGAGAAGTTTTTGCGGCAACACGAATGTGTCAAATAGCTCCCTAACATAGGAAAGTAAACGCTGCTATTTCTGTCTTGTAGCCTTAGACAGTAGACAAGATTTTTCCAAGGGGTTTGGGATGGCTCTGTTTTAGAAGATCACTTTGAGATGCAACCTTAAAAAAATCCCTTAAACACTCCTTCAGAGGGTTGCAAGTGTTCATCTCCGTGCACTTAGGAGTGACCCCCAGAAGCCGGAGAGCTTTGGTTTGTATTTGAAGCAGTACCAATACCCGACCAAACTGGGATGCGTAGATATAGATCACATGTATAGATTTTGATTGAATGAAAATACCCTAAGAACTGAATTTTATCTTTCCATTATTTTAAAGGGTTACATTTCTAGGAAGAATGCTGATATTTTTGATAGAAAAAGACAATTACTTCAAAGTAATGTACTGATCTTTTACGGGGAGTAGCCCTCCAGCCAGCCTAAATGCTCCAGATACAAGCATAACTGCAAGGAAGATTTACTCAATTATTAATTGAGTACTTCATAGAGCGCATTACTGTGTTAGACATCCCTCGTGTTTTTGAAACGTATTTTCAGAGATGCGTAGTCTAAAAGAGTACAATTAGCTTAATGAGATTTAAATTATACTAATGGACCTCATTAGGAGAAAAAGGTTATAAAGTCTTCGGCAGTTACTCAAAGGCTCATGTTAACATAAGGAGACAAGGCTCCCAAGCTTCTTCCGTATTCAGTGAAATGTGTTCCCGTAGAGAGCAAGAGTCAGTCCAGGAATCTAATTCAGCCTCAGAGAATCATGTCTCTCATCAACCCTGAATGAAGCCTAAGGAGGCCACCTTCCCAGAAAGAGAATAGCCTTTGTGGGTGTCCACAACCCTACAAAGCTACTTATGTATGTTAAGATCTTCCTTATTATTTCAAAACCTGAAATGGAAAGGGGCTTTGTGATCAACTGAATGAAATCCATCATAATACTCATTTTCCATGGAACAGTCGTGAAAAAGTGATCAAAAATGTCATTTTCTGTGTTTCAGAAGTAGACTGTGAGCCTTGTGAGAGCAAATAATGGAGCTCCTGGTAAAACAAAACACTGAGTCTTGAGTTGGATTGCTTTGGAAATCTATTTGGATATAGCACAAAGTGAAGCCATTACACCCAGTCAATAACTGGATTAGCAAAAGTAAGGCAGAGGGCTGGAGTCACAATGCTGAACTCAAAGCCTTCTTTTACATTCCAAGTTATTTAAAGGTGGTAAAGATTTTTTTTCTATTTTGTTCTTTTTATAGACATTTTAGAACATTTCAGCAGTGAGTAGGAATTATTGTAGTGATTTAAAGGCTTGATAAGCTGTTCTACAATGAGGAATTTACTACTATATAGAGAACAAAGCATGACAAAGACTGTAAAAGAGTTTGGCATGTAAAGCTCTAACATTGTGTGATTATACATCTATCAACTCTTGAAGTCTCCTGAATATAGTTTCTTATGGCTATAAAAGGTAGCTAGGAAGGAATAAACATTTCCACGTTTCTTTCTCAATGCTACCCTCTTTGAACTCCATCCAATGACCAAAAACTCAGTGGATTAAACACCAGCTTTATCCTCTGCCTTTGGGGTGCAGCATTTTTAGGACCTTGTTTCACGTGTTTTGTGTTCTGCTTTTCCTTCCCCTGACCACCCCCATCATTATGGTCTTGTTCATTCTACGAAAGGTAAAAGCCCTCAGTACTGTGTCATCTGTCATTCAATAGATGCATTCAAAAAGCTACACTGATGCACTCACGAATGCACAGCTCTTTTTGTTACCATCACATTGTTGACCAGGACTGGCAAGCAACTGGCAAAGGCCAATACTGCCCTTTCCCGTTCAGATCTTTACAGACCAGTTTGTAATCAGCAGTCCTTCCATTCAGAAGGCCAGGAACCTTCCCATCCTCTCCTCCACTGAACTTTGCTTTGGTACCCTCCCAGCTGATGTCCTCTTATGGATTTGGTTTGCTCAAGTCCAGTACATTTACCTTGGAGCAAACACAGGAACAGAAGCAAACACAGCAGCAGAATCAGTCCATGTTCACTTCCTTGCCAATGTAAGACCTAGTTCATAAAAATAAGTTTAAACAGCTTAACCTTTGACAGGAGTTGTCCTAACCCTGAAATTTCTTTTTGATTGGCTTGGGGTGTTGTGATTTTGGCTTTTTTTAATAACACAACAGTACTCCATTCGGCTTGAAGCTTAGGATCCCACTAATAGGTTTATCAGACATTATATCATGGTAAAAGTGTTGGTACAGCAAGGATTTCCTACAGATGAAGAAAAACAAGGTTTATACTTTATTGTTTGGTTTGGAAGTCTTTTTGGTTTTGTTTGTTGCTTTGATTTGGTTTTATTTTGTTTTTAATCATTAGATGGAGCAATCTAATTGAAAAAATAGACAAGCTTCTTGGCATTCTTGGTATCAAAGGACACAACCCTGCCATCTGTCTGCTTAGTAAGATCTAATTATTTCTTCAGTTTATTGGCTTATTTCTCAGACAGATAACCTTTCGACTGCTAAGAAGGACTAAAGTTGTTACAGAGAAGTGTGTTCACATAAACTAAACAAAACAGAGTTAATCATCATCACAAGAACGTTTAAACTTGCTCCAGCCTAAACCCCAGTGTGTTAGAAACAAGATTAGCTGCAAGCTAGATGCCACATCATCTTTAGAAAGAGCTCCAAAGCCTTTTCCTTGTTCACGTTTCTCTGTTCACATAACTTGTTACCAGCATACTGTGCACCTTAGCTGACAGATATGGCTAGTTAATTGGTTCAGATAAGTGTATTATTTTGTGACACACCAATATTCAATTGTTTATTTAATTACAGCAACATTAGGTAATTAAAAATAGCACATAGTATCTTGAATATTACCAAGTTGCTTCATCTGGGCAAAAAGGACCCCACTTTAAACAAGCTGGTCCTTTGGAAGTTATCTGCATTCCAAACCGGTCACTTCATAGTGTCTGTTACTGTATTCCCTAATTAGAAAGATCAGGTATCATTTAATTGGACATTAGTTATGTCAAGGGCAGCTTACATGTGCCAGGTACTCAATGTCATATCAACATTAAGCATCTACTTTCTCTTTTGCTTGTAAAGACTTCTTTATTAAAATTAGTCAGTTATTCCTCACTCCTTGTTTCTCCCATGTAAATTCACCTTTCTAATGAAGAAAGAATTATAATCTATTAAAATATTTTGTGAGTTTTCAATTGCATACTTCAACCTCCAGTGAGTAGGATTAGCCCTGTGAAATGTTAAGAAGCAGTCTCTTCTTCACATAGTTCCCCACATCAAGCTGAAGACACAACTGTAAGATTAGCCTTTGATTTTGTCTTGATAAGAAAAAAGCTACTTGCTTTCAAGTTTTGCTGTTCTGGTTTAAAACATCACATTTTGGGTCCCTCCAATAATAACATGAAGACATAAGCAGGATATGAGAAATCTGAAATGCATTTCTGAACCAAGGTGCCTGCATCTGTCTTGGATATTAGACCACACAGTGAGCTAAAGATGTCCAATTAAAAGAAACTGGAGGAGGCTTTAATTACAAATGGCTTGGATGAACCGGGGAAGGCTGACTTTGGACTATCCAGAGAGCACAGATCTAAAACTTCAGTAGGAGGTGAGAAACCTTTTCAGCACTTGGATGGCGTATTTGACAAAGCTAGTGATGACAATGTAAGCACAGAAATACCCCAAAGTCAATTAAAAGAACAAAGATTTTACAGAAATGAGAACATGTGAGACAAAATGTAACCTATGTGGGACCCTGAAAGCACCAACAGAAAGCCATTCCATTTTTCCATGTTTTAAAACACATAATTTACAGAGCAGAAAAGCAATTCTAAAGAAGATGGGTATTTAATTTAATTGGAATCACAGAATCACAGAATGTTAGGGATTAGAAGGGACCTCAAGAGATCATCTAGTCCACACTCCCTGCCACAGCAGGATCACCAGGTTGCACAGGAACGTATCCAGGTGGGTTTTAAACACCTTCAGAGAAGGAGACTCCACAACCTCCCTGGGCAGCCCCTTACACTGCTCTGTCACCCTCACTGTGAAGGAGCTCCTACTCATATTTATGTGGAATCTCCAGTTTATACCCATCGCCCTTTGTCCTATCATTGGATGACACTGAGCAGAGCCTGGCTCCATCCTCCTGACTCTCGCCCTTTCCATATTTATAAACATTAATGAGGTAACTCCTCAGTCTCCTCTTTTCCAAGCTGAAGATACCCAGCTCTCTCAGCCTTTCCTCATCAGTTTGGTGCCTCCACTCCCTTCATCATCTTTGTGGCTCTGCGCTAGACTCTCTCCAGCAGTTCTGTGTCCTTCTGGAACCAAGGGACCCAGAACTGGACACAATATTCCAGATATAGTCTCACCAGGGAAGAATAGAGGGGGAGGAGAACCTCTCTGGATCTACTAACCACCATCCTTCTGATCCACCCCATGGTGCTGTTGGCCTTCTAGGCCACAAGAGCACATTGCTGGCTCATGGTCAACCTGGTCTCCACCAGGACCCCAAGGTCCCTTTCTCCTACTCTACTTCCCAACAGGTCAGTACCCAAGCTATACCAGTGTCTGAGTTATTCTTGCCCAGATGCAAGTCTCTATACTTGAGCTTGTTATACTTCATTAAAGAAAAAATGCAAGTTTGCAAAGGGCTTCTTCCAAATTACTACCTTTTTACTACCAGCTCCAGGATAGAAAATGGAGAGAACTTCAGCAATGTCAAAAGTAACACAAGTGTGAAGAAGAAAAACATCCAGTCCTCTTCGAATTTGCACTACAGTTTAGCCAAGGGACTAAAAGCATAACACAGCTTTGTGTCCCAAAATGCACCAAATAACCTGAAAATACTTTAGCATTTGGACCAGAAAGTAAGATGCAAATAGTCCCAGGACATCAGCTGTCACATTTCAAATGGGTTGCAAAGGACATGCGAGAATCACATATTTGATAACAGAAAGAGGAGATTTTGTTGTTTTCAGTGACAGCTCTGAACCTTCAAGTAAACACATCCTGGATGCAGACAGTAGTCTGAGAGCCACAGCTGAAAAGAGTGAAGATTTCCACAGTACATGTAATACTTCAAGGATGCTTTACTTTGCAGTTATTTGAAGGATGAGCTGATTTTGAATTAGATCTAGGTCCTGTTGATAACCGAGACAGACTTTTTGTCTATGTGGCACCAGGCACAAAGAGGGTCCCAGAAGTACAAAACCCAACTAAGCACTGAAGAGTTCAATGTCAGCAGAGCATCTGTGCACACGTGGAACCATCCTCATTAGAGGTTTGTTTAAGCTGGTTGAAGAGGCATCTTTATAAAGCTTTGAATGGAGTTAATTGCTCAGAGTTTCTTTACTGCACTAGCATTTCAATGCACTGAGTATGAAGTCAGTGCTAAACTGCTGTTGACATCTTGGTCACTTTATCCCAAGGGTCACACGAGCAATTTCTCGGTCAGTGCTTATTTTCCTCCACCCTACTACACCAGAAGACTTTTTTTTTTAAACATAGTCAAGCCTAGGAAAGGGTGGACTGCACTATGAGACTCAGAGGTGGCTTTAAGTGTACAGGATCGAGGGGTAGAAGTAAGGCAGGGCAAGTGGCACTTTTTGAAAGATGAGATGCAGGGCAAGGACATGGGGCTTCAGCTGCTCAGCTTAAGAAACCTCTTCCTATATTGTCTTTAAGCACCAACATAGTTCCTGGAAGGTCTCTGCAATATGAAGACTTTTTGGCTAACCAAGATAGCAATCAAATGCAAACATTCACATTAGGGAGTGTAAGTGACAGAGCTGCTAACTGGCATTTCCTTGTAGCTTGTCATGCTAACGGGAGTTCAGCTATTGCTATAACAAGGATAGTGTTTCTGACAGATCCCCCGCACACACAATCCTGAAATCTTGACCCCTGCGAAGTCAGTAGGTGTCTGTCATTAAGTTAAGTGGGGACGCGACTCCGTCAGAAGGTGCTAATGTTTCTTTTTTCATTCCCCACACACGCGCATATGCGCCCCTTCCTTCAGAAATACTCAAATCTCAACAAAACCACTCTTTTCCAGATCAGTCACGCATAGAGTACTGAGAGCAAGAAGTGTCCTTCAGCAACCTGCTTTTTATGTAGGGCTTACAGAAATAGGGCAGCCTAGTCTTTTCAGAGAGCAGCACATACATCCCGCCAAGGTTTGCTGAAGGGCTTCTCAGGTGGCCAAAGAAAACTCCTAAACAAGCTGCAGTGCCCTCTGCCAGGTGGGGCAGGTGATGTGCAGAGATAAATTAGGACTTCAGCATAACAAGTGCATTACAGGACTGGACCACTTGCAAGAGAGAGTTCGTCATCAGACTCTGTTAATCCAAATGTCCTGTCCATGGTGCATCATATCTGCTAGTAGAATCACTCTTCCTCCTTCTCAAAACATAGAGACCAACCCAGGTGATGACAAACACATAAGATTGCCAACGGGCAGAAAAGCAGCTACAATACCAGACCCCAAATCCACAGGGCACAAAGCTAACTCAGGGGAATGAAGAGTATCTAGAAGACTTGTGAGTTAGGTTTGTAGTTTGACAGGTCTCTTTGGCTGCTCCAAGAAGTGCCCAATTCCCTTGCGCCTTTCCACCCCACTGAAGAAAACTATGCATTGGCTCTCCCTACCAGGGCTCTGGCTCGTTCCAGGACCTGCTGTTCCTCCAAGTAGCACTTGGCATGCTCTTAGCACCACCAGTGCTGGCTTTCTCAACAGATCCTCTGGGCAGGACCACAACACGAACAGAAAAGGTCACTCCATTTACTGAAACATGCATTTTGCATGTTGGCTCTGTCAGGACCATCACTAGGAACCAGCTAAATAAGACACTAAAGCACCTGCCACCACAGCAGAGAAGCACAGGTAAACTTCTGCTCGTCGTACCTGCACTTATGCTTTGAATCAGCCTTGCATAAAAGCAGCATGCAGAAAAAGTGCCTATTGTTCAGGCTGTGCTGCAATCAGCAGTTCTGAAGGATTTTAAATCAGTGGAGGAACAGAGGGACGGTTTTATTCCTGTCGTTTCCATGCTGAGGGATGCCAGAATGGCCATTCCAGAGCTGTAGTCAAAGTGGATTACAAATTTTAAAAACTACTCTGAAGTCAGCAACACCAGTTGAGCTAGAGACTGCAGCCCTGTAAAGCTGCTTTTCAGACTTACAAAGCATTGCTCATACCAGAGGAAGATGATACCAAAAAGCACAGCATTTGTGTTCGCCAGATTCCAGGAGTAGCCCTTATTATTGACACCACAGACGTTATTATGGAAACCATATAGAGAGATGGCTTAAGCGTTACTGATTCCAAGAGTAAGGCAATGACTGATCCAAAGAGCTTCCTGTGAGCTCAGATCAGGTCCCAAGTAGCTTCCCGGTGAAGTGCTAATCTTCATTTTTCAAAACTAAAATTAAGCCTGCATCTTCCCATGCTTAGGCAGCATGGCAGGTGAATGAGTTTTTCTCCCCATCCCTAAAAGGAATGTGTTTCCAGGTTATTGTATTTGACACCAAATCTGATCCTCAGCTTTTTGAAGTCAAAGGGAAGTTTTCCTTTACTTACAAACTCTGTGTTGTATCAGTTCTAATAAAGAAGAGCCGAACCAGGCAACTGGTTTTATCATTCTGTACCTTTCCAACAGTATGACACAATAGTATCACACTAGAGGTTATCACCAAACATGTCAGATAACATGAGGGGAGGAATCTCTCACTGTAAACTTATTACTCCTCCAAATGCAAGGCACATCTATTTTTATAAAGCAACATGTTTCCAATAAATTTAAAAACACCAACCCATTTTTCTCTTCACTTGCCAGAAAATCAATTTAAAAACACAGCAGTACCCGGTCTGCTAGTGAGCAGACCAGGATCCCGTGCTGTTCCTTCTCTGAACCCTTGGAGTTTTTCATCATCCACAAAGCACACCCCATAGAGGAGTTCAATCCATCTATAATAGACTGGCTTTGTTAACACAAACCAGGGATTCACAAAAGCTGCCAGTTTTTCTCTAGACATGGTCCCAAAGCACATGTTTTTGACAGCAATGTCTTGAGTGATTTAATTTTCCGATTTCAAATTCCAATCTCATCATTCACTCTATCTCTTTTGGAGATATTTCCCCATCACCATTGCCCATTTTTGTCTTCACTTGCAAACAGAAATTAAACTTACACAATAGGTGCCACTTATTGATGTGTGTACATCCATAGCTCCCCAAAAGTTTTGAACCCCTCAATTGATTTGTCACAGGAGCAAAGTATCTCAAACAATACGAAGATCTCTATAGTTACAACAGAGAAGAAAGAGCCCAGCACAGTTCTTCCTTTCTTATTAGGCACCAGGAAACAGAGAGATGCCCTGATCTTGAGGAATATGAAAAAAACATTTCCTAAACTGTGAGAAAATTCACCTGTCGTATTCTCCAGTGAAGTACTGCACACAGCACAGAAGTCGTTAAGGTTAGTCCTAAGGAGCGGCAGGGGAACCTACCCTTCTTTCCATCTTTTGTTGCTATTATACTTCTTTACCTGCAGTACTTTGATCCACACAGAATTGCACAGGAACACCACCGATAATATCAATGTGCATCAATTTGAATCTTCGCTGTGTTTGGAGAAAGGAAGAAAACTCAGCTCCTAGATGACAGAAGTATCAACATGACTGCCTGCATGTTAACCAGCCCGTGCTTAGCTGGGTTCAGTCCTGCCACGGGGCTGTCTTAAACCCCAGAGCTTCTCCACTCTTAGATCACAACCTACATTAAAGGAAAATGGTTCTCTCCTTCTTGTGGATCATTGATTTTTTTTTCTCAGTTCTGATGCCAACCAGAATGCAGACTGTGCAGGCAGAGTAACCTGTGTAAGATAAAACCCAACACTAACTGGGATAGGCACCTAAACCCAGAGATCTTCATCAGTCCCACTGGTAATCTGACTTCCCTTTGAAATCCCTTTGGCTAATTTGAGACTTAGCCAAACTGATATTTAGTTCTAACACAGAAAGGGGGACAACTTCACCACAAGTCAGTAAGATGTGCCACTCAAAATAATCTTGTAGGTCAATATTTCCCCTTAATGCCATTTTGAAGAAACGAGGTGTTGGGTGGCAGGAAGCACTAAGGAGGATGATGTGTTTTGCTGTAGATCACACTGCATGACTACAAGCAGCACAGGGAAGGCAAACACTACTCAGCACTGCTCTCAGTCTAAGAGTGAAAGGCCATCAGATGAACCTTGCTGGCATCCCTCTCTAAAGCAAACAAACAGAAGCAGTTCTCAAAGCAGCTTAAAAATTAAGCTGTGTAATGTCCTGCCAGTGGAGCTACAGACATCAGAAGGATGCACAGAGTTCAAAAAGCTTCTGGGAAATGTCACGGAAGGAAAATCCACCCTGAACTGTTAAATATAAAGATATCACTGGTGGCTAAAGGGCAGTAAGGAAGGACTATGACAAGTTTCCCCTGAGAACCTGCTCCCAGAGACAGGATGGTGAGATACACAAAACTTTGGTCCAGTACAGTCACAGTCCTCTCCTTTCCTTGGCTTTTCATTTTTAAGTTTCCAAATTTTTCCTAGCTGGATATGGAGGATATGGGAACACACACTCAGCTGCTGACTAGGCAACAGGGCATCCTACATTTGCCAACACATCGATGATCTCAAGCTCCTGAGAAGGAAATTCAGGGCTGGGTTTAAAGGTGCCCCCTACAAGCAGCCAGAAGGAACAATGTGCCCAAATATCATTCCACATCCTGGTGCCAGCCACTGAGATCTTGCTGCTTGCTGGTGATGTTCACAAACCACAGTGATGTTCTCTAACATAAGCAAGGATCATCATCATTATAAGGAGCATTATGTCAAAGAAAGGTAATTTTGGGTCTGTCTAGGCTCATAAGTTGCTCTTCACTGTTCCAGCAGCAGCCTGAATAAAAAAAAATACAATTGCTCCTATCTCCCACTGGTTTAATTGCTACTCTGACCCTATGTCAGTGGAATAGAATATCAGAACTGAACCATGCACTTTTCCCAGCTAAATCAGGCAGGTTGGAGCTGGGAAAGGCAGTGAATTTATCTTGACAAACAAACAAAAGACCACAGAAACTTCCAGAGAGAGCCAGGCAGCCTGGCTATAAGAGGGGTGTCCCTGGCAGGGACTGTGGTGCACTAAAGCCACACTCCCTTCCCATACTCTGCAGCACAAACATCAAGACAGACACAGTGTCTTGAGGATGATCTACCTCACGTCAAGTTTATGAAATGTGGTGGTGTGGACATGTACACAGCAGAGTTCCTACAGGGGTTAACTCATACCCAGGTTTTGAGAGGAGACAGGATGTTTGCTTTCTACGGTCAAACCACATTATCACGAGCCAAGTGGGCCCTGAGAGTCTTGCCGTTAATCTTTCAGCATAAAGCACCGAAAGCACTTTCGGCATGAAGTACCTTGCTTTCCCTGTGATAACCTGGCTTTTCAAACGCGTTGTCTCCCATCCCAAGGAGGGAGACAGGGTTTATTTTTCTAAGGAGTTGTACAACAAAACCAGTGCCCCTTTCCTGTTTGATCTTGCTCAAATATTTATGACATTCATGAGTAAAAGCACATATCCATGGTGGAAGTTATTTTGATTTCCACAGTGAGAGATTTGGGAGCATCAGATGCAGGAGATACCTTCCACGTCTGGCAACTTTTTCTCTTTAATACAACCACAGCGTGTTCAAGTCCACTCTCTTAATAAATCTTATTTGCATTTAAGGTATTTCAGGTTGAACGTGAAATAATTTTCACTGTACTTCTGCTTTAATATTATACCTAAACGTCTCAAACCTAAACACATTACCCTTGGAATATAATTTTTTTATGCTATTGTGAAATAAAAGCAAATTGATCTAGGATTAAGCTATCAGCCTACTTTTCTCTTAAAGTTTTAATTATGAGTTCATTGATTTTTCTATAATGGTACAGGACTGTACAATAAAGAGGTTTTCAAGCAACACACTCCTGGTATTTGCAGCACCAGAAAGCAGTGCAATGTGATGGGTGGTCCATTATGCCAAGTCAAAATTATTATATGAAGTTATTTGTTACATGAAATATTTAAAATAGAGTCAAGTGAAAGACAGGCAAGAGTGAAAAAGATCGTTTTGTGAGCTAAAACCTGTCAAAAAGTTTAGGCCCAGGTCATCTTCCATGTCTCACCAAACCTAAACCATCTGTCCTCAGTTTCAGAACCACCCACATTGCTGTTCCTCTTATCTCAGATTAGTCAGAAACTCAGAACTACCCAGAAGCCAGTCTACAGTGGTTATGATTTCAAATCCCAGTCCCTCTTACACCTTCCAGCATGCTCCCTCCTACATCCATAACAGAAGCTCTCTGTTAGCACCTCTGCTCAGTCCATCGAGATTTTGAGGTAGGAATGTCTTTCTGCGAAAAACTGAGCCAAGTTAAAGTTCTGCCAGGGACCTTTGCACTACTTTGCATCTTACACTACTTAGGATACAAACTAGTTCAAGGTCTGCTCATGTGAGTCAGTATCAGGCTCCTAATGGACAACCATCATTTGACCCATCAAATAAGAAGGGGATCAAAGGGGCTGCAGCTGCTTCCTGTACTATTTCCAAGCCTAGCACCAAGCTTCTCAAACTTTGTGACTTAAAAGCGGAAACCTTTCCAGGCAGAATCGAGACGGGCTTTGGGGTGATCTAGCACGTGCTGGGAATGTTTATAATAGCACACAGGAACATTTATTCCTAGTGCATCTCCCATCTCAGAAGTATTATACGTGGTCTATATAACGAGCAGCTGAGAAGAGAGACAGAGTCTTGAGGATTTGTACAGAATAGAACAGAAACCTGAGTCAAACCAAGATCCAGGGGTTGCTATTGAATAAACAAAATAAACCCTGGGCTTTACCTCCTGAAGCCAGGTGAGTGGTGAGTGTGGAAGAGGTGGATGAGCTCTTTGATGACTTAATTTATGCAGATAAACTCATTGTCTCCCACCATGCTGAAATGTCTGTGCTGCTTCAAAATAATAATAAATTGTTCGTTTGAGAAACCATCAAATTGAGCGTGACACTGCTCACCCCTCAACGATTTTGGAGAATACATGTGTTATGGAAAACAGCTTGTTTTGCTGAGCTATTCATTTATTCTCCTTCTGGTCACAGTGCAGGCAGCATTAATCACTGCTCCTCTAGGAACCACAGCACTACATGTTCCAAAATTAATACAACCCTCAGGCCTGGCTCAGCTGAACGTTTCTCCAAATACACATTCAATCCCAATTCAGACACAATCTGGAAAGACAAAGCCAGTGGAAGAGGTGAAGTTGGTTGCCTTCAGTTGCATCAGTTGGATGCCTTCAGGGAACGACTAAGAAGAGGGCACTGACTGACAGAAGTGTGTTTTAGAACAGCCACCACAGAGGATCTGGGATGTCTTCAGTCAGTGAAAAGCAAGAAGAGCAGAAAGAACTGTACAATCGACTAAGGTTCCAAATCTTTCATACTGGTAACCGGGCACAGACTACAAACCAATAAGCAAAACAAAGTCACTCCAGCACAGAAGAAAAAAAATAAGTCCAGTACCGAAGAATTGTGACCTAAGCAAGCATCCTCACCTCTGCAGACCAGCATAGCCAGGACAGATGTCAGACAGTCTCAGCACACAGTCAGTAGCACTCCACAAGACAAGGGCAGGATTCAGTCAACCTACATACTTGCACGCTGCACCCTGGCAGCTGCCTGAGAACACAGCAGTGTCCAGACATAGTACTGATGCCAGCAGGGGCAAATGTCGAGGTCTGCAACGATTCTGAGTACATATCCTATGAGTCCTGTGACGACTGCCTCTTAACTGCTATGGGAACATGTTTTCTCTTGATCTGAGTACAACAAGAGCGTGTTACGTGCACAGTCCATGTCTGTTTAACCACAGCCTACCAGAGACAAATCACAGCAGACACAAAGACTCAGTATGTGAAGAGCTTTTATTACCAGCGCCCACATCAGCTTTTTGTGAGATTTCTGCCTTACTTTCTGGCAATTTCCTATTTGGCAGTGGTAGGGGTGGATCATAAATCTGCTAGTTCTCATCAACACTGGCACCCCTGCAATAGCCTCAGGTTTGGAAGTCCTCCTCCCATTAGGAGACGAACCCTTCATGAAATATTAAAGTGCTTGCTTACTGCATGCACAGTCCCCTCCCATGAGAAGGAAAAGTGTTTTCACCATTCATATCCTGGTATCTTTCAAAGCAACATATTCATAGAAAAATAAAGCATCACTACTGAGCTCGCCTTCATTTAGGTTCCAGAAACTCCTTTCCTATTCTAGGTCCCATCAGCAGGAACAAATGTAGGAGAGACAGGTGCGATTCAGTCTCACCTTCTCAAGAAGGTTTAGCCTTGAAGAGAAGGAATAAGCTAAGAGAAGAGTCAGAGCACACAAGACTGATTGCTGTCATCTGAACATCATAGAGAAACCTACTCTCTTCAGACATCATTCAGCAGACGCTAGTACACCTCATGGGACAGGCACATCCCCTCACTGATCCAGCCAGGAAATGAACAGCCTCTGTCCATGAAACAGCTCTCAGCTGCACGTGGTGGCGGGTCTGTTTAAATTGGCAATTTCACCAGCAGAAGCATCTGAGCACTATGGCTTTAGCCAGCATAAGCACACAACTTAAGGCTGCATTTTACTTCTTCTGTCCATGACCAGCAGAGGAGCGCAATCACCTCTCAGGTGCTGGTTGCCAGCACTGTGCTCTGCCCTCCCCAGGGCGAGCAAATGGCACGGCAGTGTTCAAATACTACAGCTGCATTTTGGACGTCATAAAACGTCCTGACTCACATCCCTACAGGTACCGGACTCCTCAGATACCCTCTTAAAATACACAAGCACTTCTGGCGAGTAATTTTTGACTCACTGGTATTTCTGAAAGTGCCAGAACACAATCTCTGGACAGGTATGTGAATTTTGTTTTTTTCCTTTGTGAAAATAAAGGAGCGTGGGAAGGCTGCTTTCTATACAAGAAACCTAGTTTTCTATTAAAGGCATTTTCTATCAAAATCAATTTTTGCAGGAATATCTGAACAGGTTTTATAGTAACACAACAGCCTCCTGCCAGTAACTTCCTACCTTTGCATTTATAGTGGTGCTTTGTCTGAGTTTTCTCCAGTACTGACCATGTATCCAGCTTCCAAACCTTGAAGCCAAAGACTTAAGGCAAAATGTCCGCAGCACGCAGAGTGGGCATTTTGAGAAGCTTTCTGCAGTTGTCACTTTCATAGTGGCTATTTTCTAACATTTGTACCCACATTTGGTACAAACGTAACGTTAGAGGTCAAGTCAGATTAAAAATAACCCCTTACCTTCCTAGAAAGGTATTTTTACCTGGATCATTTCTGCTAACACAGCATAGCTTCAAAAGACCATAAAGCTACAACTGAGGGAGGAAGAAGAAGCAGCGTGGAAGACAAGAAGATCTTAAGCTGGCTCAAATCTTCACAAGAACTAAGAATCTCCAGAATTTTCACTTGACTTTGCAAAATAATTTATTTTGCACAACTTGAGTTGTCCAAAGAAAACAAGATTGGGAAAAAATAAATGTATTGAACTTCCAGAAGCATCCTTCTACCCACGTTCCTGTTTGACAGGAGAACAGTGTTTCTGTTTACTACCATTAAAATTCAATCTGAACACATTTAATATTAAAGATCACTCCTAAATTGCCTCCAGGCAATTTTTACCTCCGCACTTATGCCAAGCAGCAGGCAGCAGAGTTACTTTCCCAGCTCTCAGGGGTCTCACTGGACAGCTGATTTGCATCTTCACTATGATAGAGTTAATATCAGCAAGCTGAAGATTCAGAGATACCATTTCTTTATATAAGCACTAAGATCATCTTTGTCAAGACTGTAACTGAGTCACGTAATCAATTTCTGCTGAAAGAAGTGTGTGACACAAGATACCTGGCATCTCATGGCCACTTCTAGGAGGCATAGCTTTGAGTAAAGTTCCAAGAGATATAAGAGATCCATCCATGCACAGAATCAAACCTTCTTCTCTCTTACCTCAGGCACAACTCTGTTGTAAAATAGGCTGAAACATAAATCTAAAGCCTCTAATAAGAAAAGCACTTGCTGGCAGTACGTGGAAACGAGACTAGTGAACAACACTATGGCTTCCAAATCTCAGACAAGAGGGAAACTGTTCTTTGGCTCATTTTTTCTTGTAGCTGAGGCAAAACACTCAATTTTTCAAGGTGTCACTTGCAGTAGGCTTCATAGTAAATAAATATATATAATAAATAATATAAAAATGAAGAAACATGAAAATATAAAGAAAAATGCACAGAGCATTGGGCTGTAGTATCTTCTCCCCTGTTGCTGAAAGACCCTCTACTTGTTCCGTGCTATAATCTTTGCTTGGATGCCAAAGCAGGGCTACGTCAAAAAATAAGTTACTGGTTTTTCATGGCTTTCTAATTTTTATCTCAAGTGGTGCTGAATTAGTAGTTAGAGTGAAACATTCAATTAAGTGGACTTCAATACTTTGCTGCCAAACCCCATTAAGTGCTTCACAACGCTGCAGATTTCAGCAGCATGTGTGTGGTGTGGGCAGTGGCAAAGGTCTCTTGTCTGCAGGTGGCTATACAATACAATTTTGCACAGCACCCTAGGAACTGGACGTGGAGAAATGAAAAAAATGCAAATTGCTTGAAGGAGCAGCTAAATGGAGATAGAAGAGGTGGACAGATAGAGGAGAAAGACACAAGAATTCACTGCAGGCTGTACAGCACAGTTCTCCACCACAGCAACCCTGGAGAACATTTTCCCTATGCACATTCACCTTATTTAATGCCATGAACACACGGCGCATTCTCCAGAGAGCTCAGCATGTGAACCCATGCCACCTGCCAAAACTGGCTGGAGACTTTCAGATGGTAGACACTTCTGTCAGAAAACTGCTCCTACACAAGGATCAAGAGTGTGACGCAGGGTTGTGTTAATGCCACCAAAGCTTTGACAGGCAGCAGGCAGCTTCCTCAAAAGCTCAGCTAGCCAGAAGCCCTCCTACAGACAAGGACAGTCCAGGCAGCCTACCCACCAAGAACACAGCTGACGCAGGACAGCCAAACATCTGAGAGTTTCCGAAAATATTCTGGAGGAAGCAAGAAGTTCTATGAAGTGAGCTGCATCTTTGTCTTACCCCGAATTCTTTTTCTTTTGAGAAAAAGTACATTCATTTTCCTACCAAATACTAAAGCTGGCCTTAGGCTGAGGTTTTCCAAAGTCTCTTAAAGTATTTCATAGAATCACAGAATGCAGTGGCTGTAAGGGACCTCTGCGGATCATCTGGTCCAACACCCCTGCAGAGCAAGATCACCTGTAGCAGATCACACAGGAACATATCCAGGCAGGTTTTAAATGTCTCCAGAGAAGGAGACTCCACAATTACTCTGGGTAGCCTGTTCCAGTGCTCTGTTAGAATATTTGGCCACTTAATTCACACAGCAATATCTCAAGGGGCTTTCAGGGGCTCAGCTGGTCCGTGCAAATATTCAGAGGCAAGCCCACGTATTTGTATCGCTAGAAAAGTTAAAGGCAATTCCTCCAGAGCAAGACCCTGTTGCCAGCAAATACTGTCCCATAAGCAACAAGCAGAGAGCAGCCTATCCCTCGTTAGGTGTTAGTCTACTCCAAACAAAATATTTCTCAGAGGAATAAGAACACAGATTTCAAGGTTTGGGTTCAACTGAGTAAAATTTAAATGGGTGAAGAAAAGTTAGTTGTCCAGAATTTTTTGTTGTGAATGAAGAATTAAAAACTTCTGCAGTTCAACACATCTGACTGACTTTGGGTAGCTGTCACGGAATGAAATAAATCACCTCTTGAAAACATCCATTTTTCTCCCACAACTTTGAAGAAAGTCTCGACAAGTCAGACCAGCTGCTTGCAGTACGGAGATCTACTATTTGAAGTTGATGAATATCAGCTCAAAATGTCATCCCAACCCCAGGCATTGCTCTTCAGTACTGGAGGTGAAAACTGTACTCACAAAGATGAGAGAGCATCTGTTAGCTTGCAGCCTGCAGCCAAAGGACACTTCCAGCCAACTGTAGTTGTAATTTCTAGTAACAAAGCAGGCAAACAATCTCGAGTGTCAGCTTATTTCTCTATGAAGTTTACGAGTCGTGGGCTTGCAGATAAGATATAGGGTAAGGTGAACTTTTACTCAGGTTCAACACTGTTCATGTTTTGTTCTCTCAAGAGACACTGATCTTTACTGCTGCTTCCAGAAGAACCCTATGACTTTTTAAAGTCTTATAGAGTGGCAAAATTCTTGCACCTGGCAAAGAAAACCCCATTTAAGATAGATGCTATGTCCTGCATAAGGGACACAGTAAGACCCATCGAGGGATGACTGCTATTAATCTGCTGCCAAATCAAATGAGGATGTGAGACAGTTGAGGTGAGTGCATCACGTGGCCTAAACCAGCAGTGCTAAGACTGGGTGCACAAGGACTCAAAACCCTTAAAATCACTGTCTCAAGCTGCTTCTGTGGCCAGCAGAATTCTCAAAACCTCTGTCTTCTTGATAAAGTCAGGCATCCTACCTAAACCTCAGCCTTTTGACCCTTCTATCACATTCCCTACCCTTACACTCTTGTGGTAAGGGTCCACAGCCCTCTGGGAAGAGAAGTTGGACCAAGCAAAGGATGCTGCGTAGGAGCAGGTCGAAGCACATGGCAAGGACCTGCACTCAGGAAGCCCCGCTGATCATAAGCCTAGGAGCACGAGCTCATGTGTGGCACTTATGTTTATAAGCAGAAAAACCTCTTAAACACCCAACTCCAAAGCAGGGAAACCTCTTTTCTACTGCACGTGTCAACTCCAGAAAATTAAAAGCAGCCATGTAGTAGATGCTTCCAGATTTTTGTTATGTAGATTTTGTTACATTTTTAATGCGAAAGCTGAAAAACTCCAAGAACTTCCCCAGCAATGGCCTTGTTGCAAGAAAGCCATATGCTTAAAACACTATTGATTTAACCTCCGAGGGAGCTATACATCAAAGAGAGCTGACACTCCTAACTCACTGCCAAATTGAAATGAAACTCAGCAAGCCACTTAAAGATAGAAGCGCAAGGGCAGTGGGCTCCAGAGGAGTTCCTTAGCCTCTAACAGGGCCCAAGTCTCCACAAGACACAACCCTGGAGAAGAAAGAAAAACTCAAAGGGTACCCAACTGTTACACACATACGTGTAAGTACTTAAACCTGGAGACTTGTCCGTTTGCTTGTTTGATTTTCATCATTGCCCAAAGACCATACAAGGGGACATCAACACAGGCTCTGAATGCTTCAGCAGTTACCAAAAAAAAATTAAAAATCAACACTGACATACAGCCAGCTTCCATCAAAATAGAAAAGTTTTCTCTGTAAATACAATTTAAGGCCATGAGGAGGAAGATATTCACTGCCTGTTGTAATTTAAGCACCATAGGGAAGTGTATCCCACCCTAAGGACCTCGGGCATCATGCTTCTGGCAAGACGCAGGTGTACAGATTTCTCCAAAGCACCCGCTTAAAAACGAGATTATTAGAAGAAAAATCCCATTTTGAAGTGGTATTTACTATACTCACTATAAAGATGTTAAGTGTACAACAGCAGGAATAACCTTCTCAGTTCACAGAGCTAGAGGAACAAACAGCAGCAGCACCGGTATTTGTTATTCAAGGTCCTGCCCAGGCATTCGTAGTCAATATTTAAAATAATACATTAACCATGCAGATTCCCAAATGTTCCAACATCTTAGATCTTTCAATCCTTTGTCTGGATGTTTTTTTTCTTTTGAATCATAGTTGCTGTTGGATGTTGGGATGTGCATTCTAATTGCTATAAATAAATCATGAGTGATTGGCTCAATGTATTTTTCCATGGCAACTCCTGCGTCACACACAGCTAGGTTTTTGAAAGAGAGCTCTGCTCTTCGAAGGAGAGGCAAGATTCACACTTAGGATGAGCCTCAGATCAGTTTGCACTGTCTATTTGAGTAGGTCACCTATTAGCAACGAAACAGAATCGTTTTAAACTAATTGTAAGTTACTTAGGCACCAAAGCCTGTACGGTGCCGTCCGCCAGCGCAGAAAGCTGCATGGCAAATTCCCGTACAAAATGGTCTGTGTACAAATCCTCTGTGACTTCTTCAAATATGCAGCCTCACACACCAGCACAATCCTGTTCCGTTTCTGTCTCGCATTTTGCTCCTAAGAAACCCGCCTAGTGAAGCTGCCAGCAAGGAAAGGAAAGAGATTGCTTTCCTGAGCTCTATGATCTGGTCTAAACCAGAAACTGAAGTTTGTACATAATCGGTTGGGCCAAGAGGAACATAAAGGAGCTCTATGCGACAGAGATGTCTTGGCCCTAGTGAGGTAAGACAAGCAAAATATGAGTGGTAAAACATATTTCCCTCACTCCAAAAAAGGGGCAGCTTTACATTCCTTAAAGTCACCCATCTGTATTAGAACAGAAAGCTCATTACCTGCAGATTTCCAATGTTTTCTGAAAGTAGCACATGGAACATTCAGCAATTTACAGAACCACAGTAATTTTCCAGCTATGAGGTTAGGTTCATACTTCAGTTTAGAAGTTTTGGTATCTGAAGCCCAGAAACCTGCCACTATTAACTAAAAGAAATCAAGGGTAAAGGTGTGTTTTTAAAACTTCTAAGGGTCTCCAGAGAATCCCATTCATAGCACAAAACAGATTCCACAGCTCAGACACCACACTTCAGATGCAACCCTGAGAAGAAAGGAAATAGTCTTAACTTGACAAAGGAAAAAAACCTGAGTTTATTCCAGTTGGGGTAGGATGAAGCCTTCAAGAGAAACCATTCTCATTAGAATATGTCTGACCAGACTCTGTGAGCACACCTGATCCCAGATATCCTCCACCTTTTGAGCTTCAGCTAGAACCTCCCAAGCACCTAAATTTGCAACCTGACTCTGAACTGGTGTGGCTTGGTCTTACTTTCCATTCATGCAAATTCACACTCTGATATCCTAATGCATCATTAAATAGACTCCAGAGAAACCCATTTTGAAAACTAACTGACAAGTCTCTCTCAATAAAAAAGCTCAAGCTCTTTCTGTTTCCACGGTCTTCAAACCATTTACCCCTGAACAAAGGTTTGGCCAACAGTGATTTCCTCCACATTGTCTGAGCAGTGTATATTTATGACATCCACTGATATTGTACAATATACAGCTTAATCCCCATTTATTCAGCAGTATTCACACTCCCATTGAGTAACCTGCAGGAGACAACACACACCTCTGTTAAACAGAGGTTTAACAGTGGAGTAAAAACTTCAGTGCAAAGAGTCTCTCATTTCCATTTACAGTGAGCGCCAGGAGACCAGAGTAAGTTACCCATGCTGCTTAAAAATTCTGCCTAAACTTTTTGGCAGAAAGAGGCTGAGTTTTTATGCATGTTTGTTTTACTGAGAAAATGTTGAGCCATCTTCTTGATATTTAAGTTTAAACTTTCGCTTTACAATTCCTCACTTGCTAAATCTGTACTTTCCACGTACATCTGTTTTCATCAACTGTTTCCAAAAGGGAAAACCAAAGTTAAATATATACCTCTGAAAAACTGCACTGGACAGCAATGTACACCAGTTCTTGCTGTTATCAGTGAGGGCGGGGGGGGGAAAAGGAAAGGAATTCATTTGATAGGAGAGATTTTTTCATGATATTAACTCATCTGATTTCAAGAAGAACTGAACGCTGAAGTCTCTCAACCGTTCAGTATAAACTATGCCAAATGAACCAAGCAGCTCCAGAGATGGCAAAAAGTGAGATCCTACATGGATTATGTAAAGTCTCTTAATAATTACAAATGATTGTTAACGGTGACAAAGCTATCTGAATAATAACAACGTGGCTCACGTTAATTATCACAGCTCTCCTGCTAAGGTACCTTACTTCTCAGAGCTTCTAGACATAAGGCCAAACGAGAACGGCTTTTACTTCATCATACCAGTAAATCAAAATCACTTTAATTACCCTCCAGTGGGACTCCAAAGGCTTCAAGTCAGCATGGCATGTGCCATATGTTCCTTTCTGTTTGGGCAACGCTGTTAATTAGCAAAGTTGCGGAAATCCTATTTCAAAGTGATAAAGCACAAGCCTCAGCATATGTTTACCTGCACGAAGAAGTAGTTTTAATTGCAGTGAGTATAATTACTGCTGTATTAACAAGGAGGCTTCAAGGTCAAAGTATGAAATGCCTTGGTTACCTCTTCAGCTGGTGTAAATCAGTGTTGCTTCACAAAGCAGCAGTGCTGATTAAGACCACTCCAGGCTGCTTCTGGTTGTGTTGCTCATCATCAAGTGCTTACAGACATATGAAAACCTCAGTATCTAATACACTCCCTGTCATGGACCAGTTTGAAGACAGACAACACAAGACAAGTGTTACCTTTCAAAGCCTGAAGATGCAATCTTTAACCTGGAGCTTCCCTTCTGAAGGCAACAGAAATGTTTTATAAGCCAGAAGATTCCTTTCATGAACACTAGGGAAAGAGTCACTCCCCATAGCTTTAGGGCAGCCAAGTATTGGAGATCGCTTTTTTGCCCTTCTGAAGCCAAGCCGACACCAAAGCTTCCAACTTCATAGCAGTTCAACAGTGTTGAACCTTCCTAATTACCCTCGTCATGTGATTAGTACAGCCTCAACCAGCAAGAAGATAAATCTATTTGACGTGAACTCTACCAGTACTTTTCCAGACAGCTGCAATACGCTGAACAAGTTCAAATTCAGTTTTGAGATTGAGTTTAGAGAGCACCAGGAGACCGGTCAAAGCCCAATAAAACTGTCAAGCTGAACGTGAAGATTGCAAATCAGAACCAACACCACAGCATTTGTTCATGTTATTCTGCAAAGCAAAGGGAAAATGGGAACGAAAAACCCCACCAGCACCTGGAGAAATTTGACACAGTCTTGCCTGGTTTACTTTCTTAATCTCATCCTCAACTACTGCAATAGAGTCTTTGAAATTTTTGCCTAATACCAAAAAAAGGGAAGATACTAAATTGATGGGGGTTAAATAAATAAATAAATGAAATCCTTGCTAATTGCACTGTTATTTCAGTACTGTGGGAAAGAAAGGGGTACTGATAAAAGAAGGGTACCAATGTCTGCATTAATCACTAACACTTGCCAGAGTGACCCCCTTAATTTCTTATCTTTGCAGTCAATCACACCATGAATGCATTCCTCTGCCTTAAGCACCCTCACCTGTAACAGCCACTCACCTGTAAACTTCCTTGAGACCTATCACAGAATCATTGAGGCTAGAAAAGACCTCCACGATTGTCAAGCCCAGCCCATTACCTAACATCACATCAACTAGACCATGGCACTAAGTGCCACATCCAATCTTTTCTTAAGCCCCTCCAGGGACAGAGACTCTACCTGGCAGCCCATTCCGATGTACTTTCCAGTTTTCCAAGTACACGTATCTTGTCCACATCTTCCCTGGGATTTGGCTGCAAGTGTGGCGTTTTAATCAATGTCCACTTACAAACTAACAGAAGTGTGGGGGGGGTGATTTTAGAGATTAGAGAGAAAAAAGATCTTTCAGTACTTTCAAGACACTAATTACCAGTTACAGTATGATTTTAAGAAACACTTGTATCTGCATTTGAGCTTAGTAAGTCCAAATTAACCACCTATGACAATTAAGTTAAATTAATAATTTACACTAAGAGTACCCTGGAACTACGTACCAATGAAGAGTGGGTATTGCACACAGGAACCCTCTTACTCAAAGGGACTTTCAGAGTCATCAGTTTAAAACTGGACTCCTTTAAGTCTGACAGAGACTGGATCATTTGACAAATCTAAGACAGACCCATTTAGAAATAAAATAAAAATTTAATTTAATTAGTCTAAGCTCTTTGAGGTCTAACACAACTATGATACAAGATTCAGGAATTTACTAAGGAAGAGAAACTGCCACTAGTACCTGGTCACAATGAGATCTACAGGTGTTTCCATACTCCAAAATTCCAGGTGACCTATCTATTCCTCACTGTATAAATATTCAGAAATTAAAACATCTTATACAGGTACAAGATTTAGAGGCAGATTTTTCTTAGAGCTACATAGTGATAGGTGAGTAAAAGTTGACACAACATTTAATCCATTTAGACATTGGAGATATAATCGCCTCCACCACCCCACCCACCCATACACAAAATAATGATCTGTGAGGTTAGGGAAACTCTGAAACAAGTTGCCCAAGCTGGAGTTTCCATATTCAAAACTGAGTTTGAGAGGGCCTTGATCAACCAGAAACAAAGTGTGTTTAATTAGAGGAGAAAGCTGGACTTCCAGAGGTCCCTTCCAGACTAAATCACAATTTGCCCTATGATACTGAATGAAGCCCCTACAAGTTCCAACAATTTTTAAAATCTGGTCACAGAACCACAGAATCATCAGGGATTGGAAGGGACCTCGAAAGATCATCTAGTCCAATCCCCCTGTATCCACCCCACACCAACCAACCAACCAACGTTGAAAGAAGTTAAATAGACTACAACATCCAGTGCGGACGCTCACTCCTTCAGACACTTTTAGAGATGACATCATTCCAAGCATGTCAACCAAAACCAAAACTGCAGCACGCGTAATGAAGTCACATTGCAGCAAACAACAAAGGGAAAGAGGAAATGATAAGAGTACCACAAGCAAACAAGGGAAAGCCGAAACATCACAAAGCAGAGAGGCAAGATGCTTCAGAAAAAACACGAACTATACTGCACCTTACCTGCTCCAAGTGTTGTTGAAGATGTGATGTAAAGTCCTTGTAGTAAGCTGGCAAATCCTTGGCATTGCATAAAAGCTTTTTCCAGGTGCTTAGGAAATGGTGCGATGCGAATGTACAGTCATTTTCCCAGGATCCTTGCAGCCTATTCCAAACAAGCAAAAGAAAAATTCATGAGTTCCCCATCCCTTTGTTTTGAAGGCTTTTCTAGCAAGTATTGTTGTAGCAAACATATTTTGACCTGCATTTAAATATGCAGTAACCAACTCACATAGCACCCCTTGTCAATTGTTTTTCAGAGCACTACCAGGAAGATTTTTTTTTAAGCTATTTTTACACACTATATGCAGAATTTTCTCTGTATATTACTCTTTGAAATCACTTCCTGTGTCTGTGGTCAATCCCCACATTTAGTAATCACACTAATCTCTTTATAAGCCTTGCTTTCTGTCATAAGGTGCATGCGTGATTTCTTTATTAAACACAGTCCTTCTAGCCCCTCCAAATACTTCATTTCCAGAAAGAGCAGGTTCTGCTGAGCCATTATGAGTTGCAGTCTTACCTTCATGCTAACCTCCCTGCCTCCACCATGACCCTACAGTAACAACATCCAATTATATATGCCCATCAATTCTCCCATTCTGGGGAAATTGGGTCTTTTAAATTCAGAAGCCTAGCTCTTCCCTTCACCTCCACAGCTTAATATACCAGGTCAAATTTAACACAATTTTACTTCCCAAAAGGCTTTGCTACTTCTTTTCCCCAGTAGCTGCCGTATCCAGGATTGCCTTGTATCCAGTTGTTTTTTCTGTAAGTTCCAGGATCACAAATTTATTGAAATCTTCCATTTTCTACCCAATTATAACCAGATAAAGGAAGCTACTAATTCTGTTAATTTCTTTAGCGATTCAAGAAGAGCATGGGATTGAGTACCTTGCTATATAAAGTGTAGTTCAGGATGTGAAATTCCTTCTCTCTGCAAAGGTCTAGTAATTTCCTAATTAGTTATACAGTCTCACTGAGGTCACAACAAAGGGCACCAGAAGGAATCTTCTCTTCCAGGTTCCTCAGTCTCTCTCCAGATAAACAAGCTGCAGTGATAACCACAGGTGGAGCCTATTGTTGTAGATTAACTTCCTGCACAAGCTTGAGACAAACAGGCTGGGATGAGTGCAGGGCTCTGCTGGTGGTTGTTTACCTGCTCTACGACATTTCCTGTGGTACTCAGAGAAGAACAAGTAATGTGTTGCTCCCAATTTTCTCAGGCAGTATTTCCCCATACGCGCACAAAATAGTTTGCAAGAAAAGTAATCACCAGTTGTCTGCCAGGCAGCTCTCCAGATAATAGGCTTCTTAACACTTTCAAACTCTGAACTACCTCAGACATTGCTGGAAGGTCAGTGTTTAGGCAGTGCTTTTTAGCACTTTGAATAGTAATTGATTACTGTAATGCTGTTGGTTAGATGCCACCATCAAAGACCACCGGATTTATTGCTTTACTAGCACAGCTTTATTCTTAATAGAATATTCTCCTGTTCTTTGAAAAGTCTCAGATTTATACATCACAAGATGGCACACAGCTTGGCTTGGAATGGCAGGATACCTGTCTCCTATTCCTAGCTCTCTTCTTGATCTTTTCTGTGACTTGAGACAAGTTACTTCACTCTGCACTGCTTCTGTCTTCTCTGTTTGTAACCAGGGCATAGACCATGTCCCTGGGAGGTGTCTGTGCAGTGCCTACCACAAACAAGGCTTTCAATCTTAGTATCCATAAAAAGTAGGTGACAAAATGGTACGACATCTCAAATGAAGTGTCACACACCACTGCTTTGCAGAGTATAAAAACTTCAGCACTTACTATAAGGGAAAATAATGACAATCATTAAAAAATAAGGTAAATCTTTCTCCCGTGGAATTCACATTAACAGTACATTTTAAGTGTGTGGTAGTTACCGTGTCAAAAACACAAATAAAATGTTGTATGAGGAATGCACTGGTATGTTATCTTACAGATATGAACACGTGTGAATTTATGTTTATTTCCATTTTTGGATGAACCACAATGCAGTTAGTGTGGGAATCAGACCCGAACCCAACAAAACAGCATGTGTTGATTCTCAGTCTCCATAAATAAGATAGCTGAGTACTAACTTCTGCAGTTAGCAGCAATTAAAAGATACATTTTGTCTATAGAAACATAAAATGTGAAGAGCTTTAATATTTTTGGCTTTTATAGTCACTCTGCAATACATCTACATCAGTCACCACCCACGCAGGCTTTGAAGACTGAAAGTTGATGGCAAGTCTAGCAGAACTTCATGGTGGGAGTTGTGGGTTTCTTTTTTCTATCAAACCTTAAAAGTAGGCTCATAAATGGTAACTTAAAAACATGATTAAATCCCAAGGATATAAAAAATTGGAGCAAACTACTTACCTCCCAAGTTTTTAATCAGCGGATCCAAAATCTAAATAATCCTTAAATGAATATTGGGTAATTTAGTTTTATTTTTTAAAATAAAGATTTCCCTTAGTCCATGTAAGTATTTGGATTGGGAAGCGCTATTGACTTTATAATGGAGGAGGTCAGAACACAGGGACAGTAATTCTCCTTTCTATCTCAGCAGATTTACAAAACCAGCAGAGCAGGGTGATTAAAAATATGGTTCTCATTAGACCTTGGAGAGAGCCCCACATAAAGCAAAGATTGACCTTTCAGCCTACTCTCATTTCTAACCAACTGGGTGGCACTTCATAGACGTTCACCCCATCATTCACAAGACAACCACAAGTCTGCTCAACACAGCACACAGCTTTCAGAAATATTTCCCATCCTGGTGCTTCAGCTTCCAGTGATAGAGAATGCAACAGATGCAGTCACCAATTTTGTTCATTTACACCTGGATAGAAAGCAGCCACATGAGGATTTAATTGTGCAAGTCCTCTCAATAGACCTAAGGAAAAAGAAAAACGAAACTAGAGTACATCAAGGACTTCGTTTTGATTGATCTGAGTATTAGAGCAGGATAAGGATCGGTTCCTTTTCTACATGGACCAGTGCACTCACACAAAATACTGAAGCTTATGCGGCTAAAAAAGATGAGGTCCTAACTAAATTGCCTGCACCTGTATACCATTGGGGCTGGCAAAGATGTAAAATGGGCACTCTTGCTGGCCTGTCTGTGTATCCAAGGCAGAAAATGGGGATTTTAGCAACCAGCCCATTAGTCAGTATTTCCCTCTTGCATATTTCCCTCTCAGAGCAAGTTTGCACAAAGTTTTTATTCTGGGCTCTGACTCAGAAAGAACTAAGCAGACAGCCAGCTCCGTTCTGAAGGATCTGAGCTGATAATGTCACCCACATTAGTGCATTCTGACCCCATAACCGCCACAGACTACAGCAAAAGCTCACAGCTGTGAGGCAGCACTGGGGGATCTTTGATCTTTTCCTTATGGATCTCTTCTCGGGAACACTGTTTAAAAAGCTTCCCTGTGCTCAGTAAGTGGTTAGCCCCTGCCAAAATGCAAAGAAGTCTAATCCCCAAAGGTGGTGGATTGGAGGGGCACAAACACAGGAATGCCCTCTATCTTGAAACAGCTCTGCAACAGCAACAACATTTCCCTCCAGCCTCTCAGACCTGGCCTTCTGTGACTCTCAAAGCACACTTGAAAGCTGGCCTGCAGGTTTGCCCTGAGGGGCTGTTGGGGTTGATATGGTCACAGAGAGCCTTTTCCTCATCTCATGCAGCTGCCCCTGTAAACGACACAGTGTTCAAGACCAAGCCCTGCACTGTGGGCTACCAGTCTGGGGCTTGAGCATGTGGTAGCACCACCTAATAATAATTCTGCCTGTAGGGGTGACTCAAAGGTCAGGAGCCCTTTAGAAGTTCTACTGCAGTGGTACTCAATTGCATAGAGCAAGGGCGGTGCCATGCATCTTGATCCAATAACTACCGACAGATGAAGACTGCAGGATGGAAGTTCTGTAGAACTTAATATAATGAAATTATGAAATTAAATATAACAAGGGCAGTGAAGAGTCTGCATCTGGGCAAGAACAAACCCAGGTACCAGTATAGGTTGGGGAGTGACCTGTTGGAGAGCAGTGTAGGAGAAAGGGATGTGGGGTCTTGGTAATCAGCAAGATGACCATGAGCCAGCAATGGGTATTTATGGTCAAGAAGGCAGATGTCATCCTGGGGTGGATTAGAAGGGCTAATCCCCCTCTACTCTGCCCCGGGGAGACTGCATCTGGAATATTATGTCCAATTCTGGGCCCCTCAGCTCAGGAAGAAGAGAACTGCTGGAAAGGGTCCAGCACACAGTCACAAAGATGATGGAGTTGGACATCTCCCTTGTGAGAAGGCTGAGGAAACTGGGTGTCTTGAGCTTGGAAAAAAGGAGACTGAGGGGTGACCTCATTAATGTTTATAAATATGTGATGAATGGGTTTCAGGAGGATGGAGCCAGCCTCTTCTCAATGTTGTCTAATGATAGGACAAGCAGCAATGTGTGTAAGCTGGAACACAGGAGGTTCCACGTAATTATGAGAAGAAATTTCTTCCCAATGAGAATGATGGAGCACTGGAATGGGCTGCCCGGGGAGGGGTGTGGAATCTCCTTCTCTGCAGATGTTTAAAACTCACCTGGTCATGTTCCTGTGTGACTTGATCTAGGTGATCCTGCTGTGGCAGGAGGATTGGACTACATCATCTTTTGAGGTCTCTTCCAATTCCTAATGTTCTGTGATTCTGTGTGGAAGACCCTCTGAGACCCTATGAGTATCCTGAGCATGTTCCCAGCCTTCCCAGGGGAACACCTAGGGGGGTATGCCAAAGTGTTCATGACACAGGCAGCCTGAGATCTTAGTTTTAGGACAGAGATGGCCCCTTATGACAGAACAGCATGAACTCAAGCTTATAAAAACTTGCTTTGCGCTACACATTATTGCTGCTGTCTCAGAGCTTTTAAAAGAGCAAAACACTAAAGAAGTTAGAACTATTTCTAGCACGAGCCCTTCCCCTGGCACCAAGCACACTGGCGCAGTGGCAGATTCTGAGACCAGTCCAGTCTCTTCCTTTCAGACATGTTCTTCGTGTTCTACCCGGAGGATGTGACTGCTCAAAGGGACTGCACTGTCACGCTTCCCTCCAAGCAGTGCTTCACTAAATCTCTTCCCAACACTGGCCCTGCGGGGAATTTAGCTTAGACTTAGCAAGTGCCTGGGAGTTTTAGATTCTGCTTTCAGTTCTTGACTTTTGTTTTTATGGTGATTTTGGTTTCAAGGTGTATATGTACACCCTCAAAAATACTGCCAGGACATTGTTACAATAATCTTACAGGGATTCATGCTTCAAAAGCTGGGAGGTATCCTTCCTGTACTCCCACATGCTCTGCTTTGAAAGATAAAGGAAGAAACAAGCAAAACACCAGCCACATCCTCTACTGGGTACAAGTTGTATAGGAGAAGTCACAGACTAAAGCAAATGAAATGGCTGGTTATAAACACCTGTATCTTTTATCACTAAACGATTTGAAATAGCCCTTTCATTTGTTGAACTGACCCTTCTTTGTTGTCAAACAAATTAAGTTCATCTGATGCAATAAGGGTTTGCATGGACTTTACCAGTCTGTGCCACACAAAAAGTGTGAGCGTATAGTCTCGCTTTCCGCAGGCTTTGCATAGCAATATGATGTCGGTTTCCCTTTGTAATCTCCAGTATGTTTCCCTGATACTGCAGATGCATTAAATCATCACACTCTGTGTTTGTTTGCAGGGAATAACAAAAAAATTTCAAGCCCTGGTGACTTTGCAGTGCCTCCTTTGTATTTTCAGTGCTTCTGAACCACGAGGTTTTCCTCTACCCTGCTGACTCCCAACAGAATTAACAGGTAACACTTCTAAATTACTTACTTATCAAAGCAGTTAGAAGACGGAGCAAGCAACACGAGCATCTTCTCATCTTTGATATAAGAATGTGGGAGAACGACTCTGCTCCATTCCTCTCTCCAAAAGCCTTCATCATCCTGGGAATGGCTCCAGTTCCAGGTCTGTGTAAGGCAGCTCACTGACAAGCTTCAAGAGAGCAAAAAAAGTAATGAGCAGCCTTCTGGAGCATACAGCACATCAGAAAGTTGATCACAGAACCAAGATGAAATATAGAGATGAAAAATCGGGATGAAATAACATCTTCAGTGGAACCTTGACAAAGTGCGCACAAAGAGGAGTGGAAACCATACGAATGACTATTTTAAAAAATTGAGATTTCTGTCTTTAAAATCTCAGCCTAATAGAATATTTCAAAATGGAAGATAACTTTTGTAGCAGTCGTACTGCAAGAGGAAATCCTGCACACCACACTAAAACCCTAGCAGGTATGAAAAGCTGCGAAGTTTATCCGCTACAGAACAGAAGGACAAGGACAAGGTCATTCACTGTGTGCAAGAGAGAGAACAAGGCTCCAAAATCCCCAAATAAACAGGGGTAGAAAATAATCTCCTTGGCAAAGTTTTGCAGTATTTGAGCATCAGGAAAAAGTCAGGAGTGATATTATTGACTAACCAAGCTGACATTTGGCTACTGGTGTATTTAATTTATTTAATTCTTACAGTTTCTACTGGATGAAAGGACACCACGTTCATCTGCAAGTGATGGCTTGGCACAGCCAGCCAGAGAGTACAGAATATCAGTTGTTTGGAGTTGTTTTTTTCCTGAGAAAGCAAGAACCAGCCTGAAAGTATCTCATTAACCTGTTGTCCTTCATTTTACTTGAATAATTGAGTTTCAGCAGCACCTAGGGTGAAGTTCTGCTACTAAACCGCTTCCACATTCCTTCTGTCTTTCCTTTGGGGAGATGAGTGTGAAAAGGACTCCTAGGAGGACTTGTGTGCTGGATGCTACCAGCAGTGCTGCTCACAACCATGTCAAGCCACAGCATCCGCACAATACAGACTGGTAAATTGGAAGAACAACTTCCTGGGGAAAGGAGCATGCACAGCACAGTGCAATGAGAAAGAGGCTGCAGTACACAGCATCACTGAATTCTTGAGGCTGGAAAAGACTTCTAAGATCATCAGATCCAGCCTATGACTTAACATCACCATAACCTAGATGATGGCACTAAGTGCCACAACCAGTCTGTCCTTAAACAGCTCGGGGGGTGGTGACTCCACCACTGCCTTGGGAAGTCCATTCCAGTGTCTGATCACCCTTTCCAGGAGGAAGGGCTTCCTAACATCCAACCTAAAGCTCCCCTGGTGCAGCTTCAGGCCCTGCTCTCTTGTTCTGTCACTAGTTGCCTGGGAGAAAAGCCCAGCCCCCACCCGTCTACAACTTCCCTTCAGGTAGTTGTAGACAGGGAGAAGGTTCCCCCGAGTCTCCTCTTCTCCAGGTTGAACTCCCCCAGCTCCCTCAGCCTCTCTTCATCAGACTTTCCCTCTAGCCCCTTCACCAGCCTCGTTGCTCCTCTGGACCCGCTGTACCTCAACCTCTTTCTTGAAGTGAGTGGCTCAGAACTGCCCCCAGGACTCAAGGTGAGGACCAGCAAGTGCCCAAGCCTGACCAGGTTTTCCGAACTGGAATAAAACTGTGCAACACCTCTCTGTTTTAGGGCAGAAGCAGCAGAGACAACAGCAGGCAAGCACAAATCTCTCATGGAGAGGTAACACAGATCACTTGGCACCTCATAATGGCAGGATGTCTTTGTAGACATAATTAAGGCCCAAAGGATCCAAATAATCGTATCTGTTTTGTGAGGAAGCTCCAGCTGGGCAGCAATTGTACTCAGTGTCTGTATTTTAGCAGCAGTTCTTTAGGCTGTTCAGTCACAGATAACACAGCGGGTATTTCATGGTAAACTGCTTCAGCCATTCTCCTCGCCCCTGCTTCCCTTTGTCTGCAAGCGGCATACAGGGAGAGTGAGGATCTTTTCTCCACTGTGCTCAAAGGACGTTTGCTGAGGTGCCCATGCACTACCATCGCACTGCTGCAAGGAACTTGAGTGTGCCCTAACCTGTCACATTGAGGTTCAAGATGTGACCTGTGTCAAATGCTGAGGAAAGAAAGACATTTCAGCCACAGGATTAAAAATGCAAGTCTCAGGATCAGATTTATGCTGCAAATATCGAAAGTGTGGTATGCATTTAAGAAATAATGAGAGCTTTGGAGAATTGTGGCGTAAAAGTTGCTAGGTTTACTCTGTGGACTCAGTTACCAAGGATCAGTAACTTATGTGGGAGAATTGATTCCAGTTCTCATCTTTTTATTCATTAGTTTTCTGCTCCAGCTAGCACCTTCCAATTTTTGAAATTAAGGAAACAGGAAATCTTGATCAATTTTCTTATGACTGGCAACTTCATGCCTCTTGGCCCTGTTCTCTTTCCTTAAAAAATCCTCTCTCTTTATGCAAAACAGAGTACCTCCATGACGCCCTCCCCACAAGAAATCTCCTTGCCTGTAAGACACCCTGCACTGAACTCTCCTAACGCCCCTTAATTCATCCTTTGTGCTAACCCTAACTTTGGGAGGGGATGGCATTCTTCATGGGCAGCAGATCAACTGCCTTAGTCCATCCTCCTGCAGATGAGCATCCATGTTATGAGTCATGCATGGCTGTTTCCCACATGAGTACCCAGGGTGCTAGTTCTGTGCTCAGAACTGTCCTGTCCAGCTGATGACCCAAGCTGTGGGGGAGAGGGCAGGTACACAGCAGCCAGCCACATCCCCACAGGTCCTCTGTGCTCACCTGTCTGCAGTCCTTAGGTGTCAGGCTCAGCACCTTTCAGGAAAATTAAATTTACACCCACACACTTCCTCCCTCCCTTCCTTTAGAAATTATTAAAAAAGCTTCATTCCCTGATGATTCACCAACACCTGGGAGCAAGTTTCTGCTCTTTGTTCATCTTGGACTAAAATCTTTTCTTCCCCTTAGCAACCAAACAGCAAGGCTTCGAGATTTAAAAGAAACAAGAATGAGTGTGTAAGCATACGCTCGTTTCCTCAGAGTGCATGAAAGGCTAATTACAGAAATTAAATGCTAATTTCTCAAGATTAATATAGGCAGGCAAAAAGCTCTTGCATTGTTTGCACAAGAGGCTTCTCCAAAAGCTTCTCCCCTTTTGCTCCTCACCTGTAATTTCTACCTTTCTTTCTTGTGCTAGGTTACCCCAGGTCAGGTTTGCAATCGGTGCTGTGGATGCTCCTCTCTGGTCCATCCCATTGCCCACTGGAGACTGCTGGCTGTAGTGTCAGGAATTGGAACTCTGTGACCAGTGGCTTTCCTGGCACCCTGCAAAGAATTTTAAAGGGAAAGAAACACACACAAAAGCAAAATTTTGCAGTCCTGCTCCTTTGCTTGCCAAGAAGCAAAAAAAGCTGAACTCATGCATTCTAGAAATCCATTTTATTTTGTTGTGGCTGTTAATGGGCACTGACTTACACTCTTTACTGTCACATCAGACCACGCTCAGAACACTCCAGTTCAACATACCCCATAAATTGTCTCTTAAAGCATAGTATTGCAAATACCTCCTTAAAATGAGAGACTACTATACATTTATACATACATATATATCAATATGTTTTGTCATATACAATCTCTATCCAGCTCCACTGAGGGTCTCGGCGTACCACAGCCTGACTACAGGACAGATTGAGGAACACATCACATAAATGAATGTAACTTGCATTGCTGAAAATAGAGTATTTGATTTTTTTAAGCCAGTGGACGAGTGAAGCACAGCAATCTACCATCTAACCATGCTGACCAGAAGCCCCTAGAAGGGATGTTAAAGTCATAGAATCACTCAGGTTAGAAAAGACCTTTGAGATCATCTAGTCCAACCACTACTACAAAAGCTGCAAGCCTTCATCACAGCACAAAATCTGCCTTAAACAGGAATAGAGAGGTCTCAAACACATCAGGGCCACCCTCCATTTCATGCCAGTGGGAAAACAAGAAGTGGGATAAATTTAAAGCGTATGCTATGCTGCTCCTAAAGCGCCTCGTTTCTTGATGCACCAATCAGAAAAGTCAGTATTAGGATTGTGCTGATGGTCCTCACCCAGTAAGAGCTACACAACTGTTCCCCTGTGCTTCACCACAGAAAGAATAACAGAACTGCCCTTACTCAAGAGCTGTAATAAGGTAAGGAAATAAAAGGAAGTAATTTGGTATACCTACGTGCACATATTAATTAAAGATAACAAGAATAATTATACTCTTGAGATAGGCAAAGACAGGTCCTCAGAATATCAAGAGGCCTATAAAAAGTTTGGTGAAAGGCACCAAAACCTAAATAAAAGGGGGTGCAATTGTTCCCAGCCACCCACCTCTACTGAGTGTGGGAAGGGACAAGAGTCACAGCAAGAGAAAGTAAATGTCACAGACAGGTAATAGGGACAACCACTGAACACTCTATAAGGTCTCCTCAATAGGGAACACCTGAACTGAGAGGATCCAGCAGTAGGTTTTACTTGCAGGACTCAGACAAAGTTAAGGGTCACTTCACACCTCTCCCTCACCAGTGAGAAATGAGCAGAAAACCTTTGAACAACAATCAGAAAGGGTTAAAATGAGCAAAAATTGAATGGTTTTTTTGTCACATGGATGATGTTTGCATTTCACTTCTTTCAAGAATAGAGCTAAAAATAGAGATTCTCCTACATTCCCACCTAGTTAAAAAGAACTATACGTCTCCCCTGCAGTAACTCTGCAGAAGACTTCATTCTCAAGCTAGACATCAGAACAGGACAATATCATGGACAGTAAAAGGCTTGCATGCAAACATCTTTTGCCTCCAGCATAAACACATGAAACTAAGTAGACCCCAGCTGATAAGCAACACAGCAAGAATAGTTTTATTGAGCTGATATCCTACATATGCCTTTCTACATTAATTGTCCAACAACTGCAGCTGACTCCGTGGGGATCATGAGAAAGCTGACATCATTAAGAAAGGAGAAAGAAGAGGCTCATAAGAAGATGTCCTTTGAGCACCAGCTAGAGAAACATTTCAGCAGTAATTTTAAACTCAACCAGATGCCTACATTGGGTTTAACCCATGAATAACCTATATCAGGATTAAAACAAAACACCTTCATGTTTGATGAAAGCAGCAAACAGTTGCTCAAACTTCTTCCCAGAGCAATGAGATGTGACACAGCTCAATATGAGAGTCTCAGGGACTCCTGATATTGCAGAGCAGACAATTCACCATAGCAGTTTTAAAGCACGCCTTGAGCAATTAAGCTCTGGCTAAATGTACACCCCCTCTTAGACACTTAGACCTCTGGTGTGAGCAAAGGGTGACCAACACTCAGGACACAAACCTGCCATTTCACACAGCTTTAATCAGATTTCAGAATATTTTTATCCTTGGCATCAAATGTGAACACAAGGGGTACAAAGCACCACCACTTTAAACTAGCTGAAATACCAGTGTATGGTGTATAAATCATAGTTTGATTGGAGAATAACCTAAAGCAAACCTCATTTCCCAAAAATGTTGCTGATAAGATCTAAATCTAGAATGAAGACTGCTACCTCTAGCAACAAAAAGGCACCAGTGTATGTTTCAGCTCTTAGCCAATCTCCAGTGAGTAACCAAGAGTGTTCCACTGGAGCCCTTGGATTCTACTAATGGGAAGAACCAAGTGAAAAACACAGCTGACAGGGCTTCAGCAGAATGAGTACAGGCCAGCTGGAGGATCTAAGTAACTTCTTTAATCTTGTTCATGGACTTAGCTAGTACACCACTAATGATTCCCTCAGTTTCCAAGCTCTCTGCTGAGAGTTTTCCTGCATTAGGTCTAAGCATCCATCAGGCATTCCTACAAACCCTACACAGAGGCTGCTCAAATCCAGCAAGTATTTGTCTGAAGCGATGGCTCTGCTGCCACTTCACTAAGAAATATCAGGTGGGGGCCACCGTACTGACATGCAATCCTTTCACATGAGAGACAGCAATCCAAACCATTTTTAAACTTAATGTCTGCATGTTTGCTTTGCCATCCAACAGAAGACTCATGATGTAATTGCTAATAACTGTACATTGTTCAAAAACATCACACACGAGGATTCTCACGCTCAATGGTTCTCTCAGCTCAGATATTTCCAACTAGATGAGCTACACTTGGAGAATAAATTCTGTATTAAAAATATATACACTTGATGTAATTGGTTTCCACAGAACCTGTTTTAAAACGAGGAGGAGAATAATGATATGTCTGATTGCTCAGAGACTGCAAAAACATGTGATTTCTGGTTTTTGCCAGATTACTGAATTGCTTTGCTTTAGATAGTAACTCGGAATCTTTTCTGGCAACAATTCTGCAGCATACTGTACAGATGAGATGTGGCACACATTCCACCATATGGGTTAGAAAAAAGCAGATGTCTAGGGAATATCTTCAACTAAAAATATTATGTCTTATCTGACTAAGAATTGTAAATATTTTAAATGATAGTCAGAATATTTAATTGCACACTTTGAAATACTAGAATTTGAATGCAAAATAAACTGACAATTATCTCTGACATCCTGAAAATGTACTTTCCAGCCCTTTTCTGTGATTGTGTTACAATTAAGATATATTCGATGTGTTAAAAGTTAAAAAAAACAGAGCAGAGATCTTCTGGGCAATCTCCTAGTAAGAGCAAGCCAAGGGAAATTTTAACTTCCTCTAAGGTAGATTTTGGTTGCCTTCTGGAAGACGATTAAAAGACCCGATGACCCAGAAGACCTCTTCCCAGTATTCACAAGCATCTGAACTAAAATTAGTCTTCCTTTGAAGGCAGCTGCAGAATATTTGAGATTCCATGACTTAACACACATCACCCATATGCTAATGTAGCAGAAAAGAAAGATTGTCATGGAGGATATTAGAGTGAGTCACACCAGAAGCTAAAAATCACTGTCAACATGATGGTGCCTCACAGACACTGACTTCTGCCCCTCCAGTGCCTGGGGAGGCACAGCTCAGTAGACATCATACAACTCAAAATTTTTCACGTGCTAAGTGGTGTTTGTGCAAATGAGGATTAGGAATCTTAGTCATTATTTTCTCAGGCAATGATCTGATTTGCATGTGAAAGCAAATGCTTGCAGATAAAGGCATAGGGCCAGATGTATTTGTAGACTTGAAATAAGCAAAAGCAATTGTAAATACTTGTACTATTTCAACAACTCAAAAGAGACATTAAGAAACAAATCGAAATTTAGCACTAGCTGAACTCAACACCTAAATCCCTGCCCTTCCTTCTTTAAGTGCTGTTTGACTTGTTTCCACCAAAGGTGAAATAATATGATCACAGCTGGCCCATGGTAGGGTGGATATTGGAAGGAAGGGGATGCTGTGTTGTCAGAGGGCTGAAACAGTACGACCCAGCATGTCACAACACATCATCTTCTGAAGAAAGGAGATGATGCTCCACATGTCTTCTCTACCAACCTCCCATCTCTCCAGTGAACCACCACAGGCAAACACACCAATAATTTCTTATTTGAGGGTTTTCAGTTTACTTCAATGATCTTAATGGCATTTATTGCTTTTGGGCTCAGAAGCACCAACATTACTTCTCTCATCCGTATTTTATTCTCTTCACAGCTGGGCACAGGAAAACAAAAAAGACTGGCTTTAACTTCCCACCATACTTCCAGATGTGACCTTCTGCTACTTGGCTGTGCGTCCTGCAACTGCGACAGTCGCTGTTATCCTACCCTGCAGCCCACTCTCCTTGTCCACAGATATGCTGCACTGTGGGTTCATGAAAGCATCAAGACAATTGCTGACAATGGGGATATAATTAATCACCACAAACCCTTAGAATATACAGCCAGCAGTTTACAAACCTGTATTCTCTGCCCCAAATTGATGTGTCTATGGCTCAGAAGATGCTCAGAGAAAACAAGTTTGGAAGAGGTACCCTTTGCAACAGTTGTTACTTAAATGTATGGCTCCTTTACCAGTGGAACGAACCAGATGGAGAGTGGTCTCCATGTTACTATT
Organism: Phoeniculus purpureus; assembly: GCA_028565055.1. NCBI lineage: Eukaryota > Metazoa > Chordata > Aves > Bucerotiformes > Phoeniculidae > Phoeniculus > Phoeniculus purpureus. The sequence goes on from JAOXOE010000441.1 coordinate 40,384,761, forward strand.
TGTCCGTGTGGACTGGAAAAAATCCCTACTGAAAAGCTCACTGTTGAGTATCTTCTACCTAGCTCAGCCATACCTAGGTGAATCCATCCAGTCTCACTTCACCTTGCTTCAGTGTAGGATGCTCATCAATTTGATCCTTTTGAGCTCAGAAGTTTCAGACAAGTGACACAACTACTGCTTTAACATGTTATAAAAATACTCTATTAAGTGAAAAAAAAAATATATTAGGTAAAAGAATTTAACAGCTCGTAACTGCAGCTCAAGGCATGCTGTCAAAAAAATGCAGCAGCAGTGCAAAATTTCAAAGTAGTAGCATGACTTGAGGGCAGTAAAACATGGGGTTTAGCACAAAACTCACCTCCTCGGTAGATGGAGAGGTTCCTGTGCCACCTGTGCATTCTGTCCATCAGCTGGAATTCCTCTGGCTTGTTTGCTTTGTAAATTGCGTATTGAAATCTAAAGGTTCAGCTGGTCAGGATTTAACTGAGGACTTTGTGAACAATTTGCTTCCCCTCTTCCTCATTTACCCCACCAGGCAAACAATTTTGGGGGAACCAAAGCACATTTTTCTTCCTAAATTTTATGGAAAAGGCATGCAGTTCCCCACCAGAGAGGTTGAAGCATAAGGCACCGGAAACCTATTCCAGTCCCACTTACTTTGCCCTGCAATAAACAATAAACAAAGTTGGTGAACACTCACATTTTCTTCACCACTCTACACAGAAACTCATACTGCAAAATTTAGAGACTGCCCCACAATTTCATCTTAAAATTCAGAGCAAGCTGGTGAGGCTGGCAGGAGGCAGCTCAGGAACTTAGGAAACAGGCCACTATCATTAACCCAACCAGTAAATGCAAATCCTGGGACTCAACAGCCTCTGCTCCCGCATAAAAGTAGAGCACGCTTTCAGCATTGCTGTGAACCTGCTTGTTCTTCTAACCAGGCAGGGCTGCTTGGGAATGGAGAATGGGATAGCATCCACACGGCAAGCAGCTGTAGGGCGCTCTTTGGTGCTCTAAACAACCGTGCACTTTGCTGGTGTGTTCAGCAACTTGTCACTGGCAGACTAGATTATTTTACCAGGGTAACATCCCAGCTATTCAGTAACACTAAGAAATCCAAGATCAATACTCAGCTGTTGCAAATTTAAAGCCAACGGCACACAGTTCCCTAGGGATACCTCATGATGTTATGCACCAGGCAGGCACTGATGAAAAACAAATTCAATGCTGCAAAAAAAGAAAAAAACCCCAAATTAGGAAATTGCTTTTCCTCCTGCCCTATAGAACATAGATCACTTCTAAAGAAAGAGAAACTGTAAGTACACTTGTTGTTGAACACAGAGCCTTTCCATCAGGTTTAATGAGACACGAACAGGGGAAGAAAAAGTATTTTGAGAAGAAAAGCATAAGACAGAAACGACAGGAAATTAAAAGATAGAAATAATTTCCCATAAAAAATACATGAAATATAAAATAAATAGTGGGTGCCAAAGCTCTTAGGAATCTTGAGGAAGAAAACGAAATCAATGTGATTTCATAATTAGTCCAGTTTTAATGAAATCGTTTCTTACTTGAAAAGACTTTACTATTAAAAGAATTGGTTGTTCCAGAGATTTTTCAGCTACTAAGATTCAGACTGAACTTCTCTGTACCTCATACCCACTGGTTTCGCTGTGCGTAAAACCTAATTCTAGAGGTACCTCAGACCTATTTCTGTGTTGTGTGATGCAACAAGCAACATCATCCTGTAGAGCAAAAACGGGGAATTTGATCTCTTTCGATTTCCACTGCAGATCACTGAGTCATTACTGGTCTATTATGTTTTCAGGGCAGCAAATTAATGTGGTTTAAAGCCATTACATATGAAGTCCAGAAAAACCAGAAAAACAAGTCTGCTGCCTCTGTCATTTCTTATTGTGTTGAAAAATCTGAAAAGGTAACTGAACGAAAGGCAAGCTCAGACTGAAGAAAAGAAAATAGACCACATGTATTGAAGCATTAGGTTCCTGCTTAGCCCTGCTTCTGAGTTTTTCGAGACTTTTCCATGTGGAAAGCTAGAGGTGTGATGCGCTTTGTAACTCAGGTCCTCTGCTGTTAGAGAACCACAAGATCACAGAAGCATGACGCTGGAAGGCATCTCTAGAGACCACCTAACCCAAAAGGGTTGTCTCAAGCAGGTTACCATGTTCAGGTATCGTGTAATTTCAGCAAGTCCCTATGCTAGTCTTTAACCATTTACAATTAAAATGGTTTTAGAATAACTAAAATTAAGAGATCTTAGCACAACGTACCAGCACTTACAATCTCCACTTGAGATTCAGCCATGCAGGGTTTCACTGTTGATCCCTGACATCGTTCCTAACATGCTATGGAACTTCTCTTTGTGTTCACGAGATCTGTTTTGAGCCCAGTGCCTACGGGTGCTGCAGAACCAAGACCTCTCTGCAGAAATAGGTGCCCTTGTCACTGTGTGCCACACAAAAAAAACGTGATCATGGGGGCTGGCCTTTCTCAGCTATAGGAAGATGATAAACTATAAATTCTCAGCTAGGAGAAAGAAGAATATTTCTTCTGGGACATACTATGCTCATATCTCACTGGTTTTCTTGAAACTCTCAGTTTCTCCTTGTGAGGTAAGGTGAGGGTCTCACATTGACTTATTAACTTCTGGATTAAACATCTGTATTTTAAAAGAGACAAAGTGCACTAACTCTCTTGGAAACGAATTAGGCAGCCCTTGAAAAAATTGATAATGCTCTTTAAGAGACTCTTCTGGTCAGAAAGCCAAACACTCTCAGTCAGAAGCACCTACACCTAAACTACTTTTTCACTACACAAGAAGTGATTCACACCACTGGCTTTCATTTCAGTTGTTTGGCAAACTGCAAACTTCCTTTAAAACCCACTTGCTCGGCGAGTTCCTAACAGAACTGCAGCACTGCATAGGAGTAATAAAGGAGTGGCTGAAAATCCTGCCCAAGAGTACCCTGTACCCCTGTGCTGCTCCGTGTGATGGACACAGAATTTGTGTGCAAGCTGTTAATGAAGTGAAAAATCACCTCAAGACTGCCTGCTACAAGCAATCTGAACTTTCTGAATCTCAAATGTGACTTCAAGTCCCAGCATGCTGGGTCATAGAATTAGACCAAAAATCTCCACCCAGGTTTGAGACACCACAGGACTCCTTGGAGCTGGTAGAAAGCTTCTCCTTGCTGTGCAGATAGGAGCAATGTATTTGCCAAATACAGAGGTGTTAATATATTAGTATATGTCAGCATTTGAACTTCAAGTACAGCAGAAGCTTGAAGGTTTGCATAGCCAAAGTGATGACTTTACTCTTAGGTGAACCTTTAGCCTGGCATGTCTGAAGATCTGGTCAATGGTGTAAGGCACACGCATGACTTTGCAGCCTTTGCTGGCTGCAAGTTCTGATTTACTGACTCTCCTTTTCCATACATGAAGCATTAGAGATGCAGGCATGTAAAACATTGCCATTGGGCTAGAAAGAAAGAAGCTTTGATCCCTTTACAATCACATTATCCTCCTTCGGCTAGGAAACTTGTTTCAAAATTTCTGATGAGAATCATGCAAGGAAATTTGTGAATCCTTGCGAATTCCTAAATCACAGAATCACAGAATGGTTTCAGCTGGAAGGGACCATAAAAATCACCCAGTTCTAGCCACCCCAGCAAGGGCAGGGGTAATTGTCATCAGACAAGGTTGTCTAGAGCTCCATCCAACCTACCCTTGAACACTTTCCAGGGAGGGGACAACCACAGGCTCCCTGGGCAACCTATCCCAGTCACCAGGTGCCTTAGGCAGGGTGTAGGAAATATCGTCCCTCCCATCCGCTCAGTGTGCAAATGCTTTGTTACACCACCACAGCTACTGCTTCCCCAGGGCTTTGCTACCCTTTGCATCCCTCAAACCAGTGTAAATGTGGCTTGAACTCTGGTGCCAACACAGCATCCTCAGGCTGCAGGCAGGAGAGAAGCGATGAGGAGTTCTGCTTTCTCCACGGCCACTCATTTTTCTCCTCATTGCAGAAAGAAAGGTATGAAAAGCTTTAATCACCACATCTCAAAACACACCAGTCAGTGCTTTTCTGTGCTTCCAGACAGTAGATTAGTGCAGCCTGGCTGCCAAACATGATTAATAACTCTGCAAGGGCCTTTGTACTGTAGGCACAGTTTGCCAAAACCGGCAGAAATCAGAGGACAGGAGGGTGCACAGCAATGACAGTTGTTTCAGAACCAGATGACTGGTTTTGCGATTAAAGAACATGAAGAAAAGTCAATGACATAAGCTCTCTTCTAGTCCACTCCTCCCCAGGGCCCCATCACCCATCCTTCTTTAAAGTGTTGTTTGGCATTCCCGAGACCGATTTCAGGGCCCTAAATGAACCACTTCCAAAAATAGTAAGAGGAAACTATAATCTTGCAAAGCAAAGTGAGTTAGCTTATTTTCCAGAAACCAGAAGCCCTGTCTGCTTGAAGCCCTGATTGCTCTGCATGGCAAGTCATGAGAAGATAAATGACTTTCTGTATCAGCAAAGACCAAACACGCTGCTGTTCTGGTGCAGAGGCTCAGGCTTCAGAGTGTGTGGAAAGTGACTGAGGAACATGGGGACTGGGGCAAATCACAATTTCTAGATAAGACTATCAAGCCCCAGTTCTAGTTGATGAACAAGTTTGGTACTGCAAGTCTGATCTGTTCCTCAGAGCCATAGAAATTCGTGTAAGCATCAGTACCAGCTTCACTTGGAGGTTCTTCAGAAACATTTTTATTTAGTCTGCAAGCACCAGTTATGCAGGGAACACCCTCTAGTCACACGCACATCTTCATTCCCTACTAAACTCCCTGTAATCAAAACCCTAGCACTCCTTGTCACCCCCAATATGAGTTCATTGTGTCTAACGTGGGAAAAGGACTTGTCCTGTGATGCTGGTCACTCTGTGCCTCCAGGGTATCCAGCAGGAAGGCAGCAATCGCTGCAACAGCTATGAATCACAGAATCATAGAATCATTCACATTGGAAAAGACCCTTGGGATCATCAAGTCCAACCATCAAACCTACACCACAAGTTCACCCCTAAGCCAGATCCCCCAACACTACATCTAAGCGACTTTTAAACACACCAAGGGATGGGGACTCAACCACCACCCTGGACAGCCCATTCCAATGCCTGGCCACTGTCTCGGAAGAATTTTTCCTGATGTCTAATCTAAACCTACCTTGTTGAAGCTTGAAGACATTGTCTCTGGTTCTGTCACTCATTACCGGTGAGAAGAGACCAGCACCAACTGGTTATTCCATAACCTTCCCTGGCATCGAGGTGAGACTGACAGGCCTGTAGTTGCCGGGATCCTCTTTCTGGTTCCTCCTGAAGATAAGCATCAGATCTGCCAGCCTCCATTCCAATGGGACAACCCTGGTTAACCAAGATTATTGAAAGACTATGGAGAGATGCTTAGCAACCACATCTGCCAGCTCCCTCAGTACTCTAGGGTGTAATCCATCTGGACCCATAGATTGAGTCACCATCCCTAGATATCTTTAAGGATCATTTGGATGAGGTATTGAGAGATATGGTTTAGCAGTGAACTTGTAAGGTAGGGTAGAATTTTGGACTCGATGACCCCAGGGGTCTTTTCCAACCAGAGTGATTCTGTGATTCTGTGATTTATGAGCATCCAGCTCATGAAGTCGATTCATAACCATTTCCTCATGGATTATGAAGGGTCTATTTTGTTTCTTATCCCTCTCTTCCATCTCAGGGGGATGTGCACCCAGGGAACTACTAATCTTACTATTAAATACTGAGACAAAGAAGGCATTAAGCACCTCAGCCTTACCATGACCATTGGTCACTGTGTTTCCTTCTGCATCTAACAACACTTTGAGATAATCCCTACTCCTTTTACTGTTAATGTACTTAAAACCTATTTTGTTATCCTTCACCACTGTGGCAAATTTTACTTCACTGCGTGTTTATAGTCCCCATAAGTTGCCTGTCCCCACTTGCAGAGACTATAAACTCTCCTTTTAGTCCTGAGTTCCAGCCAAAGCTCTCTGTTCAGCCAAGATGGTTTCCTACCCCATCATCTTGTCTTACGTGACTTAGGGATGGTCAGCTCCTGCACCTTTCAAATTAATTCTTTAAACTATGCCCAGCCTTCCTGGGCTCCCATGTCCTCCAGAACTCTCTCCCAAGGGACTCTCTTAACCATGTTCCAAAAGACACCAAAGTCTGCCCTCCGGAAGTCCAATGTGGTAGTTCTACTGGCCCTCCTCCTTGCTTCACCAAGAATTGAGAACTGTAGCATTTCATGATTGCTTTGTCCAAGATGGTCTCCAACCATTACACCCCCAACAACATCCTCTTTGTCAACAAGTAGCAGGTCAAGAACAGTGTTTCCTCTTGTTGGCTTCCTAACCAACAGAGTCAGAAAGGCAGCATTGAAATATATACGGTGAAGTGCTTACATATAAGCTCCATCTATAGATAAGATTTGCAGCTTCCTGTCTCTTCTAGCCATCTGCAACAATCACTATCCAGCACAAAACTATTTCAGTGAGAATAATGGGGAAAAAGACAAAAAACAAAGGGCAAGGTCTCCTCCACACTGTAGTTGGTAAATTACCATGTTCTGCCTCAAAGCCCAAACACAACAGAGTTCAGGTAAGCTGGGGTGATATTTGAGAGCTATTCTTTGGGATGGGCACTGACACTTTTTTCTGGAGCCTAAATAACCACAATTAACTCTGCATGATGCTTTGAGGCAGTAGGGAGGGTCTGCTCCATCCATGGAGCATCCCCATCTACTGTTAGAGAGTGGGAAGGGAGCAGCACATCCCCCCCCCACCTCTTTTAAAGGGTACAAGTAATTCTGTTTCTTCTTTGGATCCTGCAGAAGAGGAATCTGCCACCCAGAAGGATGGCCAGCAGCCGCTGTCGAAAGGATGAAGGCGCAATAGTGACCTACAGAGTAATTCAGTTTCTCAGCTCTGCTGGGGCCCTCACCAGAGCTCTACTCCAGAATCTATCATGAAAATAAGTTTCTAGATGCCATTGTTTGAAAAAGCAAAATTTTAGAGCTCCAATTTGCATGCAAGCCAAGAAAAAGCAGTGCTTTTCTACTCTTGCAAACTGCCTCTAAGGGGGATAGCTGATGGCAATGGGTCAGAAGCTGACATACATCTAAATCTTTCGCTGCTGATGATAGCACGAAACCTGCAATAACCAATTAATTTTAGCCAATTTTTTGTAAATACTCATCAAGTTTCAGACATTTCTAGGACAGACAAAATAAAATAAAGTTTCCTTTTACTGAAGTTCCAAAGATATTTCACAATGTGTCTGAATGGAGATCAAGGATTTAAAAATTTTTAGGGTTCTGAAGTCTCCTGAACTCACATTCTTACCTTTGGTCATCTGCTACCTGACAAGGAGAATAAAAAAATCTATCAGATTGAGTACTGCATGGCAAGGCATGAGTTTAACAAGAGGTGATCATAAAATTGAAATTAAGACATTAATAAGCCTGCCTGTCAGAGAAGACGAGGAATGATTCCAGACTAAAAACTTCAACACAGCTTTCTAATTACAGATTATTCTTCATCACAGCAGCATGATGAAAACAGTCTTGATAAAGTTACCTATTCATCAGTTACTGTCACTTCCCCATCACAATAATCCTGCTTCTTACATAGAAAGAGAGAGCTCAGTATCTATCATTGGTGGAGAAATTAGCAGCTTCAGAAACCTGAGGGATATGTTCTGAGAAAGTGAGTTATTCGTCACTATTCTAGGGCCCTTTTTTTATTCTGCATGTGAAGTGGGCTAAAAATTAATAAGACAAGATGACTCCCATGCTGCAGGAGTTAAGCCCCCACTTTAAACAGCATCCAAAGAAACACCATTACTCACACACTTTAAAAGAACTTATCATAGAACCATAGAATCATTAGGGATTGGAAGGGACCTCGAAAGATCATCTAGTCCAATCCCCCTGCCAGAGCAGGATCACCCAGACCAAGTCACACAGGACACATCCGTATTGTTTTCTAGAAGTTCTAAGCACCTACAACACAGGCTTTATAGGATCATAGAATCAGTCAGGGCTGGAAGGGACCACAGGATCTTCCAGTTCCAACCCCCCTGCCATGGGCTGAATTCAAGCTTTTAGTGCTGAGGGATAGCTGAAAGCATCCCCAGAAGATGTCATATCTTCATGTTGATTTAATTTGGAAAAGAATATTTTTCTGTCTGAAGGGATCCACTATTATGCTGAGGTAGCGATAACCACGCACGTGCACACAGCCAGGGCTTGCAAAGGAATGGGAAGAAATCCAAATACTATATTTGCTGTATAGACAGCACTTAACTTATTCCAAATGGGTGTTTGGAGATCTGTGTTTGGAAAACATGAGTGTTTGCTTTCTCCTCTGCCTTATCATGCACTCCTCTCTAAAAAGGAGAAGTTACAAAAAACCTCTAAAAAGGAGAAGTTACAAAAAACCTCTAAAAAGGAGATCTGCATATGGTTATGTCAAGGCTAGATGATGATAAAGACACATGGGCTCCATTCTTCATTCAAGGATGGAAGGTTTAACAAACAGCTTGGTTTGGGACAAAAGAACCACATCATCTACAGAGCTTGATCTGGTTTCTCTCCTCTTGAATTGAGAGTTTCAGTGGAGGGAGATGAATCCTTGTGCACGGTCCGTGAGTCATCTTATGCCAGCATTGGAGTCCAGGTGTTATAAGCTCTTCCTCATCATGGCCTCTTGACCTCTCATGGTTCATCCTTTGCAGCTCACAGCTCTCTATCTTCTTACTGCAAGGCACTTCCCTAGGTCTTGACAGAGCGCCCTAGTCTCTAAATGGTTTCTTCTACTCCAGGAAGACTTCATATACTTCAGGTTCAAAATCCTATCTTCATGCATAGGATCAATCACACCCTCCCTCAGCAAATGGAAATACTGCTGTTGCACAACACACCTGTCAAGTCTCATGTGCTGAGCAGGGCTTTCCCCTAGCAGACTTCTCACTCATTTCTCCTACTATTGTAATTTATTGACTGGTAACTCTGGGCTGGTAGCAGAAGCGTGACATGAAGCCTAGGTGTTCACCTGGAGAGCCAACACACCTACCTCTGTTCCTCAAGTAAATACAAGAAGGGTGTCTTCAGCTCTCTGTCCAAAAGAGCACTTTGAACTGGATCTCTAAGACATTACTAAGTCACTTCGTAGTAGAGAGGATTAGCATGAAAGGAAGGCCACAGCATCAGAAAGCTGGAAAAGGCTTTGATTCCTCAAAAGCTTGTGCAGAGAAAGTCCCAATGAAATTAATTTGTAAAATTAAACACACATGTAAACTTTTGCAGAACTTTGGCCTGAGAGACAGCAAGTGCTCACATAGCCTGGGAGAAGCAAATCCAGCAAAGAGTATCCTACTTTTGAGTCAAAATAAATTTTATTAAACTTACCAACTTCACGTAAAAATTCTTGCAAGTCCATATGTTGTCGAGTTGCTGTGTCTCAACAACTTGTGTTCAAAGCCTGTACCCCCGTGAATTGGCTTGATGGCCTTCAGACCTCCATTTACTGCTGCAAAGATGTAAAAAGAAAAATATAGAATTTAAAATTATTCCTGTACCCTTATGCCTTAAAAGGGATTGTTAAGGGCATCCAAGAAGCTGAGAAAATATTACCCTGTAAATTTTGTTAAACGCTGAGGGAAACTCAGGAGACCAGAAAAGACCAGAAGAACTGCACAGAGGCAATGGCAAGTTCCTAGAAACACAGAGGCTGGAAATCCAAATGAGCAGGTGCTGGGCTAAAATAATCTCATCATCTCTCTCCACTGGCAAGTAGCAAAGGGCAGGGGGAGAATTTCCAAGGTTTCCTGAAAACAGAAATCTTTTTTCCTCAAGTAAGAGGATGAAAAAATCTTGTGTTAGATGAGAAAAGTGGACTTTGCTACCTCCAGCAGCAGCAAACCATGAAAACTAACACAGAAGGTGAAATATCAGAAATTGTCACTCAAAAATAAACAAAAAAAGAAGATCTTGAACCTATAGTGAGCAAAAATTGCCAGCTGCTGAAAGTTAAGATCCTGCAAGGGGACCTCAAAACCACAGAGCCTATCTCAGCGCATTTAGGGCAGCACAGCTTTGACAACCAGACAATACCACTTTAGCAAGAGACAGGCTACAGTGAACGTGGGGACCAGAGAGGAGGGCCCCAAGCATAAGGATGCCTACAGGGGTGTTTGGAAAAATATCATTAAAACCAGACAACAGATGCTTCTAGCACCATGGGAGGTGCCTTACGCAGCATAAAAGTCTCAGCAAGTAGGAGCTGCCTCTCTCACTTACAAAACCTGCACAAAACGAGCCCTTAGCTCTTAAATACTAACCAGCATCAGGTGCCTTGAGTAAGCACATGACCAGTAGAGCAGAAAGGCTTTGTTCTTTGAGGAAAACTGCCTTCCAGATCATTTAAAACATGGCAGAGAACCAGGAGCTGCTGGGATGCAGTGAGCTCCAGGTAAGTGCAGGAGACTGCAGGCAGACAGGTGACGATCTCCGTACTGCAGTGACTGCACAGACTGACTCCTGAGTGGGAGTGCCGTCTTGATAACTCTGCACATTAACCCTAACCACAAACACTCACCAAAGCTAAGCACTTTTACTGACTAATAATGAATTAATTTTGTCTCTCATTCTGAATATTCTCAGGGGGATTCTTAATACTTGTGTAATTTATCAGACACATGCTGCATTTCTTGATGAGCAGCTCAGCCTCTCACGGACAGAAGTTTGGCCCTACACTCCCTTAAGCCCCACTCAGATGACAAACAACCCCCACCCCAGCTAATTCACATGTGAATTATAGTCTGGGGCACAGGTATAAAAAAATCCTTTTACTCCAGCAGCAGCCTCACTTGGTAAAATTTACCACTTAAATGAAAGCGATTTCCACATGGATGAGTGTATTTTACACAGTGTTTCCCTCTCTCCTGAAAGATAGGGAAGAACAGGCAGAGCAATTAGAACTATGAAGAATTTAGTATGAATTAAGTCAGAATCAATAATTCTTGTAATGCTTGTCTTCTTAAACATTTTTGCTGAAGTGTGCTTCTCCTCTAGAACACCGAGCTGCTGCTACAGGCAGTTCACATATGAAAATAATGGCCAAAATGGAGATCGTTTTTATTTTGGAGTAGAGAGAGCTTTTAGGAAGGAAAGAAAATTGGATCAAAACTAGAGGATTATTTTTTCCAGCATCCTGTCTCTGCGAACAGCAGGTACCATCTGGTTCAAAAGATGATGCAATGATGTAAATTCATAAGAATAACTTACCTACAGAGAATTTTTTAAATATCTGTTTGATATATAAGCAGATTCTATCATATTATATCTTTGCCCTGTCCACTGTAATTCTGATGGTCTCTACCAAAGATGTAGTTGTCCAGCAAGACTCAGAAAAAGATTAGGACATTACCTTGTCTGCATCCAGGGATATGTGGAGCTTGATATACAGCGTGCACTGTGTAATCTAAGCAGTGTTCTCAATAACTACAGTATTGTGTCAAACATGATTTCTCTGTAGGTAATGAAAGCCTTGAAAACCAACAGCTACAGCAGCAGAGCAAGATTGTTTTTCTAAATTACCAGAAAGAAAAGGCTTTAGATTGTTATGGATTCTGGGGAGTAATTCACCTTTAGGGAGCTCTGCGGGGCGCATTAAAATTCACAAACCACAGGGCTTGTGGCATTGCAAACATTAATATTTATTGCTATGGGAGCAGCAGCAACGTCATATTCGATTCTGTGATAGTGGCTACTGTGACCTGTGACAATTTCCACTGATGTTAATGGGACCTGGGGCTTCTCTCCCCCACGTAAGAGAAAGGACCAACACAGATCTTCCCATTATTTTCAGGAGGAGTTAGAACAAGGTCTGGACAGGCCCCTAATCATGTTGACATTGAATATTATAATATTAATCTCTTACAAGTCTCTTTAAAGAGAGGCAGATAATGGATTAAGCAGAATAGTCACTACCTTTTCAATGCAGAGCAGGACAGATGAAAGAGCAGGGCAGCTTTAAGAAACTTTCCAGTTCCCATCAAGGCTGACAATGGCAGAAACCAACTGGGGATGTGGCATTCCTGCCACATTGATCCACAAGCCAAGGCAATATGAACTTCTTAGTCCTTCACCCAGCCCACCATACATGCCATGGCAGTGCTCATGGTAGGGGTGTTAGTCCTGGTGGAGCCTAGAGGAAGAAACCCTCCTGAGAGGGACAAGGGCTCCCGTCAACCTCATTACTTCTTCATTTCAAAGAGAGTGAGTTTATGGTGCTCAGCAGCTTGGGCTCAGAATATTTGATTTACTTAATGTGTTTTCACTAATGCATCAAAACACAGAGACATCAGCAACACATTTGTCACCCAGCTGATTAATGTTTTTCTTCTCTTGCCTGATCAGATCATCTTCCTTCTTCTAAAGAACATTGCTCCTCAGCAGTGAGGGGACCACTCCAGCAATCTGGTTTCTGTCCCTTGTGTATATATATCTTTCCTTTCCAAGATCATAAATCACTGCAGCAAGATTTTAGGAGCTTGTAGGCATGCTTCAACTAAACCCTGATCAGTCCAGCTTGTACTACTCAGAAGTTTCAAAACAAAACTTCAACTCCCAGGTAAACTCCACTCAAAGAGGAAAGAAATCTCCCATTTGACAACACGGTAACATCCACCCAAGGTTAGAAAACATTTGTTAAATCCTTTGGGGATAACGTCACTTAATATCAATGGAGAAATCAACTCACTTCACCTATAAACCTGGCCTCAAAAATCACTGTTTTTCCATTTCTTCCATTCAGGATTCTTAACTTATTTTAACTGTGAGTTCACCCCAAATGAGGAAATTTCCATGACCAAGCCACAGCTCATACATGCAACCACTCCTCCATTTTAAACTGCTAGTATGTACCAGCAGCCTGTTGGGGGTGATATTCAGATCACTCAATATTATTTCACTTCCCTGGACAAACTGCATCCGTGTAAATCCAGCTCTACAATAAGCAAATCCTCAGTGACTCTTCAATGGGTGCCACTGCATTACATTGCAGGATCTAAATATAGGACTTGTATTTCCACTCAGATAGTGGCTTCCAGGGGTCACTTTTTCATCACTAATTTCCACAAGAGCCCTCACAGCATTTCCCCACTGGGAAGGTGGCCACTGCTCTGTCACCATGCTGTTGCTCCAAGCCCCAGTGACAGTTCCCTCACTGCTGTCAGCCCCAGCAGTCTCCATCCCTGAGACGACGATGATAAATTCATCTTCACAAACCAACGTGTGTTTTTACTCGTGCAGATCGTTAAGAGAGTACTGAAATTTCACGAGTACTCACATGCATGTAAACACACTGTGAGACTGGAATTTCCTAAAATGCTCTGCTCTTGCATTCGCTTTCTGGAGCCTGCTCAGGCTTTTGGGATTTCCGTTCACTAATGAAGTTGTCTTGCAAAACAGAAACTCTCCCCCAGCTGGTTTTCATTAGCTCTGTTTCACAGGTTTTGTGTCTTGTATGGACAAATACAGCTGCACACGAGCTCTAGTCATACTCCCAGGCAGGAAGAACCTCTGGGCAGTTTTCTCATAGCGCCCAGCAGTAAGTATAGAATCACAGAATCTGTTCTATACTATGACAGCAATCTATGATTCTATGATAGTAAATGTGAATACAGGGCCGGCTTGGAGATCTTTCTGAGAATTCAGGTGTCTGACCAACAGAAGTGTGTGCTCCTCTGAACAGCGCTCCAACCTGTATTTTCACTGTGATCGCGGGAGGAAAAGAGGAGAGTAGATTTTGCAGGAATAAGGATAAGAAGAAAAGGCTAAATTGCAGTAAGTTCCTTGGTGGGACAGGGTTTCTGGGAAGGCTTCACACAGAGGCTACTTTGTAAGCAGTCATGAACTTGGTAGAAAGGGACGTCTCTGGTTACACACCTTACATTTTGTTGGCCTCAGCTTTGCTGGTTTGATCATGATTCTCCTCCTCTGTTCTGGCTAAGCCATTACTGATGTGATAGTGCCGGATCTGTTGAACAATGACACGTTAAGAGGGAAAAACTTCAGACAAATGTTGCATGACAGAAATGATTGATGCTTGCCCAATACTTGGGCAAACTCCCTCTCTAGAGGAATAAAAAGAGCACAGGCTGCCAGAGGTGCTCGTTAAAATATCTGGCCCTTTCTCGATGATGTGGGAATGAAGAATGCATGAAGTTAAAGACCTTCTGACAGCCAAACACTTTTCCCTTACAAGCCAATTTCTAAATGTTCTGCTGTGTCAGCTTCTATTGTATTAAGCAAAAGAATAAAGGGAAAGGCAATGCAGGATGCAAAAAAGAGACACACATGCACATGCACATCCACAAAACCCAGAATCATCACCAGTGAAAAGCCACAGGGGTGTATGGAACCCTTCTCACTGCATCCAGACACTGCTGTCATTCAGTGGATATCCAGCAGATAGTAGTGGCAGTCTGCTTCCATTTGGTAGATGTGAACAAATCAATACAGTTATTAGTGCATAGTATGGCACGTTCATAGACTTGAGAATTTAGATGAGGCAAGTGCTGTAACAGCAAAGTGTTCGTAAGTATCTGGTTTAGGCTCTGCTTAATTTCCGGTTCCTAGAGCATCAATAATAGATATATTGTTTTTTGCATATGGGGCAGTTACTGTTTTATTTTCATTGGAAACTAATCAAAGACAAACTTGCTGTTGTTGTGTCTCCAGGAACGCTTGACTGACTATGCTTTTCTTTCTCCAACAAGATCGGTTCAGTTCTTGCTGACAATGTGGTGATAATTGGAGAAACTAGAACATTAGATGGGGTCCCATCAACTTCTAATTTTTCACTGCTAGTTGCTGTCTCTTTAGGTGACAAACATTCCTGTGCTACACACTCCTCCAATTCTGCAGACACATCCTTTTCAACATTTTTCTTTTGAAATTCTGTTCCAGGACCTTTTCCAGCACTTTTCAAACACATTTTCACGCCTGAAACTTTTACCATTACATCTGTGATCTTAGGTGCAACATAAGCAGCATCTTCTGATCCCTTTCTTGTGGACCATTCACATCTAGGCCTTTTAATCCATTTCTTTGCCTATCTTCTTCTCTAATTTTCTTTATAATTACAATCAATTTTGCTCACAAACCTTCCCTATTCAGTTACTGCCTCTTGACTTTAGACCTCCAGCTCTTTCTTTGGAAGAGAAATATTTATATTATCTCTGCCTGCATCAATTTTGTCTCATGAATATTTAAATTCTATTCCTGAATTGTCTAATTTAGTAGAGTTTTATACTTTGGGGATCTTTATATCCAGTGATTTGACTTTATGCTTGAAATATCGGAGCAGATGCAGGGAACATTTTTAGTAAACCACCTTTTTCTTTGTCAACTTTTAAAGCACCTGCTTCTGGGTTTGACAATTCTGCTGAAGACCCGGTGAATTCTGACATATTTTTGTTCTTCGGCACCATGCTTACCTGCACCTGCACATCCAGCTATATCTGGTTTCGGAGTGTTACTTGAATCCCCGTGCTTTTTGAGGTAATGAAATATCTCCTCCCATCCACGGTAAGCAGAAACCAGAATTCTTTACTTTCCTTTTCCAACTGTAATTTGGGTGGCTGTGTAGTGAAGGTGATTTCAGGAATATTTGGTTCATTTTGCATTTTGGCAGAGGGAATGCCTTACCTGAAGCCTTCCCAGACTATTTTCAACATCATCCTCATCTCTATTTGTTTTCCCTTCCATTTAAGGATGTCCAACTTAACACAGGTTTTCTGTCTTTTAGCATTTATAAATAATCCCCTAGTGGTCT
Organism: Phoeniculus purpureus; assembly: GCA_028565055.1. Classification (NCBI taxonomy): domain Eukaryota; kingdom Metazoa; phylum Chordata; class Aves; order Bucerotiformes; family Phoeniculidae; genus Phoeniculus; species Phoeniculus purpureus. The sequence goes on from JAOXOE010000441.1 coordinate 40,400,689, forward strand.
CAAATTTTTAATCTTCTATTTCAGGTTCTCCATTTAAGTAGATTCACTTTTCTTCAGGCTGTCACCAGCTCCCTTTCCTCCAGGATCTGAGACACCAAATTTAAGTTTTGATGCTGGGATGCACAGAGAAATGTCAGCAATTTCTGGTGTCATTTATAGCTGGGTTAGCTCTGCTTCTGGGTTTGGAGAGCTGATTTCCTTTTCCATTTTCTTAGGAAGATTCCAAGCTTTGACTCCTGGAATTTGAGCATTTTAATTTTCCTTCAAAGACTTCCCAATTTCTTTTTTCTTCCACCCACAAAAAAACGAACCTTCGATTCCTATTTTAGGGTTCCTCAGTTCCACCGAACCTTCTCCTCTGGGTAACTTAATACCTGTTTTTTTGATGATAACTCCATCAGCAGAACTTGAATATTTTTTCCCTAGGAAGTCCCAGAATCCACTTTAGAACCAATGTCACTTTCTGCCAGTTTTCCTTCACACCAAGAAATTCGAAATGTTGGATTTCAGACTTTGTGTCTCTTAACCACCCATTTTGTGTCACTCACTGATATTTCAGGAACTGGAGTTTTCCTCCTGGCTCCAGACTTTTTTGCTCTGAAGAACCATCTTCATTCAAAATTTCAAAATCTGTTGCAGAAAGAGTGGTATCAGCAAGAGATGACTTTTTTTATAGTCTGGAATGTTCATCTGGTATTTAGTAAGAGTTGTATGTCCTTTTGGTAAAGACAAATGCTGCTTAATTTTAGCAGCACCACTATCAACTTCGGACAAACCTATACCAGAAATCCTAAATAGAGGAATTGTAGAAGCTCTAACTTCTTCAGACCCCAAACTCCTTGACAGAGTAGCAAAAGTCTCCTCTGTTTCTGCACGAGAAAGTTGTTCTGACTGAAAAGCCTCAGTCCCTGTCCACTCTTAGCCATCTTGGGAGGAGACAAGAACATTTTGAACAGTCTAAAATGTTCAGTACTTTCATTTTTCTTACCAAAACCATTATCTGATGTGTAAGGTCACACGTGTAAGTAAGATCTTGTATCTTCTGCAACTTCCCCTAAAGATTCCTCCTTGAGTTTTTATAGTTTCACAAACATCATGCCCACCCCAACGCTCTCAAATTTTGGTTTCTCAGTTACTCACATTTGTGTGTTACCTGCTGGGTTTTCTCTTGTTTCCAGGTTCTCAGGTGTTGTGTCCCCTTCTCTGGAGACCTTAACTAGCCTGGACACGTTCCAGTGTGATCCAATCTAGGTAGATCTTGCTCTGGCAGGAGGATTGGACTAGATGATCTTTCATTATCCTTGCAACCCCTAGTGTTCTGTGATTCTGTATGCAATTCTGCTTTAGCGGTGACATTTCCAGCCCACCTCCTTGTATAGGTCCTTGTGATGTGTGATCCATTCCATCTGTGGGTACCCCAACTTCTTCTGTTTTGTCCATTGTTCATTTCTGCTTCTTTTATGAGGCCTGAGGTGTTTGTTTAGCTGGGTTCTCTTTCAGATCAGGTGTTTCTAAACTGGGCTTTGATATCTCTGTTGTTATTGTTGGCACTTCTAGTGCAGAAAACTTTGATGTTGATTCCTCATCTTTGTTTTTTAATACTTATTTCATCTTCAGGTTGGTTTTTTCATTGCTTGGAATGCCACTTTTCTTTCAAGTCTATCACTGAAGTTTCAGAACTCTGCTTGGGTGTCTATGGTATTTACTTCCCAGTGCCATACTTCAAAGCTAATTACAGCACTGATCCCTGGTGGCTGGCACTAAATTTACAACTGGAAAAGAAAGAAATAATTACCTGGGAGGATTCTTGAGTTGGTCTGCTGCTGTTTCTCTCATTTACTCTGGTGTAATTTCAGCTTAGCTGTCTCCTCTGGAGCGATACAGGTGTGCAGTTTTCTATTCTCATGACTTGAATGGTCCTTTGTAGTTTTCTAGGTAGACTCATCTCGCCGTCCAGTGGGACATGTCCTTTGAGTACTGCAATTATCCTACGTGTTTTAAGAGAAGTAAAACCTTTTAAACCTGATGCTTTAATTCAAGCTGTAACTACAGAATGATTAGCTGACCAACACCTTTGAAATGCTTGACATTTTTGAAACGTTGCTGACAGTAAGACTGGGCACTCAATATGCCAAGTGAATCAGACATTCCTCCACTTCACACAGAGACCTAAAGGCTTATTTTCCCGTTGGGATGATACTTTAAAACAGCAAATGACATTGCTCAGTCTTGTTCATCATGGATGTGCAAAGGCAGGTGTGGGCTGATGACCATGATTTATGCACTGATGTACGTAGTGCTGAAGCCAGAGTTTTACAGGTATTAAACTTTTTAATAAACATCAGACAATCACTTCATTCACGAACAAGACGAAGTTTGCATCTGTGACTACTGATTGCCACTGGACTATCTTTAGAGCAAGGGAATTTCTTGAAAGCAGGCCGTAGGATCCGTTCAGGATGGAGTATGTCCTTATCACATGACTGAAGGTTCTATGCACTTTTTTAAAAGCAAATGTTTTGATCATTTTTTCTTCAATCCAGCAACAGAAGAAGTCTGATTTTTACAACTGCAAAAATGTAAAACCACACAACGTTCCAGCATTCACATCGGTGTGCAAGTCTCTGAAACATATTTGAGGCACTGCACATCAATTTAAAGGATAACTGTGTCATTACAGTCAATTCTTCTCAAATGAGCAGAGACTCGGCTTTGACGGAGGTATTGGCATACCAATTCACCATAATCTGTATGCTTCAGAATCAGATTGATAATAAAAGAGAGAATGATTGTACCGGAGGTGGTTTTTTGCAAAAGAAACCAGGACTTCTTTGGTTAATCATTCTGTCTCTCTCACTTACACATTACACTCTTTTCTCCGCAATTCTGATGTCTGGGCTTTCAGCCTGCTAGGATTCAATGCTCAGGATGCATATGAATGCAGGGAACTCCAGAAGTTTGTTTTTGTTTTAAAAAGTTTTTCTTCCATTAACTTCTTAGGCTTTATTTTTCCTGCTAAAAAGTGATTTTGCTTTATTTTATTATACTTAATTTTTTTTATTTTTGTGTGATAGATCAGTTTAGACTGACAATAGTAGCAGAGACTACACTGAAAATATTTTTAACCAAAATTCTTGGACAGAAAGAACCTATTCTCACCAGAAGAGGTTTCATCTGGCCAGGTACTGGTCGGTATAAATTACCTAACTTCACTTCAGAACAATTTTCTATTATAGACAGAAATTTGAGCTTTGACAAACCTGTGTGAAAACTTCTTTGGCCTGCTCATGCATTTACGTTCATAACACCAAGACTACAAACTGTGCCTTAGGTATTTGCTACTTACTTTTTCTCAACTGTGTTAAGAAACAATCAGCCCTGTTCGTTCCATGTTGGTCTGGCCTTGCAGAAACTATAGGTCCGAGCTGAGGCAGTGTGAGGACTTGTGGGCATGTGGGCAAGGTTAGGACTTCTCCAGGCAATGCAAAGCACAGTTTGTCTCGATTTGTCTTATTAATGAAGAAGAGGAGGAGGAGGAGGCAGTAACTGTAAGAGAAACAACAAAAACAACAAGTTGGTACCATTCTCATCGTTGGCATTGCATTAAAACATGGCGAAGAGTTACTACATACAGGTCAGCGGCTTTCACAGACCTCCCTCATGTGTTTAGTATTATCATATTTTACATAATTTTACATCACTGCCATCATGGGGAAGCTTCAGTGGGCTTCATGAAGCTGTGGCATGGACAGCAAAGGGGAGAAGACAGCCCCAAGCAAGCCCTAGCTCAGGAGTTGCTAGCTGAAAAGTGTCTCTTAACAACTGTATATCTGGTAAATATCTGCTGTGGGTCAATACACGTCAATGCGTACATCTTCATCAGAACAGCTGCCCTGCATAAAGGAGATACGGGAAAGGCAGAAGATAATAATATGTCAAGTTTAGTAAAAGATTATGTAATGCGATCGTGAAGCATTAAGGATGGAGTATGACAAGTCTGAGAGCACAGCCTGAGACAGGCACTGTAGGAATTTTACAGTCTGTGTGTTCAAAACGATGCTGTGACAGCTAATGCTCTAGTCTATAAAATTATCGTTCATTTAAAAAGTAAACTGCTGGGAGGAATTAATTCCATGCACTGTTTGTTGAACGGAATTCTAGGAATAGAAATGAAGAAACAAAAAATATCTGTTGCTGCTCTGCTCCTGACAGTCTCGGCGGCATTTATTTTTCAGTGTCACGTTAAGATCCCTCAGAAGAGGGAAAGTGAAAGGGATCTGCCATTTCAGGCAGCTCACCCTCCAGGCAATGCAAACCAGCACGGTCCCATCTTCCAGCCAGCTGAGAATCTGCCATTTTAATGGACTTCAGAATTTGTTTTTCACTGTATTGCCTTTTGGAGATAGATGTGCAGACAAGTTTTTTTTCATGCTTAAGCACCTTCTCAAGCCAAACTGATTTTTCTGGCTAAGCCAAACACCAGGAGAAGTGCTAAACACTAAAATGTGTAATTTTTTTTCACTGTGGTTGATGTTCTGAATGGTGGTGGCTTTGGGAAGTGATCGAGGCTATTCCCGTGTTTGACTAGAAAAGCTGGTTAAAAGCAAGTATTGCATGCTTAATTCCTGAGGATTCATCAAGGATCAGGTTTCTCATCTTATTGTCCTTTAACACGCTCTGCTTTGAAACTCATCAGCTGTCAAACTCTGTCTCTGATGTTATAAAATCTGCCTGAGACTTTTTTTGCTGGTCGCGTGCCGTGCCACAGAGAATTGAGTACGTTAAGAATTTTTCTTTCATTTTCTGAATGCAGAAATTCATATCAAACACTGGGGTTTGCACTTCTTAACATCCAAATCCTGAACTCTATTCCCTTATTTGCTATGAGCAGATTCAAATATCTCTACTACCGTCTGTCTTTAAGCATTCAGGCTCTTATAAAAATCCAGGGTAGCAGTTGTTAGTGATTTGCTGAAGTTGGATGTCTGAAGTGACCTGGGTTTTGCTGCACCATTATCCATGACGAGATTTGCAGTTGGACAGCAGATCAGCAAAGCCCAGTGATGTGTGCTAAGCAAACATTGGAAAATTAATGTTTTCTATTTAGCTTCTTAGCCGTTCCAAGGGACTTCCACTTGGACAGAAGTTTATTTCATTTATCTGTCAGACATGGGACAAATCTAACAGAATTCAACCCAAAAATTCAACTGCCTGTACAGGAACAATTAACAAAACCTTTTTCAGCAATACCAGAACCCTGAATAGTCTATATTCCATCAGTGTGGAAGGTGAGGATGGAATGAAAGATTACCTGGAGAGATACACTCTGAGGTGAATTAAAATACACTTTTAAAATAAAAGATCCCTTCCAACACAAACTGTTCTATCATTCTGCGATCTTAACAGAGTATTAAGATGGTGGCAGCATGGCCCCGGCCACTTGAGGGATCCAAGATGGAGACCGACCGCATGGCCACATCAATAGGGCCCCCCCCTACCCTCTGCAAACGTAGCCAAGACGGTTCCATGACCCTCCCCTTTCTTCTCTCCTCCTGTCTCAGCCCCAGGGGGAAAAAGAGGAACCCCTTCAGCTCACCACAAGTCACTGAATGGCTGCTCCATGGTGGGGGTTGCTGGTCAATCGGCACTAAGGTCTTGCTTCTCCAGTCTGGGCAGAGCCGTCACATCCCTCTCTGGGCCGGGCTGGGCCGGGCCACAGTAGGTTCATCTTTCACCCCCACACCACCCTGGAAGGGGGGTCTGTACCCCAGGGCAGCAGCCCCATTCTGGGCTAGAAGCCCTCAGCAAAAAGAGGCAGGGCTAAGATCACTCACCCCTTTTATCTTCTTACCTACTTGACACCCCTTAAGGACAGGTCCTTGGGACAGTGTCACCACCCCCCAGGACAGGTCACTGAGGGGGGGTCCTCTTAAAGCAACGTAACTTTTTTCTTCATGAAAGCACAAACCTACACGTCTGAAGATACTGGCAGTATTCAAACTGCAGCACCCCTACCAAAAGAAACAGAAATAAACCTGTAGCCTTACAAGCAGTCTTCTGCTGCTTGACAGCAACTTAGTTTTCTTTTGAGGTAAAAAAAGAAGCCAAACAAATCTCTGAAAGAATCTTCTTATAATGCAGACGAGGTCATGGAGGTGAGCGATAAAATGAAAGTTTCTACATAATCTTTTACACTGGTTTGGTCTCTCTTCACAAGAACACACAGGCCTGCCACAAGCTCACGCTGGCCCATCAAAACTTTAAAAAGACCACTGTTTACCGAGGGTCTAACTTTTACAGTTACTTTCTCTGTCATTACAGACCTTCTTTGACAACACTCATAAAGCAACAACTTGAGAGGTTGGGAATGTGCCCTACCGTATCTTGTTCTTTTACACCACGTTTCTACGTAAATCCATTAGAGAGGACCCATCCTGCAAACTCCCAGGCTATGTTTCTGCAAACGATAACAAAAAAAAGCCTTGGCAGCTCCTTCATTTGTGAACTGCCTCTTTGCCAGGTGCCTCCCTGCTGCACAAAGCAGCTTGTTGCTTCTCACTTCAGCTCCTTGCCTCTGTCCCAGAGCTTGACAAGCATTTTTGCAAGTGTTTCTAGATGGGACCTCACTCCTCTTATACAAACAAACATCTCTTTCACATACAGAGGAGACTTCAAATGAAGAATTCTTCAAAGAGGGACTTCCAGACCAAAACCACATCTGGGGTTTCAGGTACCTCAGGAGATCCCAAGTGTTCTTAGACTCTTGCTCAGTGCACAAAAACAGAGATCAGAGGGAGAAGACATTGAGTTATCCATCTTTGTGTTTCTTGCTGCTGCCACTATCACAGCAGCCAAAAGTTTTCCACATGCTCAGAACTACAGCAAAACTGGTGTACAACTTGTATGGGTCCCTTGCTTCTTATTCCTTTATCCTTGGCAAAGCTGTCAGCACCTAAAAAGGGTGCTTGATAGCAATACCATTCCAGCAGAACAGCTTTAAATCAAAGGTTTTGCAGTTTCTCTCATGGTTGTTTTATCACCACCTCAACGAAGCTGGTTCCATGTGCAAATCCAGGAGTGTTCCAGCCCCTCGCTCTTCTGCTCCTCTTTGAATCCTGTCTCAGAAAGCACCGTTGTCTCTGCAGAGTTCCACTGAAACAAGATCACTTCCCAAGGAGCTGCCACCTTGAACATGCCTGCCCTCCATGCACAGTCTCACCTCTCTGTTATTGTTGGTGCCAGGGCTGGGGTTTTTTTCCCCTGCAGCAGAACAGTTTTCTTTTCAGTTTTCTGCTTTAAACAGGTAAAGACAGAAGTGCCACCTTCTGAAGTGCCACCTCCTAAAGCGCCCAGAGAAAAGCCCTGGAATTTGCTTGGTGATGGAGAAGAGAGTTACAAGATTTTGAATTTTGAAAAGAAACAAAACCTGTTCATAAGCTGATAGAAATGTCATGGGAATTAATGGGTTTGCACAATGATAGACCAGCTAAGAGCAGAAATACTTCAGTGCTTTGTAGGGGCTCAGCCCGTCCCACTTCTTTTTCCACTTTTCCTATCTCAGCTTCATTATTGCTCAAGCTTCAGTGCCAGGGAAAACAGATGCTCACACCATGCACAGACTGACACTACAAAGTCAGGAACGGACCAACACTTCTCCAGGCTAAAAAGATGTTCCCATTGCCACTTTCCAAGACAGACAATTTTAAGTCAAGGCTAAACAGTGTGTGTTTTAAAAGGTACCTTCCACGTCAGTGTCTGAAAGCCCCTGGCACAGCGAGTTCCTGGGACTGGTTTTGGTGCTTTGCTAAAAACAAAAAAAAATTATTAAAAAGTCATAAAGAGCTTCCAGTCCCTAACAAAGAATCTACTGACTATCACGTGGAAAGGAAGAGATTGCCAGAGGCTGAGATGCAATCCAGCTCTTCAGTACTAAATATTATCATGGTCGTCTTCAACACAGACTGTTGAAGACTGACTGTATTGGCCAACGTATAAACTACATCAGGTAACATATCTTAGCTCCAGCCTACAATGCAGCTCATTTACAGCTCTACAAAACTGGCTTTTATTTCCCAGAACACTGTTGGGGACCTGCAATAGCCTGTGTTTTGACACCATGTAAAGAAAGAAGAGGAGGGCAACACGGAATTTAAGTTGCTGATGTGTTAACAGTAATTCAAGTACAAAAAAACCCCATCAACACAAGAAGGTTTAAAACCCTTAAGGACCATAGATGGAAATTGAGCAAGGTCAGAGATGGGCTGTTCCAAAAAAGCAGTAGATCCCTACCAGACTGTCTGGCCAGCAGAGACTCCTGGTGTGCCCCCAAATCTCTCTGGCAAGCCATGGATATCCTGCCTGCAGAGCAAACAGCTGTTTCACAGCATGAGCACAACCAGTGACATCTCTGGAGCGCCCAAGAGCACTGCTGATGAGGAAACTCAAGTGAGGGGAGTCTACAGGATCCTGGTAGGTAGAGAGAAACAATCTCTCAAGTGAAGAGAAATAAAAAAATTTAGGACAACCATGAGAAAATTTTCTCACTTTTTCAGCCTGAAAAGCCACTTGGTCCCCTGCAACAATCCCAAGCTTTAAAAAGTCCCTCTTATGCAGGACTGCTGCAACACCCCCAGTTTTGGGCCCCCCAGTTTAGGAGGGACAAGGATCTACTGGAGAGGGTCCAGCGGAGGGCTACGAGGATGATTAG
>JAOXOE010000441.1:40414516-40507982 GCA_028565055.1 Phoeniculus purpureus
AAAGGCTGTCAGGTTGGTCAAGCATGACTTCCCCTTGGTGAAGCCATGCTGACTGTCCCTAATGACCCTCCTGTCCTTGCTGTGCCTAGAGACAGCATCAAGGATAAATTATTCCATCACCTTTCCTGGGATAGAGGTGAGGCTGACTGGTCTATAGTTACCTGGATCCTCCTTCTTACCCTTTTTGAAGTTTGGAGTGACATCTGCTATCCTCCAGTCCCTAGGCACCTCTCCTGATCCCCATGACGTAGCAAAGACGATGGAGAGTAGCTTAGCAATGACTTCTGACTCCCTTAGCACTCACAAGTGCATCCCATCAGGGCTCATGGATTTATGTACAATCAGTTTGCTCAACTTATCCCTAACCTAGTCCTCATCAACCAGGGCCAACTCCTCTCTTGTCTCAACTTCCTCTGGGGCCTCAGCGGTCTGGGGCTCGATATCAGGACAGTCCTCAGAAGTATAGACAGAGGCAAAGAAGGTGTTCAGTATCTCTGTATTCTCTGTCTCCAGGGCACCCACCTCATTCAGCAGGGGGCCTACATTGCCTCTACGTTTAGTTTTACCTGCAGTGTATTTTAAGAAGCACTTTTTGTTGCCCTTGACGTCTCTTGCAAGGTTCAGTTCCAAGCAGGCCTTGGCTTCCTAGTTGCGTTTTGTGCTCATGTACTGCAAGTGCTTGATGGTGCCGTGCAGCATAGGAAAGCTCATTCACAGAAGGGATATAGAGGAAGTATAACTTGATCCAATGTACTTGCTCCCTGCTTAAAGGAAAATCTGCATTTCATAACCAAATGCAAGAAACATCCTAACAAAAATAAGTAAAAGAATCACAGAGCCTCGAGCCAAGTTCTTTAGCACCAGAAGTTTGACTCTACAACCTTAGTAGATTTTTTTCCCTTCCTTTAAAGACATGCAAATATAGATAAAAATACTGTAATGATGCTTATAAAACCTCCACAATGCTGTGTCTGGGGTGATCACATTATTCACAGGTTAGCAAGCCTTACATGAATAGCACAGCTTATTCAGTTGATTTCTTATTCAACCTTTATACAGCAGCACATAATGGCACAGTGTGTCATAAAACCTCTAGAATGCTACTTTAAAGTCTTCCCAAATATTTCTAACTTAGCATTACAACAGTTGCTTACAAGTCCAGAGACAAATTCTTTGTAATCCATGAACGCGAATGGGCAGAACTTAGAAACAGCCTCAAGATAACGTAAGAGGCAAGAAAAAGCTTTTTTCACACTTAAAGATTTAGTAGTCGCATAGAATTTCCAAGGGTGATGATATGTTTTTCCCCTTCAACATAACACAAGGCCAGATCCATCTACGGAGATGGTATAAACCAGTATGGCTGATGCTGTAGTGTTCTGAGAGAGGTATCTTGAGGTCTTTTTTTTCCACTCCCCCTCCTCAGCATGTAAATCCATTCTGACATGAAGTTGAAAGATAAGGACTTGTCCAGCTTTGAGTTTTTATTTTACCACCACTAGAGGCAAATGAGAGTCTGTAATTCCCATCGCTTCATTATTCATGCAGAACTATTTTCACAGAGAGCTGTATATTAGCTTGGAATTTAGCCCAAGCTCTTCCACTCCGCATCAGTGCCTTCAATCTGTTAATTAGATGGGAAAAACTTTAACTATTCTTTTTTGCCTGGACAAGATTCCACTTTGATAGATTCCTAACTTTAAAGAGTTGCACAGAACACTGCTCCAAGCGAGGTCTCCTATCTATCTCAACAGCAGTTCCCAGCACAACAAGCAGTACTTCACATGAAGGTGCAGGCAAAAGGTTGAATTCCAAAAAAAAGCTGCCATAACCCAGTTTTACTTCAACCTTCAAGAGACTCCAACCTATACATTATTTCTACATTTTTACTTAATTCAGAGAAATCCAACGCTTCCTTCCCAACCCAAGCTTAAAGGCCAAGAAGTTTTGGGTTACAGGATTACCAGAGTTGAACAATTCAAATCGTATTTTGTCGGTAGTAACATGTCAGATTTTCTCCATTGTTTGTGATTTGACACAACAGCACCACTGATGTTAACAGAAGGTAATGCAAGTAGCTCATCCTCAGACAGGAACAGTTGCATTGTATTTAGTCTTTACTGGCAAAAGCATCCCTCTGTAGAGTTATGAAGGACCCTCTTCCAGTTCTTTCAATTACATCATTTGGATGCAGCAGCAATCCCAAAACAAGTCAAAGGGAGGGTAATACTGGTGAAAATGAAGTCAGACCGATAATGTGTCAACTACTCATTCAGCGTGAGACTAAAGTTCTGGGGTCTTTAACGCTTTGGTTATGCTAATTCTGCCTTCTAAAGATCGTTAGCTACAAGGAAGAACACAGGATACTTGGGCTTAACGCTGTAGCCGGAATCTTTTCATCTCTTATTTAATACAAGCAACACAATCACCGAAAGGCAGAGCCATGTCAAAAAAAAACAACCCCAAAAAGCTTTAAAGAAAAATCCTTTGCAGAAGGTATTAGCGATCACAACACGAACACATACAATTTACAGCGAGAGTTTTAAGTATTTTTTTTTGCTTACTCTGTACCAAAATACCCCAAGTTTACACCCACATCCACTGAAACAACCACTTTGGTTCTCATAGCTCAGATCTAACGATAACATTTCATCATTGCTTTTCCTTCTTTAAATAATGGAAAAAATAAGCATTAAAGTCTGAAGAGGTTAAGCCTGTGCTAAAGGAGGATCAAGTGCAGACAGGACCATGAATTTGTGCATCTCAAAACTATCCTGCCCATCATTACCTTGACCACAGACTTCAAAGGGACTTTTGGGGTTTTCACCATGTTTTGGATTCTTGCTTTTCCCATGGTCCTTAGTTAGAATGAGATCTGTGAATCAGCTCAGGAAGAAAGAGTGAAAATGTGAGTTTCAGCTCTCTGCAAATCTGATTGCTGAATATTTTCAGCTGATTGCATTACCCCCTGGCCTAAGCCGACTAATTGCTTTGACTCAGTTAAACAGTAATTGGATTGTTCCCTATAGCTGTGGATCAATGCCACAGCACTGAGATATCGATAATACAGTAAAAGCCTATTAAATCCACGGCCTCATTGCAGAGAACAGTACCTTTAAAACAGATATTTCCTTCTATTAAGCATGTTCAGGCTAGTTTTCTTCTTACTTAAACCATCATAAGGGCATTAAAAGTCTTTTGCAAGCGGCAGCAGAGTGGAAGAGCAGAAACTGGGTAACAGCTCCTTTCAGGCAACAAGTTTAGAAGACACTTTTCTAAGGTTTATCTAATGAAGGGTTTAAAAAAAAAACCACATTACAGAGCCTTTCCCCAGAAAACTTGTGGTTTAAGGAGTTGCATCACAGATTTTTCCCAGTTTCTTAAGACAATAGGCAAAATCACGAAAGATGTATTAGCTCTCCACAGCTATAACTCCATCTCTCTGTTGCTTATCAAGAGAACATGATCTTTCTTGAGTGTCATGCAGCCGTATCTAGAGACTAAACTGTATTACACGTTGATATTGCTATTGGAGAGCTTTCTACAGTGAAGGAGGAGAAACAGATTTTCTCAGGTGACAATAACTGTTGACTTTTTTTGTGGCCAGCGACTGCAGGGCTCAGTTGCTCTGCCATGTATTGTCCTCACCAGGTTGTGATGAGCAGGAGTGCTTTCTGCTCACCAGTGAGGGTGGAGCACCCATTGAGAAGATGAGCTGTAGCTCAGGTTGAAGAGCCTCTGGGTAACTCTGGGTAACACTTCACAGCCAACCCACAGGAGAAGCTTCTTGTGGCCTTAACCCATAGGCTTTTTCTTCTTAGTAAGATGCAAAAGTGCTTCAAAAACAGGGCTGAAGCACCCACTCAGTTCACAGCTGCAGTTGGTCCTGAGAAGATAATATTGATTCTGGGAAAAGGGTTCCCAAAGAAAGATAATTTGAATCCATTACAGATATACGTGGCAGAGCGGGTGGCCTGCCATAGCCTTTGTCCTAAAGGCTTGTGTAAGCTCACCTCAAAAATGGCTCTAGTGTTCTGTTGTTTTCAGGGTCATTTCAAGGCAAATATGTCTGCATCCATTTCATGATTGACAAGTTTGACTCAGTAATAAACGAGAACTTCAAACTCTCCTGCATCATTTGAGATGAAGACCACCTCCTCTCTGAACCTATCTTGGCTCCTGTTGGTTGCTGTGGCAGCACTGTGCACAAACTGTGGGAAACCAGAATTTATCCCTCCAGGCACAACCACCCTCTGTGCAAAGGGCAGCAACACCAAGACTGGGGGAAATGCTCTATCCCCAGCTCACCCAAGGGGAGAGGATTTGCTTTGCCCAGTACCATAAAAATGGTCCAACAGACACATCTGGAACTGGCAGCCAATGATATAATGAAACTTTGCCATAGCTTGTTTAAATTTTATCTCTCTTCCAAGAGCAGGGACTGAAGGTTTCTAAAACACCTGCCTGAGGTGATTAATTAGATGATTATTCACACGCGGTGCTTAATCCCAAACCATGGAGACCTGTGGGAATTTACTGACTAACGACCTGCAAGAGACTCCCCAAAGATTAATTATGTGCCAGACCTGTGCAGATTATGAGCCTGATTTACAACACCTTTTGGTATTAAGCCTGCCCAACTCTTTCTATTATTCAGCTTAACATTAAGCCAAATTGGTGCTGAAGTGTTCCTATGGTTGCTTCGGGGAGCACTTTTGGAGAACTTTCAAAGCCAAATATGTTAGTGGCTTCCAAAGAAAGAAAAAAAGAGACATAGAAAGACATTAGCTTGGTCCTTGGTGCCAGATCCTGGAGAGGGGAAGAGATTTGTAAGTTTTATTTGAAAACCTCTAGCAGACCCTTGGTGGAGAACGTCAGCAAGTAGAAAAGGACTTGCATGCACCAACAGTCTGTTCTTTCCTTCATGACATGAAGATCTATGTTCGTGAATTTTTGTGTTTCTATATGTAAAACAGTCCAGAACTATGTTCTCAGCTCCCAAGGATGATGACTTTCCCTGCCAGTCCAACTGGCCATCACTGTGGATGGGAGCAAGGGACCTCTCACTGGTAGTGTTCTCCTGGGCCTTGGTGTGCTGGAGGAAGAAGCACCTCATCCTCTATAGAATGGTAGAAGTTGCAAGTTGTAGGTAGGAGAAACTAGGTAGGTAGACGGGAGAAACAGTGCAGTGGAACAAGTCACAGGCAGGGATAAAAACAGTAGGTGCCTTTTAGTCCCTTCTTCCAATCTTTCTATTCAGAAAAATGATCATTTTTCAGCTGTCGTGGTCCTCCACCTGCGCAAGAATGGTAAGGATCTTCAACAGAAGGCAGACAAGCTCTTCAAGAAGGTTCATGCTTGTACCTATGACCCACTTCGGTGCTGTGCTGCCTGCATGGTGTGCCAGGAAAGGGGCTAAAGACGCCTATGCGAGCAACCCGAGGTAAGCCACCGCCACCTGCTGTCACACAGATGGGGAAGAAATGAACCTAAAGAGATGACCTGGAGCAGTGAGGCTCCTTGAGGGAGCTCGATTTCCTGACCAGCCCTAACTGGAGCAGTACATCAGGAGCAGGATCAAGGCATTTGCTGGTTTGTAATGGATATTTGGGCACAGCAGAATGGGCCCATGGCCCAGTGGTTTCTGTTTCAGACTGTGCCTGGCTTAGGTCCATAAGTTGGGGTATAAAATATTTCCAGAGGTAGGACAGTCCAAGCCGTTCCTGTGATCCCTTAAGCTGGAAATTGTAAATGAGTGCTGCCATGAGACTATTTGGACCAGTAAGACAGCATCACTAGAGCAGAGCCTGTTTCACTGATAACAGGGATTGCAGACTGTTGCAGCCACCTGTCACTTGGAAGTTACGAGCCTGCAGTAAGGAGCAGTCTACCAACCCAGACATATACATCAGGGATTTCCCCAATAAAGGGGTTACCCATCTAAACAGCACAAAGGAACAGAGCTTGGTATCTCCTCCCAGGCAGGAAAAAAAGCACAAGCGACAAAGAGACTGTGAACTTGAATAGGTGCAAAACTGTGGCTTCATCAGCGCTGTGCTCACACTCTTTAACCACAACTTTCACCTCTGAAGAAAGTGAAGGGAGGTGGGGGGAGCACATCCAGAAGACAGATCAGTCTCATTGCTATTCAAGTCATCATCCATGCGTAGTTGGATGGTGGCAGAGATCAAGGTGTACCTACAGAAGACAATGCAGTCTATGATCCGGATACCATAAGCTGTACAGGATGGTTGTATTGAGTCTACCTCCTGCTACCAGTCACAGAAGACACAAGCCAAAGCACTGAAACGAGTAACTAGAACATGTTGAAGCCATGGTTATTCCTGCAGTCCACATCAGATAGAAAAGGCAAACATAAAGACCCTAAATTCCTTTGATCTCCAGTCTGAACTGGTCACACAACAGCTTTGGTCAGAAAGGACTGTTTTCCAGAAATACCCTGCAGCCTCACTCACTCAAGTGTTTGACATTTTCTGCTGTTGTTTACTCACCTCTGTCAAGGGCAGGTCACAGGACTGGGCAGACTGTCCTCATCCTCCAACAGGATCCAGCACAGGCACCGAGTCAGCAAATTAGAAATTGGATTGGGAAAAACATGGCTCTACTGGATTGTCTTGCAGATAATCTCTCTGACTTCAAAGCTCACATCTGTCTTGCGAGGTGGGGGACGGTTTCTAACTTTAGTTGACCCAAATTACTTCCAGCCTTCCTCTGCAGCACACAGCAACACAGAATCATTGTGTTGTGCCTTTGATCATTGCATCTCTGAAATAAAGTGGCCCCCGTCTCTGCAAAGAAAATTTCACAGGCAAAAGCACTCAGGTGAAGCCCATTGGTGGCTCAGTGCCCTTAACATCTTTATTCTCTGATTTGAACTGGCAGCAGGGTTTCAATCTGAGCACAAACCAGGCTTTAGCTGTAAGGTGCTGAGGTTTTGTGCATTCCTACCACACCTAAGATCAGTTCCTCATCTAAGAAAAGTCATGCTCTGTTTTTCCATAAAGGGTTCTGTAGGTAGCAGAAAAAAAGCTTTTCTGAACTCTTGGTTAAGAAAAGAACTGATGCAAAGATCTATAGCTTGATTCAGCCCCTGATTAACCTTTAACTCCATCAGAGATGGAGACTGAGCCGTTCTTCTTCTGAATCCTAAAGCCTTTCCCATCCCTTCTTGTTTCATCTCCTTAACAAACATGCACTGTGTAAATGCTGAATCAACAGAGACTTACGTAAGAGAGTTAGGGTTAGACAGTTTATGTCACAGGATTTTCATGACTCCTTTTTTTCTCTCAAATTAATTTCTAGTGCGTACTGCCACTGTATTCCTGATGGACAGGGTGAACATAGCTCTTGCCCGTCAACACTGGGATGATTTTTGGTCATTTCCTGTATTTGCAACTCCACTGAATTAGCTGCAAGCATAGGAAAATAATGGAAAATTCTGAGGGAGACTTGGAACTTTCACTTCTGTTATTTCAAAGCAAAGCGAAACTCAAGCCAAAATAAAACAGCTTCCCAGAGAAGGGTAAGGCCATTGTTAAACATCGCAAATTAGCGGAAGACAGCAAAGCTCCGGGTTTTGCCTATTTATAGATGTCACCCTTCTAAAAAGCAAGAAAAGGGAGAAGATAGGGGTCTTTTGTTTAAAGAATTTTCAAAAACCCTGAAACAGCAGGATATTTTGTACCTGCTATTAAACTCCATCTAGTACTAGCCCTGTAGGCAAGCAACAAGCCAAGACAACACTTTTAAGGGGAAAATAACCCCACAAGACAATGACTGATTTTAGCAGAAGCTGAAGAAGCAAAAATCTTTTGAGCTGGTTCTGCAGACCTACTTGCAATTTGTAAAACTATTTTAAAACAGGGTGGTAGATGTGTTAAATAGGTCTCTGTCTGTGTCCAGCACAGAGATAAGAGGCTGTTTACAACACCAACTGCAGAACCTTGGTTTTTGAGCTCAACTGGTAACAGCTTACATGACAGGTCCCCAGTGCTTGCCCAGAAGGCAAATGTTAGAGTCAAAGAAAAGAAATAAATCTGACTGCTCACATGTTTAGCCCTGCTCCAGAGCACCACTATTTCTATATACGGCAGCCCTGGAGCTCTGGTCCACAGACCCTCTGTGGACAGAGGGGTGTGTGATGAGTTGGAGAAGCAACCCAAATAAGTTAAGTCATTAGACAAAGAGGCAAACTGGGTGGTTTTGTCAGAGTAAGCAGAGAGAAAGTAGGTGACGTTTCTGCAGCTGCTCACACAAGCGACACACGGTGACACGGTTTGTTTGACTCAGAAAGGGGAAGCTACAGGAGGGGTCTGCAGGAGAGAGACGCCCAAGAGACAGAGGAAGCAACATCAGCATTGATCCAGCACTGCCTGCACCAGGACAGAGCTGAAGACAAGAGCTATGAAACGCGAAGCGTGGGTGTATTTTGGGGTAGGCACAGCCTTGGAATCCAACGAGGAAAATCTTATGGCTTGTGCACATGATGGAGGAGCTGGCAGGGTGTAAGCAAACACCACTGGAATCTGCCTCTCCTTTTCCTTCTGAAGACAGACTTCCGTGGCTGCTGTCACAGACTGGGTTGTAGTATGGTGAAACCTTTGGGTGTCCCAGTGTTCAGAGAATTTTTTTTGTTTTCTTTATGGTTTGTCGAAGGAAGGAAGGAAGGAAAGCAAATGTGTTCTATTTTTTCAGGGTAGCTGCACCACGGATCCTTTGAGCCAACAGAGCTGACAATGGAAGCTGTAGGGAGAAATCTCAAAGAATTAGGCACTTACCTTTAGGTTATAAGGCAACTACTCTGGGGTGGGTCAGCCTCTCCAAGTTTCAGAAAGCAAGGAGGTAAAACACTGGCCTCTAAACAATCAGACAATGTGCCCAGGTACCTACATGCCTGCGCCAATGTCCCTGCAAGTGACAGCATCATCACAGTAGAGATTGTTAAAGTTCCAGCATCCTGGTGTGATGCCAAAAAGTAGGGCTGGAGCTTCTCCAGTGCAAGTGTAATTCAATCCAATTAAAAGTGGGTAAACGTGAGCGAGCCTGCATTTTTCCTGGGGCTCTGTATGAGCCAAAGAGAGAAGAGGATGCCTTTCTAAGAGTTGTGGCCAGCCTGCTGAGAAAGATTTCTACAGCTGCCATTTCTGCAGCCTAGAGAGAGTAAGAAGAGATGGGGAGGGAAGAGGCTGCCCAAATGTAAGAGAATACACAAATAAAGATTGTAAACCTCCTGTGTCCTGAGGATCAACCAATAGGCTTAAAACACATTAAGGTCTAATTCAGATGTCTCTCAGGACAGCTTTCACTAGGCAAAATGAAACACTGGAATACACCTCTTGGACAGGATGGTGAAACTTCTGTCTTCTGCAGAACACCATAAGCAAGGAGCCAAATAGTGGCAAACCCAAGAGAAGAGATTAAATTAGATATGCAGAGTCCCATTAAGACCTTTCAAGAGCCATATTGCACAACAGTGTCTACTACCCCCTGCATAAGTGCTTTCATACCCCCTTGGAACTACCTCTAAGTTGTATTAAAGTCTCAAGAAGACTGTGATTGAGACCTGTAAAGAAAGGATGGTAAAACAAGGACTGTGCTGTCTATTCCCTTGTGCCTCCCAGAGACACCATTTAAAACTAGGCTCCTAAATCCAGGTCTGGCTCTCAGGCAGACTCCCAAGGCTTAGCAGACCTCCAAGACTTTGTTGTAGTTGGTACCATTTTACAGCACTAGTGCATCATCCCATCTGTGGAGTAAACTGCACCTCGTTTGCCATTCCAGAGGTCATTCTTCATTAGGCTGTACTGCAGGAAGGGTTTAAATTGCTGCTGTGACTGTGCAGGAATCAGCTAAACTTCTAGCTACCTCCTTTGTGGGCCAGTTTTACCCAGACGAAGGAAGGAGCCCAGGAAGATGTGCTGAACCAAAGCTCTGTAGTGGTTAGTCCAGAAATATCTTGGCTTATGAATAAATGCTGTTAGAATGTGCTAGTTATCAGGGAGATGGACAAAAACGCTTCGAACACAGAAACTGTGAAGTTCCAGCTGATGGCTGCAATAATCTTGAGACAAGTTTTGGAGAAGCAGGAGAGTGAAGGATATTGTGACTGAGAAGCAACAGGGAATTGGATCAATACATCCTCTCATCACATGCAACTCTGCCCAGCATAAAAATATTACCAAAAACCCCAAAGTAAGACCTGTGGGTGGTGAATGTTGTTCCTGGGCTTCACATTTCTGCTGCTCTTCTGCCCTTTTGTTCCTGCTTTTGGGCACAGCAAGACAAGTGTGGAATAAACCCAAGATTCAGCCGTATACAGGAGGAGCAAAGTCTCAGGCAGCAACTAAGGGGAAGCAGAACATATGTTTACTGTCATCTTCTTCCCCACTTTTGAAACGCCACCTTGCTTCCAAGGGGGAGAAAAATCCTTTTGCAAGTCTCTTGGAAGAGAGGAGAGCACCTCATCAGCTGGGTGCTGGCTCAGCTCTCAGCAGTGCTTCATTTCCCATCATCTGTGCCACCCTCCCCACACACTGATGGAGCCTGTGATTAATTCACTTCTTTACTCGATTTAATGCTGTTCCACAGACATTTTATGGAAGTTGTTTCTCCCCCATGGCAGAAAGCACTGCATTTTGCATGCACATTTCTGGGTTGTTCTTGCAGATTGATGGCTCATTCTACTGCCACTTGAAGAAACTCCCTTTCCACTTCCCACACCCTGCTGCTGGACAAAGGACTGCTCAGTCCCCATCATACAGGAGCCCATGAGGAGGACAGGGCTGACCCAGGCTGGTGGAGATGTGCAAGGCAGCCTTGGACCCAGACCACACCAACTGGAGCATGGCTTGAAAATAGAAGCCAATCTGCACAGTGCTGCCTGGGAGAGGGCAGCTTCCCCCCTAAAATAAGGAATAAAGAGGAGAAGTAATAAATTTTGTTTCTGACACTCAGGCTCAAACACAGGTACAGAATCTCCTTATTCTATAAACAAACTTTATCAATAACCTCAGTTCAGCCCACAGATGTGACTTCCCCTAGTCAAATGCAGTTTGTGAATCCAGCTCATTTGGGTAGCTGGGAGATCACAGGGTTAGAATCATAGAAATTCACTCTTCATAGAATCGTTGCTAATATGAGCTCATCTGCTTCCTCTAAATTCATCTTTTCACAATTTTATTACCATAGAATCATTTAGGCTGGAAAAGACCTCTAAGATTATCAAGTCCAACCATTAATCCCACTGTTCCAAGCCCACCACTAAACCATGATCCTCAGTGACAGAGCTATATGACTTTTAAACATGGCCAGGGATGGTGATTTAACCACCTCCCTATGCAGCCTGTTCCAAAGCCTGATGGCCCTTTCAGGGACAAAAGGTTTTCCTAATGGCCAGCCTAAATTTCCCCTGGCACGACTTGAGGTTATTTGCTCTTGTCCTATCGCTTGTTCCTTGTGAGAAGAGACTAACATCCACTTACCTACAACCTTCTTTTAGGTAGTGTAGACATGATAGCCAACATGTGGAACTGGACCCAGCTGAAATTCACTACAGGCTACAAGACATGGAGGCTTAGAACTGGAACATGCTTAAACTATGAGTAAGTGACAAATAGCAGTTCTAGAGCTCCTGTGTATAACACCAAACTGGACACACATCCCAAAACACTTAATTCCTTTACCAAAAATGTAATAAACAGACCCTGTCGTTTTCTACCACTTGATTGTTGTTTTAATTTTTCCCTAAAAGTTCGTTTTAGCCCAAGCTGAAATTGTGTGTAGGATTTCTATTGTGTGTAGCATTTCTATGGCTACAGCAGTTCCTTGGATCTGCTGGCAGAACTAAGAAATAGAAGTGTAGAACCATAAAGTGCTGAAAGATAGGGAAGTATTATTTTTTCTAAAAAAATTAATCGAATTTATACTATCGCATTTTAAGAGGAGGTCACTCTGTTGACTGCCACACACCAGTCACCTTGGAGAAAATTTACTCACGTGAATGGCAGAAGCCAATCCTTCCAAATCCGTGTTTTCTCCTGTGTGCTCCTAAAGACAATGAACTTTGCAAACAAGTCGTTTTTACTTTATGTCCTGCATGTTGTTGTCTTCTGGATGATCCCACTGAGGAACTCCACAGCACTGCCACAGTCACGTCCGTATGAGGTCAGAGCAGAAAGTACCAAGAGCAGTAGGCATCATCATGGTAAAACAAACTTCCACACCTGGCAATTTACCTCCAGTAACGGTTTCAGCCGGGATACGAGCAATCAGGCCATCCAGTCACCCTTTTGCTGCTGCAGGAAGATTTTGTAGCACAACTTTCTGACAAATTTTGGGGCTTTTTCCTACCGGCTGAGATTGGGCAGGTAGTTAGATGATTCCTGGAGAGAGCAAGAATATAAAATTAAATTATTCTTTTTTTAAAAACCTTGAACTGACATATTAATGAGAATGTATGAGACAAAAAACCCTGCCTTAATGAGTTGTTAAGGGACATTCTGTTTTGCAAAACATTCATGGCCACTTGCTAACCATGACATGTCACAGCCAACGTATTTGCATGTTAGGAATATTTGACTTTGGATGCTCAGGAGGAAGATGCAAGCTGCTCTCATTAGGAGGACTGTCGTTAGGATATCAAAGCAAATTTGACTCACCAAAACACACGATGAATTGTTAGTTACAGTGATACTTACACTTGTATTTCTGAAGTGCTCTCTTTCATCTCACACTTTGTATTGTTTCTATTGTCTCCAGAAAGAAGACACCCTTTTTTTCCGCCCTTTCAGAGACAACCACACACCCTTCCTTTCCCCTAAACTATTCACAGCTCCACCCTTGGCTTCATTTGTAGTCCTCATGTTTCTGGGTTTTGTTTTTAACTCCTTGACCATTTCTTAA
Organism: Phoeniculus purpureus; assembly: GCA_028565055.1. Lineage (NCBI taxonomy): Eukaryota > Metazoa > Chordata > Aves > Bucerotiformes > Phoeniculidae > Phoeniculus > Phoeniculus purpureus. Next base: position 40,427,438 of record JAOXOE010000441.1, read on the forward strand.
TTCAAACCTTGAAAATTAACTTGGCAGACACAGATTTCTTGATGTCTTTCTCTCCCACAAGAGAAGTCTGAGATGTATCTTTTTCTTTTTTCAGTGGAAGGCAGGGAAGCTACTAGGAAGAAAAGAGGTTTTGCCTGTTATGTTCTTGATATAGTCATTAAAAATCTTAGACCTTTAATCGTACCAAGTTTGATAAAAGATAAACCGCAACATAAATCCTTAGGTAACTGGGATGAAAAAGAACCGACTGGCAATAAGTGGGTACATGATACATTCCTCTGCACTCTTAGGCGCTGTCAAGAGCATAACTTGACATAGACGTATGTGTATGTGTTATGTACCACCACAATTCTTTCTGCACAGGACAATACTTTGGTTTTGCTTCCTCCCTGCATTTCTCCCTCTGCCCCAGAAATGAATCAGCCAGCAGCAAAGCTGCCTGCATAGACTCACCTATGTGACAAGCCACCATTCAATCAGCTTCTGATCTTCACTTGCTCCTGCATACTTCCCTCCTTCCTTCCCCGCACCAGGCACATTCCCCATCCCTCCACATGCACTGCACCAGCCAAAGTTTGCTTCCAAAAAAGGAGCCAACACGCTTCAAAGGCCTCCTGAAGTCATCTGGGTTTTATACATAGGAAATGTCTAACATGGGGATTTTATAATGCAGGAGGATTACGGACAGCATAAGTGAAACAGGTATTCCAGGAGGAGCAGATCCCGCTCTTGCAGTGGGAATCAGGATAGATTTTTAAGCTCAGTGTGAAAGCAGGTTGTCTCTTCGTCAGTCATAGCACTATAAATATTAGTCTAATGTTGGTTTAGCAGACATTCCTCCTGTTCTTGCTCTGCAGCAGCAGCCGCTTCTAACATTAACACCAGAAGCACGCAGAGTTTCTGAAGTTCATATTACAGGGAAAGATTAGGATTTTCCAGGCTTGGGATTTCCTGGTTAACAGCGATCCTTAACACCCTGGCTGTCTCAGTTGGATAGCTCTGCACTGGCTGTAGGAATGAAGGCGTTTGGGACTTGCATGATCCACTGAGCTCCAGCACTCTCAAGGCAGAGGGGAATGGCTTATGAGTAAAGAACCAGCAGCATGAGCAACACTAAAGGAGACATCTGGGTTATTCTTCCTGTCTGTTTTCTCCCCTGAGTTGTTCGTCTCTTTTTCTCTTTTTTCTTTTACTATGCAGTATTTTTAATAGGAAAACCAGTTATCTCACCTGTAGAGAATTAAGCATCGGAGCTCAAGGTACCATTTTCCTTGCACAGGTAAGGTAATGAGAAGCCCAACTACTAACCCCAGCAGGAAACCAATATAACTTTTGTCTAATGCCTTCTGCTCTATAGTTATCACATTGGCACTTGCAGCAGATCGAGTAAACATTAGGCTATCCCAAGCTCAGAGCTCCTGTTTCCATAGCCTTTGCCAGCAGGCATGTCTGCCTTCATCATTCTCAGTGTGACCTGAAATTAATGAGAACAGTTAATATTCTCGTACTGACGAAGACAACTGCACCTCCAGCCAGCATAGCTGTCTCCTGGAGTCGTAGACTGACATATCCAGAATCAATTTTGCATCTTAGTGTTCAAAACACTGAAACGAACATAAAAAGGCAAGAGTCAATGAACTGAATAAAAAAGACTTCGCTTTGTATTGGCCAAGAAATCCTTAATGCTTCACATCATGCTTTAGAAAAATCACTTTAGCCTAAGACTCACTTAGTGATTACAGTCCCATTTCAGCCCCAGATACCCAAGTGAAGCTCTGATGGAAGGTTTAGAAAAGGCCTTTCAGCCACAGACAGGGAGATCAATCTGTTTAGTCTCAAAAGGGAGAGAGTGGGAGGCAACTTGATTACACTGTCTTCACGCGGGAAAGATAACAGGCGCTTAAAAGGGATCCTTGATCTAGGAGAGAGCGTTAACAAAACGCTTGCAGCTAGAAGCTCAGTTCTGGCCAGTTCCAATTAGAAACAAGACACTAAAAACCAGAATTTAAAAAAAAAAAACATCCCCACACCTATTTAAGAAGTTGTGACCACTGCGGCAGTCTTCTTGGAAGGTATCAAGTCTCCACAATCAAGACTCGATGCTTTTTGGGAGGTGTTTTGCTGTCATTCCTCACAGAACCTGAGAGGAAAATCTAGCTAGAATTTTCCAAAATTCAAACCTACTGTAAAATAGTTAAAAATGAAATATCCCTGCCCAGTAATGACAGCACAGTGCTGGTTTGTTGTACATCTACCTGGGCTTTGGTGGGGCTTTTGCTTGGAACCATCCTATCAAAACTACCTGAAATGAAGAGATCACCCAAAACAGCCAGTGCCATACCATTCCTGCTTCACTACACTAACAACTTATCCCAGCTGGGTCTTGTCTGCTGTCATTCATACAAAGGACAGACCTGTATTCCATTCCATGTATGCACATTCATTTCCACTGTGTTAAACAGCGAGCACTGCTGCCCTGCCCCATACCAGCATCCATCACTGCTCAGTACATAGAGAAATGCTACCACCAGTTACAGGTCTGGTGGTTCAACAAGAACCGAGACTGCTGCATGGCTCTTCCTCCTGGCAGATTCACACCCAACTTCTGCATACCAAGAAGAAAATAACACAATGAGTTCCCAGAAAAGTTAAGCAGCTCACTCCAGAAATACAAGTGCCAGGAGGACACATGACATCTAATAAAACTGGGTCCCTTTCAAAGGGTTTCAGAGAAAACTGTTTGCTCACTGACCAGCATCAGATCCCTTTAGTGATTCTGAAGCACAATGATGTTTCATTTCTTTATCAGAGCTGGTACTTTCAAAGGGCCTTAAAGTAAACATGGTCATCTGAGAGAGGATGCAAAGAGACAGAGCGGTGCAGCACAAACAGCTCTCATCTAGAACGCCCTTTGCAAAGATCTGATGCTCCATTAAAAGTTTGTTTAAAAATTTCCCATAAACTTTTATTGAAACAGGTACACACTCCCCTACCCAACACCTGGTGAGGAGCACCAAAACCAAATACAGACAGGGGTTTGTACGCACATGCCACCCCCTGCGAGTAATGCAGAAGACTTTACCTGTGGAGCACTTGTGGTTTTAACCTCACAGCCCTTCCTTCCTTGCTTGTTCCTCTGTCTTTTCAGGAAAGACAACACACCTAGGGCAAAATTACTTTAAATATCACACAGGGAATGCCTGGAAAAGACAAAGCAGGGTTTTTATCTGAAGTAGTTTCTGGCTGGTACCTGAGCTGGCAAGCGCATTTCCACAGGGGTTTGTCGAGAAGAGCAATTTGCTCTCAGCCACCATGAATGAGCAGGATGGACCTGTCTGCTCTGCCCACACTGGCTGGCTCTTGGTCCTTACACTGGAGTCCCATTCCTCTTCTCAGCTGCGGTGAAGTTCTCCAACGTAACTGCTAAAATTAGCGTGGAATAAAATCTAGTGGATTCCGAACAGTTTGCTGCCCTCTGTAGACCAAGCAGAGCCTCATTCAATCCGCAGCAGGAGCGCGACTGCTTTTAACGGGTTCCCTCCACCCACCCTTAGAAAAGGGGGCCCAAGACAAAGGCAGTGCTGACAGCTGGATAAGCCACAAAGTCACCCTGCCAAGTGCTTGTCATCCCTGGGGGAGTCATCCCAAGGGTTTCCCATGGCCGAAGAAGCAATCCTGGAGAATTAATCATAAAACTTCACAGGAACTGCCCTGCAGCTAAAAAGGGGACAAACATGGCTTGGGGCAGTACCTGGCTTGTTGCTTGTGCTTCTAGGGGCTCTGCTGTGCTGTGAGCTATAGGAATTCAAAGCTGGAATAGAAATCTGCCAAGTCTGTGTGAAGCTGAAAAGAAAAACCACAGCAGCCTGAGCAGAGACCCCCAGAGAGACAGAACTCCCCAGCACACTTGAACACATCTGCAGATAAGACATTTCTTTTGTGAAGCTCAATCTGCCTGTGTTCCTCTCCAGTGGGTTGAGAAGAAAACAGAAGCTCAACTCAGGGGCTGCAGAAACCTACTGAGGGCTGAGATTTGGAGAACAGAGGGGCTGAGCTGAAGGGTCTCACCATTCAAGTCAGGCACAACACTAACAAAGGGCTGCAATGTGTTCAGCAGATCAAGGACCTCTTCACCCCTGATGGCACATGGCCCCAGTATTTAGTTTATGAAAGACAGCTCAAAAACAGACTAAAGCTCCTATTTTCATCATCCTGCAGCAATCTGCCCCTTCTCTCCCAACCCACCAGCTTTATTAAAACTAACAACAAAGCTCCCGACAGGAGAAAAAGCACTTTCACTGCAAATCAATGACATTATAGCTAGGTTTCTCCCCCAAGAAGGCAAAGAGCCTTCCCCAATTAGGCTGTTAAAACACATTGCTCAGAGTGGCAGGCGCTCGGGGAGGGGGTGGAGGTGGGGTCACCTCCATGAAGTCTGCAGGTAGATGCAGCCCTCCAGTGGTGAAAGCAGAGAGGCACAACTGAGCTTTATTTCTGTGTCTCACATACAGAATCATCCCAATGGGCAACGAGTGCTGCTGCTCCTCTCTGCTGATGGTGTTTGTGAGTGCCAGAGTGATCGAGTGGACACACAGGGTCCACACCACAAGCATCATGGCTCTGGGGCTGAGGACAGACAGAACAAAGCTGAGCCAAAGCAAGACTTCTCTGTTTGCTGCCACATCTGGCCCAGCAGAGTGACCTGCTGCCAAAGAGCCCCTCAAACCAGGCATGGGGTGTGCCACAGGCTGGTAATCCTCACTCAGGCCCAATTCTGCCTGTTCAGTCTCCTGGCATAGAGGTAATGTCTAAACCACCAAGGTCACATTGGACACTTCATGCTCGGTCCTGATCTCTGGAGGACACCCTGCCATTTCACCTACCACAATTGCAGCTGTGCTTTTGACACGTGGTACTGGAACTGAGTCAATATTGACATGCAGACGGCAGACTGGGGAGAACCTGGTCAGTGAGAGGCCCCTTCCCTGCTGTATGGACTAACTCTTATCTGTGACACAGATCCAGGACAAACAACTTCATTCACACCTTGTGGCTCTGGCTGCACCTGGGCAGAGCCTGAGTCACGATCCCATCCACCCTTTTGACATCAGGTCAGTCTCTTATGAATAAATCAGAGCAGGTCATTGCTTTTTCTTAGGTGTATGTCAGATTTCTGAGGCACTTAGTAACCAGCACACATCATATTGCTTCTTAGGGGAGTGGAAGAGAAAGAGTTCATACCAGAGTAAAAAGATTTTGGTATGGTCTGGATTCAATTGCTAAGGGAAAACCCAACTGATGTTTTGAGGCTGCCTGTCCTTGGGAAATGGAGTTCTTCAAGCCCAAATCCAGCACTGCACCCATACCTGACCTCAGTTCCACGGCTCTCCAGACCTGGTTTTACAGAGCTCTTAATACAGCATTTTTCCAGCAATTCTTCAACGCAGCAGTGCCATCCTCAGGCAGAACCTGCCTGCAGCACCTGCTGAGGGTAGGAACCTGCCAGCAAGACAGGGCAAGTGCTGGAGGGCAGACCTGCTTCCCCAGGGGTGTCAGCATTTCACTTACTATTCCCCATGTTAGCTGAACCTAATTTCCAGCTCATCCCAGCCCTGAGAACTGCAAATGTGTTTTTAGCCTCATAACAAGTCTTCCTCCCAGCACTGATTGTTTTATTTGAAGCAGCACCAGACAAGACATCGCCAAGCTGGTCCATGAACACCTGGCCTCTACTTCACTCAGACTCATGTCCCAAGACACAAATTGCAAAGTAAAACAGTCACAGGCAGAGAGTAACTCCTCAGTAGCACAGTGCAAAGCCACTGTGAGCTGAGACTCTCCACTGCTTCCAATTCAAATTTTGCCCTAATTCAGGTACTCCCACCAAATCCTTTATATTCTGCAGTCCACATGTTTGAACACCAACTCTGACCCTCACCCAGAGCAGACTGCCTTCACCTCAGCCACCTGCCCTGTGCCACCAAAGGTTACCAAGCATCCCAGTGAGGGCCATGAGTTCACTGCATGCCCAACCCATGTTGCAGACACTGGGTATTCGCATTGGAGGACACTGTAGGAAATGCTGTGATGAGATGGTCTCAACACAGGTGACATGTCTGTGGTTCTGAGCCACAAAGCATAACATAGGAGTGAAATATCAGCTCCCCACTATGAACAGGGGATCCCATCACCTTACAGGGAGAAAAGCCTTTACCTTTGCAGCCATCTTCCCCAGCAGCAGATGTTTCACACAACCCTTCTTGCCGCAAATCAATAGCAATTTCCACTAAGCCGTTTGTTTCAGGAAGAGCTGACTTCTACAGGCAAGAGCTACAATTTGGCACCATTCAGCCCAGTCAGGGATAATTTACCATCAGTGACACATCAGCCAGCGGGCAGCAGAGCTGCACAGACTGTCCCACTGTGATAGGGAAGCCAGGCAGTCACAGTGCTCAGCAGCACACTTCAGCCAGGAGCTCCAGGCAGCACCTGAGTTGGTGAACACCGCTGCTTTTTGTAGGGGCTGAATTAATTAAGCCCTGAAATGCAGGGGGTGTGGATGTAATGGGGAATTACTGCTTTCAGCTGGATTCCCTGGGTCCCGCACCAGCTGTTCCGTGAGTCTGGGCTGGCAGTGCCAAGGTAAAGCAGCCCAATAGCTGCTTTGATTCAAACTGGCTGGAAATGGCCATAAAGAATGAAAAAGAAAGTACAGCTGAGGAAACTGAGTTCACAGAGGCTTTCACAACCTCCTTTAGCAGCAGAGGAATTGGCACAGAGGAACCCCCCCGCCCAGTCTGCAGCAGATTTTGCCTTATGGCGGGATGATTCCCACGGCTTGAAAAAAATACGTGGTAGGGAAGTATTTGTATGGGTTGGACCACATAGTGTGGCTGTGCCAGGGGGTGGGAAGCTGTTACGTGCTTTTTATTTCCATGCTAAAGCAGTTGTCTCCACAGTTGGACCAAGTACAAGGCTCAGCATCTCCTACAACTCTAGTGTATCCAGAGGTAGCAGCTCCCCTCCAGGATCTAGCTGAAATTTTGACCATCTGAACACAACTCTGTGCCAAGGAAGCATCACACCAGGAGCCATTTACATGTCATGCAGGGAGCAAACAGACCCAGCCTGGACATGCAGCCAAGCTCTTTGAGCAACCCATTCTTCTAAGTCTTGTTGTACATACTCATGACAAGTCCTAGCTATTGGGTTTTAGTTAAAAAGAGAAGGGGTTTGGACACACGTAAAGGGCTGTGTCTGATGAAGAATATCTCAGGGTTTGGGTGGTAACTACTAAATCCTGGTGACATCACATCCATACCAGGTGTGTAGTGGACACGATATACAGGGTTTCAAAACCCTCCTCTGGTTGAGGACAGCTAAGGCAGTGCCCTCAGGGGAGATGACAGATTTATTGCCATGCCAGTAGCTGGTTGCAGTCTCATGTCCATAAAAAAAGCTGGGTCTGCAGCCTCCAGATGGTACCCAAAGCCTAACTGGAGATGGCTGCTGGTACCGAGTCCTGGAAGATGCTTCCCTGCAGCTGCTTTGAAAGGATTCTGCCCACGGGAGAAGTTCATTCTTTTGTAAATAGTTCTTCTTTTACAGATCCCTAAAATGTTTTCAGGGTTTTGTTTCAGTTTCTTCAGGAAGAAGAATCCCAAGGACAATCCCTGAGGGTCAGTGAGATATTTCCATTATAGCTGGAATTTTGGGTAAAAAAATCCAATTTTCCTGAACTACTCCAATAATTACCTGTTTTGCCTTTAACCCTTCTGCACCTGGAAGGTGCTGCAGAACACATTCTGCAGAACACCATCAGAAAAATAGCTCCTTGCAGATTTTAAAATAGACTAAGTAAACAAGGACAAAGAGAAGGGCCTTGCAGCCCATAGGTATGTTGAGATGCAAATGATGGCAGCAGGGCAGGACAAGTACGTACAATCGTAGATTCATTCAGTTTGAAAAAGACCTTTGAGATCATCAGGTCCAACCAATAACCCTACTCTAGCAAGTTCACCACTAGACCAGATTTGTAAGCACCACATCTAAACCATCTTTATACACCTCCAAGGGTGGTGACTCAGCCCTTTCCCTGGGCAGCCCCTTCCAAGGCCCAATTACTCTTTCAGTAGAAAAATGTTTCCTCATGTCCAACATAAACCTCCCCTGGTACCTGAGGTCATTCCCTTTTGTTCTGTCACTAATTACCCGTGAGAAGAGGCCAGCACACACCCCTCTACAATGAGCCTTCAGGTAGCTGTAGAGGGCACGGCAGGGTCTGCGTAGCATCCAGAGGAGTTGTCCCAGCACTGCCCATCAGATACGTCAGATGGGACAAGGTTCATCTCCAGGACTCTGGTCCCTCAAAGAACCTGTGGTTTACAGATTTTTCGGGGGATCAATGGTGTTCGAAGCCTTTCTTCCGTAGCTTTACCCATTACTACATAAATCAAGCAGCACATATCCAATGAGAACCCATCTGGTTCAATAGAAATAGAGCTTTATTAATAACATGCACATCATAGGTATATTTAAAATACATGTACATTTTTCTACTGTTCACTTTAGAAAACAAGTTCATAAAAACCTTTAATCAGGTCCCAAGTAATTTTAGACATTAAAAAGCCATTTTTTCCGTTATAGAACCCGTAGGTATTACTCCAATTAAGTGGTGTATAATCAGCATGTATTGACCTTCACGCAGACTCATGCATTGCAGCAGAAATGGGGTGTTCCCTTTTCCGCTCTGTTAGTCACGTCAAATACATGATGATATACTTGACAACACCTGCCACGGTTGTTATCTGTGACTGTGATTCCCTGCTGAGCGTGCGCTGTACAGATGGCGGTGAAAAGCCGGAGACAACTTATTTTACAACTCTCTGAGTTCCCGTGAGGGGTACCTGGCTTTGTGGGTAACCCAGAACCCACTTCCAACAGAAACCACAGAAACAGAAAGGTGAAAAGGAAAGCAATCCAGAAAAGGAGACAGAACTGCTGTATCCGCTCTGTTTTCAGGACAAACTGAGGGCAGGGGTGGGTTTCCCAAGGCCCTGCCAAGTACCAAACCAGGTGTGTAGGGAGTGCACAGAGTTACCAGCTCTAGATGGTTTGCAGATTTACAGAACATATACAAAGGCTCATATGAGGATGGGACTTTAAGGCACGATAGTCCATATACTCAACACATTCATTGAAAACACATGTTCAATTTACAGTGCAATATAAATGTGTTCAAGAAGTCAAGTGGCAGCTTGCTAACCGCTTTCACTGATAATTAGGCAATCGAGGAGTGCTTCTGCTGTGCACAGTAGCCCCAGCCCTGCACACCCTCACCCACGTGCTCAGCGTCAAATACACAAGAAGCCTCCCTGGCTTCAGCAAGAGGATCTGTGCAAAGAAACTTAGAAGCTGACTGAAGCATTTACAGAATCAGGGCCCTAATATTTTTGGGTGTTGGCACCAGGCTGTGTGGGCAGAGGCGTCGCTTCGGCATGTGCGCCCCTCTGGCCTCCAGCTCCCACAGCTGCAGAAGGTGACCCCATGCATGCACCCCATGCATGGAGCCACAGCTGCCCCTTTCTGCACCCAGGATCAGGCCCAGCATTTGCAGCCATTTAGGGAAAAGCGGCATGAAGAAAACTCACTGGAACGCTAATTACAGGTCAAGTATGCTGCTGTTCCCAGACGGAAAGTAATTGTCCTAAGCCAGTCGTTTTCCAAATTATCATCTGCCATTACCAAGCCTGTCCTTGTCACCCAGCTCATCTATACTCTCTCTGATGAATAGACTATCTCCAAGGCAACTGAGTCAAAGGGAAGGAAGGACTTTCTTTACCTCCAGTACAAACATAGCCCATACGTGGGAGTTCCTAATGCAGTCATAATAGAATATATATATATAACACATATATATATTTCTATCGCTGAGAGTTGACCACCTACAGACAGATTCACACATCAGAAGCCAGAATTGCTGAATTATAGTTACGAACCCAAAAATAAAAAAATCACTGCACGTAGCTGCACTAAAATGCTGGTACCCAGTAACTTGGTAACTAAATGTTAAAACCAGTACAGAATTCAAAAAGTGACAAATTAAGTATTTGGGGAGCAACTTGCCAAGTCAGTGCACTTTAGTACTTCTTTACCACTCCACAAACTGTGTCTTATATGCACTACAGTAGAATATTTCAGATCCACTTTTCAACAGCACAAGTCCCTGTGCAAAGTGAAAGGCAAACTTGAGCAGACCAAATACCTAGAATTGTGGACCTTTGATTCAATTTCATATCAAACAGTCAAACATAAAATCCCCTCAATTTCATTTCTAGAAAGAAACCATCCATTTTAACAGCTCCTAGAGCAATCACAATCACAAACAGCTCCTAGAAGTCATAATTTAAAAAATCGGGCAATGCTTTTTTTTTCAAGAAAGCAATGTATGAGGAAAACATGAGTAAAACACTGCCTTTTCCACGGGTAGTCCAAGGGGTTATCTGATGTTATCTGATGCAGATTTCCATCTGTTAAATTTGTTCAGTTACCATAACGCTTTATCAGAGAAGCTTTCAGCAGGCAAGAAAGGACTTGCCTTTTCCAGCAGACAATAAAGTTACTCTTCAAAAACAAATCCAACAGGGGGAATCACGGTGGGGTTTTTTTTTTAGGTCACGTTCAAGGTTTTAACCCTTTCACGGGTTTTAACCCTTGAGATTTTTCACCTCAATGAAACTTTATCAATTTTGTGTTAAAAGTTCTGTTTATTCAGGATATGTATATACTAATATAACAAAGTAGGTTAATGAGAGACAAAGGCTGTAGCTGCTAGATCATTACAAATCCAGGTGAAAATGGACACGAAGAAATCAATTAGATCACCTCAAGAGCAGAGAATGACATAGTCTGAAAAATCAGAAGGCAGCAGTAATTTTCCTTTACCACTTGGTTGTCTTCAAATGTCCCTGCCCCAAGCCCCAACATCCATGTGAGCCATGCAAAGTGCCTGCCAAGGCCAGAGAGCTCTTTAGGGGATAACGGCTCCTCTCACAATGGCCATCGTGTTACCAACCCAGAGCCCAAACAGGGGGCAGGTTTTGCTGCCAGCTTTTACCAGTGGCATTAAGAATGTTCCACACACCTGACAATTAACCCAAACTTTATCAGGGGCTTCCTGTTGAGCCGTGTGCAGCCGTTTTCAGCTGGAGGTTTCTCAAGATGTGCCAAAAGCAAGCACAAGTGCTCCCGTGATTTGGGGCTGGTGTGAGCACAAGGCCAGCAGGAATACAACCACATACAGCCAAGCAGCTCTGACATCAGATTTCACTGACTGAGGGTTTAAAGACATCCTGCTGTAAGAGAAAAATCAACAAGCCCTGTCTTAAAAGAAAAGCAAACGCCTGAATATTCATCATGACTAACAGCACCTCCCAAACAGCACTGCCCTGTTTTTCCAGCCTTCCCACAGCATCTGCGCTGTTTATGCCCTCCAGTTTGCAGGTTATCCTTGTTTTCATTTAGACTGCTGCCTTTTTTTCTCATTTGAAAAGGAAATATATGAGTTTCACTGTTCCCTTCTGAATCCTAAACCTGTCCTGGCTTCTAACTACTGACACCAGAGTTAACTTAGCCCTTCACACCTCCTGCTTTCCCTTCCTGCCTTTTCTCCTGTGCTACTGCATGCCTGAGAGCTGCGATAATGTGTGCAACAGACATGACTAGGATGCTCTAAGTGGGGTTACAGGAAGAATCGTACACGAAGCACATCCTTGGCAAGCAATGGTGTTTGTTTGTGATGTACAATGCTTTGGAAACAGCATCAGCCACATCTGCATGAGCAAAGCCTTTCAAAATAAAACACTAGGTTCGTAGATATGTATTTGCCTCCCATGGGGTGTGCGCTGTTATTTACTTAGTGTTAAAGCTTTAAAGGGGTGATAGCCAGTGAGGCAAAGCTAGTTTTGTCACTGTCAGCCAATAGACCTGTAGGACTTTGAGAGGCTTTGGATCATCTTGTCTATTTGTTCAGCCATTCTGGGATGTGAGCTGCCCACAGGTGACTCGTTAGTGTACAGGCTCATTAATCACATTCCCCAGGTTACAGTGCAATCTTTGCTTTTGACCCCATTGCTGAAGCATCATCTTTTCCCTTATATTACTCTTTGGTATTTTCATTACATAGCTTTGGCAGCTATAAAACTTTCCGCTCGTAGTCATTAATTTGCTGAACATCTTCCCGTGTCAGAGCTCATGAAATCCCTATTTACACCATCTAAGGTTAATCCCCAGATTGAAACGAGACATTCCATTTAACCTGAAACACTGTAACTAATGCTGAGCAGTTTCATCAGGAGAACCTCTGAGGTTCTGCTAGCGTCTGTCAGATACACTCATTCTCTGTCTATGAGAGCTGTCATTGTTTTTCTGCCTTTTGTACTCCACATAAAAAGAAATTACTGCTCATTTCCAGTGCGAACCTCTGGCCAAACAGCAAGTTAGCATGCAAAGAATTATCAGGGAAACAGCTAGGGGAGGAATCAAACCAGGCTAAGGAAACACTGATGAAAGGGTGAAGAAACAATCTTTCCTGTGAGTCGTTCTGGTTTGTATCAAAGTAGCAGAGTAGATACCAGCCAAGAGATAATATAAGTAAAAGGTGAATGCAATTATTTCTAGAAAAAAAACCAAACCGACTCAAACCCTTGCAAATCTCAGTATAGAGCGTCCTGTAAGTAGCAAGCGAGCTAAGTCTCTGAAAGTCTTAAGCAAGAGGCTGCTTCCTTTGGCACTAACTCCTTCGTGGTCAAAGCGTTTCTCAAAGAAACTTCCTATCTGTCCCTTTGCAGTAAATAACTTGCATTTTGCTCCTCACCGTTAGACTACTCCACCGCTTTGGGGGCTCCCCTTCCTCAGAGGATGGCATCATTTAACTGCAAAGTGATTTTGGATGTCTGTATCTACACACAGATAACTGAAAGATAGCTTTGCTTCTACAAAACACACTGCGCGCAGTCTCTGCGGATAAGGACCTCCATATTGCACCAGCTCTGTGTGTGTGTGTGTGGTGTGTGTGTGTGTGTCAGGTACTTCACAACCAGGGAGGGAACAGCGGGGACTGCAGAGCATTATTCAAAATACCTTCCACCCAGCTCTGAACCCATCCGCCTTTGATCACAAGTGTATCTGCAATTAGTGCCTCATCTCAACCTCTCCATAAGCAGTTCAAGCATTCAGAAACAAACATCAGTGGGTCTAACAGCTACTTTAATTCATTTTATAAATAAGCAATTGAGAATTTTGCTCCAAGTGGCTGCTCGTGTAGCCCATTCCGTAAACGGCGTTCTCTGCAGAGTAAGGCACGATGCGATACGAGTGCAGCTCTTCATAATAGAGCGACTGGGAACAGCACTCCTGTACCATAAACTTCAGCCGTTTTCGTGCATCAGAGTAAGCAGTCCTGTAACACGGAGCCTCCTTAAAGTATTCATAGCTCTCCCTCTCTGTCTCTAGGTGAATCTTCCTCAACAGATTGTTAATTAATACAGACCTACGGAGATAGGCTTCGGGGTCATCCAGGAATCGGAGCTTCTGGAGAGAAAGTTTTAGAATACAAGTCCGGTCCTCGGGTAGTATCAGGTGCTGGGGAGTAAAGAGGAAGCAAATAGGTCTTTAACATGAACATCAGAATCATAGAATCATTATGGTTGGAAGAGACCTACAAAATCATTCGGTTCAACCGTCAACTGGACCCCATCATGTCAACTAAATCATGTCCCCCAGGGCCACACCTACTCATTTTTTCAAAATGGTGACTCCACCACCTCCCTAGGCAGCCTGCTCCAATACTTCACCACTCGTCCAGTGAAGAAAGATTTCCTAACATCTAATCTAAACCTCCCCCAGCACAACTGAGGCTGTTCTCTCTTGTGTGAATGAATGAAACCAGGGGTCTGGAATGAGGGAGCTACTCACTTTTGGACAATACTCATGGCAATCTTGATGTAAATGTTCTTCTTCTGCATATTTTCTCTTAAAGTAGGCTACTTTCGACGTCGTTAATGTCTTTGGTAGGCCCTGATCAGATCAGCTCTGCACAAAACAGGAAGAAAAAGAAGGTCAGTAATGTTTGCTGCCATAGTGGCTCTAACGTCATGGTATTGCAGTCCTGGCAGTGTCAGGGCATGAGGAGGTCAGAGGCAGGATGTAGCCAGCAAAACACTCAGTCTTGACCTGCAGTCCTCAATGTGCTGGAAAAATAACTGCAAGCCTGGCAAATGTGAAGGTATTTCTGAGCTATCACCCTGAGGCTTGCTGGCACAGCAAGCCCTGCTATGGAGTGACAGCCACGGCACTGGACTCATGCTATCACCACTGAGCAGGGTCTCCAGGTCCTACAATCAAGCAAGGTAACCCTAATCAGCATTGCAGATCAGGATGAGAGAGATCCCTAAGCCAGCAAGGTCTCCATGCACTGCAGGAGGTACCGGGATGGGGTCATCATCTGCAGAGCACCGGTCCTCGCACCATGCTGGGATGTGTGAGGGACAAGAATGGGTTTGAATAGCCATACGCCAGGCACAGAGCTTGGTGCCTTCCCTGGAAAACCAATACAGAGCATATTCACTAGATGGTAGTGTTGTCCCAGAGAAACACGAGGGCCATCGCTTGGTGGGAGGGTGAGGGAGACGTTTTGGTCTCTGGGTTGCTGCAGCTTTTCGGGACAAAGAGGACGGAGGCTCAGCCTTTGGATTGAGAAGGGACTACTGGGCTTTTGTTCTGTGGCAAGAGCCCAGCGGAGATCTGTTCTGCCACAGCAGAGCCCTGCAAAGGACCAGGGCTCCGTGCACATCCACTGCCCAGAGTGGCTGGCTGCTCCAAGCTCGGTGATTTCTGTGGAGAGCTGCTAATTCAGCACCGTGATGACATCTGTAATGGCTGTGGTGTTTAGTCTGGGGAAGTGGGTCCCTGTGAGAGCCAGGACTGAGTTCTGCTTTTCTGTTCACTAGATGATACGAGGATGCATCTGCATTTGCGGGTGGTATCTTCACCTCAACAAACCCTCTCTTCCATAAGATATTTCTGCTGTTTGCTCTTAAAGGTACTGTTTCTCTAAAACGTGTTATGCTGATGCTTAAGAATGTCCAGAGAAACAGCATCTGGAGCCTCTTTTTAGAGTAACTCAAAATCAAGTCCTACGGGACATTTTTCCCCTGCTTTCAGATCTCCTTATGGGGGCATTTGAAAATTTATTTCCATTTTGAGGAAATAAGGGACTTGGTTCTGGACTGTTTCTCTGCCACAGCAGAAAACCCAAACGGTATCATACAGCCAAAACCCGAATTCAATATAGCTAGAAGGATCCTGCCATGAGGGTCTCTGTGTGTCACTTACTTAGCTACAGGTGGGAGTGGAAAGATACCCACACAGCTATGTCAGAGATGGGGGCATCTCTCCTTCACTGGCAGGAAGAAGTAATGTGCTCTTCTTTCATCTACATCAAAAAAACAGTGAGAAGGAGCTGAAGAACAAATCAGCTCATAAGA
This sequence comes from Phoeniculus purpureus, assembly GCA_028565055.1. Lineage (NCBI taxonomy): Eukaryota > Metazoa > Chordata > Aves > Bucerotiformes > Phoeniculidae > Phoeniculus > Phoeniculus purpureus. The sequence goes on from JAOXOE010000441.1 coordinate 40,442,983, forward strand.
GAAGACTCTTAGAGATTTCTCCTCAAATTATAATTCTGAGGATGGAGCTTTCTTATACAGGATGTTACAAACCTCCATAGAAAACTCTTGAATGGTGGATTAACAGTTCATTTGGAGCCAAGACTTCTGAGCCTCTCTCTGGGACCTGGTCTGGGACCTTGCATGAAAGAGCACCATTTCACCAGAGAGAGCCCATCGCTCTTGCAGTGGGACAATGCTTCCTGCTCAGCTCCCAGGGGCAAGTGTACGGATGCAGTCTTCATCATTCTGTTAGCACTGAGTTTAAATTCCTATGCAGCAAACTTCATTGCTGGCAAGATTTATTCCAGTACTCGAATCACACCAGAGGCTGGACAGCCTGGACATTTAATTACTTTGATATTAGGTTCTCCTAGGTGAGAAATCTCACTGCTGTGGTATCCAAACATGATCACAAATGCATTTAGCCTCCCACTGCTGTGGGCTGGAGAACATTGCAATTCTCCTCTTGCTACTCTGAGGAAGGCAAAGGTACAGAACAATGAAGTGACATCCCTGCAGCCACCTGGGCTGTCAGGCTGGGAAAGCAGCCAAATTCAGTGCACAGATTGATGAGCCAACCGTGAGCCCAGCCTCCTCCTTTAAACCAAGTGCTAAAACTTGCTCCCTGGTGGTTTCCAATTAAAAAGCTGGAAGCACAGACCATCCACTGCCTATGTGCAGCGCAAGCAGAAAATTATCCCTAGTGCAGGGGCAAGACAGACACCAACTTTGTGCAGAACATCATAGCTCAGTACCCCAGCCCTGTTAACTCTGTGCAAACCTCTCTGTTGCTGTTCCTGGGCTCAGGAATCCCTCTTTCTATCCCAAAGATGGAGGGTGACAGTGGGACCCCTTGAGTATGGGTGGTTCTAGATATCCCAGCAAACAGCATGGAGCCAGGACAAGGCAAGGAGTGCTGGAGCACTGGCCCTGGTAGGGCAGGAAGGAGGGAGGGAAGGCTGTGATTAGCATGTACTAGGAGATGGGTTTGATGTTGGCTGGCAGGAACAGATGTAAATTGTACTTTGCACAGGGACACAGACGACCATCTTGGTAGTGGGTTCATTTAGCATGTAACTGGCATCCCTTTTCTGGAGTCATGTGCAGCACCAGCCTTAGACATCCCCCTTGGGTGCAAGGTCATGGACTGTCTTTAAAACTTATAGACACCTCTACATCAGACAAACAACCAGCAAATGGGTATCAAGAGCATCTCTAAGCTCTATGGTTGCTTTTAAACATGTTCCTACCTGTGGAAGTCTACACTGTAAGAGCAAAGTAGCCAGAGGCTGCTTGACAGCATGCTAGGTATTCACAAACTCCAGCAATTCCGAATCTGCAGGACAAAGGAAACCCACTTCCCCAGCCCAGGTGCTTCCACATGCTGTCACAGGCAGCTAAACTTCACTCTCTTCGCTCTGGAAGTGAAAGAGTGCTGCCGAATGGCTGCAGGAACAGGGTGAACTAAAACAAGTCCCATCACTGGGCTGCTCCACAGAATCTCAAGGTCTGCTCTTGTGCTCCATGCAGCTACCATCCCATCACTACCCTTCTTGTTGTCACCGTCATCTTTTGTAGCTGCATTTGATGCCCACACACCCATCTGCAAGAGCATGGCCTGTGCCCTCAACACCTGCACCAATGTGAAAGCCTTGAGGGGCACGTCTCTCTGCAGGAGGCTTGCAAGGACCAAGTCTGCCTCTAACACCTTGCTTGGAAGAGCAGAGTTGCCCTGTGCGTGCCAAAGAGCTGCTGGCCGGGGTTACAGGCATACGCAGCTGTAGTAATGCCACAGTGAATCAGCCCCTGAGTGTTTTGTTTAAATATAAACATATTGAATCAGTGCTTTTCGTGTGGAAGGCTATTCCCGCGAGCCAAGTGTTTTGACAGCTCCAGCAAGGTGGTATGAGTCACTGCCACTGCCTCAGTCAAGCTCGGCGACAGATACATCTTAATCACATTATGGGGTTTTTTTCAGCGCTCCACCACAAGTCAAGGCACGGGGCCAAATCTCCCCACAGGGACTAACCAGCGTAGCGCCGAGTCCTTAGCGTGAGGTTTGTCCTTCCAGCCTGGATGAACCTCTGAAAAGCTCATTCAGCATCCCGCTGGCGTTCAGCTGCAAGCCCTCAGCTAGTCACCAAGGACTCGGCAGCATTTGCAACAACAGAGCAAGTGTTGGCAGGGCTCAGGAGCCACAGGGCAAGTGCTGGCTGCTCACACTGGCTGGTGTTTACACCTCGCCAGGGTGTGCCTGCTTGGAATGCGCAGCACGGCACATCAGAGCACAGCGGCTGGTGCTGCCATTAACGTTAATGGAAGTCTGAAACATAAATCCCACACGCGGCAGTGAGGGAACAGGCGCCTCTGTCTCGAGCCTGGATCTCTCCAATGCGGCTACCGAAGGGTTTTAATTGTACTTTCAACAGAGGAAAATGTGCCTGTTCCTATTTATTTCTGCAGGAATAATTGCAGAGCTCTGTGCTGTGGTACCCGCAGAGTTATTAGGCGTGTTTGGACAGAAGGTTATCTTATCTAAATTGGAATGGAAATAGATTTATAACACGGAAACTTCACAGTTGAACTGCAAATGGCAAGAAATTCTCTTCATCTGTCCCCTGTCCTTCCACGTCACCCCAGCGACAGGAGCCCCTCTTCAGCACAAATTAGTGCTGGGTGATTTCCAGAGGGCTGCAAGCTAGCCTAGGCAGGAGGCAAGAAGGGGTTTAACAAGTGATTGAACCACCAGGAAATAAAGGAAAGCCTCAAAACTTGTGCTTTTCCATCTCGGGCAGCACAGAGGGGTCTGTGCAAGCCCTGGGTCTGCAGCACAGCTCTGCCCCACAGCTCGTACGTGAGACCTTGGGAGAGCGTCCCTGGCTGTGTCTCCCCCTCTCCTACCTCTCCTTGGGAAGAAAACTCATCCCTGCCTGCTCTGCGCTGCAGTGAAAGAGATTGTATGAGCAGATACTATTGGCTTGTTGCTGCAGATGTCTGCAGGGGGTAAGTGCGGAGTCTCACCGGCCAAGGCAGAGTGATGATGCTGAGCACGGAGCAGAGTCAATGTGCTGGTGCCTTGCAGGGTTTCCTCTCCCAGTGTAAGGGAGGGTAATCAATATGCAAGCTAAAGCTGGCAGAGACTGAAACCATCTCTGAGCATCTCTTGCATGCACAAATAAAAAACCTGAGGCTCCTGAGCACACACAGAAATTGGCATTTATTATCAGCAGGAGATGTGACTTTGACATGACAGGAAATATCATCATGTCCTTGCGACTGCTGGCAAACTGCAGTGATAAATTCCCCCGTCTTTAACCTCAGCAGCGTTCACAACCAGGGAGTGCTCAGCTGAAACCTTCCTCTGATTCCACATGCTCTGCTGTTGCAGTTCCCTTCCTCAGGGGAAGGAAAAGCAGCTGGTTCCACTGTGGGATTCCCAGTTGATAATGCAAAGCTACCAGACCACAGGTAGATGAATATACGGATCGAAAACACATGCCAGCCCCAGGACACCACACAGACTGCCAATGGATTGCAGTCCTTCCCCAGTATGGAGTCTTACTCCACGCTCAGGCAGAGAGAGCATTCTGTAACTGACCCAGGGAAAGGTGGGGACCCACAGCTCTGCTATTGTGTGCTGCCTGGAGCTGCTGGCTTTGCACTTCAGAACAGCCTTTCTTTCAGTTTGCTAATTGCTTTACAGATTTCCCTAATTGCAGCTTCTCCCCCAGCACAAGCATCTGAATCATTCTCCTGAGGGCATGCAGACACGATACTTAACCACTGGTGAACCCCATCTCACTCCTTCTATTATCAACACAATAAAATTTTATTCCCAGCCTTGCAACTCTAACCAAGTCATTTCCTTCACTCCCACAGCGAGTGCAAACCAGACGAAGTCTACAAAGTTGTTATTACCTGAGGATGCGGAGTCAATCTGCCAGGGGTCTTTCTGGGATAGTCTCAGCAGCTCTGGTAAGATTTCCTCCTCGCACAGGCTCAGCAAGCATTTCTGGCAGCACAGCACTGCTGAGCGCTTACCTGCCAGGGTGGACCAGGAAGAAACGTGAATGGTTCAGGTGGCAAAGTCAGGACTACACACAGCAAGTAGCTGCACCACAAAGAGAGGAAAGTGCAGTTTCAACAGCCCAACAGGGCTTAATGACAGGAAAAATTAGAGTTCTGATGCCACAACCAATTCTCTAACTTTGACTTTGCTTCCTGCACTCCCTTTCAAACATCAGAAAAGTAAAATAAAGCAGTAAAGAAAACCATTTCTGTCCCACAGTGTTACAGCTGTAATCCTCTCGGAGCAGACGCTGACAAAATACAAGAGCTTGCGCCTCTAAACATCCGGAAGTTTCCTGAGCTAGAACACGATGACTGCCCTGAACGCCACCTCGGAACAGCACATTATTTCCTCCATTAATTCTTGTCAGCCTCAGAGGACAGCGACAGCGCTGCTATTAAACTCACACCGTTATTTTGAGTAGTAGCATTAATTTCCTATCGCGCACGTACACTCCCACACTGCCTGCAGAGCAACACGGGTCTGGGCAAAGTCAAATTGCCGGCTTTATGTCACAGAACGATCACAGAGAGCGCGTTTCAGTGTTTGCCTTACAAATGGGAGAGTTTCTAGGCTGCCAGTAGATGCAGCAGCACTCAGCTGATGCATCCTGCCTTCTGCAGGCAGCATTTGTCACACTGTAGTAAGAGCATTTCCCGCTCCAGGAGAAAAACAATTACAGCTATTAACGTCCAGCTCTGCACTTGTACATCCATGTGCAGACTCTCACACTTTTTATGTACATGAATGAAAATAAACAGGTCTAAATCCTGCAAGAGGGAAAGAAAAAGAGACTGTGTGTGTGCATGAGAGAGTGTGTGTGTGAGTATTGATGTCTCGCAGCTATGAGACATCTATATTTAGAAAGTTGTCTCATCCCAGAGGATGATACTTTGCTACCAGGCAATGAAAGAGTAGCTATGGTTACTTTTGAGAGTTCAGCTTTGACAGTAAAAAGATTACTCTGGATAAAATGACCTTTTGCAGAGCAGGAGAGAGTCCAGCAGAACTGCAGGCACTTTTGCCACAGCCCATGGCACTGCAGGATGAGAGGTTAAGCTCCTGTTCACCTCTTTGCCCCCTTCCACCATGCAGCAAAGCTGAGAGCTCACAGACAGATAACAAAACTTACTGCACACCAACAGCTACCTGCTAAAGCCACTTGGGCAGACCCCAACAGCAAAGCCAGACACAGGCAAAGCTGGGCACCAGCAAAGCCCCACGCCAACTCCAACCCCAGTATCTCCATGGCACCCACTCACCTGGCGAGCCCTGGCCGGAGGATAGCTCCCGTCCTTCCCTTGCTGCTCCTGGCCGAGGAGGAGTTGGTGGAGGAGGTGGCAGTGGAGGTGGCGATGGAGGTGGCAGCTCCTGCGGGTCCCTGCAGGCACTGAGGAGCGCATCACCGCCCGGCCGCAGCCCGCGGAGGTGGGTGCCCAGATGTTCCCGACGCGGATTGGTCCAGCGGGAGCAGCTGTTGGCCGGTTGCTAGGAGCGTTGCTAGGAGCGTTGCCGGGAGACCGTGACGCTCCCTCCATCACTGGCGCTACTCGAGGCCGCGGGGAGGAAGGGAGGGAACGAGGGAAGGTGGAGGAGGTCTCGCCCTCGGCATGCTCCGCTGCGGGACGGGACAGGGATTGGGCTGCTTTAGGGAGCCGTAGGATGGAGCAGATGCTGCGGCTTAGACCTCGGAGTGGGGTGAGGAGCTGCCCAGAGGGCTGCGGCAGGGGATGGGGATGTGAAATGCCCAAGCTGGGGACATCGGCCCGCGGTGAGGACATCAAACCTGCCGTCAGAGCAGCTGGGGGAGGAACGAAGGGGTAACCGCAAAGAAAAGTCGAGAGGTACCGGGTATCTGCTTCGGGGTGACACTGGGAAAAAGAAGGTGGTACCTGGAAGGACTTGAGGGAGCAATGAGTTCAGTTTGGGACTGCTGGCAGCAAGAGCTCGACTCTTCTGCTCTCTCTGGGTCATACTCCTCTTTCCTCCCAACTTACGTTGCTCCCACCTTCCCCTGTGCCCAAGACCGTATCTCGACATCCTGTTATTTCCCAGAGACTTTGGGATGTTCCACTGTGGCACCCCAGGTCTCCCCCTAGCACTTACAACCGTGACCCAAAAGAAGCACCACAACACCCTGAAATTCCATAGGGAAACTGGGGATGCTGTAGGAATAGAATCATAGAATCATAGAAGCCACACACCAACCCAAACTTCTTGCCTAATTAAATAGCAGGTCACTGCCATGGTGTGAGGCAGCTCCTGCAATTCAGCCAGAACAAGGGGATTTTACAACTGAGCACCCCTTTTATGGGAATAGGTGGGATATGAGATTCAGCCCACCATTATAATCATTGTCTAGCCAGCAAGGCTCAGAAAGTTCAGAAGGAATAAATACGCCTGCCTGAGGCAGTGTGCACAGAGAGGGGGGATCCCTCTCCCAAAGATCCTAACTCTATAGGGAGGTTACAAAATAAAACCCCCAAACCAACCAAACAAAAAACAGTGTTTGGGTGTTTTTAAAACCAGTTTCTCCCGCAGCTCTGCAGGGGTTTTCTATAGAAGTGTTCTACTCCCAGACTTGAGAAAAGGAGTCGCGTGAGATGAGCTTTTCTGGGAAAACAGACTGGTGCCAGAGGCTGCACTGAATTTACCAGCACAACACTGGCTTGGATCAGACCCAGCACCCAGCCTGGCCTTTGCTGAGCACCCTTCTCCAACACAAAACCTCCTTAGACAATAAATTTTCATCTGTGCCTCCCAGCTATGGCTACAGCCATGCTACTACCATGTATGACACCACTTCTCCTGAAAGCCTCATGCTCATGCTGTAGCCATCCCATCTCAGCAGTCTTTCACTCCAACCCATGCTCCATCCTACTACTCAAGGTGATTGAGGGGCTCAGCCAGTGCCAAAACCAAGGGAAGGTGGTGCGGGAAAACATTCCTTTTGGCAGCATCTGAAGCTCCTGGGACTTCCCTTGTGATCTGGAAGATGGGTGCCTCACACATGGCATATCTGGGCGTGGCATTGCTGGTAGGATATGGGAAGTTCCCCTCCCTCTGGCTGCTTCCAGGGTCTCCAAGGAGTTTCTGCAGAGCAGCATAGCATACAGCATGCTTAGTCCACCTGCCTCTTACCCAGTGGGGATGGAGGCAAATTTCATTTGGCAAATACTGGCCCAATATCTCATTCCAATTTTAACAAACCAAGTCTTGGCAGTCCCGAGTCCCAGCCAATATACATCGGCACAGCAGCCTCCAACCAGTCTCTCCATTGTCTTTGATTGCATTTGGTACTCAGTGTGCTCTGATGTGCATGTGCACTCACACAGCTCCTCTGGTCTTTGCAGTTTGAGAAAAGATCAGTCATGGCCACATACTTATTTCAAATTACCTCTGAAGCTCTGCTTCTTTTATGGAGAAGTCAAGTGAACTCAAACTCATTTCAAATTTGAATATTCTGGGACAATAGGAAGGCACTGGAATTTAATTGATTTTGATTACCTGCCTTATTATTATGCTGCCAGGAGCGATAGTTCAGGTTGGTGTAATTTTAAATTTACTGTGAGATGAGTCTGACATTTCTCTGCTGCTGAATAGAGACCTTGAGCGATTCTCCAGCTCCTCACAAGGATGTCGTAATTAATTCAGTAATTTCACTTCTGTAAGCAGAGGTAGAAAAGGAAGACACAGAAGCACCTACTTTGTGTCGAAGAGCTGAATGAACGACAGGCTTACCTACTCCAGTCTTCCTGGAATTGATTGTGTTCTTTTTTTCAACATTTGACACAATTTCTGCTGCAAAGACACATCTTCCCCTCTCCTGTCAGCACACAAGCAGGACTTACTAGCTGGCAATAATTCACAGCCAAAAGGTCAGCTAATCTTTCCTCAGCTGGCTCTAAGAAGCCTTTCCAGCCCCTGATCAGCCTGGAGCAAATTGTTCTACAATCCAAGTCCAACGGCTTTTCTTTGCCCCCTTACAGAGGGGGCAGAAAGTGCAGGGAAACCGATCTCCTGCCAGTTTAAATCAGCATTGCTCTACTGGCTGAAAGGGACCTCCATTAAGATGAACAGCAGATGCCACATCCCATCCTAACTGCTTCCTCATGCCATGGAAGCACAAGAGATCCAGTCTCCTCCTCGTCCCAAGGGGAGTTCTCCCCTCTGTCAGGAATCGCTGCCCAGCCGAAGCACACCAAGTTTTAATGTAATGGAAACCAAACACAACTGCGAACTGGGACCAAAGTCTCTATTGACAGTGATATCATCTCAAAAGATAAGAGCTGAAATGTGTACTGCACAAGAGATGTCCTGGACAGGCAGACAATAGAAGAGTAGCTTGCTCGCTTTTTTTGTGTGTGTTCAGCCTTTTGAAAGCAAAATTGCCTTCCATAGTCAGTGCCATAACAAATGTATGTTTTTAAATGGTTTAGAGCAATTTGGAATACAAAACCTCAGAACATTAGCACTTACTTCACTTTAACAGCCTCACAGAATTAGAAAAAACCCAGTTCTTTCATTTCAGAGCAGTTACATCTCCTCGAGCCAAGTGTTAAGGAAAAATGAATTCAATTAATGCACCCTTTTGAATTCCAGCTCCAAACATTCCGAAGGTGTGTATGTAACAGCAGCAGTCCTCCCAGGCAGCACATACCTCCACGTGTGCTGTATTCCCTAACACAACATGCAGAAGGTATCTTCAAAAGATAAAAAGTACCTGCAGTGTTTGGCATTTGCTAACACTGAAATTCTGAGCCGCTTCACACATGAGGAATTACATCCTGAACTGACTTTTATCCCTGGCCTGGCTCACTCAGCTGCCTCCAACAAAGAACTCAAAGGCTTTATCAGAGCTGGCTTATCACAGCAGATGATGATGAGTAGCTCCAGTTTTTGGATCCTGTTAATGCGTCCCAATGGTTGACCAACCTCAGAGGGAGCAGATGACTTGGGAAGCTAATCCTGCATTCAAACTGCAGCCTCTGCACTTCATCCTACAGATCAGCTCCTTCCTTTGCCTCTTTACTAGAACTCTATTTCTCTGCTCTATCTCCCAATTCATTATACAGAAAAATGTCCAAAATTCTAGTATCTTAAATATGTTCTTTTTTTTTTTTGTTACCTTCTTGCACTGAAAAAATGTTCGAAAAATTCAATCAACAATCTGAGGAAGAGCAGAACTCATGAAGCCCATTTTTCCTACACATTTATACTCTTCATCCCCTCCATCCTCCCCACCACTAACAACCACATTTCACAACGTCCTCTTGGACATCTCAGCCAGAGACAGCATCAAGACAGCACATGGGGTCACTGGTCTGGAGCTGCACATCATCCTAATGTGGCACTTAGTGCCATGGTCTAAGTTGTGGTGATGTTAGGTCACAGGTTGGACTTGATGACCTTAGAGGTCTTTTCCAGCCTCAATAATTCTGTGTGCTTCTGTGACTAGCTGACTGACCCTTGGCCATCTTTCTCCTTCTCTGTAATTGATCCTCTGCCAGGTGAAAAAATTTGCAGAAGCAGAATTGTCTTGGAGGCACTTACCCTCCTTTCAAATGTGATTGAATTTGGCCAACCTGTTAGCAAATTATGATGGTGGAAGAGAGACTGGCAAGGAGACAGATGGCAGACAGCTCAGTTTCTTTAGCCTCAAGTAAGCTGCCTGAGAAGTGGGAATGCTTTCACCCTCTCATGACAAATGATATCACCCTTCCCCATTGAAATTCAAAGCTTAGTTTCCCGACATTAAAAATGTGACTTTTCCAACTGGTCAAAATTAGGATGACATCAGGATGTCTTGGCAAAACAATACCTGGTGCTGTGCCAGAGAATGAAACCGCTCCAAGCAAGGAAATAAAATGCAGCTGGAGGCAAAACAGGATAATCAGAACAATAAAACAAAATGCAGCCAAGAGCCCCCCATGGAGCCCAGCAAGACTCACATGTGCTCATGCTGAGCAGTGGGCATCCCAGCAAGAGTAGCAACAAGTGGATTGCTAAGCCCACCATCATGATTCCACAGCAGTGTTGCACACCAAGCACATAACGCCCAAGTATTTTACCACCAATTTTATAGCTGCCCTAATCTTGGCACCAGGACATACGACCCGTTCCCTGCCCTCTTCAGGTTCAATGCCAGCAGCTTCACCATAGCATGTGCTGAGCTTGTGAGTCTGCCCCAAGGAACAAAACCAATCCTGCTCTGGTTATCCCTATACTCTCCCTGAGCCCTGGCAGAGATAGGGAGATCAGGCCAGGAAAGTGCTGCCCTGGTACTACCTTGGGCTATGCAATGTCCACCTGAACTTCCAAACCCCAGAGCAATTTGCAGATGATGTCTGGTTCTGCAGATATCACTCAATGCCAACAGGAACTGCTGGAGGGATGAGTGCAGCCCAGAGCAAACCCCCAGCCCTTCCTCTGCAGCCAACCCTGGTGCTGTGGTCTCCAAAACCTTAAAACTTCACCAGACCTTTCCACCACAACTCCTCTCAGCTGAGCCTGGTCATCCCACCACCATTAGTCCTTGGCAAAGCACGTATTTCGTCACCAGTTTGCACCAAGGAGGGGGAGTTTTGCTTAACTCACTTGTGTCCCTCTGAGCCTCCCAACACACCTCATTTCTCCACCACCTTCCAGACTAAGAACCCTGGAGCTGGGTTTTCCTGTACCCAGACGTGGCCTCATGTCCTGTACCTCAGCTGCTGTTGCTGAGGCTTCCAGGGACTGAAGTTCCCAACTGTCACCAGAAAAAGAAACTCTATTTCTGGGCTGGTCCTGGAAAGCCAGCCTTGTGGATGCCAGAAGGCATTCAGAAATCGTGGTTTCTCCTGTCGCCCTCAAAGACAGCACTGCTATTCTGAGAGGAACAAACTACCCCCAGTTCAAAATCACCAATTTAGATATTTTCTTACCTTCTGTGTTTCTGTCTTAGTACAGGCATGGATTACAACTGCCACCTGTCAGGAGTACACCACACACACAAGTACATCCTGATCCTTTGATGGTTCACACAAGCAGAAGCAGCCACCCAAGACACACCCCTCGCCACGGTGGTGATGTGCCTCACCTTGTGACAGCCCAGTTCTGTCTTTCCAGCCCAACACTTGAGCTCTTGCCTCTGTTTCCAAAGCAAGACACATTCACCCTGAGTCCAGCCCAGTCACTGCAGGGTCATTCTGCAGTGACCCACACATACGGTCAGGATGCCAACAAAGCTGGTATCTACACACTGGAGACACACTGGTGACACTGACCCCCACGTGCTCCAGTGAGGCTCCCACACATCCATGGGCATGCAGGAGAGACGGCATCTGAGTGATAAGCACAGGGAGGGTAGGAAGGACTGCTCCCTCAACTCTGCTAGGGGCCAGATGAGAGATGGGGGAACAGCAGGCACTGAATGCATGGTCAGTGGTTTTCTTTCCCCACGTAGAGCTGGCTGAAAGGTAGTACATAGGGAACCAGAGACATGCTGGGCCATGGGAATCTCTTCAGTCCTCCAAAGATCCCCAGAAGGTTCAATCTGCTGCCATAGAGCCCCTCTGTCCATTCAGATGAGCAGCGGGACCAAGTTAAGGGGGGATATTTCCCATTTCTCCCAGTTATGCATTATGTACTGGACACCTGCATCTTTGATCTGAACAAAGCACATCCACCTCTCCTAGATGCATATTCACTTGGTTCTGCCACAACATGAACAAAAAGGAAGATAGGCCAGGTTTGCATGTCTACATGAGCCATCTGCTTCTTTTTTATTGATAAAAACCTGTAACAACCGCGCTCACCAGAACAAAACAAGGCTGTTTCTAAGGTGTGGATGGTTGTACGCATGTGCGGACGATTTCAGCCCAGAATTCTGCAGAAGCTGAGTTTGACGCTTCTCTTCTCCAGTCAGATACCATCTAGACATTAGTATTCCTAATGCAGCACATAATTAGCGAGAGGCAATATATTGTGTGATCATGCACGTTAGCACTTAAGCAGAATAAAAATGTTTCATTGTCAAGTACACGAAAAGCTAAGAATAAACCCGTAGCACTCTTCCCACTGAATACCCAAACATCTTTTCATCGTATTCTTCATCTTTTTTGTCACAATTCTACACTCAGATATCTTTGCATCACACACAGAGCAAGTGGAATGATGCTCAGACCACTCCGGTGGCCTCACCAGTCAATACCGGCCATTTATCAACCAGATTGAAGGTACAGTTTTCAGCACAAAACTTTGAACTTTACAAAAGAGAAGAAGGTAGATGAATTTGATTCTTATAAACCTTCACAGTATGAACAAGTCTCCTTTTATAGATGTATTTATCATAAAAATAATTCTGCAATAATTCAAGCTCTAGGAGACCTTTGTACCAGCAGAAGTATGGGACTTAGCACTTTTACTGATTCATTTGCACCGTGATTGTTTTATAGATAAATTTTGTGCTTGTACCTCTCGGGCTTGGAAAAGAGTGAAGCACCCTGAGCCTGAATACCTGTCCATGGTCTGGGCTTATAAGATGACTGTAATGAAAGGGAAAACCTTAAAGGCAGATTATTCTAAAGCCCAGGAAGGAGCTGCAGTAAATGGGCTTAGGACACTGTCCTGTGGCCACACAACCTGGCAGCGACGGGCATCCACCCACAGCCACCCCATTGCCCGTGTCCAGCTGTACCTGCCAGAAATGGGGGTGCACAGTTCTAATATGGGACGAAGCCAATAACACACTAAAAATAACACATTATACACAGTGTATTTATATCTGTCAAACATACATTGAGATCTGCTTCATGCAAATGCCTGGGGGCACTCCGGCACAAAAGCATTTATATATACACACAGAGAAATGCCACAGAGTACTAAACGCTGCGTCTGCCAAATGATTACTTCATTCACTCTTCATGACAAACAAAACCTTCTGCTGGGAAAAAGTCACTGAAGTTACAGCTGAGAATTCAGCCCAGCAAGACGAAAACCACAGCGATGCCAGCAGAGGACTGCGGGGGAGATGTGATAGCAGTTTAATTGGAAACTAGTGCTTGAGGTGCCACATAGTGACAGCAAGAGACTGAAGGGTAAGGTTTTAACCTGAGCACCATGAACAAAAATATTGCTACCAGGCATGGACCAGACATGTAGCAGACCTCTATAGTTATTAATGAGAGGATGGGAGTTGCAATGATGGAGAGAGCGTGAAGGAAATGTACCTGGAAATTGTTAGCAACACACAATAGGGATGAGAAAAGCTGCCAAAATTAACTGATTTTTCCCAGATGCTAACGAAGAGAGAAACTTGCAATGTTGCCCTAAGACTGAGAAATTAAGAGAGAAGGAAGCATTTGGCACAATAAAACATCTTCACTGGAGGTCAACGCTAATTAATTGTTGTGGGACTCAGGAAAGGATTTAGTTTTGCCTGAATCCTGAACCCTTCTCATTCTTCACCCATGGCCAAGACCAGCTTTTCATATCATGTTACTCAATGAGATTAGCCAGTGCTGGGTATGACGTTGCAGGGGATATACACCTCCAGAGTATTTGGTATCTCTGATGGTCACCATTTACAGCCAGGAGGAAACAAAGAGCTAGGAGATAATGTCCTCACCTCCTCCCACTTGCAGCTGCCCAAGCAGCTGTGATTTCTGCTAAAACACTTTTGCTAAGTAAAACCAAACTATTTACTTTCTAATTTTCTAGAGAGATGACCAGTTAGCAGGGCTGAATGGAGCTTCATCACTCCTCAACTGCCTGATGCTCACTACAGTTGTGCAAGACCACACAGACTACCAGAGCCTACCTGTAAAGCAGACTTCCCTCTGCTTTATCATGGTAAGTTGTAGGATAAAGGTTTTTATCTCCTTGCAATGGGCAACACCCAAATCCAATGCAGGTTCCAAAATCAGGATCAAAAATTCTCAAAATTGCACTTCTATCTGCCTTCTGCAAGTTCTGTGCTTAGACCTGTCTAGTGACAGAGCTTTGCTCAGACTGTTCAGCTTTTGCAGCAAGATCTCAAAATTTATCCTCTCATAACAAACTCGGGAGCAGAGGGGGAGAAAAAATATCTCACCTTCAGCCTTCTATTTTGGGGAAGAAGCACAGGAGGAACCCAGCCCTTGGGTCTCCTCTTACACCCTCACTTGTATAGATGACTTGTGTAGAGAAGAGTGGGATTGTAATCCTAGAAGAGATGAATGGTATCTACACCAAATTCTTTATCCAGGCTCATTTATTGACCTATATCTGCTTCATAAAGGTGAAAAAACATGGATAGCTGTGTGGGTTGAGCAGGAACATCTTCCTGCTGCCAGCTGGCAAACAGCTTGGGGATTACAGCATGAGGATTAATAGCCTTTGTCATTTTTAAGTGCAGATGCTAACCTTACTCACATGACAGACTGATCTTCTTTGGATTCTGTGCCTGTTTGCTGTTCCAGAAAGATGACCTTGGGCTGCTGTGAGAGACAAAATATTTACACACCATTTCTTAAGGTCTACAGCGTAAGCTGCAGGAAGACAAAAGCTCATTCTGCACTGGAAAAAAAATGAAATAATTAAGTGCTCTGTGCCTTCAGCAATCTGGAGTGAAGGAATCATGCAGAAAAAACAGGTTTCAACTCAGGCTTGATGCCACTGCAGCGTGGTTGTGCTGCTTTCTGGAGTACTGTGTGAGCAAACCTCCAGCTCTGCAGCACCACAAGCCCACCCAGAGCCTTCCCTCACCACCACCTTCCTAGCTACTGCTTGGGGCTTTCAGTTCTTGCACAACAGCTTGTGAAATCTGCACCAGATTCCACATAAACACCCAAACCAGCTACACTGAACTACCCTGTGAGTCTTTCTAAACTTTGGAATCTGTCAGCTTCTGGCGGCTTTCATCAGAAGTAGATCAGCTGGGAGCCAGCATCACTGCCTGGGGTATGGGAATGTATTTGCTGGGGTAGCGCAAGCTGAAGGGAAAAACTTGCCTCATTCAAAATGTGAGCTCTGCTACAAACCCTGGCTGGTTTTTTTTTTCTTCTCCCTCAAACCATAGATGCAAACATCACACTCAGTACATTTTAAATGGAAAGTGGATGCTCCTGCATACTAATCTGCTCAGGCTCTGTTGTCCTTTTACAGAACAAAACGCTTACAAAAAAAAGAAGAAAGCAAACACAGAACAGGTTGTTTCCTCTGTCATTAGCTCAGTCCATGCAGAGTTGAATGGGTGTCATTACTTCATAAAGTATCACCGCCCACGGAACAAGCTTTACCCTCCACAAGGGGACTGGAGAACAGGGAGACAGGGTCTTGGTAATGGGCATCTTAACTTTAAGATGACCCATCCAGCCAGGAGTCGGCTCCCCTCGGTCCCAGGGATAACGCAATAGGAAGGCCATATTCTTTGCTCAGCCTTTGTGTCCACCTTTTGTGCTGAAGGGCAGAAGGCAGCTGAGAGGCAAAGAGATGAAGTGCAGTGATCATACAGATTAAAGATGACGATAAATATAGGAGTGCAAAAAAATCTCTGCAGGCACACCAGCTCCAAGGTCACCGTCAGCTTCAGCTGAAGGAGAAAATGAACTGCCACCAGAGGAGATGCCTGCTCCTCTGCCAAACTGCCACCTTAGGCTTTCTGCTGGAGAAATGATCAATAGCAGCTGGCAGCCTTTGGTCCTATGTGTCCAAGAACATCTAAAGACATTCATGACTGAAGATCAGTCGACTATGTAAAGGACTAAATAACTTCTTGGGATCTGCAGCCGCTAAAAATATATCCAAGCATTGTCCCTGTGCCCCAGGAGCTTCACGACCCACATTACCCTGCAAGGGAAATGCAGACAAGTCAGAGCCACAAGAGCGAGCAGACCACAGCAGGGTCCAGGTAATTAAAGACACTGGGAAAAAGGAAACCCAAACAAATCAAACGATGCAGCAGACCTTCCAGATAAAGCCTTTACAAACGGGCACTTCACTAAGCTGTAGCTCCGTGGGCTGAAAGAGGTGTCAGTTCTGTGGGCATCAGTTGAAAGTTCCCATTATCACAGGGAACATAAACCCGATGAGATCGTTCTGTTGTGTTGTCCACGCACGTTAGAACTGAAAGATATAAAACACCACCAGAGAGCCTAGCAGGACAGGGCCATGCTGGCTGGAGAGAGACCAAGGAAGGAACAGACTGCAACTAGCTGAAGGATGCTGTTTGAGACACAGAGATGTATGCAGAGCACTTGCCCACAATATCCTGGGCTTATGCCAGTGCAGTTAGTTCCTTCCCACACAATGGTTTTGTGGGTTTTCAGGCTTTTGGTTTTGTTTTGTTTTGTTTTTTTCAAGAGAAGAAAAACCAAATGAGGTATGCAGGAACTCCAGACAGTGGTGTCAAAAGGGGATGAATTATCCTAGCAAATTAGGAAACCTGCATAATCTGGACTTGCAAGCACACAAGCTTTTCCAGAACCAGGTCAGTCACTCCTTTCCTGCTCGCTGAAATCTCTGTGGGCCTTCTATAGCTCTTCTCCCCACTTGAAGCCCCACAGAAGCCAAGATCAGGCATCAGCATCAGCCTCCACATGGGTGGAGACAGGTGGAGCACAGGGCCCCAGGTGTATTGACCATCACATACTGTGAGCCAAGCACGAGTCAAAATTCCCAAGGAAGGGAAGTCTTTCTGGAGCTTTAGTCTCGTCAGCCACTTCCAAAGGAAACAAGGGGTTAAAGCAGTCACTGGAAGGTTATTTACATAAGAAAGACCATGAGCACAAGCCCAGTCTGTATCAATATTAGCAGTGACTAATTCAATCTGCCAATGGGAAGAATTAGGGAAGGGAGCTGCTGCAAAGCCTTCATTGCACTGTCAATACTGAAAAGAAAAATAAGCCCCAAAAGCAACAAAATCTCCAAAACACAGTAGAAAGCATGAGTACCCCCAGCATTGTGCTCATCCCAAGACTGAAATGTCTCCATTGCTTCAGTAGGAACTTAATGAATCTCACAAACGAACTTCTTGAGGCACAGATGGGCCAACAGGTTTAGCAGCAGTTCTGAGAACCCAATGCTCCACTTGTCTGGTCCCTTTTCCCTTTTGTCCAAATTTTCCTGGCAAAATATCAAGCAAAGATGTTGTTGCAAGGATGCAGCAACTTGCTTCCACTGGAGAGCAAAATTTTATCGTGTCCTCAGATATCATTTGACTCTAAGTATGTTACTTCACTTGCTTTCCTCTGACCCCCAATACTCTACACTGAAATTATATATGAAAACATTATTCCCTTAATTGACGTGGAAGTCCACAACCCATTTTCTCCACTGCTTTTTAAAACTATCTGTTCTAATATTTTTTTTTTTTATCACACTGTTATAAATCTGGGTTATCTCCAGTTCACTGCTGAAACATATAATCGACTTGTACTTTCCCCTTAGCTAATCAAAAGCACGAACAACACTATGGATTCAAGAAGCGATGAGGAGAATCTCAGCACGTTTATTATACATACACATTCCAGATAATAAAGTTACTTACAAACAGTTGTATATACATTTTACGCAGACCGGGAAAAAAAAGCAGAATTGGAAAACCACTGGGATCAGCAAATGCACCTTTTGGATTGGGCTGTTTCTTCTGCCTTTTTTTTTTTTTATTTTTCTCAGAATAAAAATTCTTGATAGAAAACCATTTCTGTTCTGCTGGTTCCTACTCAGATGTTCATCGGTAACACAGCAGAAATAACAGTGCAGTCAAAAATGTATTTGCTTTGTGATATAAAGCCCTAGTAGTGCAAAGCAGATATTACACCAGCTTATCAAGGCAGTGGAGGACAACCCTCCTGCATAGGATACCCACCACTGTCACCAGAAAAACGATGCTCAGACAGGTAACTGACAGGAAGATGTAAAACCATGGCCCATACAATAATTTGTACCACCTATCCAGAAGCCCTTCTACATGTAGATTATTGTGTCTGCCTCATGAGGCCAGACAAAGCCTGTGTGTGTGACACCAAATGATAAAACCTGTTGCGTCACATCACCACCCCGAAGGGTCTGGCTGGTCTGCAAACCAGCATCAAGGCTCAGATTGGGTCAACCAGACAGTGCCAATAATTTGCACTAGTTAGGTCTGCACAGCACCGTTGAAGGGAAGGAACTGGCTGGAGTACAGTAGGAGGCAGAATTTGGTGCCAGGTCTTGGTAAATGATAAAAACAAATCATGAAGTGATTCAGTACAGACAAACCTTTCCAGTAAAATCTTGCTGTCATCAGTGGGAATGGAGAGATGCCAGCCCTCTCCTAGAGAGCACAGAGAATGGAAGATTGGGCAGCTGATAGTATTTGAAGACCTCAGCACCTTACTGCCCACATGCCTACACTAGAGGAGGAACATCCTCTGCTGTGTCTCACACAGTGTCACAATCACTAACAACAACCACTAAACTTTGAATACTCAAGTAGTAGACTAAAATGCGCCCTCCATCCATCACCTCCACCACTTCAGCTCACAGACACAAGAAGAAAAAAGATTAAAATGAAAGATGACAATATAGTCTGAAAAGTAACTACATACAAGTGTCATCACCTCATCCAGCGAGGCTGCTCCTTGCTTGTTTTCAGTCAGAGGCAGGAAGTGTCATACTTTGCTCTAGTGTTAGTTCAGCAGAGTCACCAGTCTCTCTTAGGGGGTCCACTGGATCCTATTCCTCACCTTGAAGATGATGTGACGTAGTCTGGTGTCCTCTACTGCTCAGCATGCCACAAACAGTCCCCTTTTGGATCCCGAGGAGTTATTACAGGACAGCACATTTGAAGAATAGCCCTCAGCAAACTTGACTTGTGCATAATTGAGTCACAAGCCAGGGATCTAAAGCCCTTCTGTGCAGCGCTCACAGAAATGCTCCTCTGAAGGAACTTCACTTTTAAAAAACAAAGAACCACATGGGCAAAACTGCAATGCAGAAAAGAGTAAATCAGGCACAAAGGTGGATGTGCAGCTTGTTCTGGTCTTTGTTTTTTTGGTATTTGTGATGACAAAAGCCATGAACTTCAAGTAAGCATCTAAACATGCACTGTGTAAATGCAGTATAAACCAGTCTCATGCAAACCTATGGCAATGCAGTCTAACGAGCCTCATTAGGATGCCTAATTAAAGATACTGGTAGTGTTTAGTCCTAATATTAATTATTAGTACAGGATAACAGTAGTGAAGTCGAGGCACTTAAAGAGAATTCAAGAGTGCTTTGCCATGCTGCCTTGAAAAACACATCATCCAGTGTGCAGTGGTATCAAGTGCTTATTTCTAGGACTTCGAAACATCACAATAAAAGGGAGAGAATGTGATCTGCATGCAGGATGCAGGTTAGCCTTTCTGTGAGCTATCCACGTGTCAAGAATATTTGCAAACTTCATTAACGTAAATAAGGGGAAAGGGAGAATTTACCCCAGAAGAAAACAGCATTAAAGTCAGTCTGTGATGATTGAACCTATGACAAAATGTGCAAAACAACAATCACGGAAAGGATATTGTAGGTATTCCCACATTGCTTCTCCCTAGGGCTAATTATTTGGATGTAGAAAATGCAGGATGGTCTAGAAAGCCAAGAACTAAACTTGCTTTGCAGGCCTTGACACCTTGAATACCCATGACCGAGAAGAGCTTGCCATGGGGACAGCTGGCTTCTGCTGTCTGAGAGTAAGGAAAGACAGCCCATAGTCCCAAGACTCATAGACTGTCCTGGTAACCACTACGACTCCAACAGCATATGCCACCTGCAGACCTGCGTTCCCATCGATTCCTTCATTTCCTGCCAATGACTTTGCTCCTCCTCTCCGCTGCTGTTCTGACCCATGGAAATCCAGCCAATCATCTCCTTACGCTTCATGCTGCGTCTGTTGTATATGGAGATCATTAGCGTGACATCAGAGAGCTGGAAGAGGGCAACCTGGAAGATGAAAGTTTCCTTGTAGACAGGGTTGGGCTGTCCTCGACGGATGGAAGTCTTGCAGCGAGACATCTCCTGACCCGCAGAGTTGAGTAGGCAGAGCTTTCCGTAGGTGTCTAGGACAAATAAAGAGGAAATAATGTGCTTGGCACAGGTGACAGACCAAATGAAAGCTCCAGGCTGTCAAAAAATATGCAGCCCCCTCCAGGCAAAGCAGCTTTGTCTGTAGCAAATAACATACAGGGGCTGGACTAGTCTCCTTCAGTAAAATTCATGAGATGAGAAGCAGCACACGGAAACACCCCTTGGATTTCCTCACATTCAGTTGAGGAGAAAAAGGAGTGAAACTGGTGCGTGTTTCAGCCCTGCTCTATTGGGAAGCGCAGGAAAACTGGTTCCCAAGTGGCAAACCTGCATGAGACCAACTGAACTTATGCACATCTCTATGGGTTCTCCACCACTGAAGGTATGTTTCCACCTTTCCTTCTCCCTCACAATCAAACATTTTTGGGTCTGTGTTACCAGGTATTCCCTTTGTTCAACTTGGCTCTATACCACTCTCTCTTGGAAGAATTCCCTATGAATTATTATTCGAGATAGCAAACAAAAAGAGCCCTGAAAGAGAGGGAACAGAACACTCTATACACAAGTGATCTGATATCGTTTCAAGGCTTTTTTCAAATTCTTATCTTAATTTTTGGTAGACTCAAGGCCAATTCTTTTCACTGTTTAAGTCAATATAGGGAGCAAGACTGCTTCATAAACACGGGGAAGGGATAGTCTAAGTCAGTGTTCCCACAAACTCGCCCTAAATCTTGCTGCCTGTGGTATTAATTAGTTCACTTTTGTTACATGGTGGCGATGATGTGGTCTCAGGCAGAGCTCTGTGGTCTCAATGCTCCAAAGACCCACCTCGGAACAGGTTTTCACCTTGCTCTGCACATGAGGGTAACAGATCACTCGGCACGAAAAGTCCCCTCCTAACCGCTTTGTAATGTGTGCCTGGGTTTCTGCAAGTAGGATTTCAGAATGTGGCAAAGATAGGAAATAAATAACAAGCCCCGGTCTCTTGTCTACGGCGTGTCTGTCCTCTGCTGTTCCCGTTTGATGTGCTATTTTACGCACTTATCCACTGAGCAACACAAGGTGTGAAATTACACTTCAGGTGTGAAAACACTTCTGTGTCTCCAAAGCAGGGCTTCCCGCTCCTCTCAAACTGTTCCACTGAAAAAAGCTGTCAGGAGGCTGCCAATCGAGGAGCAAGTGGGGAGGCTGCACAGCTGCACAGCGATCGAGTTACTGCGGTGAAAGTTCAGTCCCATCATTAGCTGGGAGTGCCAGCTTGGCTCCCAGCATAACGCTGGGGATGAAGTAGATCTTGCCAAAAAAGACCTACTTGTTAGACAGAAAAGCAGAGCTCTGACATGAAATAGTATCTGGGAAGGAAAGAAGAGCTTTATCATGAGGTGAATCAATTCCCATAGTAATAGTGCTGAAGACTGACATCTGTGACAACCTCAGATCACTCAGAAACACAAAGCCCAACTCAATGCAAAACCACACAAACTAGCTACCAGACACAACCTCTTGCATTTCTCATCGAGATGTCACTTTGCTTTGCATTGATGAACCAGGAGGTCCACTGAAGCATTCCTCATATGGAAGTCCTGTTTTCTCAGCAGGGGCTAAGAGTGGCCAGCAAGGGAAGAGCTGGGGCATGGAAAATCGCTGGAAAGGTCCTGCTGCTGGGCCACTTGGCAACTCCTGGACAGATTTTGCCCAGCTGGCTTTAAAGAAAACAGAGCATCACACCACCAATGGCTTAAACTCAACTGAGATCAAAGTCAGACAATCAGGCTTCTTTAATACACGTAAGATCCGCTAACACATTCTGCACCGCAGTCCCATCTATACAGTACCAAGGTTGGTGGGGATGCTGCACATATCATGTGGACCAGGTAAAACATGCAGGATAGAAGGAGACTATGCTCAGGGCTCAGGTAATCACAGAAGTTCTATTGCGCAAAACCAGTGCAAGTGACAACTAAACCAGGTTGCTAATTCTTCTCAAATTTCTCCCACTGAGTGTATTTTACCAGCCAAAAGAATCAAGCTTGCCTGAACAGAAATAAAAGAGTAGGTGTGGATAATATATTTAGCATCTGAAATTTGCTTTGCAGAATTGGTACGTATGAGGCTGAGCTGTTATTCTGCTTCAGTAACTACACTTTAAGATTGTGGTTT
This sequence comes from Phoeniculus purpureus, assembly GCA_028565055.1. Taxonomy (NCBI): domain Eukaryota; kingdom Metazoa; phylum Chordata; class Aves; order Bucerotiformes; family Phoeniculidae; genus Phoeniculus; species Phoeniculus purpureus. The sequence goes on from JAOXOE010000441.1 coordinate 40,465,238, forward strand.
GCCCTTACTGCATTGTGCTCCTTTTTAGGCATCTCATTAGGAGACACTACCTAATTCTCCTTGTGGTCCAGCCTGGATTTCTGCGATGGAAAGTTCTTCTCTCTGGTTGGCTTTGCCAAAGAATACCCATCCCCAGATATGTGTGAAGCTAGTGGAACTACAGCAAGGACAAACTTGAAAATTTACTGGGGAATGTCAGAGAGCATCTATTCATTACAAAGGCAAATATTTTCCATCTAATTACATGCTCAGATTCAGTAATGGCCTCATTACTGTGGCATCTCAGCACTCTAAGCTCTTCACTGTATTTACTTTCCACCCCTGTCAAGCGGGAAAGAAAAAGAGAAATTAAGGCTTACAGTCTCTAAAATGTCTAAGTGCTCACCTTCAATTTAGGCACCTCTCACTGAAAAGAAGAGCAGGATCTCTTAATATCTGGGAGTGTCTGAGAGTGCAGCTTGCCTACGGTTACACAAAGTCTGTGAAGAAGCAAGAGCAAAGTCTAATTTTGCTGAGACCAATTTTAGCACCATATCCACCAGACTCTCCTTTCCATACAAGCTTCAGAACAGAAGTTCTTGCTACAGATCAATTTTTACTCTAAACTCATGTTTCATCTCTGGTATGAGCGGACTGAGCAATGTTCACATATACATAAAGTATCAACACCTCTGCATTTAATATAAGAGTGAGAAGCACTACATCAAGCAACGCTGCAGAAGCCAGACACATTTTGGGCTGCTGCTGTATAATCTTACTCCAGAGATCTGGCCAAACCTCTCCTCCTGCTGACTGTTTTGTCTCTGTTAACACTGCCCCAACCATAAAAAACCTCTTGAGAGCTCATCTGCAAAAGCAATCAGTTTGTCCACGATTCTTCTAATGACCCATTTCTGTCATCATCCTTCTCATGGAACTAACTGGTAATGACAACTCAGGGGAATAATCAACTCTAATTCATACGTCCTGTCTTTGGAGCAGGGACCATGGTGTGCATTCTGCTTTCATTTACCCTACACTCCACCATAATCATTAAAGCTGACCCATGGACAAATCCACTGTGAATTAAAAAGCAACCAACCCCCTGCTTGAACTTATATTTTGAAAGGAAATAAACAACCAAAGACTCCTGAGCTCTCAGGTCTGTGGACTGCAGGGTACCGCACAGTGCCATATGGACTTTCCCACCCTTGCTTAAGGCAAGTCAGCTCATTTCTTGAGAGCAGTACCATCATGTCAGCATGTTGCAACCCAGACTAATAACAAACACAGTAAAATAAAGCCTTGGGTCTAGAGCTTAATTTCACCCAGCTAGGATGCCCACGCTCTGAGCCTACTTAATAAATGGCAGAAACGCATGGCAAAGCAACCCCAGAGCTGGTCTCTGTGTCACTCTGTGCAGTGCAGCTCAATAAAAGGTCTCAGTTTGAGACCTAGAATTCCCTTACTTCATTAGCTATGGCTTTACCTCCCCATTAAACCAGCAGTGGGACAGCAACAACAGAAATGGGTAACTAACCACTAGAACACACTGCCCAGATTGGTTCTGGAGACATTCAAGACCCACCTGGAATGTTCCAGATTGGGTGGGGCTCTGTGCAACCTGGTCTAGTGAGAGGTGTCCCCATCTATGGTATGGGGGTTGGAACTAGCTGTTCTCTGAGGTCCCTTTCAATCTAAACCATTCTATGATTCTGGTTCCATCTTCACTAGGTGATCCTGCTCTAGCAGGGGGTCCCTTCTAATCCTAACATTCTGTCACCCTATGAAATTCTCTGAACCTGGTTCAGTGCGAAAATCAGTGAAAATCAGGAAAAGAGCAACTGGAGAACTGGACCTAAACTTTCATTCCTAGTGACACATCGTGAAAGTGTGGAGTAGGCCAGATGCTGCTATTAATCATAAAAGAGCTAGGAGCTGCCTACCATGTTGCTGAGGAATCTACCTTTCTTCCCCAGTTCCACCAAGTCTCTGCTGCTCAGGACCCCTCTCCCATGGCTGGCAGCTCTCTGAAACGCTGGGATCTGGCAATTTTCATTAAATGAGAGTCATCAGAGAATGGACCAGCAACACCTTCCATTTAAAACACAGCAGCAGGAGGGAGAACTGTTTGACCTGGGGGGATGGAACTGCCAACATCAGTGTCTTGTTCCATGCAAGGAGACTGGCTGTGGAGGAGCAGCAGTAGAGGTCTCCCTGGAAGCAATGCCCAGATCTCTCAGGAAGGAAAAGCTGCTTTCAGAGAGCCTCTGAGCTCAGTTCCTTGGCAATCCCTCTCTGCTGTCACAACATCCTGTGTCCAGTGCATTTTACTGTGCTAGCCCTCACCTGGAACATGTGTTAGGCTGCAGATCCAGCTCAACACCTCCCTGTACTTACCAGCCCTGCTAAAGCAGAACACAGACACCACTTCAGATGCACAAGGTGACTCCTTTAACAAGGGCATTTCAACACTTTCCACAGGGTACCCTGGACTTCATGTGCTACTGCTGGCTCAGAAAGGGAGTGGGAACTTTAACAGAGTGTGAAAGTTAGTTCTCAGAGAGTGCAAAGTTAATTCTGCTCTAACAGAAAGCATGCATGCACGATTCAGCAATGGTAACACGATGTAAGGATGTTTAAGCCTGGCTTTTCTCACCTCCAGCAGTGGTGCCCACAGACACAGCTTTTATTATAGAGCCTGTCATCAGATCTGCAAACACTGCTCTGTAGAGCCACTGCAGATTTGCACTAAACATTCAGCTCCAACTGAAATTTGGAATTAGGAGACTTCTACTCTGGAAGCAATGGCTGTGTCCTCCACTTGTTTGGGAGGAAAAAAAAGTTGGTGGCTTTATGTTTTTATTCATAGTTATGGGAATGGCAGAGGCATCACTGTATGTTCCTCTTCAAATGCACTCCTATGATTCAGAAATATCTTCCTTTTTATACTCAGCAAGTGTAACACGGATTTTACTTTTCATAGGCCTTTTAGAAATATAAAGCTATTGAAAACATTATTGGATAACCACGTGCTATCACTGATGTCTAATTATCATAGAACTTCCCCACAAAAATTTCACAATAGCTCCCTAGAAGTTCATTATTCTGTGACTCATCTCTCTGAGCCTATCAATCCCAGGTCTCACATGTGGTTCCCCAGAGAAGCTGTGGATGCAACATCATTGGAGGTGTTTAAGACCAGGTTGTTCGTGAATTTGAGCAACCTGGCCTAGAGGGACATGTCCCTGACCACGGCAGGGGTGTTGGAATTGGATAATCCTTAAGGTCTCTTCTAACCCAAACCATTCTATGATTCTATAATTTGTGGCTCAAGAACTTCCTCAAGTCAGAATCAGTGTCTTCATATTTAATGGCCCTCAGTGGATCTTTCTTTATGAACTGGTGCTGTGCTATATCAAACTGAAGTGGCCTTCAAACATCCATGACATTCTGCAGTAAGAAACTCAACAGCATAAGTGAACAGCTGTCTCCTCTTCAGACCCTGCTAACTTCTTGCTTCACTTCATGATCCTTTGGTTTTGTATCCAGAGAGACAACAAATAACTTTCCCCAAATCACTTTCTCAATTACACAATTTCATAAACCTATGTGAAATCTTCTTTCATCTCCCTTTGTCACAGCTTTGTAAGAGGTTCAGTCTATTCAGCTGCGGTTCCCTGGAATCTGTTCCCATAGCCCTGATTATTTTCAACACTTCTCAAGATATCTTTCCAGCTCTGCCATATTCTATTTGCAAAGAAGTAGCCAGAAGAGTACACAGTGCTGGTTACACTAGTGACTCTACACTTACAGTCACACATCAGTTTTTCATTTTGTCCTCTCTATATTTCTAACCTTGAATTTGTTTTTTTCATTACTACTGCTGATCCTTTAGTGGACATTTTCTTGGAGCTATTTACTATGAGCCTAATATTTCACTCCCAAGTGGCACTGAGTCCAACTAGCTTTTTAATTCCACCCCTGGCCCCATGCAATACCTTACATCCACCTACACTTACTCTTCCACCTCACTGCCCAGCTACTCATTACTGAGACATCCTCCCAAGGCTCCACGCAGCTGGCCTCCTCTTCACCACCCTGAACAAAACTTTGCCAGTTACACTTACTCTAAGTTGATTTAAGCAATATGCAAGGATGAGCAATGAAAAAATGTGGAAGGAGAGGTGGTCTCACATCAGCTTTCTGTGACCAATCGGCAAGTACTCTGCAGCAAGTAGATACCCAACACCTCTACAGCTCACACTGGTACAGATCCCTCTCTTCTAGCACTGATGAGATGAAGGCACAAACCACAGGGCTTTAGGAGGTCAAACAAGTTCCCTGTTAGAGCAAGATATGAAGAATTAAAAGTTAATTTTTTTATTCAGCTTCCTGATGTAATTGAAGAAATTAATCTGTGCCTTAGTTCTCCAGGAATGAAACAGGAATAGTAACTTTCCTTCCCTCACAAAGAAGTTAAAACAAAATCCACTAATGGCGTTCAATCTCTGATGCTAGAGCAACAAATGCTACGTAAGGAACCTAGTTTTTCCATGGGAGCATCTTCTGTATTTCTTGGCATTGTTATCTTTGGCTCAGGTTTTCAGATAAGTGTTTTATCCAAGATTTTCTCTGGTTCCAAATAGAAATCCCAGTAGCTTGTTCCCTCCCTCCTGTCTTCTCCAGCGTTAATGCTATTGTATTTATTTAATGGGGTTAATATGCTGCTGGTATAATAATGATCATGTACGGATGTAATTATTATGTGTGATTAATTCTGCAGCTGCTGAAAAGCCTGGAGGACTTCTCTTGGGCAAGGGAATATCTTCACAATAGTCTTTCTCAAATTGTATTACACCCATATAAACCCCAATGGAAATGCAGAAGGGGAAAGAACCATGGCTGGATTAGAGGAGAAAGAGCTGCACCCAGCAGAGCAGCTGATGAAGGTTAAACATCATGTGAGCAGAGACCTTTCTCTGTTGTGTGATTATGCCCTGACTAGAAGAAATTATTCTTGGTCCATCATTACTACAATCCCAAGGTACTACCGCCATGCACATAGCATGGAACTAGTTATAAATTTTTAAAGATGTGCCTTCCCGCAGCGTAGGCTTCTCACGTTACCTTATTTTAATAGCAGCTACCCTTTAAACGAGCACGCTGGGTTTGTTCTAAGAAGATACAATACCACAGATGAAAATATGAACCCCTAGCGCAGGTTAATTATTTTTACAAGAACCAGAGAGAACGAGGTGCACAGCACACACAGACCATTAGCACTAAAATGCCAAGGGTGTCCGCATCTGACAAAACCGTGGATGTTTTGCGGCGTGAGACTTTTTGGCACACGCTGATAATTTACATTCCAATGCCGCAGCCATACTCTTGAGTGCTCTTAAGTGCTTTGAGTGATAATGGATCTATTTGCATGATCAGGGATTGGAGACCGGGCCTAAAACTCAGCATGTTCCCCAGAACAATGTCTGGGCACTTACCCTTGACCAAACAATGTTTAAATGCCTTATATGTGACCTGAAGAGAAGATGCTACCCGCAAAATTCAGGTTTCTCTAAGCAGTCCAGCTTCTTCCTAATGCAGTTATCACCCATGGAAGCACTCATGACTTTGATACTTGCCTGACTCAGTTTAACTTTCCACATCCAATGTGAAGAAGATGCTCTCAGCAAAAATTGAGGCAAGCACCATCTTGCTTTCCTTCTCCAGAAAACCATCTCTTTCAGTCTCTGCAGTCCTTAACACCTAAAATCACCAGTCCCTCAGTCCACTTCCTTCATCACACAGCAAAATCTCTGTGCAAGGATATCAAGGAGGGAGCACATGTGCTGCAGGAGATGCTGAGCTCAACTGTGCAGGATCTCATGTGGCAGAGAAGAGTGTCAGGATGGGCAAAAAGCACAGCTGGAGAATTTGCTGCCATGCACATACCTGCACGTATCAGCAGCAGCCAATACTGAAGCCACTGGGCTGCGACAGGACCACATATGGGGACTGTATAGGCTCTGCACATGCAGAGCTAGGAATGATGATGGATTCTGCTCATTGACTTCTCTCAGTCTTACCATAAATGGTTGCCCTGAATAGCAGTAACGGGCTCGGCATGTAAGTGTCCCAAAGCGCTATCATATGTGAAATCCCCAGGATAATTTAAAGAAATAAATCAATCCCTCTGGGCCTCAAATAACAGAACCACAGATCTGATGTATCTGAGAAAACACAAGAGCTATTTGCTCAGCCTCCAGAAAGAGAGACAGCAGTTTTAGTTCTCACCCAGTAAAAGACTTATTGAGCCGCCGGTGTGTTTCAGACAGTAATGATTGGAGCTCACAGCACTCCTCTGCAGTGCCTGCAGGAGCTGTCGGTAAAATGCTACTCCAGTATCTGAGACAAGTGATGCTTTTCTTCTTTCTTTTTAACTTTTTTAAATTTCTGCTTCACTGAGTTTTCCATTTGTCACTACACAGTTGGGAACTTTTACAGGTGTAGAAGAACCTATGTAAGAGAACTTGTATAAGAGGAGACCTCATTGCCCTTTACAGCTACCTGAAAGGAGGTTGTAGGGAGGTCAGAGTTGGCCTTTTCTCCCAAATAACTGATGACAGGACAAGAAGAAATGACCACAATTTGCACCAGGAGAAGGTCAGATTGGAAATCAGGAAAAATCTATTTTGTGAAAGAGTAGTCTAACATTGGAACAGGCTGCCTAGGGAGGTGGTGGAGTCACCGTCCTGGAGGTGTTCAAAAAGCACATAGACACGGCACTTTGGGACATGGTCTAGTGGTCATGGATGTGTTGGGTTGAAGGTTGGACTTGATATTAAAAGTCCTTTCCAACCTTAATGACTCTGTGGTTCTGTGAAGAACACCACAGAATGCAGAAGAAGCAATGTGACTTGGAATAAATGAAGAAGATTGCGATAGGTTCAGAACAGGCCTGTAACTACTTACGAATTTCCATGTTTCACCTAATGACTGATCTACACAGTCTGCCAATGCTGAAGTTAACCTGCATGTGGAATGGATGTAAAGAAACAAGTCACTATAGCTTTAACAGAAAAGAAGGAAGAACTGTTATGAAACATTGTCAGGACTTCTTGTTTTGGTGGCAGAAGACTTTGGCTGCCTTACCAAACCAATTTAACTAGGTTTAGCTGCAGCCCTACAAACATGGAAATGGAAAATTCAGAATTTAAATGAAAGCTCCCTAAAGGAACACCTTTTAATCCCATATCCTGCTGCTGTTCTCATCTCAAACACAAAATGCTTCTCAGGTTTAAAGATGCTGCTGACCAAGACGTTGCACTCCTTTGCACCTATCTGCTAGGATGAATGGGATGTCTAATCAAAGCAGCTAAACTTCCCCATGCTGAAAGGTAACTTGTGCACACGTGGCTAATCTGACAACCTTATCCCACCAGGGGCCCAGGACAAACACATACAACTCCCCAGCATTAACAGACAACAAATATACAATATGCACTCAGAAAGACATTTGTTGAAGTATCAGTGCTCTGGTCACTACAGTTAGTAAGCTCGAGGACAACTATTTTAAGTTCTAAGCAGTAAAGACATTTCATTTATGGGAGAAGAGAGGGCATTACAGATGCTTGGCCCAGCCAGATACAAGGCAGCTTGTGCAGGTTCTGATTTAAGAACAGGAGTGCTGCACAATCCACATCTCAGGCAGCTAAGAGACAAAACTCCAATATCGCAGGTAGATACATGAAAATGTGTCGGAAAATTGTGAGGCAAACTGACTTGGACTTTTAATTTAATTTCTGAGATTAAATTAATTTAATTTATGATACTAAAACTTGAGGATGTATCTACACTGCAGACAAGCTAGCTTGCTAGAGCATGTGATAAGAGTCTTTGCTTTAAACTACCAAAGATCCCAACCCAAAACCTCTTAATATAGTACGTACATATAAGTAAGAAACCGTATGGAAGTAACTCACATGGAGACCGGTGTTGCCACAGCTAATACAAGACTAGCTGGGGCTATGGAGACTGGGGTCATGCATTTTACTACTGCATGGACTTGCCCTTAATTCTTGAGCAATTGGATAGATTACGCAGATTATTTCTGTACTATACTGAAGAATAGTTTAGTGGAAATGTAAGGTTTCGCATCCATAGACTGAAATACTATGCACATACTTTGCTAGCTCTGGGCCAAAGAGGACAGCTTCTTGCAAAAACATTCTGAGCATTTTGCAAGCTGAAGATGCTTCGTCAAATCCAGCGAATGCAAGAACCGTTAGAAGTTATTACCTTTGACAGGAAGGCAACTACATCACAAAAAGCAAACACACTAGCAAACAAAACCTCCGTTATTCCACATTGCCATTAGCTGCTGGGTTTTGTCAGTAGGCAAAAGGACAATATGAGATGAACACAGCACTGTCATTCAGCCTCTTGAATGAGGCACCCACAGCAAAGCAGGTAGCACCACTAACTGTGGTGGCATAACCCTATCCATACCCATGTCAATAGCACCATCCCATCCACTATCCTTCTCAAGGGAAAAAAGCTCAAGCACTAAACCTACTGCAAGGTAAATTCAATGTTTTCCCCCTTTAAATATTGGAGGAAGGGAATTCAACTGTTGCAACCATGGTAACATATAATCACTTGAAAAGTGCTTCTTTCTTTTTATGGATCTGCCAAGAACTACTCTGTGCTTCAGGTGTAAAAGCCCTTTTGCCATAAAGGTAAATGCAATAAAAGAGACATTCAGGTATTACTGCTCCATCAGCTGCGTCTTCATATGAGCGCCTCCAGTTACACTGTAAAACTTCGAGGCACGTGTATTTGAAATAACGCTTTTAATTTTCAATCAGATACTGCACAAGGAAACCTAGCTCCAAAATGACATAATTGAATACCTTGAGGAAGAAAATAAAAAGAAAATTTTGACTCAATGGTGATATTTAATAGCAGTCAAAGTACTTACCAGGTGGCCTATTAATTGCAAGGTTTCGGAAATGACTGCCTTTGATCATCTCCACTGACAGCCGCCCCGTAGTGGCATTGTATGACAATCCCACGAGCAGCTCTGGCACCCCTCCATGCGACAGGGACTGTGTTGAAGAAGCGCTATCACTGTGAGAGATTGCTGACAGACTAAGCTGAGAGTCTGCACTCTGCAGGGAAAGAGCACTGAAAGTCTCATCAGAACATTCACCACCACCCTCTTTAATTTATACCTTGCAAACTTGTTTAGTAAGATCTCCCTTAAGCAATGACAATGACTAAGAATTAATTATGATGGGGCACCAAAAGAATCAGAGCATCACTTTTACAGGAACACATCTCTGAACCTTCTTTTTAAAGATGAGGAACACTAAGCTATGTGTTATAACCAGTGTAAGTCAAAGCCTCTGAGACAAGCATGCACCCTACTACATCAACTGCATACACACTACTACATCAACTGCTCAGCACAGCTCCTTGACAATGAACTTTTGGCTGGAACACAATTTGCAATTTGGTTTTTTAGGGTCATGCTCTGTGTGTTTTCTTTATCTTTCTTTCTTTCTTTGACACCACGACGGTCTCTCTACCCCCTCTTCACTCAGAGTACGATATGTTATTCATTTTGCATGCATGACCTCTCACTGAACTTTTTATAGAGAGTGAATCATAACACAGTTCATCTGCACAAATTGATTGGCATAGGCAGAGCTAGATACAACTGCGATATGCACGGAAGGCTGTGAAGTAGCACAATCAGTTCCTCCTCACAAGACCCATCACACTACTTCCACCTATCATGAAAAGTAACACTACTACCACAAAAACAAGGCAACATGGAAAGCGCACAACATAAGCTTTTAGCTAGTGGCAAACAAAGCAGTTCATGCACTGGTAGTAGCACAGGTCCACCAACATAATTGTGCACAAGAACTACTATCCTAGTTGAAATTAACCAGCCTTTGCTGGCTGCAGGATCAATCTACTATTCGTACATGGCTCACTTTTAAAGTGACCTCAGGACAGATAGATGCAGATCTATCAGTTGCATCCCAACAGCCCAGAATGAAAGGTATCAGAGAGAGCTCCTTCCCCCTCACCAAATTAACAGTTTTACAGTGTTCATTTCTTTCATCAAACTTACACTTAAGTTACTTCTTGGCTCCAAGACCAGTGTCACCTTTGCGGCTTCTTCCTGGTTGATGTTGCTCAGGTAGAACAACTGCTCTCCCATCATCTTCTCTCCAATCATCTTGTGCACCGCATAGAGGCGGAAGCGAATGGCGTGACTGCTTAACTCCTCTGGCCGCATCTTACTGAAGGTAATTCTATCCTTGAATACAGGGATGGGTCCTCTCTGAACACTTGTCTTACCTCTCTGTTTCTTGCTAGGCATCAGGACTGTGTGCACTTGCCAGGTGTTCACACCACTGCGGTCTTTGTCTGGGATATCCCTGGCCTCCAAGACAGTAAGTACTAGCTTTTGACTTGAGGCTTTGTAGTTGAAGATGACATCTAGATCACCACATTTACAGATGGGCTCATGAGCACCACGATGAGCGAACACACTGTTCACTTCACTATGTTCCTGCAAAGAGAAGGAAGAAAACTTTCACTGAAGTTCAACTGCCTCTGCAATCCCAACTCCATTTTAACAAAATTATTCTCACTTCTCCTCATAAGTGTAGGCAGTTGCTCTGCAAAATATGGATCCCATTTGTTTCTTGAAAGGCCAGTGATGGTTAATTGCCAGATTTTGTGCAATGTTCTCCACACAATCTAGTAAGCAACAGCACTTGTTGAAATATTTCGAGAAAGAAGTTCCATCAATATTTAAACATTTAGCAGGATACTGCTAATGTCATAAAACTTCCATGTAGGGAAAAACTAAAGAAAGTGGGTTTTTAAAGGTTCAATCCTACCAATTTTGAGGCATCAGTAAAAGTTTTTGTTTCATTTGGTTAAAGAAAACAACTTGATGTACCAATTTGAACACGCACTGGTATTTTTTCAAAATGGATCTTTATACGTTACCAAAATCAAACAAAACAGTCAAACCACCTAACTTTGTGGGCATTTACTTCTGCTGGGAATTAAAAAAAAATTAAGCACCATTGAATTCAATGGATGGGGAAATCAGCATTTCAGTTTTCCTTGCAGAAGGAAAAATCCCAACTCTAGATGTTACCTCAGAATTTAATACTTTTCCTACAACTAAAGCAATAATAATTGAGAAAAACAGTTTGATTTAATACATATTGATTCTTTATTCCCTTTTTATATCTCCCAAGAGAAGCATCTGTTCCTTCTGTTCAGTTTGGATACTAATGCATTCAGGATGAAAATTCAAAATAAACAATCAAAATACGAGCAGACCAATTCACACACAGTATTTTACCTATTTTTAATACAGAAACAATCTTGATAAACCATGACAAAACCCATGGATACTCACCTTACCTTTTGATGAGTGGGCGTGCGCATTTTTGTTCCAAAGCTCTTTTTTATCTTAGAGCTAGAATGTGCTTCATGTGATAAAGGGGTTGCTATAGTGATCAATGATTTGTGTTTAAACATGAGTATACACTGTACTAGGGAAAGATTTTCAGTTAATAGCCAGAAGGTGAATTAAGGCCTGTCACTAGCAGTCTGAGTCACCCTCCTCCTTAAACATTTATCTCCTTTCTCGTTTCAAGTAACACTTCTCTTCAACATAGGAATCTTATTGTTCAGAGTACAGATGATGGGCCATAGGGCTGCTGATGTAATTCCCTTCAGAAGAGTCTCAAACAAGACGTCAGGCAAACCACCAAATTTGTACCTCCTTCTTCTCAATCTACTTCTGAAGTGCTCAGATTCATCTGCCATGATGCGCAAAGCTCTATCTTTTCATATTTACATAGGTGCTTAAGATCTGTGCATGTGAAATCAAAGTCCACGTGTACATGTGAATGATGGAGACCTGCTGTCATGTGCCTCGCAAAAGTAATGCCAAAGAGAGGCTTGGACAGTACATGAAATGACTTGATTGACCACAAAAATACCTTCCTGTATGAAGAGCAGGCTGCAACGACAAACTCGCAAGGTGGGCCAGGTTACCTGGAGAGAACATGGTGTTATGCAAATGTTAAGTGCTGCTGTGAAGCTGTCAAGTGATTTCTGTCTAGTTGATGAAATAATATTTAAGAAGGAAATGTAATGGGATTGTGCTTGATTCATGTTTCCTTCCACATGTTCATCCCTCCCCACTGTCAACTGTGCATTTGTTGATGGAATCAAGGCACATCTGAAAACTGCTGCTGCTGAAGCGTGGAGTCAACCATGCTTTCAGTGTAACTTTGCTTTAATCTACATGCCTGAGCTGGAGTGTGAACTCCTGCACGTCATCATAAATCCACAGCTACAAAGATCCAAGCGGCACTTTCCTGCCCCAACAGGGCTGAGGATCTCATCTTCTGGCAGCATTTAGGGCAGACTGAAGGCCAGCTATTTGCTTTTTGAACAACCAGGAAGGACCTGGATTTCAGAAAATCTGAATTGTGCTATTACAGCTGTGGACACACCTGCTGTAGAAAAAACTACATGAACAGGAGGCAGACATGGAAACAAAAATGCCAGACTCTATGAAAATGACCTTTTTGTGGGTGAGCAAGCTTTAGAAACCTCATGGGCTGGTCCTTTCAGAGAACACCATGCTACCTGGGAGTTACTCCTGCACAGTGTTTCAGCAAACAAAGCTTACGGAAATTCAATTTTGTCTCAGGGAAAGCCACTAACAGAATTCCCCTTGGCTTTCAGAGCTCAGCTGGAGCTGTGAGTCCTTTGTGTTTACTGCTTATGCAGACACTTCAACTTGGAATACAAGGAAAGTGTGAGGGTTTAGATACCTCATCTGAATTTGTTTTCTTTACCTCTTCCCAGCACAGTTGTTGAGAGGTCGAGCCAAGTATACTGATTGATATTGTATGTCTAACTCGGTCGTTCAGGACAGGCAACATCCACTTCACTAGGTAAAATAAGTGCATTTCTGCCAGAGGAACTGGAAAGAGCAGCTAATTATGGACAAAGCTTAAAATGGTACTTATGGTTCCACTGCAGGGGCATAAAATTATCATTTTTGCCTCTAAAGAGACGTCCTTTGAGTGGAGCATAATAGTGCTTGGACATTTCTGGCATGTCAGAACATTTAGTTCCAGCAATAAAAACTCTTTCATTAATCCACACAATACCCTTGGATGAGAAGCTGCTTGTAGTAGATAAGCTGGGACTTGGGCATATCTACCCCCTAATGCTATAACCATTCTTTGCATTTTTTAAATGTGGATACCAGGAGCACAACAAGAGATGTACTCCAAAGAAATACAAGAGGACGCTGGAGACATTGCCATGGTTCATATGTGCTGCAATGCACTTTAAATGTGGAACAGGAGAAATGAGCCTCAGATGGGCGGACAAACGGCACGTGTCAGGGACACATAGTGTAGACAAGGCAGAGATGCTGCTGCACTGAGCTCCTTCGTGTTGTGTTTGTGGGACTGGATTGTGCATCAAACCAAAGCGCTGTTTAAAACTGCCCTAAGAGCTGGAGCACATGCACCAAGGAGCTGCTCTGCATGTGTTTAACTGGCTGCAGGCAGCACGCTCTGAGGAAAGAAGCCTTTCCCTCAAAGCCTCGATGTTCAGAGAGGGATGGAGATACCCATTTCCCCAGGTGAAGAACAGTCTCCTTTAACTCGGGCAGAAGACATGATCTTCATACTGTCCTTTTAATGTGTCTGATGGAGGCTGGGAGTTTTTTCAGAAACTTAACTCTATGGTAAAATAATCATAAAAACCAACATACCACGCAGAAAGATTCTGACAGGAAAGTGAGATAGGAAGTCATCAGGTGTTTACAATGCCTTAAGATCTCTAATGTTTTCCTGAGGCTTCAAAATAAAGGTATCGCACTCAGGGAAAGCAAAGGAGCTCTTGGGTTCTCTCCTTCCTCTGAAAGATGCCTGTTGTTAGTGAAGACTAGAGTGATGGTCACCTGGCCAAGTCACAAGCCAGGCCCACCAGCTGCCTCCAGCTTTCCAGATGCTTCCCATTGTCTAAGCCATAGAAACCACCCAGAAAAAAAGGCACAGAACTGATCCAGTGACCACACTCCACGTCCCTAGACACACCCTCTGAGCATCCAGTAACAAAGCCCTGGGCCACCACAGACTGCTCTTTGCTAAATGATAGTAAATGCTGTCAGGCAGCTAATGGCTCCAATTTGAGTTCAGAGAGTGCAGCCAGAAATCAAGCAATAAAACAGCTTCTATGAATGAGTGTTAGTAGCAAGAGGTAAAACACCAGAAAGGGGGGGAACGGAGAGCAGGGTGTGCTGCTCATGCACACATGCACACAGGAGAACCATTATCTTGTGCTGATCAATTTCTCACTCCATTTCTCCTCTAACATTTTTTGGCCCCCAATACCCTTCAAAAGCTTACACCGAGTGTAATGAATGACAATTCACCATACCTCAGGGCTCCAAGCTGATGAGCTGTCAGTAGCATCATTTACTTCAAATCCCTGGCAGGTAAATGCTGTCTCTGCTTCCAAATGTCCTTCCGTGGCTTGTCGGCTAATGCCATCGGCAGTGCTGGGCTCCATTCTGGGCCCTTTATGCTGCCTAGTAGTACCCCTGCTCTCAGTTGTTGTTCTTGAATTGATAGATACATGGTCATCTTCACGATAGGAGAGGTTGTCTTGGTAACTCAGTTGGCTTAGTCCATCCAGATCTAACAATTTCAGCAAGAAAATAATTTCAGAGGGATTAGAATAAATTTCTCCCCCTCTACCTCCCAAAATGTACCTTTCTCTCCTGTCCCTTTTTTCCCCCCTCATCTCCAGTGCATCCAGGAGACAGTTTCTGAGTACAGCAGCACCCATCTTACAACAAATCCCATATAAATCAGCATTTGATGGAGTGGATATGGCTGATTCTCACACCACCCTAAACTTGTTGCCTTTACTTGAAAAAGTTCACAACCAAATGCAATTATCAGTGGAGCGTTTGGTATATTCAAGTGCCTCGGGGCTGCTTTGCAGCCCTAAAGCAATTGCTTCCATGATAGCACAGGCCAGACAAATCACAGAAAAGCACAGCATAAGCCTGAGGAGCAGCTATCAGCAATTTCCTTCTGTGTAGGAGGAGAAGGAAAGAGCAGGAGTTAGTGTTGTCCCCAAAGAACTGTGCTAGTGAGGAAAGGAATTTCAAAGAGATAACAAAGCACCCCTGCCACTCATCCTCGAGAGCTTGTGTGTGCATGACCAGCCCCACAAGCAAACTAGGAATCTCCAAATCCCATGTTTGGGTTAAGTTGTCCCAAGGGCAACTGAGGGGAGATGTGTTCCCTAGTTTCCTGCCTGTTTTAATTAATCTGATCCTACACACTTAGTTGTGGGCTAAAGCAGGTTTCACTAAATAATCTTCTCTGGTTCAGGCCACAGATTCCTTCTGTGCACCACTGAAGTCTCTATTTTGAACACAGGGCACTTTTCCTTACTGGAGGCATCAGTGAGAGCTCTCTGGGTGCAGCAACATACGCAGGGACAGAGATGAAAATAATACCGTGATTTGGGCAACAATAATAGAATGGCTTCCCTTGCAAACAGCCATCTGGGGTTTAAAGGTTTCATGTAATGGTTGAGGTTGGAAAAGATCTTTGGAAGTTATCTTGTCCACTTCCCCTGCCTAAGTGAGGCCACCTGACTGATTGTTCTCAAACTTGCGGGCTTGCTCTCAAGAGCGGTCATTGCTGTAGAACGATCATTTTCTTCAAATTCGGTGCCCAACTCAAAAACAGCATTAACTTTACAAACAGCAAAAACTTTAAAAACAGCATTAGTGTCTGTGCTCAACAGAAATCTACCAGTTTGCTTTGGTTTAGATGACTCAAATGTTTCCACTCCCTGCCTTATAAATGCAACAGGGAACCTGGTGACAACTGACATGGAGAGGGCTGAGGTACCCAACAACTTTTTGCCTTGGTTTTCATTGGCAATTGCTTGTCCCACATATCTTCAGTGTCTGAATCACAAAGCAGGGACTGGAGGATTCAAATTCCACTCATCACAGGAGATGAGGTTTTAGATCCTCTAAGGGACATGAAAAAACACAAGTACGTGGGAATTGAAGAGCTGTATCCCAGGGTCCTGAGGAAACTAACTGACAAAGCTGTTAAGCTGCTCTCCAACACTCTTGAAAAGTCATGGCAGTCAGGCAAAGCTCCCAGTGAATGGAAAAGGAGACTTTTATACACATCTTTAGTAGAGTAAAAAAGGAGGACACCACCCAGTCACTCAGCTTCACCTTTGTGCCCAGTGAAGATCACAGAATAGAACTTCCTGGAAGATATGACAAGGTGCATAGATGACAGGAAGATTATTAGACAAAGTAATACAGCTCAGAAAGGGTAAACCCTGCCTGACTAAACTGGTGGCTGCCTACAGTGGAGTGACTGCATTAGTGGATAAAGGGAGACCAACAGATGTCATCTAACTTGACTTCTGTAAGGCCTTTGACATGGCCCTAAAAAACATCCTTGCGCCTTATTCAGAAAAATACGAGTTCAATGGATGGACTATCTGATGGTCTTCCTGTGAAGAGAGGCTGACAGAGCTGGGGTTGTTCATACTGGAGAAGAGAATGTTCTGGGAGACTTATTCCTGATTTTCAGTATGTAAAGAAGGCTTACAAGAAAGCTGGAGAGAGGCTTCTTAGCAGGGCTTGTTGTGATAGGAGCTGGGATGATGGTTTTAAGCAGAAAGAGATTTCTGCTAGATTCTGGTAGATTAGACATAAAGATTAAATTCATTATTGTGAGGTATTATGAGACACTGAAACAGGTGTCCCATAGAAGTTGTGGATGCCATAGAAGTCCCTGAAAAGGTTTGAAGTCAGGTTGCATGGTGCTTTGAGCAGCCTGCTAGATCATCTTTAGGCATCCCTCCTAACTGAAACCATGATTCCTACAGATACATCTTCAACAAAAAGCCCTAGCTGCAGATAAGCCGTTTCTGATTCATACCTGCTTCACCAAAAAAAAAAAAACCAAACCCAAATTAGCTGCTTTTTCAACTAAACAGCTCAAAGGTTAGGAGAATAACTTTATTCCCCTTTTTCCACTGCAAATGGTCTCACATTCTCCCTCCCAGTAAAACGCTTCACACATGGGCACTTCAACAGAGAAGACTGAGAACATCTCAAGCTTTGTAATTATGGTTCTCTTCTGAGACATGGGAGATGGTCCTTCAGGAGGAAAGAGTGATCCAAATCCAGATCTCTCAAAGCCCACAAGTGCTCTTCTCACTCCCTCCTGAAATGCAAACTCTACCTCTTCTCCTCCTCATCCTCCCATCTGGCTGATCTAGACCTGAAACTGAGAGCTCTCATTGCCTTGCTTCTGCCTCATGCTGAAACTCTTGAGTGAGTGTAAAAAGTAATTTGATTTTTTGCCATTGCTCCCATTCCCCTTTACAAAGTCAAAACCAGGAAAAAGTAGACATAAGATCATAAGTGAGAAATAAAATGATAGAAATTCCACAAATTCACTGAGCCTGAATGGGTCCAGGCTCTCCTTAGGGCATTTAATTAGCAAGCCAAAGTCTAATACACATTTTAAACAGTGGGTCATCCATCAAAGCGCACACCACACGCAGGCTTTCAGAATAAAATGCTACCATAGTAAGAAATTATCCTCACACAATTGTCTTGTGGTTTTGACTCCTGCTGGGATAATATCTAGATCAATAATAGAGGAATTTTCAAAACCTACATTAAAGCCATAAAAGACTATTCATAACAGGACAACTCCAGAAATGTATTAACAGAGCAAGCCATCTCCCTAAGACTCAAGCACAAAATGAATGTGTTAGGGAAGCAAAGGTAGTAGTCAGGGAAAGGAAGGGGAAAAGTGATTCACCAAACCCATTCAGTGAAACAGTCTGGCTTTTTCTTTAAATTTAAAGTAGTTTGGTTAAAGATAATCACTTATAAATATCAGCCATGGAGGATCGTTACAGGTAATAGCCCAACTATACAGATTGGAACAACTACACCTCTCCAATTACATCCGTTCTAACATTTTAGTCACAAAAAAATGGTAAAACCAGAAGTTCTTCATGTAAAGGAAAAGGTCAGAGCAGTAAAATGCCTGTAATTTTCCAGAGAGATCTTTAAAGAAGAAAATGTCAACTGTCTTATGAATATCTGACATGAATAAACAGCACAGCGTCAGGGATAGATGTTGAGACAGCATTATCAAACTATCTGAACTTTAATCAGGCAAGAGTCCCCGCAGAGCAATAGCAGCCAGTTCTAAAATTAAAAGCAGACACCATTGTACAGTAAAAGAGAGTAATTTCTCTTCTTTAATCCTGCCCCAAAACCTCTCTCTGTTGTGTCACCTGTGTCCACAAGCCAGGGAGGAGGTGAGGGGAACAGAAATCATCAATAAATTAGGGAAGTTTGTATTCAAAGTTGGAGAACTGGCTATGAAGAACCTAGCTTTTTTCAGATGAAAGGATGAGCATCACTTCAAATAGAATTCTAACAGACACTGGGCTATGGAAGCATCCTTCCTAAGATACAGGGAAAGCTCAGCACATGAAACACTGAAAATCAGGCTGAAAAATATTGCAAGGTTCTCCTTGACATTGGCAGGTAAATAGTCTGATTAACCTACAGTACCTTTCTTCTTTTTTGATAATACACAATCTCCCACTTCTAGGAAGCATTATGATGTGCCAGAAAAACATCCTGATCCACATCACTTCCTGAACCACACTGCCAGAGTTAAAAGATGGAGCCTACTAGATCTTCCTCAATTAACAACACATTGTTCATGGACCAGCAAGAAACACAGAGATGAGGAGTTCCATATGTTACCTGTGCTGACCAAGGTGATGTTTGCTCTGTAGACTGCAGAGATTTACAGTGTTTTTACAAGAAAAACTTTGATTTTCTTTGTGATTTTCCAAAATGAAAGAAATGTGATCCCTCTTTCTGGACTGTATATGGATACCTGCTGGAAGTTAAGAGCTTGTACATGGTACAGAGGGGGAAATGATTTCAGTAGGGATCTAGGTACTTGAAAACCTCCTAGTTGCCAGCAGTGATTTTCAACCCACTCTTCTTCAAAGACAATAACAGCAACAGAGGCATGAGTTTAGTGGGACCGAGGCATATTTGTCCTCCTACAGCAGTAATCCTCTTGCCTGACCCTCACTACAGACCTGGTCCCAAATCACTCTGCAGTACCTCAGCACCACGTGCTTCCTCACCAGAGCCAAATCAGAGACTGAGCAGTGCTCCTGCCCCCAGTTATTTTGAGATTCGTCATCAAAAAGTTATAAAAAAGCTTCCTAGAAGGGCCTCAGAGGAGTAGAATCATTATCTAATTACAATAAATCTAAACAAAAATGGCTTGTAAATTTCTAGGGTTAAAGAGAAAAAGGATCTTAAATTTCAAGTGACGTTATGTAATCAGGCCAAGATTGTTTAATTTACCACATGCTGGGTAATAGCCTGAGAAGACTTCATGTTTCCAGAACTAAAATAAGCTCTTTATTAACAAAGTGATTTGCAGAGAGACTGTGGGCAGAGCTGGCATTCAAGCCATTCAGCTCCCCAGAGCATCCTCCAGACACTTCCTTCCTGCAGAGTGTTCTCCTCTTTCCAAGCTCTACTGATGTTACTACAGAGATTTTTAACAGGTGAAAGGTTAAAGCTAAATGAGCCCAAAGCGCAGACAGTCATGACTGGTAAGAGACAGAGGGTCAAGGTAAGAACATGATGTGAGAAGACTTTGCTGTATGTCAAGGGTGAGTGGGGGAGAAGCTACTCAGGGCTCTGCAAGATGTTCAGCTTCTGTCTATGCCTATGTTTGTTACAGATTTTTTGATTCTGTAAGAAAACTATCAGCTATACAAGTAAAAGGTCTGTTAAGAGAACACAAGGAGCCTTGGGTCAGCGTCTGAAGAAGTTCTGAAGCTGCCATGACAGCAGTCTGGACTCAGAACTTTTGAAACATACCTTCATTCCTCCCACCCAGAAAGGTCCAGGGGATCAGCTCATCTGAAACAGCTCATCTGAAACATATATTTCATATACCCTTAGGGCACGAGGATGCCTTCACAGCCACAAACCTTTTTGTGCTTTGTGATCACAGCATCAGCTAGAGAACACAATGGACTCACTCACACGGTGTTCTCAGACCAGCAAGTGGAGGTAGCAGGGTGTAGGGCACCCCAACCACTGAGCTTTCCTCTTGAATAAACATCTTTTATCAGGAGAAATGAGTTTTTGCAATTATCAATGTAAACCCAGTAGCGGCAACACTGGAGCCTCAAGAGCCTCTCTGGGTTTGAATGAGACTTGGCACAGCCAAGGACTGGTTTATAGACATTTGTTCATACCAGAGGGTCTGATCTTGATTTTAGTGAGGAACAGGCCAAAGAACTGAATGTCCTGGTGAAAGCAGGATTAAGCATCTGGTTTTACCTAGTTTCTGAACAGCTATCTAGACAATATTAACATGACCTGTGAAAAGTAAGAGCAACTCTGCACCATGTTGTGCCAGGAGAAGAGTTTGATGGAGAGGCACATCTTGAGATGATCTCTCCAATCAGATGGTGCACTACAATCAAGCAATTGTAGTTCAATGTTAAAACATTCTACGGAACTAAAACCAAAGTGCACTTTCCCAGTTCTTCCCTCTAATGAACTTCCCCAGATTTTAGAATGTGTTGGGGCCAATTGTCTAAGTAGCTGCGATTTTAATGTGTTTCATCTCTGTTTGTATAAAAGAGTCATTACATTAGTCCATAGAAGATCATAAAAATCTTCCCTTCTGTGCCATAAATCGTTAGTTTCTGTCATTGCCTGACATTTGGCGTATGTGCTGGCAAATGATGCAGCATAATTCATTCCCTGCTCACCTTGTGTTTGCAAAGCTGTTACAAAATGAGATGTACAACTTCTGCTAAACCGCTTCCTAAATAAATTACTTCAGTGGCACAGATCAAAAATAATTAGAACAAAATCCTGCAGCCTTTAGTCTGGAGCAATTGGCAATAAAATCCATGAAAATCCCCGTGGATGTGGAGCCAAAATACAAAAGCCTTATACAGGTAATGGAAAGGTCTTTGTGCATTTCAGCAAGGCTTGAAAGACTTCCCTCTGCGTATTTCCTAAGTGGGCTGCAGGTAGCCAACAAGGCAGGCAGGTTTCCTCAGAGTGAGAGTCAAGACTGGTTCTCCATAAGAAAAGAACATCCTTTATGGTGAGGGTGACAGAACACTGCAACAGGCTCCACAGACAGGTTGTGGAGTCTTCTTCTCTGAAAACATTCAAAACCAGCCTGGATGTGTTCCTGTGATTATCCTGCACTGGCAGGGGGTTGGACTAGATGGCTTTTCAAAATCCCTTCCAACCCCTAACAGTTAGTGATTCTGTCCTTAGGATGAGGCTGCAGGACATTGGTCTGCAACTTCATTAATCTTATCTCACACAAACAGCACCTTTGTGTCAAGACACCCCTGTACTGTACAGCTTGTGCCTGCAGAGCAAACGGCCAAGTTTGGGTCTATGCTCCGTGCCTGCTGGTGTTGTTTTTTCAGATAGTTCTGATTGAAAACATAGTGAACATGGCACAGAATTCTCAAACTGCTTAATCAGCTCGTCACTGCTGTCAGCTCTCTATCCTCCCCGAAACTGCTTACTGGGAGGAAAACACAACTCAGGGTTTAGACAATCTGCTGCCCTTGACCAAAAAGCCAGATGACACAGCACACTTCTAGTTCTCAGATCAGCTTGTTGGGGAGAAAAAGGGGATCAAGGGTTTAGGGAGGAGTGGGGAATGAACTTGAGAATGACCTGCTTCTTCAAACCTCTGGAAAGCCTGTGAATGTTATAATTCATCAGCAACATTTCCATGCTATTAGACGTGTCCAGCTCTGCACGTTACCCGATTTTTTTTTTTAAGAAGATATTTAACAGAGCAGAAGTTGAAGGCACAACACACAGAAAACCGTCTGCAAAGAGAAAGTAGCAAGCAAAGATCTTGAAAACTTCTTCATCCTTCCATCCCTCTGCAGCTCCTGCTAAGGTGGAGCAGGAATTTCTTTTGTGCAGAAAAAAACTCCTCAAACATAACCTGTTCTGGGTAATACCATGAACACACAAATACAGCACATGGCTACCAGGCACTGCTGACTCCATCTGCCAGCAGCAGCAGAACTCAGGAAACCAATGTAAATCGTAACCTTTAAAAGCAAAGATAGGCATTTGATTGAGTCCTGGTGAGTGCCCTTCCCCTCCCGCTACCAACACGTGCTCTGAATATGGGATGACTGCACCCTCATTAGTGCGTGAATACTCGCCAGATGGGGAAGGAGGGTTCAGCACATGCTATACTTGGCCTTGCTCTGTCAGGATAAAATCGCAGAGGCATTTTGCTGATCTCCCTGCCATCAGCACCAAGGAAGCACAGGAATAGCAGGAAGTTCTGACCCACTGAGGTGCACAGAGAAGGGTCCGGTGGGGACGATGGAGAGTCATGCATGTTTGTGTAGACACATGTGAACAAGCTAGGTGCCAAGTGTGCTTGGTCTGCTCTTTACTCTTGACCACCAAGTCTACGATATTGTTACCAAGACTCGCATTGATAATCACCATGGCAAACCCAAGCAGCTGAATAAACGGGCATCACAGACAGACAGATGGAGGGTGGATTTCTCGGAGACACCACCTAGTTCGAGAGGAAAACACCTTTCTACACCTCAACCCTCAAGATCCTACTTTTACACTATGTGTTGGGTCTATTAAAAATGTGCAGTATAAACTTAATGACAACTGTTATCGCTGCTCCACAAATTACCTGCTTCTGCAGAGAAGGTGGCACTCAGCTCCTTGGGCAGAGACAAAACTGCCAGCACTGAAGTGAACTGCTCCGACCACCAGTCCAGCAGAAGCTGCCCTCTTCCATGCTGGTGGATTTGACTCTCCGCTCTGATTTGCCACAGTTTGACAATAAGCCTGCTGTTCCTTCTAGAAAATTGCTCTCTATTGGAGGAAAAAGCTGTGCTCCCATTCTGATAAAAATGGAAACTGTTCTAGATGCTAGTTTGTTAATGGTCAGTGACCAGCTATCATAAAAATTGAGTATTTTTATGTTAGCTGTTCAAAATTATTTCTTAAAATGTTTTTAAAATAAAAATTATTTCAAGCTGTAACAACCCTATGGCCTAAGTGTGTTACAACCTACTCAAACAATCGAACTACATAAAGCTGAACACTCTTTTACAGCCTCCTGTGCTGTCGATTCACCACCTGCAGCTCATGTAACCTCTAAAAAATTAGTTTAAATGCTTGACAAGTGCTGTTAAGCGCTATTCCTATGTGTAGATCTTTTTGGTGTTTGAGATCAAAAAATTCAAATTATTCCAGTTGAGCAGAAGTCCACTTTTCACTCAGCTTGCCAAAAATCCTGAGTGAAATCTTATCTTTGGTAAGTAAGGCACATCGTTCACAATTTTCTAAAGCAACTGTGCCATCAAATTCCTGGGTCAGTGGGCATGAGGTTGCACACTTAAAGAAAAGTACATTAACATAGTGTGCTGTGTAACATAGTTCTGGCCATTCCAAGGAATTTCAGAAAGGCCATGTGCTTGCAGCACTCCCAGACCACCCCTGTGAGGGCACTCTCTGCAAAATAGAGCATGGTCCTTTTTCTAAGACAGAAGGGGAAGCGGGATGGAGGGTAGGAGTTTGGCCAGCTTTGACAGATTACTCGCCACTTGACTTTGACTTCAACTTTACCAATCCCCAAAGCACGACTGCAGCGCTTGTTATGACACCGGATGCTATTTCTCACTAGCATTTGGAAACATAGAGGCTAATTAAACGGTGGCACTGGGGAATCTGTAGCAAATGCTCGATACGTCTGCCACTGAGTCACACAGCTCTATGTTAACTAAGTATCGCTGTATTAATAAAGCTAACTTTACCCAGGAGAGAACGAAAATGTTCACCATTCAAACACACAAGTGTCCTGATTAGGAAAGGACAAGGGGGGAACATTTTCTATGTCGCCATGGAAACTTAAATAAGGGACCCATAATTACAATCCAAATTCTGGAAAGATAATGAATACATCTTGAGATCTGCAGATGTTGTAGCATATACATATTTCTAGCAGCTTCAACCCAATTGCTTCTATGCAGCATCTGTTCTACAAACCAGCTTCCCACTACTCACCAGGATGCTCGTGGGGTTTATTTATTTTTTTCCCCAAAGGAGACAGAGGGGGAGGAAGGAGGGTGACCTCTTTTTCTGGCAAGGTATTTCAGACTACCACTGTGTATTCAGACATTTCAAGCACCCAATCAGTTACAAAGTTAGCTCACAAGCATTCAAATACACTGAGCTAAAAAGCATGAAATAAATAATTCAAGAATTCTCTGCAGTGTTACCAAGTGTAAAGAATAACTTACCATTTGCACATAGCTTATCGAAGAACAAAATTACCAAATAAAACACATAGTGTAGGTGTAAAATATAGATGCACTGTGTGCATGCAAGAAAACAACAAATATGTCATTTTGGCTGAACAGTGCAAAGTTTGGAAGTGCCAAATTTTTGTTTTCCTACTCATTTAATGCTGCCCTCGTGTGCCACCTTCTTCTTCGAGGTTTTGATTCTGCTTTACGAAAGTCAGTGAGAGCTTCAATGGGAGCACCAACAAGCTCCCAAGGAAGCAGCACTATATATAAAAAAAAAGGTATTATTTGATCATATAACTAAAGACATCAGTACATCTATGCATAATGCATAGAGCCAGAGGATCCCAGGAGCGCTCTGCACCACGTTCTTTGCTGTTACAGAAGCAGTCACATAGGCCCGGCTTTAAAATTTTCATGATCAGGATGACACAGAGAAACATTGGTCTGCGACAGCTCCTACTCAGCAAAACCTAAAACTGCACACAGGAGAAAAAGGGCTTTTCTTCTGGCCAACTGGAATGGTCTGCTGCAAGCAGGAGATTTGTCAAAGCTTCTCAAAAAATAGTGGAACACTTTGTAAAGAGAGCATGTGGCAGCACACATGGAGTTGCTACTACCAGTTCTTGTGCAACTACAGCTCTTCATTTGAAGTGTCTTCAATCTGGAGTTGTCTTCTTGCTCTTGCTGTCACACATTTTAACTGGGAGTTTGAATAGAAGTGCAAAGTAACACAATTAACTGAACTACAGCTTGACTAAAGAGGAGAGAACTCCTCAGCTTCATCTGTTCTTCAAATTAATAGTTCTTCAAAACTATTTAAAGATACAATCTGATCCCCAAAATTACTTCTTTTTCTATGACAGAAACATCCACTGAGACCTCAAATGCATTTAAAATTTGAGAATGCTCTGCGATATGGGAACCCTTGCTTCCACACAAGCCACTACAGACAGATTGTGCACAAATGACCATGCACCATTGACTAATGACTGCTTGTTTCCTAATGAACAGAAGGCAGCCTTCAGCCAAACTTTCTCCTTGCACTTAGACCGACATGGTTTGGTCTCTTCGTGGTAGGTATCACCAACCAGGGAACAATTTGGTGCCCAGTGTTAAAGGTAAGGTCCCCCCATCTTTGCTGTCTGGCAGTGAGACAGTGTCCTGCTTCCACAACACATCAAGATCTACCACTTCATCTGTCCTTGCCTCAGGACCAAACCGATTGGAAGCTCTCTGAGGCAAACACATTTGGGTGCTTGCATGCAATGCAGGCAGACAGAACCCCAGCTTAGCAGCTTTCATACCAGGGGATATTTCCAACAAAAACGGGGGGGAAAAGCAAACAAAAAAGTCAGAGAGTAATCAGAAACAAGACATTATTTGGCTCTGGCCATCAAGCACCTCCATAGCCAAACAACACAGCAGTTAGAGCAATAAATGCTAATTCTGCACACTGCTGTGCAAAGAAATAGAGAACTGCCCACAGAAAACAGCATGAAAATCAGTGTATCTTCCTGGTGAGTTTTTCCTACTCCCAAATTCGGAATTTAAAAATAGGAACATGTGATCTAACCTCAAACCAACTCTGCTGCCTAAGGTTCTTCCACAGTTAATGGAAAAGGAAGCCAAGAAGCAGAAATGCAATCATCCCTGATTTTCCCAATCACCTATTTTACATTGTTTACATGTGGAGTAAAACTTATGAGTCAGGCTTCATTTTTGCTACTGGGTTTTATTAGCACAGGCTGGATTTGTGCAGAAGTGGAAGGAAAAATAAAAGAGATTACACGCTGTCGGAAACACTGCTAAGCCAGGAAAACCCCTGGTGTGGATGCAGTTACGTGAGTCAGCCTACCCTCCTTTGCCAGCTCGGGTTAGGCTGCTTGAAGGAAATACGCAGTTGCAGAAGAAAAGCACCTTTTGTCAGTAGATGCTGGGTCTATGCTGGGGACATTGCAGAGCACAACTCTACCTCTGTATGCTCTGGGCTATGAGACTGTAAACACTCACAGACTCTGAAACTACAAAAATTGCTGTATCCCAATGACTGACGCATTAGGAAAGCCTGTCCTTTCCTTCCAACAAAAATAGCTTTCATTTTATAAGCATTATTTTAATGACAGTTTACCTGGTAGCTTCCGTACCACAACAGGTTGAACTCCTTCAGGTTCCCCATCAGTCACTTCTGCTTGTTTGCTTGGCATGGATACACATTCCTCCTTCTAATGCAAAAGAGTCACTTGTAAGTTCTACCTTCACTATATTTAAGGAAATTTCCCTGAATCGGCACTAACTCCTTCCAGAAAACTGCCTTCTACCCAGTAGAAATCAAACTGGCCAAAGAAATGTTTGGGAAAAACCCAGGACACTGACTCTTACTCCTCTTTAAAGCAGTTTTACTACTCCACTCCCACAACCCTTGAGACCCAGCATTGGCACTGATTGCATACCAATCACAGCACCCAAGGCTGTAACCATCAGCTCCACACACCCAAGTCTTTGTTTGCTGATTAACAGGGTGGAAATCAACTCCCTCACAGAGATATTTGTTTGGGGTTGCCAGGGATAACAACCGCATTGCAACACAGCAGATACTTATTTTCCCACTGATTTTTCTAATTAGAACTGCTACCAGAGGGTTGGTTCACCACAGGCCCCCTCTACCACCGCTGTAACACCACTGTTTCCATAGCACTCCTGGGAAAATCACAGCCCTCAGCAGCAGCAGCGGGTGAGGATGTGGTGCAACAAGGCTCACATGCATATAGGATCAGAGCTGTCACCTGAAAGAAACAATCCTGTCCTCCTGACCTTCCCCTCTTTCCCTTGTTTCAGTGTTGGCAATCATCTAGCCAACTCAGCTGGCTCAAAAGTAACAGGGAAGTGGCCGGTAACCCTCAGCTGAAGCAATGAGCTGAACTGGTTCACGACACAGTGAGATGCTCCTGAGGCCGGTCATGGGAAGTGGCACAGCTGTGTGGTCAGGGAAGGACAATCTATCTCAGCTGCAATTTCACACTAGTTACTGATGACGCAAAACTGCACCCTCAGGCCTAAGATAGCTGCATTATCTATGGCAGCAAGTCTGGACCCCAAAATTAACCTTGAGACATAGAGCTTCAGCAAATCTCAGTGCTCTCATTAGTTCAGGTTCTCTCCAACACCACCAGTCTTATTTGCCAAAAAAATACTCCCATGCAGATTATGCTGCTACATATAGACCATATGGGCTTGAGTCTCTCTCAGCCGGAGGAAAGAAATGCCTCCAAGCACCCAGTTTGTGTGAGCAAGCACTCACAGCCCGCAATGTTTTGATCTCACATGGATACTGAGCTCTCTAGACAGGGGAGCACCCACCTGAACATCGGGGAACTCATACACAGGGTGATGCAGCCGTGAAACTTCAGCTATTTTTGTGGTCATTAGAAGGTATTTTCTACAGGTTTGCTACAGACTGGTTTTAGATACAACATAAGTAATTTCATGCTGGTCTGTAAATAGACCCTGATGGAGCCTGCCTAACTCAGTCTGAGGAAATAGCATGAGAATCACATGAACAGCATCTGCAGAGGTACAGCCCAGCAATACCTCTGTTACTACCTGGAAGTCCCACCCAGCCCAGGCATGCGTGTAAAACTGCACAATTTTTCCTTTACAATCTCCCTCTTTCCTTGCACTGCAGTGTGTTCCCTTGGTTATGAAAACTGCTTCAACAATCTGTGAGGCCACTCAAAATGATAGCTGCTGCCAACAGGCATTACAACAGCCAAAACCAAACTGGGCACAAGGAAGTCACATCCACATCTCTGTCTGGCAAGAGGCGAGTGAGGTCCAACACCAGCTCACCCTTACCAAAAGGGCAGAGTGGTCCCATCTCATATGAGCTTACACGAGTGTTTGTTGTGCTGCTCAGCAGTGCAATGAGGCTTCCAAAAGTCGTAATGGTCACTCCTTTCTGAAAGCCTTTGCCTGCACAAGCCTATGCCTGTGAGTTTGCATCAACAGCCTTCTACAAAGCAGGCTAACCTAGTAAAGACTGCAAGTGAAAAACAAAACCCAACCAACCAACCAAGACAGAAAGCACCACTGTTTTTATCTGCACACAGAAATACTATGCTCCAGATCTGAGCAGGGTGCTGCTAGCTAGCGTGACTGCACGTAACCTCCACCACAACGCAATGAGATCATTCACACCTGCCTGGTGTGTAGTAGAAGATGGAAGGTGAAGAGGCAGGGTTTCTAGGAGAGAGGCAGCACTTCCCAGATGCTGCCAAGATGCTGTTTATTGGTAAATGAAGCCTCTTGAGTCCTAAACAATCTTCCCAGGGGAAGATAGAGTCTCAACTGCCATATGGGGAGTGGGATGAGGATGCCACTTAGCAAAAGTGGATCAGAAAATACATGCACACACACACTCACACACACAATTTGTTCTGGATCTGCACTGAATGGCAAAATCCATTTCTTCCTCCCATATACATCCTTCTTCACACAGCTTATGCAACCTTCTAGAGGGCAGGAGCAGATGAAAAGTACTCCTGAGCAGATCATCTTCCTCATGCCCCTTAGGGAGCTAGCCACAAGGAAGCTCTACCCACCAGACAAAGGACTTAGTGAAAACCCAAACCATTGACCCAGAGGGGGCTTACAAAGATACTGTGTCTAAAACCACCAAATGAGAACAAAAAGCATTGCTGACAGACCTAAGACAGAGCCCACGATGCTACCTTTGAAAAGGTGTGTTTTACACCATTCTTTGGCTTCATTCTCCCAGCTTTACAGCTGGCAGACCACCGTCCATCCTCCTGTCAAGGGTACTGTGTACTCTGATCACCGCTTCCTTTTCACATAATGGCTGAAGACCCCTTCCACTTTGAAGCTTTGAAAAGACAGAACTGCAAAGGAGTACTTGCAATATAAAAAACACAAAACATGGCACCTCCTTCACAAGGACAAACATCTGTGCACAAACACTTTGAGTGGTTCTGAATTTGCCAGAGAGAAAACATTCAATGCAAGCCCATGTCTGCACTTCACTTCAGAAAGCTGCGGACTCGTACACAATCCTCAGAGACCAGATGCATATCCCCAGTCACATTAGCGCTTTCTCCCACTCAAGCAGACAGGAGCGTTTTCTGTGAAGTACTTCTGTCCACTGTCTGACTTTGCTTTCCTTCACTCAGTCCTCGTGGTACTATTGATTCCGAGCAGCCTCTTTAGACGTCCATCTTTGAGTACAGGCACTGATTTTTCCAGGGCTACATTCTGGCTAGAGCACCAGCTGACTCCAGAGTCAGACAGGTGAAAAACGCATAAACACTTAGGATCTTTAAGCGGAAACTGGCCAGCTATCTACTTTAGCCTCAGGTTCCAGCAGAAGTTCTGTTTATCATACAAGCAGCATCGTTTTGGTACGGGTATATTTTGCTGTACAGGTTTATAGGACTTACTGAAATCTCACTTTTTGCCTAGGAATTCCTGGCTGTAGAAAGGGTCATTTGCTGAGGTCGGGGGTGCTTATATAGAGCTGAAAGAACCATTTTCTCTACTACAGCAATTACTGTTGGCAAAAATCAATACCTGTTGTTAAGCTGGAGGCCAAGGTAAGTAAATGCAGTAGTGCTTTCTAGTTTTAAAAACTCACAGTCTCCATTGCATGCCTCCCCTTCCACATACATGAAGCATAACTTTCCAGCCATCTAGACAAGATTCCTATGTGAAACTTCCTAGATTCCAAGGCCAAAAAGCTTAATTTTGTGCAACTGAAATGCAAACTTTAGTAGCACTGAGTTCATTTAATTGATGGGGAAAAAATAGTCTCCAAAGACTTCACGCAGTGTAAGTCTAGTGTTCATCTATATATTAACTAGTGTTACTGACTGTGTCAGGCAGCTCAGGCAACTCCTGATAAGATTCCAGAAGACTCAGCTCAGCTGGTGTGCCTGTCCCTGTGGCTTTCAGAGCAGCTGAAAAGGCGAACTTAATGGTCAGTTTGACTAGTCACACAGGACAGGGGCCCTGAGGAAAAAGTGGGCTAAAGCCATCGTATTCATGGCACAATTACTGCTGTTCTTCACTTTTTTCATTATAATTTTCTTTTTCCTCTAGAGTCAGGCTGGGAAGCAGGCTGGCCAGCTCTACTCTTCTACTTGCAGTGCACTGATTTTAGAAGTAGCTTACAGCCTGTTTTTTTTTTTCAATTCTTAAGCCAAATGTGCAATGATGGATTTGGCAGCCACACTCTTGCCAGCCACCCCCAGTCAGCTGAGCAGCACTATCTTAGCTGTGGAGGGATGCGAAGGCTGCTCTCTCCATTCTGCAATGGGAGACAGCTTGTCTATCTGAAGCACTGAGGTTAGGTAATGATGAGGGTCTCAAAGAAGCTGCAAGACAGGTTCATCTGTATTTGCAAAACTTACAACCACATGATTTGCAAATGGTGGCAGAGAACTGCCTTCCTATCATCAACCTCTTAAAGCAAACTGTTTATCAAAAGCATCCAAAGCAAACAACTCCCTACATTCATTTGACACCTTGAATAAGATTAGTAGCTTCATTTAAGGACAGATCAGGACTCAGGAGCAGCCAGACCTGCACCCTGCTGACTAGCATGCCCTGTGGTGTCCGACTTCAGAATGAAGAACTTCATTGTTCAAACACTTGATTAGATCCCTTAGCCTAGAAATGGTTTTCAATAACGTATGTGCTGCTTTGGGCCCTCAGAAAAGCTACTCTGGGAGCTCAGAAACATTTCCTAGGAGGCAAAAATGTGATCAAAAACATATTTGATAAAAAGGAGAAGGGGTAATGATGGGTTTTAACTGCTATTTTATTTCATCTTAATCTTGAAGCAGAATCTGCTTCAAGATAAAGGAGAGTGGAACAATTATTGGATTTTCTTTTGCATCTTTCTTAAAACAAAATGCTTCAAGTCTAGGGTTGGTGGTTTTATTCCCCCTAAACCAAATAAACTATAATATTGGAATGACCTTGTAACAGGTTTTTGTGGCTCTTTAATCACCAGTGGCTGCTAAATGAAGCGTATCTATTTTCTCTCTTACATTACTATTGGCAACCAGGTCTTCAGTAAGTGCCCAGAAATATTTCCATGGCAACAAAAAGCATTCAGCATTGCTACTGTTTTGTGCCAATTTAGCTTTAAAATACTCTATTGTGGAGAGAAATATGATACATTAAGTGAAATAAAGTCAAGATGCAATGTTCTGGAGAGAATACAAGGATAAACAGGAAACGTGTATTTTGCAGAAATGGGGGGAAAAATGCCAAATGGAAAGAGAAATGTTCAAAGCTAATATTGATGCTACTGAATGCCTTTGCTGAATGTCAGCAAGTACATATGCTCACTTACATTGTCACTTAGGGTTAGGTAACAAAGCTAGCAGAAATAAGGATACCTCAAGCATCTTCTCTTGATCATTTTAATCCATGACTGAAATTTTAAGTTGCCCAGGGTATTACAGCCTCTCTGCATGTCTAGGTTACCATCAGAAGAGTTCATACTCGTGATGTTAGAGAATGAATCTAAAGGAAAAAGAGGAAATAAAGAGTTGAAAAATGAAATACAAAGAACCTGTGTGTGTTTTGGAAGCGCAGGGTCATTTAGAAGAGCAAAATGAGTTTTTCCACATCAAAGATCTCGTGGAAGATATTTTCAAATCACAGTTCAGCACTTTTGCTCCTATTATACAACTGAGATCGTTCTGAGGAAAAAAAAAGCCTCAGCCTCCAGCTCTCCAACTCTCAATCAGCCAACTTCATGATTGTGAAGTCTTGAGACCATTGGGTGACCCCCTCTACAGTGCATTGCAAAGATAAAATGTTAAAAGACTGTTGGAGAGCATTTGGAGTGACATTCCCTCTGGTGCAAAAAAGCTATACAATGCCCTCTAAAGTGCTTTATGTGGAAGCAGTGAGCCCTGGGCACACGCGGCTTACCGAGAAGGAAAGCAAACAAATATTAAGCAATAGTAAAACAGCTGTTCGCAGTTGGTAAAGGGGTTCAGAGTGACCCTCTCCTTTAGCTGCAGTGATGGGTTACTCTGGCATCTGACTGTCACTCTATGTGTCTCTCACCAGGAAAATTAATCTGCTCCATCACATTCTCCTAAGGACCCTCTTTCTCAGATATCCCTGCAGACAAGACTGCAGGTGAGAAACCACTCTGACAGGGACAGAAGCCCATTCCTAGTCTCCATGTCCCTGAAATGCCTTTTTTTCTTCATCCACTGTTAGCCATGGTGTAATCCAGAGACAGAACAAAGTTCTGGAGGCCATCACTGGAACAATGCATTCAGCATGTGGCTGCTCCCCAGCCTACTCCAAAGAGCCCCAGGATTTGCCATGAATCACCTTAACAGCCTTACCTGGGGGTACAGGCTCTGCAGAACATAAGAGTGTACCCTGGACAGCACATGTCCAGGAGGATTAATGGCCCCAGCACTCCGTAGAAAGATATTACATGCCCTGCTCTGTTGCAGCTCTGCACACAGTTGGACACAAAATCCAAGTACACACAGCAAATCCAGCCCTGCAGCATTGTCTTGGTGCCTGTGAAGAAGCCCTGTAAGCAGGCTATCACACAGGCAAAGTATAGGGGTACCAGAAGGCAGAGGATGTGTACAGGTTAAAGTTTGGGCTCCAGGAGATACTGCTTTGAGGTGCTGAACATGAGAACTGGCAATCGTTCGTTTGGAATATGAAACAAGCAGTCCCAGTTTGGGAGATGGAACAGCTAGACCAAGAGCTCTTTTTAATTATTTATTCCCTGGCCACAACAGTGTGAGGAATAGTAATAAAGAAAAGAGCTAATTTTAACATTCATTAATGATCACCGTCAAGGTTTATACCCTCTTGGTCTGATATTCCTGTTAAATACAAAAACAAATGGGCTGATCTTCTGCAGTCTGCACAGAAAAGGCTAAATATGTAAGACTTCCCTAGAAGCCAAGAGCAATGTAAAGCTCTTGGTCATTCTAAAACAAACATTTTCAAGAGCATTTACTGCCTGCTTCAAAAAAAGGAAATTAGATAACTGAAGCCAAATGCTGAAGACCCTCACCGAGTCTCAAGTAGTTCACGAGCTCCTACTTCCCCTCTCCCCTTTCCTCCCCTACTCGACTCTTCCTAGGATGCCTGTAAGACAGGGCTTTAACCCAACAAGACCCAAGGATGGTATCAACCTGACTGCAGCTTTCCTGCTTGTGGCTGGGACATGTGTCCATTAGTCCTCTGCACCCTAGGTAACTTCCAGCCACATTTAGGGGGACATGTAGTGAGTACAAGTCACACGGCTGAAATTCAGCCCTGAACAGAATCTCCTGCAAAGCTGCTCATGCCACTTAATGATCTGAACTCAGAGTCAGGCCTATTTAAAACCAAAAATATCAAATTCAGTTCTCCTTCCCATAATCTCCTGCCTGCTGTCCTCTTCAGTCTTATTTGAAAAGCCTGTGGGGGTGGTGGGAGGGGTGGAAAGAGATTTGGGAGCCTTTCATCCATAAAATCATGAGATATGGCTGGCTTTTTAGTACAGCATTTCATAGCACATGGCACAGTAACATCTTGAGATTCCTGGCACAAAGAAACAAGGTTTGAGATTATATATAACTTTAATAGCAATGACGCAAAGGCAGATGGTTCTCAAAGCAAAGGCTTAAGGCTAAACATTTCCTTTGAAGGGTCCTGCTACCAGAAACAAAACAGGAGGGGGGAACATATTCCTTGCTACAGCAACAGGGACCAGTTGCCTTCTCACACATAGCATCTTACCCTGGGCATTTCCACCTATTACCATGAGATTTGTTTCACAAATGAGAGCAGAATTGGAAAGAGAAGATGAAAGGTTAGATCTTTAATTTGGAGTTTGGGGACATTTATTTTAGCTGTGGGAAACAAAGACAACACAACATAATGAGCAGATTAGCAACTAATTCAAATCAACACCAGAAAAGAGAGGTGTGGGTGATACTGTCAGGATGCCTGCTGGCTACTTACCTCCAAATCTTGCCTTGCCATTATTACTTTTTAAGGAGCCACCCAAGCTGATGTTGAGCTCATGGCCTCCCATCCTCATAGAGTGCTCACCTTCTTCCTCAGTGATGGGAGGAAGCTGGTCAAGTGGCTGAAGATCTTCATCCATCCAGTAGGATCCATTTGCTGTCAAAGACCTGGTGCTTTCAACATACTGCTCTGGTAAGCTGCTGGTATTGTTAACCCAGTTTTGCTTTTGCCTTTGTGAACCCACGTCAGAACTATGAGGGAGGTCTTGTGAAGGAAGAGCAAGACCTTCAATGTGATCTTCCTCTCCAGGATATAAGTATTCTCCATCCCAGATGTCCAGGTGCTGTTCATCATCTAGTTCCTCAGAATAATCCTTATAAACTCCTCCATTACTCTCCAAGTTTCGCTCTTCTTCTGACTTACGACCTGCTCCACTCAAATTCAGCAATGAGGCAGATATAGAGTCTCCTGCTTGTTGGATAGCTTCGTATATTTGAGACATCCAAGAAGACAGTGGCTGAAGGAAATTCTGAGCAGCCTCAGAAGCCATGTTTAAGACTACGCCAGTATGTGGTGATCAGTTGTTCAGCTTTGCCAGCATGTCACTTACAGCTCAGGGAGCTACAGAATAAGCACCATAAGAGATTACTGTAAATTGCTTGTCCATCAACACCTGTCGACACATTAGCTACGTAAGATGTCTAGAACCAGGGAGGAGAAATGGAAAGAGCGTGTCTACCCATTGAGAATACCACTACAAATCTAGACATGACGGACAAATTACACATAATCCTGCAGAGATCTGGAAAGCTTTCATTTACGTTCAACCTTGTATAAAAATAAAACCACTGAAGAGCAGAACAGAAACACCTTTTCTGAAGTGCACACATTCTGGTTACAGCTGACAACAGATCCGGTAAAAAAAGCACAAAACAACCTGCAGACAAAAATCTCAGAGAGTCTCCTGGCCCCGTCTTCTACCACGTCCTTAGCATTAGCGTGTCAGATGGGAAAACTGAAGGGTTGAGAATTTGGGGAGATTACATTTGGATTGCTGGAAGTGACAGGCCTAAAGCCTGGGAGAACCAGCCCATGGCAGAGAAGTATCACAAATTCCTTGCTCCAGAAAGAAGCAGCCCTCTCTGCTCAGAGGGAAACAACCCAGAGCTGTTTTACCCCTTGCAGAAATTTAAACATCCCATAAACAAAGGAAGTGGAATATTATAGGTGTGGAATTACTGGGAACACAAGCAAGTTAACAAAAGCTTTGGTATAACATCAGTGTGTTTTCTCAAAACTCACCTCAGTTCTAAATAGAAATACAACTTGAAGAACGTTAAGGTGCCTTTCTGCCTGATACACATCTTCCCACGTTATCACAAGCCACAAATTCTTTTGGGAACTCTAAGAACAAGAAACCTACAAATAGGAGAATGGGTTTGGAAAGAATTAGTTGCAGATTTTAAGCTAAAAGACAACAGAAAAGAAGTAAAAGGAAGCTTCAAAAACTAATTCCAGTGTCTTGCTGATTTTAGAAGGTCTAGGAGCAATCAAAATATAAAAGGGTAGATAAAGTAGAAGCAGCAAGAAAATGAACTCAGCAGCAGT
Source organism: Phoeniculus purpureus (assembly GCA_028565055.1). NCBI lineage: Eukaryota > Metazoa > Chordata > Aves > Bucerotiformes > Phoeniculidae > Phoeniculus > Phoeniculus purpureus. Next base: position 40,501,382 of record JAOXOE010000441.1, read on the forward strand.
GAGCATTACCTTGTGAAATGGTCACTAGAGAATCATAGTGGGAATTCAGGTGTTTTGGAATTTTAAATGAAGCATGGAATAAGGAGCAGATTTTTTCATTACAGATGAGATCAGTGATTTAAGAGGTCTCCACCTTTTGAAAGACCTGTGCTGGATAATTTTGTTCAGAGATGTTGACTTACAGAGCAGACACTGCCAATGAATTTATTAGCAGTTCAGTGCGTGCTAAGAACAAGGGCAGTAAATGAAAGCAGGTTACTAAAGCCATTTAAAAAGCTGATGGCTGTGACAAACTCTCCAGGCTCAGGGCATATGTTGTTCCAGCATCTTCCTGTCAGCCGCTGCCCTGTGGCTCAGCTGCTGGCACCCAGGTAACTCTTCCTTGCCACGCATTAAATCTTTGGCAGAAAACAGACAATGTCATGCTGTAACCTCCCAGGTGAGCTGTTCTCTTCATTGACTTTTCCTCTTTCCAACCCTGCCCTTGGCAAAGCCTCTCTGCTCTGTGCAACTCATTTTTACATAGAACTAGAGATCACACTGTCCAAACCACACATTTTCAGCACAATGCAGATTTGCTACCAGTAAGTCAGAGCACCAGTCACTGGGAGAAGATGGTACTTGTCACACTGGGATTCTCCCAGACAGGAGACAGTTGGGGGTGGGGGGAGGGAGGTACTGGATACATTTTTAACCTGACATTTATTTACAGGCAACAGCAACCAAAACTAATTTCTGATGAAAGGACTTTGCAACACCCTGTCTCCATCTGAGCAGCAAGAGACATGACAGCAGTGGCCTCTTAGAGGGATGCAGGCATCCAGGAGTGATAGCTTACCAATGCAGATAAAACATATGGGTGCTAAAATGAAGTGCTGATCTATTCTAAAAATCAACAGAACATAGGCTTGTGATATTTGCATAGGCAATAATTAGCTCCTCTTCTTACTGGATTTCAGAGGCAACACCCAGTTGGTCCAACAGCACCATCCCACTTCTCCTGCACACTGTTGCTGACAACACTGTGGTTCAGGGGATCGCTGAATGCTGCACGAGTGACTCCACATTACAGAGGCTGGTATCACAACCATGAAAGCAGAAAGAGGTCTCAAGCTGAGATTCTACTTTAGTTGTGGAATTAAAGGAATGATCTATCATCCCATGCAGGGCTGTGATGTGGTCACCCAGCCATCCAAAGAGGCAGATAAGACTTGAACATGCGTCTTCCACATACCAAGTAGCTATACACACATGTATACACACACCAACAATTCTACCCAAGACCTCAAATTTGTCTGCGTCAACGTCAGAGAACTCCAACAAATGGTTATATACTATGGACAGACACTGAAGTACATTTCATCCAACAAATCTGAACCAGTTTGCAGTAACACCCGCACATACCCACACAACTCACAATCCACAATCCCCACAGGCAAAAGTAACGCAATTTCCAAGGTGCCTGACTCTGTTTAGCCTTTTCTTGGCTTTTCCCCCATCTTCCCCCTCTTACCAAAGACTCCACAGTCAGTGATACCCTGAACAACTGCAGTTCAATTCAATTATAAATCACTTATTTTTGGTCTGGAAGCAGATGGATGAAATGTGTAACAAGCTGCAGACAAGTTTAGGCGGGCAACGCTTTTACAAATTCAACGGAGGATCAAAGCGGGTTGAGCTCTGTTACAAGCTTGCTGTTTCCCAGGGGCTGTCTCCATTAATTAGCAGGCACTGCTCTAGGAAGGTGTTTATGATACATTTCATGACGTGGCCTTTTCAACATAATGGGCTTTTACTTTTGAATTCTCTAACAATTTTGACTTGCATTAGAAAGAAAATAATATCCATCAAGAACAGCATTTAAAATGTGTGGGAAAGAAATATGCATTTCTTTTTAAAAGCAGTCATCAAAAAAAGAGAGAAGGAAAAAAATCCAGTTTAGCAAATTCTCTTCAAGTTCCATCTTAAAAACTAACAACAAAAAATTTACACCATATCACCTGCTTAACTCAAAAGTTGAGGGGTTGTTTTTTCTCTTGTAAAATCAGATATCTAGAAGGATCAATGTTAAACCTCTCACAGAAACCATCATAACCTTTACCACAATCTATATTCCCTTGTACTGGTAGGATCATTATTCCTGAGTAGCATCCCCATTGAGAGCTGTGATTACTGTATGGCTAAAAAAAAGAAGACTATTAGAAGAATTTCAAATTCTACCACAATGCAGAGGTTTGTAATATTAGCGAAGTGTCTTTCAATCTCCTTGACATGCAGGATCCAAAAAATTTCTTACAATGATTTCCCTTAATCAAGGAGCTGTAGAGCGTAGGCACAAACTTCCCTTTCTTCAGTCACTCTTCATCTGGCCCTTCCAAAAGTTTTCTATCAAACTCTTCCCTTTCAGGAAGGCTTGTAGACCACAGGTTCAGAGCAGTGTCCCAGCGTGCAATAAACGAACAACTTGGGTCCAGATGAGTAATTTTTGCCCTATACTCAGCACATTCAAGCTGCATCTTGAGTATTGTGTTCACTTTTGGGTCCCCCACTATAAGGACATTGAGGCACTAAAGCGTGTCCAAAGGAGGGCAACAAAGCTAGTGAAGAGTCTGGATAATAGGAACAGCTGAGAGAACTGGAGTTGTTTAGTCTAGAGAAAAGAAGGCTGAGGGAAGACCTTGTTGCTGCCTACAACTACCTGAAAGGAGGTGGTAGCAAGGTGGGGGTCGATCTACTCAATCAAGTAACAGGTGATAGAACAAGAGGAGATGGCCTTAAACTGCACCAAGGGAAATTTAGATTAGACATTAGGTAAAAAAGGTTAATCAGGCCTTGGAACAGCTTACCCAGGAAGGTGGTGGCATCCCCATGCCAGGAAGTATTTAAGAGTTGTGTAGACATGGCGCAGAGGGGCACAGTTTTAGTCGAGGGCTTGTCACTACTAGGCTAATGCTGGACTCTATGATCTTAGATGTGTTTTCCCATCTGGGAAAGTCTATGTGATTCTCTGTGGTTTTCAAGTGAGTACTTATTTGTGAAACACTACACGAGGAAGAAGTCCACAGCCTCACCTCTCTGTCTGGAAAGTGCTGTCCTGGGTAGAGAAACAAGAAGAGGATATCAATTCCCAGCTTCCAAAGATCAGAAGACATCTTTGTCACATTACTGTTTTAGAAAGATTAACTTTTTGCCACTGCCAAGAAAATTCCAGCAAGAAGCCTTTTTAACAATCTGGGCAAGTTACTGAATCCATCTGTCCACAGCTGAAACTCTGAGCACTGTGCTGGGCCACCAGGTTACGCAGCCACTCTACAAGTATCCGAAGGAGCGATTTCTCCTTTCCTCACGTCCCAGAAATACTAAGACACTGATAATGATTTGCCTTTATTTCCTGATCTCATACGGAGAGCACCAACCCCTCATGCCCACCTGGCAAAGGCCTTATGTATGTGGACATCTAGAAAAAGCTACGTTACAGACCCACCTTGCTCCAAGCTTAGGAAGAAAGACCTAAACCAAGTTGTGAATCTAAGTTAATATCCAGAACATCAAGGGTCTATACAGAAGCCAAGGTGATTTTGGTCTCTGTAAAATGAGGAAGAAAGGAAAGTTTGGAGATGACATAAAGACTTTTTTAAGCTATGAAACACAATAGTGAACCTGATCCTCCTTCTGAACTGGAGCCCAGTTAGCAAATATGTAAAACAGCAGAGGGGAGATCAGAAATGTTCTCTGCTGAAGGCAGGCAGCAGCAGCACTGGGCCAAGAAATCCTCTATCCTAGTTCTGGGAACAATCTGGAGCTTTCACTCCTCCTGTAGCTGCCAGAATCTTGTTTAACAAGATGCTAGCAAAGCCCTTCCATCCTCACAGTGATGGATAACCAAACACTGCTATGATGAAAGTGTATTTCCAGTCACAATTGTCACAGTGCCAAACCCAGCCTGTGTGCTCAAAGCTGTTCAGTTGATTTGAGCCTCTTGTAGAAACGTTATGAGGAAAGTTCACAGACTGTACCCAAGGTTCACATCAACTGTGAGCGTCACTGCTGACCAAGTTTCCCTAAGGTAAAACAAAGCAGAGATACTGAGCATCTTGGTACCTTTTTGGCCTACGTGCTATAAAAATGCTATGTATGTCGTTGAATGTAATGCAAAAGAAGAAAAAAAAAGAGAAGACAGAAGCACTTTCTGAGTGATTATGTGCTGTGTAGTAATAGTTTTTAGGTAGTGACTCAGAAACTCCAGGGCATTCAAGGAAGATCTAATGGTTTATGCCAATAAATTATACACATCTCATTGGAAACATTCATGGCCAATAAACCTATCGCTGCAATGCATTGGTCCAGCAAGCCCCAAGAGGGTGAAGTAAAAACAAAGATGAGATCAGTCAGACAGCAAAGCACCCTGCTGCACAAGGTTTAGCCTACGCAGAGGAAACCTGCAGACTTATGCCTCCGTCTCAAATCATCTCACATCTTTACAGGCAGTAGTGATGCTGTGCCAAATTAGTTGTAAAAATTGATACCCACATGACAGAAGTGGTTTTGATCGGGATATTTAGCCCCATGACGTCTCCTCCTGTCGTCCCATTCCTTTGTTGGATGCTCTCATTTTGTCAAAAATAATGGCAACAATTACTGATCCTCACAGTTTCAGTGGGACAGGAAGAAGAGAAAGAGGATTAAAGAAGAAAGGAATTATGCAAAAGGGAAATTAATCGTTCAAAACCATGAAGCCTTTTTCAATAAACCCAGGACTCTCCATCACATAGAGTATATGGTGATAAATTCAAGCAAAAAACATTGCTGCTTTAACACAAACATCCAAATATTATGCTCAGAAGCTGCACCAGCAATGGGGGCTGAGCATTGTGGTGATTTCCAATGCTGATTTCTTCACACTTCATTTTGCTAAGACCGTGAGACCTCCTGAACTCATGTGTTTGATTAATGTAAGCCCAGTGCACTCACAGAAGAGGGAATCAGTGACTGCACAGATACTAATGGCACCAGAATATTAAAACTTGAGGAAAACTTCAGAAGGGTGAAAATGGAAAAAACTGCCTTGACCAAAATATTTGTCCGAGATATACCAGAGAGCTGGATTCTGCTTTGGCACTGGTTTTAAGTCCGGACTTACTCCACTGCAGCCAGTCACATCCACCAAATCAAAATTAGGTCACAGAATCACAGAATTATAGAACCATTCAGGTTGGAAAAGAGCCTTGGGATCATCGAGTCCAACATCAACCCTATTCTACAAGTTCACTCCTAAACTAAATCACCCAACACTATATCTAAGTGACTTTTTAACATATCCAGGGATGGTGCCTCAACCACCACCCTGGGCAGCCCATTCCAGTGCCTGACCACTCTCTCTGTGAAGTTCTTCCTGATGTCTAATCTAAATTTGCCCTGCTGAAGCTTAAAGACATTCCCTTTGGTTCTGTCGCTAATTACCTGTGAGAAGAGACCAGCACCAACATCTCTGCAACAGCCTTTCAGAAAATTGTAGATAGTGATGAGGTCTCCCCTAAGCCTCCTCTTCCTCAAACTAAAAGCCCCAACTCTCTCAATCTCTCCTCATGAGATTTATTCTCCAGGCCCTTCACCAGCTTTGTTGCCCTCCTCTGCACTCGCTCCAACACCTCAATATCTCCCTTGTACTTAGGTGCCCAAAACTGGACAGAGTACTCAAGGTGTGGCTGAGTACAGGGGGACAATAACCTCCCTACTCCTGCTGGACACTCAGTTTCTAATACAGGCCAGGATGCCACTGGCCTTCTTGGCAACCTGGGCACACTGCTGATTCATATTCAGCTGTCTGTCAGTTAGAACCCCCCAGGTCATTTTCTGCCAGACTGCTTTCCAGCCACACTGCCCCAAGCCTGTAGCATTGCATGGGTTGGTGTGACCAAAATGCAGGACCCGATACTTGGCACTATTGAGACTCATGCAATTACCCTCAGCCCATCGATACAGACTGTCAAGGTCCCTCTGAATAGCCTTACTACCCTCCAGCAGATCAACACTCCCTCCCAACTTGCAAACTTACTGAGGGTGCACTCAATCCCCTCACCCAGATCATTGACAATGACGTTGAACAGGAGTGGCCCCAGCACTGAGCCCTGGAGCACACCACTCATGACTGGCCCACAACCAGATTTAACTCCATTGACCACAACTCTTTGGGTTCGGCCATCCAGCCAGTGTTCCACCCAGCAGAGCATGTGCCTGTCCAAGCCATGGGCAGCCAGCTTATTCATGAGGGTGTTGTAAGGGATAGTGTCAAAGGCCTTACTGAAGTCCAGACAGACTACACTGACAGGTTTTCCCTCATCCACTAAGCAGGTCACCTTATCATAGAATGCAATCAGGTTTGTCAAGCAGGATCTGCCTCTCATAAACCCATGCTGACTGGGCCTGATCATCTGTTTGCCTTTAAAGAGCCACTTGACACCATAGAATCATAAGGGATTGGAAGGGACCTGGAAAGATCATCTACTCCAACCCCCCTGCCACAGCAGGATCACCTAGACCAAGTCGCACAGGAACACATCCAGGTGGGTCTTAAATGTCTCCAGTGAAGGAGACTCCACAA
>JAOXOE010000441.1:40508082-40522657 GCA_028565055.1 Phoeniculus purpureus
CCCTCAGAAAAGGCTATCAGGTTGGTCAAGCATGACTTCCCCTTGGTGAAGCCATGCTGACTGTCCCTAATGACCCTAGGGTCCTTGATGTGCCTGGAGACAGCCACTAGGACAAATTGTTCCATCACCTTTCCAGGGATGGAGGTGAGGCTGACCTGTCTGTAGTTACCTGGCTCCTCCTTCTTACTCGTTTTGAAGATTGTAGTGACATTTGCTATCCTCCAGTCTCTAGGCACCTCTTCTGATCCCCAGAATGAAGGATGATGGAGAGTGGCTTACCAATGACTTTTGCCATCTCCCTTAGCACATGCGGGTGCATTCCATCTGAGCCCATGGATTTATGTACATCCAGTTTGCTCAACTTATCCCTAACCCAGTCCTCATCAACAAAGACAAGCTCCTGTCTTGCCTCAACTTCCTTTGGAGCCTCAGCAGTCTGGGGCTTGAGATCAGGACAGCACCGAGAAATATAGACGGAGGCAAAGAAGGTGTTCATAGATACAGAACACTAACAGTTCTGTGTAGAGTGGCAGTACAAAAAAACCCACTTCAGCTATTTACATTTCTCAAACTGAAGGTTACAAAAAGGGCATAAAGGAAGTCCCAGATCATTGGAGTATTAGCAAAGTGGTGTTAGTAGCAGCAACTCTGCTCTTTCAGGGTACATGAGTGAGAAACATCTGCAATTACGGGATTAAGAGAATGAAAGAAGAAACCTGCAGTCAGAAATCACAGCACATTCTGTAATTGAGCAGCTGTCGTTCATTGGCTTGCATGAAGACAGAGGAGCTAAATGGAAATCACAAGTTCAAAAGGCTGGAGAAACATTAATTTACACCAGCACTCGAACCCACCCACCTGTGCTGTCACGCTGTTGCACAGAGCAGACCCCATAGACAAGCCTCCACTCTGCCTGTGATCATGCTACCCGGGCTCCGGCAACTGAACAAGCCAGGGTCAATCAGAGCAATTACTTGCATGGAAATTAGCAGTGGGAGAGCATGTCTAGCTGTTTAACACAATGAAGATATTTTAGAAACATCTTGAGAAGTCACCCAGTTACTGCTACTTCTCCCACACAGACTCCATCCTTACAGAGCCTATGGAAATGGGTTGTAGGGACCACCATTGAGTGGTGCACACAGAACTGTTTGGGAACCACAGCCCTGAGAGGCAAATGCAGTGGAGAATCATTCATCCTTGGCTATCCCCCTTCGTGTACATACATGGCTAAGTCTGCAGCTCCCATTGCACTCACTTCTGCTAATTCAGCTACCATACTGGGAAGCTGAGGGGTCACTGGGTAAAACCAGACCTAGTTTAGAATCATAGAATCATAAAGGTTGGAAAAGATGTTCTTCAAGTCCAACCATCCACCCTACAATCCCGAGCCACTAAACTATCTCCTGAAACACCATTTCCACCCATTTTCTGAACACCTTCAGGGACAGGGATATTTCCTAATATCCAACCCGAACCTCCTCTGGAGCAATTTGGCCCCATTTCTTCTTTTTCTATTGCTAGTCACGAAGGAGAAGAGGCCACTTTCAAGTGATTTAAAAGAATTCAGAGCCATAGATCTAAGCAGGCAGTTGTCCCTACCAACTTAGGATCTGCTTGCTTAGCTATGATTATCCTTCATTTAATTCAGCCTTGTTACAAGGCAGGCATCAGTGACTATAGCCATACTGTCCCATATCCAGCCACTCTTCCTATGAGTCCCTACAGAAGCAACTGAGACAAAAAGCAATTTACAAGAGCAGCTTATCATAAGGACTGATAAACTTCCCTTTCAAGAGCTTCTCTCCCTTCTGCCACTATCTGGTCAAGGAATGTAGGTGACACAAACTCACTCTCAATCTGACCTGTCTGAGGAAAACAGAACTACCAGGTACTCAGTGTCAGGATTACAAAGACCAATTACAACCCTATTTCTTTGGGGAAAAACATTCCTGGATCTTTCACCACTTACCACAGTGCTGGAGGAAGCACTGTGAGTCCCCTTCTCACACCAGGCTGGTGCTGTCACACTCACTTGTTTCCAAGCATGGAGCTAAGCCTCTGCCTGCACATGACAGTCCCACATGCTGCACATGATGGGTGCCCAGAGCCTGACTGGCCCAGGGCTGCACTGACAAAGCGAGGTTGACGCAGGCAGCGCCGCTCACACTCCTGCCTTTGTTGAGTTTATAGGTGTTGATGCTTTCCTTAAAGGCTCAGCTACAGGAGATGAGTGGTTTATATAAGAACTGCATCTCCATTTATTTATTGTAAGTGTGCTGCTAGCCCCAGAGGCTACAGCAGTGGCTGTGCAGAACAGCTTGAGAATGTGAACTGCAAGTGCTCTTGAGGCTGATAAAACAGAAGGGGGGAAAAAAAATAAATGTGCCTTCAAACCTCACAATGTTGAAGATGATTTCACATATCAGGAGTACATCCTTAACATCACAACAAGTGTTCAAGGCAAGGCACAACTGAAATATTTTTGTATAGAGCACAGTCAGGAAACCGCAATTCCTTTCCCAGTCTCTGGTCACATCATTATGAAAAGATTATGGTACAGACCAAGAGGGCCCTTTTACTTCTTCAAGTCACAGCATTGAAGAACATGGTTAAATCCTGCTCTTTACACAGAGGTTCACCCAACACAAATAGGTTTCTATGAAGTTCATTTCCCCAATGAACTCTTGAAGCAAAGGGTTCAGCCGTGGTATAAACACTGCATGCAAGAATACCATCACCACCTCTTGTTCCTTAAATTCTCACTACATGAAAGGACACCAAGCTATCACACCATTAAAAGGTAACACAGAAGACCTCAGTGATACCTGTTAGGCCCGTTTGAGGAAAGCTCCTCCTTCCTTGCAGGGAAAATTCACACTCTCATACACTCCCTCAACAAGCTGAAAAAAATCACTGATGCTATGAGGAAACATTCCAGCTGACACCACTGAAGTCAAAGGTTTGGTGTTTAATCTTACCCTTGTTGAGGAATTCAACATATGACCTACATCAAGGCTCTACATCACTCCAGTCAGCTCAGGATGGCTTCATGCACACGCTTGGCCATAACCAAGAGGTCTGGTGTGCGTGAAGCTAACACATAACCCATCGGGTTATGTGTTCTCCAGATCTCTATTAAACTTTGCAGCCTGCTCTGAACTCCCTTGCAGTGACAACTCCATCCCAAACACAGGCTGGCTGTGTCTGGATGAGCTCCAGCTCTCGCAATAGAGGGACTCCTGCAAATGAGTGATAGGCAACCAGAGCAACAAACCTTTGGTTAAGGTATGGGCTCATCACTAAGGTCAGTGAAGCAGTCAAAAATAAAAGCCTTGAGTATCAAAAATGTTATCTGTTGTGCCCCAGTAATTAAGAGGTATTGCCCTGGAGTCTCCTGAAAGGTTTTTAATTAATTCTTCACTTTCACAAAGATCTTTTCCTTATCTCATTTCTTTCATAAGGACACAAACTGTGCAATTAAATCAAATTAGGACCAAACCAGCCAGATGTATCCTCAAGCCATGATGATGGAAACACTTACTCTTTTCTGTGACCTGCCTCCTTCTGAGGTCAGGTTTGATACAGAAAAGTAAAAACCGAAACAAAGAGACTTTAACACTTTAAAGTACATGTTCTGAATGTCATCCAGTGCACCTGCAAGTGCAAAATAGGCAGATTTGCTTGTTTCTATACCAACTCTCTTTGTTATCAGCGGATAACTCAAAACTCAAGTAGAGCCAAGGACAAAAGAAACACAGAATCATAGGATGTATTAGGTTGGAAAAGACCTCTAAAGGTCATCTAGTCCAACTCTCCTGCATCAAGCAGGGACATCAATCACCAGACCAGATTGCCCAGAGCCCCATCAAGCCTGATCTTGAATGTCTCCTTGGACAGGGCCTTCACCACCTCTCTAGGAAATCTGTTCCCATGATCCACCACCCTTAGGTTAAAGAACTTTTTCCTAATGTCTAGTCTAAATCTATCCTTTTCCAGCTTAAAACCATGACCCTTTGTCCTATTATTACATGTCCTTGTGAACAGTTCATTCCCAGCTTTCTGACAGACCTCTTTCAGGTATTAAAAGGTTGCTATAAGGTCCCCCCTAAGTCTTCTCATCTTCAAGTTGCATTGAACCCATACACACCTTCATTTACTGATGCTGTTACAAAGTGGGGTTTATCTTAATGCAGATGTTATAGCCAGGCCAGAGGGCGAAAAATGCAAAAGCTCTTCTCTCCTACTTAGGCTCCTATAAAGCTGGCAGTCATAGCAGACAGGGACATTCTAACCACTTCTAATTCCAGGTGCAAACAAACAAAAGCATTTCCTTAATTCGAGAAATTAGAACTAGGAAGAACAATCATTACTGGGTCACATGTTAAAGAATGGCCTAGTCTTCAGAATCAGGATCTCCTTATAACATACATAGCTTATCAGAAGAAGCTGAGAAGAGGACAAGTAGGCACACTATACAAACACTCCCATCCTGTTCCTTTATATCCAGCAAAGCTGAAAGAATCTCTGAATTGGAAACAAACTTTTTTTGGCAACTGCCATGCTGGAAACCACTTTCCTCCTTCCCTGGAAGTGTTCAAGGCCAGGTTGGATGGGGCTCTGGGCAACCTAATGAGGTATCCAGGTGTGAGGTGTCCCTGCCCATTGGAGGGGAGGTTGGAACTAGATCTCTAAGATTCCTTCCAACCTGAATCATTCCGTGATTCTATGAAATAGCCCTTCTTGGCTTCCCAGCCCAAGCTCAGGTTCCAGGTCACTACATTTGCCATACAACAGGGTATGTCAGTCCACAGTTTAAACTACTCCTTCGCGCTGCTGTCCTTTAGAAGCATGATTAGCATTTCCTACACGCATATTCCATATTGGCCTTACAAGTATCAAAATGCTATGATGAAATTTAAACTATATATAGAGATGGTATTTTTAAATAACTCTCAGCTCTAGCTCGCCAAGCTGATTTTGCTTGAACGGAAAAAGCAGGCTCCAACTTTAAGCTTCCATTGTAATTAATGATTACAACACATTGCTCTGCCGTATCAGATTTAGCAGCTCATTAATGTGTGTGGTATTTTGCTTGTATGGCACAGCTGTAGTTAAAGTTGAATTAGTGTTTCCATTATAAACCCCATGTTTTCCAAGTTTATTACTCACACATGTAAGATCTAGTTCGAAATGAAAGTTGTCATTGTGTCAGCTGGGAAGCAATTTTTTGTCCTTCAAAATTTGGAAGGAATAAAACACCCCAAAAAACCCCCACCAAGCGAGCCACTCTGTTTATTAATAATTCACATTTGAGAAAGCTTTGCAAATACATGTTTACACGATAGCCTGTGACAGCTCCATAGAATGTCAACGCCCACATGCTCCTGGGAGATGTGTCATCTTAAAAACCGAAATAAAAGCCACATTTTTACACCACTTGATGGGAGGCGAAGAGAAGGGAAGAAAGACTCAAAAATAATATTGACGAAGGAAACTTATTAAAAAAACCCCACATTGTCTTTATTTAGAAATATCAAAGTTAGGCCTTTCAGTGGAGAGAGGGATGGGTAGGAATAATTTCAAGTACCATTGGTACTTGTAACTTTTTGGGGCCTGTCTCTGGGGCTCACTTAGCAAGAAGCAGCTGGTCCCAGAAAGTCTATGTGACTTTCTGTCACATAGAATCATAGAATCATTACAGCTGGAAATGATTTCCAGGATCATCAAGTCCAGCCCTCAATCCAAGATCTCTCTAACACCTAGACCATGGCCTCAAGTGTTAGACTCACTCATTTCTTAAACACCCCCAGGGATTGTGACTCCATCACCTCCTGGGCAGCCTGTTCCAGTGCCCACCCACTCTCTCAGGAAAGAACTTCTTCCTAAGATCCAATCTAAACCTCCTTAGATGCAACTTGAGGCCATTTCCTCTCATCCTATCATTAGTAATTTGGGAGAAGAAACCAGCACCAGCCTCACTACAACCTCCTTTTGGGTAGTTGCATCCAAGCTTTCAACTGCTCATAAATCCTAGTCTCTTAGGGTATAACTAGATCATGCCCTTTGCAACAGACGTGCTGAACTCAGTGTATGAGGCAAAATGTGCAACAAAAAAACACCCCAAGAGCTTCACACTTTGTAGTTGTGCCCTCTTACAATTAGCTTTAAGATTGAACCTCTGATAAATAGTCCTTTTAATTGGGAGACCTCAGAGGCCTTTTCTTGGCTAATTGTTTCAATGATTATACAGTTATGACATGCCAATTTACAAATTACAAATGAAATTACCATAGTCTCTGTTGCCACCATTACCAGAATGGATTTCTTCTTGTAACCTAGTCAAATTCCTCATTACTTTGACTCAAGTATCCATGGGTTTACCCAAGATACAATGTTTCCAGACACAAACAAATGTGTGAAAGAGTATGTAACAGCTGCTACAAGAAAACCAAACCAGGCACATCCTTGGTGAGCAGAAAGGCACTGTCATTACTACTTGGAATTGCTCACATTTTGCTCTTCACTGGATTAACAAAACACTCCCACAACAGACAGAGCGAGGAGCATGCTTTTTCCCCAGTGGTGTTCTCCATTTTTCAAGAGATTACTCCAGACAACAAAGATAATGGGAGCATCACTATAACAATTGCATATCCATTTGATCAAGTTTGGGAGGTTACTATAGTCTACCCAAAGCCCTGCTGCTTTCCACACAAACAACTGAGATGCAGCAAATGGGTCTATCTCTGTCCTCTCTGCAATCAAAGACTCAAGAAGAATCTGTACATCAAAGATGGGTTAATACTGGGATACTTACCAAGGCACTCACAAGCTCTGGAGCCTTTTCTTCTCCCTTGCTGTTTCAGGCATGGGAACCTACCTCTCTTTTGAAAGCAGAGCTTCTTATTGATGAAGTAGAATAGGCCTGCAGGGAGGATAATGAAGACTCCAACTGCAGACAAAAACCCAACAGCCTCAGGAGTGACTAGGAAGAGAAAGTCAGAAAGAAAACATCAGCACAAGTAGGAAAAACTGCCCCAAGAAAGATGTGGCTTAATCACATCTGTATCCATGGCTCTGCTGCTCTATCCTCTCCCCAGAAGAAACAGCAATGAGCTTCAGCACAATTCGCAGCACCTGCATTGGGCCAGTCTACCAGGGATAGCAGTAACAGGACACATTAAGCAGAACATAGCAGCATTTTGGTTAGAAGACACCTGTACTTAACCCAGCACTGCCAGGTGCTCCAACACAGGAAAGACTAACTGATTTTAATAAACTTTCATATCAATGTGGAATTCCACCAGCTTCAAGAGAGACAGTCTCAATCTACACTACAACAAAAATCCAGCCATGAAAGGGCAGTTGGTCACAGGCCATTTCTGCACAAGTTCAGGAAAATTCTCAGGGGAGGTTGCAGGGAAAATTAGCTTGGGGTGTGAAAGACCCAAACACCTCCCTTGTAGCGTGCGTACTTTCTCTAAGCCCATCTTAATATATATTTAATTTTTATCAGGTAGTGACAGAACTAGGGGGAATGGAGCAAAGCTGGAGATGGGTAGATTTAGACTGGATGTAAGGAGGAAGTTCTTCAGCGTGAGAGTGGTTAGAGCCTGGAATAGGTTGCCCAGGAAGGTGGTTGAGGCCCCGTCCCTGAAGGTGTTTAAGGCCATGCTGGATGAGGCTCTGGCCAGCCTGAACTAGGGTGGGATGTCCCTGCCCATGGCAGGGGGATTGGACTAGATAATCTTTCGAGGTCCCTTCCAATCCCTGATGATTCTATGATTCTATGATATTTTTACTGCATAATGATGCTCACAAATTTATTTACTTTTACTAAGAACCAAGTTAATGTATAGAGTATGATCCTCATTCAGTTGTCTTATACTTAAGTAAGAGGTATATTTCTGTACCAATCATCACCATTCCTTGCTGCTAAAGATCAGCCTCCAACTCAGGTAATTCAATTCAGCTTCCTTGGGGTCATGTTTAACCACATGTAACAAGCACAGTGGATTTGCACCAGCTGACGACCTAGTCCTGTGCATCAGCATCCCTATGTCAAACTGCAGAGAAACAGCCTCATTTCAATTTATCACATTCTGCCCGTACCATAGGGTCCGCAACAAACCACAGGCGCCAGCAAAAAGCTTTTAAAGCCATTTCACCTCTCTCACACATATCAAAATGCCAAAACAAGGGACAAACACTACATACATCATCTGATGTGGATGGCAAGGGCACACACATCAAAAGCTCTAAGTGCCATCTTCAGCAGGGAAAAAAAAAGTTTAAAATTGGTGTGCTGTTCTGGTAATTACTTCACCAGGAAGGAGTGAAATTCAGTTGTTCATTTCAAGTCAAAGACTTCATAAAAATGAAACATCAGCAGCATGAGTAGCACACCAGGGATGCACACCAGGGATGCACACCAGGGATGGCAAAGCTGCAGCTCACAGATGCGATGAGCAGGAGGAGAGGATGTAAACAGAGCCAGCCCTGCCTGTGAAACTTCCCACTGCGTGTTTGCAAGACTTGATTCAGCAAAAGACTTAGGCTAGAAGAGTTACACTGTCTCCAGTTTAGAGTCTTGGTAGGACACAGTAAGACAAAGATCAAGAGGATAAAACCCCTGGAGTAATACAAAACACCATGTCACAACAGGAAACAAAAATCACCAGTGCACAGCAGCAGCCCACGTGCAAGCAGATGAGTGTTTGGGACAGAACACAGGCTCCTATATTCATAGGTTACACCAGCTCCAGAGGCACCTCTGACCTTGGTGGCTCCAGCCTAAGGAAGGAACGGAAATATGCACTGAATTACAGCAGCTTCAGTGACAAGATCAAGTCTTTTCTGCACGGGTGCAGTTGCTTCTCTGGTGATAACTCCTGTGTCTCCTTGTGCCACACCAGCACTAAGCAGGGTCCATGAAGACAGCGCGTCTCTGTCCAGCACTGAAATTTAGTGCCAAAGCTTCCTTGGACAGTTTGGCAGACACATAACAGACTTTTCTTCCCCTCACATCTCCACCCAGGGAGCAGGGCTGAGGACATGAGAGTGGTTGAGTGATGCATCTGCTCTGGCTAATTTCAGCTACTGAAGTCACCCTCAACTGGCTGCTGGAGCCAAGTAAAAATCAAAGCAGCTGAGTATAAATCAAAGTAGCCATAATCTCAGAATGCACAGGACTGCCTGGCTGGGTCCCATCTCTGACTCCTTTTTCCAAAGCACAGCACAAGCAGGAAGAAGGATTATCCTCTATCTTATATAGGAAAAATGGAATAATCACATCTCAGCACACACATGGCTCTCTGTGTGTGTGTGCACACAAGCTCACACACATGTGTGTGTCTTGCTGGTACGTAGCAATCATGTTTTGAAGGCTGAGTGTTAGTGATTTCATTGAAAAGACTATGCTGTATAGTAGTAGCAAAGTCACTGCTGCTATTACTTATTAAGCTCTTGTATAAAATCTCAGCTCTAAGCTCAAGGAGATGCCAGGATTTCCTCTACTCACACAGGACAGAAGCCAGACACCAATATTTCTAAATACAAATTGTCCAGCACACGCTCCAATTTGCTGCATGACTCTCAGGTGCGGAAATTCTCAGTATGCCCCTTTCTCCTGCAGTACTAAAGCAGACCTTCAACTAGACCAGGCATCCTGAAAGAAAGTCTAGAGACAAATTATCTTCATATGTTAGTGGTTACTGTTGTTAAGAGATTGCTGAATCTGTTTTGTCTGAGTGTTATGCACATATCTGAAGATGAAGTCCTTGTGCTGGACCAAGTGTAGAGGAGGGCAACGAAGCTGGTGAAGGGCCTGGAGAATAAATCTCATGAGGAGAGACTGAGAGAGTCGAGGCTGTTTAGTTTGAGGAAGAGGAGGCTTAGGAGGCTCATCACTCTCTACAACTATCTGAATGGACATTGTAGAAATGTTGGTGCTGGTCTCTTGTCACAGGTAATTAGCGACAGAACCAGAAAGAATAGCTTCAAGCTTCAACTGGGTAGGTTTAGATTAGACATCAGGAAGAAATTCTTCACAGAGGAAGTGGTCAGGCTGTCCAAAGTGGTCATTGAGTCACCATCCCTGGGTGTGTTTAGAAGTTGCTTAGATGTAGGGTTGGGTGATCTGGTTTAGGGATGAACTTGTAGAGTAGGGTTGATGGTTGGACTCAATGATCCCAAGGCTCTTTTCCAACCTGACTGATTCTGTCATTCTATATTAAAACCTCATCAGCTGCTATCCACTTGTTACAAGGGATCTCAGAATGGCACAACAGCACCATTGCCTGTCTATTGCCGGTCAGCTACAGAGGAATAAGAAAGTAGTAGCACAGTGATGTGGGACTTGGGACAAACCTTCAGGTTTTCCCTGTTCCTTGGTGCAGAGATGTGAATGGCACCTCCTGTCAGAGCTGACAAAAGGTCCAGCAGCAGCTTCTAGGAGACAGTTTAAAACCAAAAAATAACAACTGTGTGCACACAGAGGTAGATCTCTTGGGCTGAGATACCGCCACCTTCCTTCATGGTAGGCATCAAGCAAAGATGTAAGATGCCCCAGAAAGACCACCCCATACAGCTCTGTCAGGAACCAACACCTCCTACAGCAAACCACGGTCCTTCTCCCAGAGGGTCTGCTCCACTGTGAGGAATGGTTGGAACCGCAGCACAAAGCAAAGTAGATCATAAATCAAATTCCATAGCTTCAAGCAGAAGTTTCCTCCTCTCTCCCCCACATTACCCATGCCAGATAGTAGAGGTTTGTGTCACAGCGTCTGTGAGGGAGGGCTGTGATTCTGCACCTGAACGCTGTCTCACATGCGTGGGTAGGACATTACAGTCTGTGCACCTGGCTCCAGTTGGAAGCTCCAATCCCGCTGTGATGGGAGACACACTGGCTTTCCGCTTCTCCATCAGCAAGAGGAAAACATGCTGCACCTGCACAGTCCTGACCACGTGGCCTAGCTCTCAGCCCTCAGCTGAAGGGCTTTCTCCACAGACATGAAACTAGGCTAAGACTATGCCTGAGAAACCACTGTAAAACTGCTCTGGAGTGGAGCTCTGTTCTGGTTTGTGGTGGGATGTCTGAGCCTGGGAAGGTGATGAGGAAGAACAGTAGCAAAATTAGACATGTTTCACTTGTATTGCAGCATTACTGGTGTGTGTCAGAGTTCCTCCCACAAATAAAATGTCCAGCCTTAGAGCAGGAAGTGACTGTACCCGAGGACAAAGGGAGGAGATGCAGTGAGGAACTCAACTTTTGGTTCAAATCATAAGCATCCTGCAGCCAGGGAAGAAGCTGACCACACCACATGCTTTAGGACACAAACAGTCTACTCAGCCAGGACTCCCACTCACTTACCAGTTTTTAAGCTAATAAATGAATACCATAGACACCTTTGTGCAATGCCACAAGGGGTCCACAGAGTTCGTTGGCCCAGATGAGAGCTCAAGCTAAGAACTGGTGCTTGCACTCCTGACAAGGTGAGGGAAGCACAGCCACCCCCCAGCCTTTTCATACATTGCTTTGGAATAAACAATTAGGGGCAGGGTAAAGGGCCTCAAGCCAGGGAAGACATCAGAGATTCCATCAGAGTAAGACCAACAGAAGATATCTGGCAGAGGACACAGGGAACTGAAGACAGTGCTGTTCCTGCTCCAGCCTCTCCCTCAAAGTTACCTCCAAATTACAAGATGACTTCAGAGAAGAATCTGTCTGGAAAAGCAGCAGGAAAGTATTTGCCACACTGTTATACACATCATTATATCACTGGTTATTTGGTTTGTAGCAGGTCCCACAACAAATGTGTTAGCAGATTTGGCCTCTCCAGATAGACCAGGATCAGAAGAGTGAATGCAAGTAGTGCCACAACAGATTCACTTGGGGAATCTGCAATCAACAGAACCTTAATCTGTTCAGCTTTGCAAGGGTTACAGTTTGCATAAATTCCTATTCCAGACAATGGCTATTTAATTCCATTTGATACCAAGCTTCCTGCAAAAGGAATGTTTACTGGTACTTTTTAATTATGAAAAAACCCATAAATTGTCTGTTTTACTGTCTGTGCTAATTACATTTCATTATATATCTGGAGTAAGCTATGATTTTCCTGCTGGTTCCCATGACATTTTTCATTATCAACCACTAATTGTCTAGCATGCACACTGCATTGTGAACCAAGTAGGCTGATGCGTGGGCAGAAGTTCTAGTGAGAGCTGCAAGGCAGTAGAAGCGCACATTATTATTATTATTACTATGATGATGTATTAGAAAGTTCCCACCTACTTGCACACCTACTTCTCCTCAACCCTACCAGCATGGTCACTGAGTAGCAAAGCACAGGACGTCCTTCTGTAACAAGCCTTGTGCTTCACAAGATGCAGCCACTACTGAAGGAAATTATGTGGTGTGAAATGATGACAGCAGCCCCACTGCCAGGGCCAGATCCCCCTGAGTGCAGTGGAAACACTAAGCAGGTTTCTTGGTCATTTCTGCTACCCAATGCTCAAAGCACGTGGATATCATGATCTTGTCACTTTGCCTGCTCACAAGCTGAAACCAAGGCTACGGGGGAAAATGTGTGGATTCCTAAAGGAATACAATTGGTGGGTCTTTCCCTCTGAGAGAGAAGGAAAGAAAAAAAAGAAAGGGTTTTCCTGAGCCACAGCTCACACTATTTCCATTACAGCAAAACATCTAACAAATCCATATGTATGCAAGCTCAAAAAACAACTCACATTGCACAAAGCATTTCCTAAATTCAGACCATGGGAAACTGTAAGGCAAGGATTCCTCATACAGCAAACTGCTAGAATAGGGAGTGCATGACCATTGCTCCCCAGATCCGCGTTGTCAGCCTCGGACAGGTGGCAATTCTATTCATGTGCACCACACACACAATACACAAACACTTCAGAAATAAATGTGTGTTTTCACAGGATTTCAGCTCTCTCCTGATATCTGTTTCAAAGGAGACAAAGCCCGACCCTTCCTAACAGCACTTCGAGGGAACAGTTGTATAACTCCTCCTCTTCTCCTCAAGGTGATCCACAAATACCTTATCAGAAGTGCAATCAGACCATGTTCAGCACTGTAGCAGAAGGGCGAAATTCCCACCCAAGGCAGGAGGACTTGCCCTGCGTCAAGGTTCACTTTCACACACTTTATTTTTATGTTGTGATTTACAGATAGCGAGAACTAGGAAGTTCTCCAGTCCTTTTATGTAAGGAAGATGAAGGACTGAAAGGAACTTCTGACACGTCTATACTTCCATTAACTTTGACTGCAAAATTTGACTGATCAAGGGGTGAAAGAGTGGGACCATTCATAGCTGTTGCTAATATATCTGCAGGCCACCTTTAGAGAGTTAAGGTGCTCTTATGGCCTATGACACAGGTGTGCAATTTCAAAGGTTTCAAAGACCGCATAGCAACTGATCTACCTTTCTTCTGTGACCCACATAACCACAGGACTCAAACACCATGCAGGCTTCAGTGAGCTTATCCTTCCACCAACTCTATGAAGCAGGGAATTGCTAACAAGTCTCCACAGAAGGGCAGACACAGTCTCAAATGGTGAAAGTTAGACCCAAAGGAACAAACAAGAGAAGTCTCATCCATCTACACAGGTATTTCAATGTCTAGAAATACCTTACTTGTCACCCGAAGGCTGAGGATCCCAATTAGATCATCTACTACACCTTCCTAGAGATGATACTTCCAGTCACTTTGGGTCCCCAGAAAGCCACTGACATTTCTTCTACCAAAGTCTTATTCTTCTTAGGGATGCAGTCCAGAAGAAGTGCCTGACACCTTCTGACAGCAACTTCAAGGGTGGGCTCATCGGGCACTACAGGGTACATGAAAGCAGCAGCATTGATCAACAACACTCACACCTAAGAAATGGAAGACCACCTTAAAACCACATCTTTCTTTCCACAGTACCATGTCCCAGGACAACAAGTGAAAAAGGGCAGCCTCTATTCTTTCAGCTGAGCTCGGCTCACTGTGCAGCCCATCTGGGGCCAGCACTGGCATACTTGATTTTTATAACCTGTTCACTGAAGTGCAAAAGAGGTGGACCCAGCCCTGAGTTCTCAAGACACAGCCTGGCATTCAATAAGAACCTGCTGTAGGTAAAAAAGCAAGAGAAAAACTGAGAGGGCAAAATTTCAGAGCATCCAGCAGCTCATGTGTTAGAGCCATAGGCAAAAGAAGAGGCCCACGTTCAAGAAGGCTTTCCCTGTGGCCAGATTTTCCACCTTTACAGGCTGTTGTGTTCCTTGTTGTACATGATCCTGTGGCAACACTGTTTTCCCAGAGGCAGAAATCCCATCCTGGCCTTTAGCATCACTTGCTGTGACATTTGCAGCCAAGCAGATACAGTTCTGTGAATCACTCTGCGTTCAACAAGAGGAATTTTCCAACTAGAAAAGATTAAGAATTCCAGGAAAGGTGATGGAACAATTTGTCCTAGAGGCTGTCTACAGGCACATCAAGGACAGGAGGGTCATTAGGGACAGTCAGCATGGCTTCACCAAGGGGAAGTCATGCTTGACCAACC
>JAOXOE010000441.1:40522757-40550474 GCA_028565055.1 Phoeniculus purpureus
TAGTAGATCAAGAGAGGTTCTTCTCCCCCTCTACTCTGCACTGGTGAGACCACACCTGGAGTATTGTGTCCAGTTCTAGGTCCCTCAGTTCAAGAGGGATGTGGACCTGCTGGAGGGAGTCCAGCGTAGAGCAACGAGGATGATGAGGGAAGTGGAACACCTCCCTTACGAGGATAGGCTGAGGGAGCTGGGTCTCTTTGGCTTGGAGAAGAGGGGACTGAGGGGTGACCTCATTAATGTCTATAAATACTTGAAGGGTGGGTGTGAGGAGGATGGAGCCAGGCTCTTCTCAATGTCATCTAGTGATAGGACGAGGGGCAATGGGTGTAAGCTGGAACATAGCAGGTTCTGCATAAATATGAGAAGGAACTTCTTCCCAGTGAGGGTGACAGAGCACTGGAACAGGCTGCTCAGGGGAGTTGTGGAGTCTCCTTCAATGAAGACATTTAAGACCCACCTGGATGTGTTCCTGTGCGACTTGATCTAGGTGATCGTGCTGTGGTGGGGGGATTTGACTAGATGATCTTGCGAGGTCCCTTCCAATCCCTAATGATTCTATGATTCTATGAAAAATTAGTTCTCCTGGATGTGTTTCAAGCAACTGTGGGGCACTTGTTCAAGTCAACAGCAAGTACGCGGTGTTTGCAAACGATGATGCCTGATGTTCTGCATCCAGAAGAGTCCTGGCTGTCACCCCATTTCTCCGTCTGTGAGCACACACACCACAAACACAAATGGAACAAGGGAACAGAAGTGTGTCCTAACAGATGGGAGCTTTTGCGCTAACGGAGGTGACTCAAGTAACAAACCAGGCCTCTAAAGGGTGATTCAGAGAGTAATTGTCAGTCTTAGTAATAATCTTAGAAAAGGTTCCAATTCAGCATGGTATTTAAAATTCATTGACGTTATCAGGGCCAGGGAGACTCAAAATTTGGGCAGCACAGCACTTGAATTGCCATTAGCGCATTGAAAGGTGGTTCCCTTCATGTCAGGACTAGATGATCTTTTGAGGTCCCTTCCAACCCCTAACTTTCTGTGATTCTGTGAAGAGCATTAAACAACAGAGTCAGCATAAGGGACCTTGTGGTACCCACCCAGGCTTTTATCTTTCTGTACTACTACCAGATCCTGCCTGGAATGTTCTCAGAGTTGGGACAACATCTGAGATAAAGTGAAAACCACAGCCTGTTTGTCTCAGTTCTTCTCCAGAGCAGTTAAGTAAAATTAGAACCAGGCAGAAAATCAATTTCCAAGTCCAAAAACTATGAGAAACCCTTAAACTCAAGTCTTTGCATAATCATTTCTTCTTTATCTTCTCTATCTCAATATTGACCTTGATCTTTGAGCTGCACTCAAATCCTCAGTTTTGCGTGCTGGAACTCTTTTCCATTGTATGAACAGCCATCACACAAAGCAGTGCAGGCACTAACTTAGCAGTCAGAGCTTTCACCTAATGTGCAGGGAAGCAAGAAAAAGGCTGTGGGCATAACTACCTGTAAAAGGTATAGGTAGTTTGGGAGAAATAAGAGTAAGAAGCTAGTCCCTAAAAGCCAATCTCCTGCTGCACAGGGCTCTCACATTAGTGATGATCAAAGGCCAGTCTGAATCAAGCAGGACAGAAATTTGAACTTGCCCCTTCCACATCTTCTTTGACTGACATCCAGAAAACCCACCACAGTGGCAAGGGACAGATGGCTTCTTTTCCCACCAACACCCTCTGCTCAGAGAGGAATTCCATCCTGATTAAGGACACAACTTGTGTCTTTGTAGGAAAGCTTCTTCAGGTTGATGTGGTTCTTAGAAAAAGTTATAATTTAAACAGGATTTCACTGTCCAACAAGAGCACGTTTCCTCGGCAGATTCTCAGCCAGCTCTTACTGTGGTAGGTTTGGCTTTGATCATGTCCCAGCTTGTTTTCAGTCGCAGTACAACACAGTTCATAATCGGATGCATTTTGTCATAGCTGACACCATCACTGCCTTACTGGTAGAAAGGGAAGACTAGGGCTGTCAGTCTGCCACCTTTCTTGAATGCTGAAGTCACGCTTTTTTTTTTTCCCTTTTCTTTAAAGACAACTTCTTTGTTGCCATGGTATCACTAATGCAGTATTTTCTGACAGGGAAAGAAGATAACCATGCATCACCACAGTGACACATCTATCAACTGCCATCCTTTCGGAAAGGGTAAATAAGTAAGGAGACCAGTGTGGATTTCTACAGGCTCCTCCACTCTTCTTAATATTTCCCCTCACATACAAGTTGGAAAGGTCATGCCTAGGGGTATTATGACAAAGGTGAGAATGCATCTCTCAGCAAGCACCATCTAGGTTTATTTTTGGATTGCTTCTCTTCTCCCCATGCTACATGACACGAGCAGAGGTAAACACAAGAAAAAAGAAGCACGACCACATTCAGAAAACGCCAGCCTGGCTCCCCATGTTAAACTATGCGGTGAGCGTTTCATAATCCTTGCTTGTACAGTGATCTTTTCCTGAACAAGCAAGATATCAATTGCTGAGCACAATCCACAGTTCTCTCAAGACTAAGAACATAAAAAGACCACGGTGATGGTGTTTCCCATATTCCACCTTCAACTCACCAGGTGTGGTCTTGCTAGCCCTAGAGCACATGTCTCCTATCACTGCCAGAATTACTTTAAAAAAACCTTTACTAACTCAGCAAATCAAGGCCTTGTGACCAGTGCAATGGTATTTCCCTCCTTGGCTATGCCTATGAGAACACTGTGACAGGTCTCTTCCAAAATTTCAGAGAAAGCTCTGCTTACCGTTGGTGCAATCCCATATGTCAGTAAAACCAGGGTGCAGCCAGTGAGAGCTGCCCACATTCCAACACACTTGCTGACTTTGAGCCCAGATCAGCACACAGGCAACGACAGCCATGATGACAATCAGCACACTACCACTGCTGCAGCGGCATTCACAGTGCTGACATGATGAGCTTTTCATCTCCCAGGGTGTGCAAAAAGGAGGAGTAATGCAATGAAATGAAAACTCACATAAGCTGGATTTATCAAGGCTTCTGCAACAGAAGAGGGAGTGGAGAGATGCACCGTGACAGAAGGTCAAACTGTTCAGACCCCTGGTATGTACCAAGAATTCAGCAGTGAGAACTGAGTCCTCTACCAAACAAAAGCATGTATTTGGAAAAGAGAGGAAAGAGAAGGAGTGGGTGAAGAAAGGAAGATCTCAGTTGCTACTTCTTTGGGGAGAAAACAAAGAATAAGTTCTCTCCACTCAGAACTGAAGTGCTCTCACCTCTTCAAAGAAGAACCTAATTGGGATCTTTATGCTCTCATGTGCTTATTTTTCTCATCCATAAAACCTTGCTCTTAGTTCCACCAATTTGACCCAAGGCAGAATGACTCACCACAGCAAAAGGCTGGACAGCAGCTTTTTTTTCCTCTTTTCCAAAAACCTAAACAAACCATCAATTGACCAAGGACGATGCAGCAGTAAACCTCTCACTGAAAGCTGTGCGTTGCCTTGGCAACCCGTCTGATCTCCATTGCTCCAGGGACTGGAAATGTGCTGCCAACAGGAGATTTCAGCTAATCAAACCAAATCTCTTAATCCTTAGATGATTTCCCTTCTGCAGAGAGCAGGACATGTGCCCACAGAAAGAAGGGCACCCTCCAAACACAGCCCTGGCTCTTCATTGACCCATTATTGGTTGGCTCTTTGTGGGCCACAGACAGCTACTGAAGGAGATGAGGGGGCAGCAAGAGGCCACAAGGCGCTCGGTCTCTACTTGGCAGCTCCACACCTGCACTCAGCACACGCCTGGCAGGCTTGGAGTGGACAGGCAGAGAGGAGACTGGTCACTGACTGAGAGCTGTCTACAGGTAGGGTCCATGCCCAAGCTCCTGACCTTTGAAACAAAAATAAATGTCCCTGCAGGCCTGGTGCCTTCTCAGCTTTCTCAATCCACTCTGTCCTCTTTTCAGCTCTCATTAAAAACACTCAGGCAAAGAGGATGCTGATCAAAAAACGACACAACCATGTATCTTCTGACAATGCTAGACCAGGAACAGCAGTCAAGCTGCAGCACAGAACACTGACCTTATTGTAAAGCTCCTAAGTGGCAGTGCTAAAAGGGCAGCTCTGGTGGCTAATGTTGCCTTGAAAGCACAACCAGTAATCAATTATGGGTTTTTTTTAAAGCATGTACTAGACCAACCTTTCTGCAGCTCCACTAAAGGTTTTCAGACCCTGCTTTTAAGGCCAGCCACAAAGACAAACACTAGTCTACCTTCTAGCACAACCAGAGGGGTCACAAAAATAGGTATAAACAGCAGTCAGGAGAGGAATTTTCTACAGTTACACTGCTGTGAGATAAGAAATTCTGTTTGGTGGTAATGAGATTAACATCTGTGAAAAGCCACCAATCACCATCTAACAACCCTCAAGCACTGGAGCTTCTAAGATGGCCCTGAGCATGGCCTGTCCAGGCAACAGCCAAAGGGAACTGGGCTTTGGAAGACCAGATTCAACTCTGGCATTCAGGCTCTTGCTGCATCTTGGAGAATGTTATCCAACAACTCTGTGAATGTAAAAGCCACGAGTCTTACAGTGAGTTTCATTCCACATGTTGTTTGCTGCCAGATAGCACTGACACAACTGGCATGGGGTTCCTGTTGTCTCCTGGTATGGAGGCCATGTGCACAGGGGATGTTGTCCTACCATGCAGCTCCCTGGGTCCTGGGCTTGCTACCGAACTCGGGCTCCAGCTCTTAAGGAAGAAGATGGAGGAATTGTTGGCATTTGAAAGGGAACCCTGAAGTGGAAGGTGGCTGCTCATAAAGCAGGGTGTGGTTTCAAAGAAAGAGCACACTGTGGAAGATTTCTAGGCTTCTTGTATTGACCAAGTGACCTACGCCCTGGGAAAATATGTTCTAACAATAACACAAGCGTTTAAAGGAATGCTTGGGGGAAAATATGAGAGTGGTTTCTAGAGCAATGTATGTAATAGAGCAAAGAGCTTTGCAAGTCCTGCCACCTTGTACCACGCCACTGTGGACATTTCTCAATCCATATTAACAAAACAGAGCAGGTAACCTGGTAGTAGGGCTGTAGAGAGAAGGATGTAAACTGAAGGACTGCTCAACTAACCAAGGGCCCTGTGACAAGAGAAAGGCAATGAAGTCCCACAAGCATAAGGAAGAAGGAATCAGAGCTGGTTTCAACAGCCTGGAGAGCTGCTGGCTTCCTATATGTGCTTTCCCATCTTATTCTTTCCTACATCAGGTTGTCTTTTATGCCAGGCACTCCTCAGCCTGCTAAATGTCCATTCAGCAAACTAAATGAAAGCTGGACCCTGGGACAGCTGCCCAAAATATCCATCTCTAAAGGGCATGGAAAATCAAAAGCACGGAAATCAAAAGCAAAGTTGTCACCAGTCTAATGGGGAGCAGAAAACAAATGCTGGTGATGCAAGACACCATCCATAACTCCTCTGAAAATGCAACGTGCGGGGCAGAATCCTGCCGCTACAAAACCTGCAAGAAGGGTCTCCTCCAGAAGAAAGCAACCACAGTGCTGCCTCGGAGGATTTGTTTGTATTAGAAAAGTTCAAAGCACCAACCCAGAATTTCTTTCAAGCAAAAGCTGCAACACTGGACAGTTCTCAGGGATAAACGGAGAGCCATGCCACTTCAGAGCCGAAAAACAGGAGGCAGAGAGGCAACTGTTAGCCAAAACAGATGCAACAGAGACAGACTAAAATAGATTTCATACACTTCAAGGGCTTCTGCAGTCCTGATGTTCCGGTCCAGCCCACATGAGTAAACATCCATACATATTTTGCAAAACACTTGACATAAAGCACTACAAGAAAAAAGTGCAGCATGTTCCTTGGATGTTTTCAGAGACATTTTGAGCTGAGCTATAGAGTCTACATACTACTTCCTTCGGATTTCTCCAGATGGTTTCTTCCACAGCTAGATTTAAGTCCTTTTTTTTTTAACCTTCCTCAGTCACAAATACCTGCAGGTATCCATGGCTGCCCTTGCCAATGCTCAGATGTGATCTCTGCTTAACAGAATAGATTTACTTGTTACGGATCTAGAATTATGGTCTTACTACTGCTCTACAGTAAAATCTGAAATGACAGCAGGAAACAGCACAAAGCAGAAGGCTCACTCCCATTTCATTACTTTGCAATTCCCAAGACCTTCGTACTTCAAGAGAATGAAAGAAGCATGAAAAACCAATGGGACAAATGTTGGTACCAAAGGATTTGCTTTTCAAACTGTAATTGTCAGCAATGCAACAGACTGGGAAAGTGATCTTCTCACCAAGAAATAGCTGCAAACCATCTGAAGCATGAGACTTACCTAATCTCACTCACATAAAGCAGCAAAACAAGCCAAACCAGCAATTACATTTCCCAAGAACATTCTTCTCACAAATAACACAATGCAGAGTTTTCCTCCTGGGACAGGCTGCTAAATCCTTGGGATCTGTGGAGTTCACACAAGCTGGGCAAAGCTGAAAAGAAGCACGGTCCCCAGTTTCAAACACAGGAGTGGTGCTTGTGCTCTTTTCTCTGTGTGTTGGTTTAATGCCCCAATGACGAAGGAAGGCTGCTGGTTGGTAAATAAGTGACAGCCACCAAAGGAATGTTAGCCAGGCCAGAGAAATGAGATAAAGCAGCTTTTGCCTTTTCCAACAAGGTTTGTTTAAAAATTGCCTCACCTGTAGCTTTCCTACTGCCCTTACTTCCTGAATGCTGGATTTTTACTTGCTGACAAATCTGCCTAATAAAAATTGGTCATTCATTTATCATTAAGTTGTAAGCAATTCTTCTCTCATGTACAGAGATATAATTTGTTGCTTCACTTCAATTCACACTCTGATCACAAATGTTTTGGATCTACTCTATAAAGGTGCCCTTAGAGCACCGGCAGCTGTGTATGTGTTGATGCGGTTTGCATTGAGAGAGGTAAAACTTGTTCTTAAAGCAAAAGGTGTAAGTGCAGCACTGATGCAAATGCATACCTGGTCATATACCTACTGCTCGCCTATGAATAGCTGGAGATTTCACCTTGGGACTGTCTCTTATAAAGTCACACTTCATTGCAAAATTAAAAAGAAAGAAAAAAACCCCAGAGAATGGACTTCAACTCCTGGGTTGATTTTTTTTTTCACTTTTCTTAACCTTATTGTATATGGTAAGGAAGGCTCTGTGATGCTTACTGTGCGATCACATTCTGTTTCCAGGGTCCATACAACTGCTGCTTTGAATATCCTTTTTGGATGTAGATTGGATTCCCAATAGCAGATGAGTTATTTTTCTCCAGCATTCTGGCCAAATCCATCCCCACTGTCTTTCAAAAGTCTCTTTGCCTTGAAACTGGAGCTCTTCCCAGCAATGTATTAATCAGTGCAAAGTTCTGTTCCCAGCTTCTAGAATCATAGAGTTATCTAGGTGGGAAAAGACTTTCAAGATCATCAAGTCTAACCATCTGCCCTACAATCCCTAACCACTAAACCTTCTCCTGAAACACTATGTCTGCCCGTTTTCTTAATGCCTCCAGGGACAGTGTCTCTACTCCCACCCTGGGCAGCCTGTTCTGAGGCTTGACCATGCTTTCTGTGAAGACATTTTTCCTAATATCCAACCTGAACCTCCCCTGACACAACACTATTTCCTCATCCTATTGCTAGTCACAAGGGAGAAAAGGCCAACATCCACCTCACTACAACCTCCCTTCAGGTAGCTGTGTAGGGAGTATTGAGGTTTCCCATCAGAATATTTGCTGTTCCTTAAAAACACCATGGGAGGGTTGCAGAATCAAATCACACATCTGAATCCAGGTGCTCTCCATGCTCAAAACATAAAACAGCATAGGGAAGATGGAGAGAAAAAGGGGAGAAGGAGGGGAGTACCCTCCCCACTTAGCAGAGCCTTGCAGATATGCCTGCTCACAATCAAAAGGCTTCTGGCCTCATTGCCTGCAGCACTTTGTAAGCTGGCTCTCATCAGCTATCAGCAGTATCTTGCTTCTCTAAGGTAAACTGCTCCTTGAGATCATTTTCTGCAGGTGCTCTTAATGCAACACTTGCCCCTATCCCACCAAAAAAAACAAAAAGGCATTCTGATCATCTTGTTTATAAAAGCTGCTGATTGGCAAATCCCTGAAGAGTAGTCCAAGCTGGCATCTTCAAAATAAAAGCTACTTAGAAAGAGCTTGAGAGGAGGGGAAAAAAGTCCTTATTGAGCAGACATCAAGCTCCTTGACTACTTGAGTCTTGCCGCACCAGATTCCTCACGGACCAGGCAGCTGGTGAGGGTGTCTGGCTCCACGGGCTGTGATGGCTGCAGGCAAAAGGCAAAGGATGGACAAGGCCCAGGTGAAAAACCATTCCCTTCAGCATGACGTGTTGGACAGCAGTGTAGGAGAAGGGACCTGGGGGTCCTGGTGGACAACAGGATGACCATGAGCCAACAGTGTGCTCTTGTGGCCAAAAGGGCCAACAGCATCCTGGGGTGGATCAGAAGGGGGTGGTTAGTAGATCAAGAGAGGTTCTTCTCCCCCTCTACTCTGCACTGGTGAGACCACATCTGGAGTATTGTGTCCAGTTCTAGGCCCCTCAGTTCAAGAGGGATGTGGACCTGCTGGAGGGAGTCCAGCGTAGAGCAATGAGGATGATGAGGGAAGTGGAGCAACTCTCTTACAAGGAGAGGCTGAGGGAGCTGGGTCTCTTTAGCTTGGAGAAGAGGGGACTGAGGGGTGACCTCATTAATGTCTATAAATATTTGAAGGGTGGGTGTGAGGAGGTTGGAGCCAGGCTTTTCTCAATGTCATCTAGTGATAGGACGAGGGGCAATGGGTGTAAGCTGGAACATAGCAGGTTCCACATAAGTATGAGAAGGAACTCATATTGTGACTCAGGGTGATGGAGCGCTGGAACAGGCTGCCCAGGGGAGTTGTGGAGTTTCCTTCACTGGAGACATTTAAAACTTGCCTGGATGTGTTACTATGTGACTTGGTCTAGGTGATCGTGCTGTGGTGGGGGGATTTGACTAGATGATCTTTCAAGATGGCTCTTTCCAGACTCACAGCCTTTCCTTTGTCTCTGTGGTGCTAACACCAGGTACAGCTGAGCAGTCATGCTGATTTGCCGTAAGGGACATCAGAGCACAAGGTGGTGGCCATGGTGCTATGCTAAAAATAATTGAGGGCACAGCAGAGCAACAAGGGCAATAACCAAGGGCATCTGGTTATGTCAGGCTAGTCACTGAAGCCAATTGATCGAGCAAGCCTCATCAATGGCCCAGCAGACTTGTCTTGTCTGCCAAGCCAAGGGGAAATTTCCTTGCTAACTTAGAAACAAGCATCAATCCCTTGTAGATGTGCAGAGATGGGCTACCAGGAAGGGGACAGGGCAGTTCAGCATAAAGGTCTGCGAGTACAACACTCCTGGCAAGTAGACTAAGTAGACATAGTTCATATGATTGAAATAAATGTTCAAGCAGCTTCTGTAGGGAGCCAGTGAAATGAGTTGCTAAATCACAGAATAATAGTATTGCAGGGGTTGGAAGGGACCTCTGGAAATCATCAAATCTAACCTCATGATAGAGCAGGTTCACCTAGACTAGATTGCACAGGAATGCATCCAGGTGGGTTTTCAGTGTCACCAGTGAAGGAGACTCCATGACCACTCTGAGCCACCTGTTCCAGTGTTCTGTCACCCTCATAATGAAAAGGTAACAAAAGGAAGAGAAAGGTATGAGGTTCAGTACAACTTAGCCATCCCCAATCTGTGCCATTGCCACTCAGTTAGGATGAAGTCAAGTGCTCCAAACTTCCTCCCATTGATTATTCTGCTGTCCCCATACTTTTGAACTCTTCCTTTCATGTCTTTCATTACAGCCTCTAACATCTTTTCTGTGGTAATATGATGTTTATCCACTTTTATTCAAGTTTCTCCAGAATTCATCACGTCTATCGTACTTACAAAGGAAAATGGGAGACCTTTTAAGCCTTCCACTCTAATTCCCATGCACTGAGCTGCTTTCTTTGTTGTCCCACACTAGGTTCTTACTCTAAATTTACTCTTGAATCCATAAAGTTGCAATGGAATAAGTAATCTAGAAATAATTCCATACTTATGTTGGGAGAATAAATTCTTGTCCTTGTCAACTTGATGCTGCCCTTTTTTTCAGAACAGTTGTGCTAGAAGAGCTACAGAACAATTGGCAGAAATTCAAATACATTTTGAGATGCAGACAAGTTTTTATTATTATTTGTCAACCACCAGCTAAACTGTAGAACTCTTCCCTTTACCTCCCGCTAAATGTCAAACTGGTATTTTTAAAACCCTGCCAGTATGTTCCACATAAACCTTTACACCATTACTTTAAAGATCAAATATCCCTTCACCTATGAGCCACCACAGGTGGCTGGTTCCCAAGCAAAACAACAAGCTTCCAGCTCAGCTAAGGAGAGACATCCCTTTCAGGTGTCATTTCTTCCTTTAATTTATTAATTAATTAGGCTCACTATGGGCAAAGCCACCCCATAGAGCAATAAAAGCACAGATCCAGACCCATTTATCATGTGATGTGGGAAGGGCAGAGAGGAGGCCATCCCTGTCACCAGCTGCTCCTGCTGCCCTCCCAGCCCCTCACCCATCCCCAGGCCCCATGTCCTTGCATGTCTTGTTGGAGAGTGAAGGACTCACTGAGATCCCAAGCGCATGAGCACCCTGGTCCCTGGTGAGAGATGGACTCTGGCACAGCTCTGTTATGCTAAGAAGAGGTTCTACCCTGGTGTGGCTGATTTAATTCCTTCACAGACCAGCTGGAAGGCATACCTGCCATGACACTCCACCAGTATTTCACATACACCACTATCGTTTTAGCTCCTCTGCAAAACGACTATCACTGCACACAGCATTTGCTACAAGCAAAATGGGCTGAACAAAGCCATTAACGTGCAGCAAAATCAGGGCAGCAGTACAACTGCCCACAAGAAAGCAATGACTCATGCTTTTGCTTTGTTCACACTGAGCTTCTACACTCTAGACTTGCAAAAACAAATGCATGTCCTACTTCCTGGGTTCAAAGAAAAATCACTCTTCTTCTCTGTCCCAAGCCTTATTTAAAAGAAATACAAGTGTATGTAACAGAGTCTCTGAGTCAAGAGCCCCAAATGTGGACAAGCTTATAGAACAGATTTCAGGTCAGTGCTCTCGTCCAGGTATCAATACATCTCTGGCATGTCTTGCTGAACTCACCCTGTGCGTGCTCATCTGCTTGTCTGATGCTCTGATAAGCATCAGACGTCTGATAAGCAACATCAGAAATGTTATCACAACACATTGTTGCCCAAGTGGTACTCACCCACTATCTGCTAGCAGACAGAGATGACGAGGTCCTGAACTCAAGAGGAGGAAACCATCTTAGCACTGTTTCAGTTAAACACGTGTCTGGGCTCCACGGTGTTTCCTCATAAAAACATCTATGAAGTGGCACAGAGCAAACACTCAGCCTTGTTTACCTGAGAAAATCAGTGGAAAGAAGACTGTAAACCATTGCCTGCAAACAAAAGGTTCACTTCCTCTGTAGTCTTCAATACTAACAAAATCCACATGCCCACTAAGCCTGTAGTAGAGAAATCTGACTTCATTTGCCAACATATGCAAAGAGAGAAATTGTGTCTGGTTAGACAATTAACTCAGCAGTCATTTATCAAACAGTTTCCCTGTGTCTATTCTGGAATGTGCTGCTTGATGGTTGGGCTCCCTACAGTCCTCAGTATCCGCACACTTCACATATGGGTCTTTGGATCCAGTTCTGACTCCTACCCCAAGTTTGGGCTCCAGGGCCAAAACTCCCAAGTTTTGGGCTTCAGTGAGAAAGTTTCCCACTGATTTATTAGTATCTGAAGTGGGCCTGAGTGGACCAATTCACAGAAATTTGCAGAAGTTTCAGAGGAACTCCCGAGTTTCTGTTGCAACACACATTTCTTCTGTTGTGACAGTGAAGGTGGGAGGAAGGAAAGATTGGAGCAACAATTAGACTGGTGGGGTATCCAGCAAAGACAAGCTGGCAGGCAAATCAGCCCCTAGAGCAAGAAGACAGCCCAACTCAAACTCCACAAGAGGTGGATTTCCAAAGGAAATGTCTATGTACACATGGGTGGTTCAAGTCTATTTGGAGACTTGAAAATCAATGGCAATGATTTTCTTTCTGTAACTAAAGGTGGGTGAGAGTTATTTTTTTTTAATCGTATTCTAGCACTGAAAGATACTCCTGCCAGAAATATCACCAAAACCATTACAATTGCAGATGAGGTGAAGGAGAGCTGGAATTCCCCAGAAAAATGGTAGGTTTTGATCAGAAATGAAGAAAGAGATGATCAGTATTCTTCAACTTGAATCTGAGTCAACATGCTGCTTTGGAAGCACGAACTGGAGAGCATGTGGATTACACACGTCTGCCTTGCAAGCAATGTATGGGAATACACATGTCAAGTGTCGCATGTATTGAAAATGCCTGTCTTTCACACTCTCCTGTTTCATCTTACAATACTGAGTTTTCCACAAGCAGCCAAGCAGTTCAAGACACAAAGACATGCAGAACAGTTGAGGTTTGATGTACCCAAACCACACGTTCAGGAAGCAGAGGGTAGTCATTCCCTTCCAACCTCCACCGTTCCATGATTCCATGACTAAGAGACAGCCTACATAATGGGTAGATTTTCTACCAAAAAGGGAAGAAATGTGATTTCCTTGAGCATCATAGCAAAACTCAGTATCAACAAAAGAAGCAATGTGCAGTTCACTTACCAGCTTCTTGCAGTAAAATGAAGCAGGCAGGGGACTCAGATGACCACCCAGGAGCTCATACATAGACCTGTCTGTAACAAAAAAAATTTGAAAAAAATTATCCTTCAAGCCTTTGTCAACGAGGATGTCAGCACTGGTTTGCCCCCCTGAGGACAGAACCACAGGCTACAATAATTCCCACCGCTGCCCTTTGCTTCACAAAGCAGAGAGCATCTTCACTTTAAAACTCCTGGTAGATGGCAGTTAACATCACTGAGGAATTATTAACTATTGCAGCTTGGTAAAGGAGAACCTGACTTCAAAAGTCAAGTTCCAGGTTTCAGCAGTGTCAAATGTTAACTTAGGCAGTTGCTGAGATGAAAATTAAGAGCTTGGAATAAAACTACTTTAAAACCCTGAAGAACAAGTTTTGAGTTTATTGCTCAGCCAGGCAGTATTCAAGGTATTTCATTTCAGGGAGAGATGACATATTCCAGTTAAAGCATCTACAGAACTTACTTTTCAAATTCCCACTTCAGGCAGCTAAATAAAGTAACTTTTACTACGTTTCAGAGCTCATACTAGTGAAAGTTTACAGTAACTCCACAGAATTCATTAGAATTAACTGGCTGTAAATCTCCAGGCATAAAACTGGTTTGCAGAGGTAGCATGTGTTTCCCTGCTTTCATGCAAGGTGCCAGCCATTGCAAGAGCCGATTAGTCAGTCTTTGATTAATTGCCTGCTGTATAAGAGCCAGGGTCAATCTACTCAATTAGGTGAAGGTCTAATGGAGATCAGAGATGTAAATCAAAACCTACAGCAAAAACTTCAGCACAAGATGAGAATGTACCAGCAGCCTTTTTTCCGTGTAAGGATGGTGGTGGATGCCAAGGAAAGAGAAGGAGCATGTGCCTTTTCCTGAGTAGCCTCCTCACCTCCAATCCTGTCCATTTCTAAGGGTATTTTTCAGCCTGACATGGTTTGGTTTTCTTTCAGGTATTTAATCAGCCTCACACTGCACCAAACACATCATGCTCCAGCAGAGATCTCTGCAGATCTACCTGCATGAAAGTCCAGTTCCTTGCTTACAAGATCAAGAAATTCCCCATCTTCAGAGACAAAAAATGCTGTGCCAAGGAGCACCAAAGAGACACACACTGCATCCACCATAGTTCTACCTCCCAGCAGACAAGCCCTGTGCTGCTGCACGAGAGGAGTATTCGCATAGATAGGACACAGAAGGTAATGCTCAAGGATATCACAGAATCATAGAATCATTAAGGTTAGGATCATCAAGCCCAACCTTCAACTCAATACCTCCGTGAGCACTAGACCATGTCCCAATGTGCCAAAGCTATTTCGCTTTTGACCACCAACTACCAGGGTAGCCTGTTACAATGTCTAACCACTTTCACTAAATAAATGTTTTCTGATTTCCAAGCCAAACTTCCCCTGGTGCAACTTGTGGCCATTTCCTCTTGTTCTGTCATCAGTTATTTGGGAGAGGAGGTCAACACTAATCTCCCTACAGCCTCCTTTCAGGTAGCTATTGTAAAGAGCAACAAGGTTTCCTCTTAGCCTTTTCTTCTTAAGGATAAACAATCCAAACTCCTTCAACCTTTCCTCATAAGACCTGTTCTCCAAACCCTTAACCAGCTTTGTTGCCCTTCTCTGTCCTAGCTCCAACAGCTGTCTTTGGTGTCTGTGTCTTTGGGAAGACAAAACCCAGTAGGAAGCTGTAACCAGTAGAAGCAGGACAACACCAGAGCAAGCAAGGCTAGGAGGGAACGGTCTGATATGTTAAAAAGCACAGATTAAGATTAGTTTGAAACCAGCCAGATACACTGTCCACAGGGCTACAGGATACTGGCTATGTAGAAAGAAAACAAGAATTACTTGAAACTAGTTATCCCACACTGACTGGGAAACTATCTCGACAGAGTGAAAACACTGTACTTTTAGACACTACAAACAACTAGTTATAACCTGTAATAGGAAAGCAGCCAATCCCCAGTGACACACGAGAAGGGCTATTCTTGAGCATCCCATAGAAGAAACAAAAACCCTATAGAAACCCAAGCAACAAGGTTGGAGTTGAAAAAGGATAACTACACAAAAATCAGTGTAACAAGTAAAAAGAAATTGCTGGAAAGGTGGGAATACTTCCAGGAGACCATGTGCAGGTTCTATAGGAAAACATGAGGCTATCATCAATTCAAAATACTTTAAAAGGTTCAAAAAAATCGATTTGTTGTTTGTGGTTGAACCACTGATTAAGCCAATTATTGGCAGTAAAGACAAAAAGGGAAAAAAGAGTATCCTTCAGGACGTGAGTATCATCTTCAGAGGAGGGAGAGAAACAAGATCATGAACTCCTGGCAAGTTAAATGTGGAATCATAGGAGGGCAGACCAAAAAACAACTGTCGTAAGCAGCCTCCTAACAGCATAAAAATTTAATTACAGCTCTTTTTCAAGCACTGCAGAAGTAGGACACCTTCCTGAGAGCTGGTGGGTTCATGGATGATGAAGGTGTACAAGGAACACTCATGATAACAGGCCTGGAGTACGAAACCCAAATTTTATACCAGTGTTACCTGCGGAGAAGCCAAAAGACATAATTCATCTATTTTCACTCCAAAAAAAAGGCATCTCAGGAACTGTCCAAAGTTTTTTGAAAGTAGCTCAGCGTTTGGCAACAAGGCAAATACAGAAATACTATGAAAAGTAGTGAATACAAAAACAATATTGCCACTACAAAAACTACACCACTCCCCCTTCCTTCCCTACCTTGCAAAAGTCTTAAAAAGATTATAATAGAACCACACAGAGACAGGCAACTTGGATAATGAGGGGTCTGAAAGAGCTTCTACTCAAGGGAAAAACATGACTTTTCCAGATAAAGAAAGAGGTCATTATAGAATCAGAGCAGGGATGGGAAGTGGTATACAATTGGTAACTACTTCTTTCTAGAAAACAACTAGAGGGCACGCAAGAAAATTAATAGTGACCAGGTACAAAATTGAATGCTTCGTAATAATAATGTCCAATGCAACATAAGACTAT
This sequence comes from Phoeniculus purpureus, assembly GCA_028565055.1. Lineage (NCBI taxonomy): Eukaryota > Metazoa > Chordata > Aves > Bucerotiformes > Phoeniculidae > Phoeniculus > Phoeniculus purpureus. The sequence goes on from JAOXOE010000441.1 coordinate 40,538,616, forward strand.
GAAACCCACTGCTGCAGGACATTGCAGGGGCTACAAGGATAAATCAAACATGTAAGTGGTATATGAGTTCATCAGGGGTTATCAAACACAAAAGCCATACTAAAACCTCTGAGTTAGAAAGTCCCCAAACTGCTGACTGCCAGAAGCGAGGAACATATAACCCAACTCCAGTCTCAAACATTTTCCCCAGGTCCTTGTTATCAGCCAGGCTCAGGGATCTTTGCTTTGACACAGTGCAATCATTCTTCTAGCAGTGCACCACAGAGTGTTGGCATTTTTTGTTTAACTTTTTAAGTTCTCTTTAAATTTAAAAATAATCTGAACCCATAAGATCACAAACTTAAGTTAACTAAAGATGAAAAATCAATGGCTTGGTTTGCAGCTTTCACACAGTAGATCAAATAAACATCCTGCTCCAGTAGCTTTACCTGTCAAATAAATCTTTGTGATCATTTGCTTTAAGCTCAGGGGCAGCAGTCCTAGAAGAAATGGTGTCTGAAAGCTAGTTCACACTGCTCATCATCCAGCAACTAATAGCATACCACAGCAGCCCAACTGACACCGGTCAATGCCAGTTCCCTGACCCTGTAACTCAACTGTACAAAAGTATCATGGGTATTGCATGATCCCATCTCTCCCCCCAAAGGGGTGAGGCATCAATCCGGAGCCTTATCTTTACTCAGGTTTGTTTGACCTAAGTGTCTCAAGTCATGCAAAGCAGCAATGGGAAAGGTCACTGCTCTGGTCATGAATCCTCCAGCAAGCCACAATCTCCACCAGCCTGGAATCTCCTCCACCACAAGGATAAACACAATCAGTAGTTCTCTTGACAAGATAAAGTCATCACCCTTCGTTCACCCTCAGCCATGTGCATGTAACCAGTGGGATACTCAAGAGAGAGTTTCAAGGATGGGCTTTGCTTCCTGATGGAAAGTCCTGGGAACCAATGTACCAGCCCAGCTCTGCACCTCTGGCTGGTACTTGTCCTGATGCAAACCTAAAAGAATTGTAAGCACATCTGAGGCAGAAAACAGACCAAGAATAACCATTACTTTTGGGGTAAAGGAGATTGAAAAACATCTAATTAATTTTGAATGAAAAATACTCAACTTGGGGTAGAAGTCATCATATCAGACCAGAAATCCTTGTCCTTTCTGGCAGTCTTGACACAGCCAAGTAGGGAAAAAACCAGATGGGGAAGGGGAATGGAGGTGAAAGGAAAAAGGGAAAAGAAGTAGAAAAGGCAAAAGCAATCAGAAAGGTTTCCCCCACCCCCAACTGGGTGACATCAGTTCAGCTTCCAACTTAACATGATAATTTCAGCCAGAAAAATGACAGTATCATTTTATATATCTTTTTCTTTGATGCTGCCAAGCTTGGCTGCCAGGAAAATCAGTTCTGAATAAAAATGTTTTGACCAGCTTTGCCTGAAACACTCAATTAGTGGTGAAGGGCAGAGCAGGAATGGGAGGAAAAAAACCAACACAAGAGGCCAGTAGCTGAGCAGTAAACAAAGCCAGCATGACAGAGAGGAACTGGAAGCACCCAAACTATCAAGCATCTGACAAGTCTGTGCTGAAGCTACACATCTAGCAAGGCTTAGCCTTTGAAAGATGTCCTGTACCACCTCTTCCAGTTTGCCTGGGTCCCTCAGGCTCTGACAGGTCCCTGGTGAGATCTGCAGGGCTCTCAGGTGCCTGGATCTAGCAATGGGGATGATCCCAGAGGTCTTTTCCAACTAGAGTGATTCTGTGAAGGCACCAAGCTGGGTTAACATGACTCCAGCCACACTTCATGAACTCAAGTAACTACTCAGGTAGAGCTGGTAGGACAGACTTTGAGTGCTCAGATTCATGGCCTTACCTTCCATTCCTGCTCTCTCTTTCATTAGCACGGTACATCCCTCTGGTGTCTCTAACCTAATGCTCCATTTGCTGGCTGGCTGGCAGGTCTCAGAAAAGCACGTCTTTCCTCTCCCAGTGCAATTCTGTTCCATTTCATATGGAGAAGGTGTATTGATAACTTTTTCTACCCCTCCTTTTCTGAAGGAAAAGGGGAAGTTTGATAAAAGAATGACAGCAACGTTTTAACCTAAAGTGGAGCAATTTGCATACAAATCAGATTTCTCAGGTGCCACAGAAGATGTGGGGGCCCAGCCAATCTGGAGGGAAGAAATTTAAAAAAGGGTGAATTTGACACAAATGCTGTCAAGTCATGAACCCACAACTTTTAGTTTCTTCCCTAGGGCAAATTGTCCTGAGAAAGAGTCTCTTCCATACTACCTGAATATTTATTTTCATTCTCATTGCACTGCCATTGTAAGAACCTGTTTCTTCTTTTATTTTGACGCCTTCTCAAAGCCCCTTGCACAGAGTCAATATGTGAGTAGGTGCAGCTGGATGTAAACCCAAGTGGGAAGTGGTTTCCTTATTGAACTTGATGAGAAAATGAGTTACACAATCAATAAAGTAGCACCAGTCTGTAGAGGAAGAATCATATGATGTACTAAACAGCACCCAGACATTATCACTCATAAATCACAGTACAAAGGGACTTGTACTGTGGCACAACAGGGGTGCTAAAGCTGCTGAGAACAGAGGAGCTACAGGGAAGCAGCAGCCTGCCACCAGCACTTCAGCTCTACCAGTTCCCCCCAGCAGTGCTTCTCCCAGCAGTTAGCTTTTGTTATCCATGGGGAAAAATCTTTACTCTCCAGAGCTAGCACTCCTTGTTGTAAATAGAGTTAGTTGAACCTCTCAGAGAAAGACCTTTCAGACAGTGATTCCTGCAGGCATTAGTGTTCTTCTGGAGCACTGGGGGAATCTTTTGGGGATCCTGACCACACTAAGCACTGTGGCAGGAGATACCACACCACTCAATGCTTAGGACTACTGCATCACACCACAAACCAGAAAGGCAGCCACTCAATCCAACAACATGGCACTGCCATACTCAGGCAGACAACTCATTTTCACACGAGCCTCAATACTGAAGTGGTCGGTTTTATCTTGAAAATGTAGAAAAAGCAAAACCAGGGGCAAACACCGTGTCTTTGCCTTCCCACAGACTCTGCACAACAGACTGCTCTACCAACATAGAGTCTCCAGCAACAAGGTTAGCAAACAAGCTGCAACTGCCGGTTACTGAAACAAACACACTCGAGCTTGGAAAATCTGTACTGAGCACAAGTTTTGCAAGTATTTGCTTTTCCTCTTTCTACTCCGACATTCCCAGTATGCTCGTACCACCACCGTTCTTACAGAAGTGTTACACCCTTTCAAAAATAAAACAAGGCTACGTGACAGATCAAAAAGAGCGAAATGCATCAGAGCAATTAGCGGTTCTGCTGCTTTTATGGCTCTGATTGGAATTCTGATCTCAAGTGAAAAGCCAGCTCTCCAGTGAGGAAAAGCAATGGCTCTGCATACGGGCTCCACCTGCCGGCTCTGTGCTCTCTTGGCTCTGCTCAGTACATAGTAAACTGAAACAAAACCTACACAGCCATCAATTATATTTTTCTTCTCGCTGCCTATGAATTTCAATAAATATACCATCTGTTCATCTTCTGTGTGGGAGTTCAGTCATCTTCTTGGCAGCAATATTATTCTAGAGCAATTACCTGTGTCTTTATCACCTATCATTGTGCTTCATCATCTTTTCATCATGTGTAAAAACCAAGCACTTTATTACTACAATTTCTGTAGGCAGCCCGGTCCTGTTAGTTACCATGGAGATGATCTGTCAGAAGAAAGCTACATTTAAAGAAGTAAAAGCTGAGAAAAGGAGGAGGAGAGAAACAGAAAGATCCTGAAGTGAACTTGTTTCTCCAAGTCAGAGTTTAAACACAAAAGGCACATCCTGGGCAGCAGCACTGAGCTGCCACTAGCAGCCTAGTTAGGAATCCATCAGCCTGCCAATACAGAGGATGAGTCAATGACTCACAAGCATTGCAATACACTCAGAGGTCAGGTTTTAATCCCTCAACTGAGTCCCATGACCTGCTCTTAGGAAGACCAATCTCTTATTACTATAAATCAAAAGATGAAGTAAGGGGAGGCTGGATCAGCAGCAGGAGGCAACAGCAATTTTCCCCTACTAGGTGGTCATTAGCAAGGTAGTGAATTTTACACATCAGCTGCATTATAGTTTATATTATTAATCTCTTTCTTCTGTCTCTAACTTCACTCTGCCTGTGCTCCTCACTTCTTCCTCTTCTGCTTAGCTCTGCTCAGTTGCTCCATCCCTCACATGCTGCACATGCTTCTCTTTCCACAAAACACACACGTACAGCTGTTCTACCTGTCTTTCCTAATCCCTGTATATTTCAAAAGCCCCTTTCAGCACCAACTATTTACAGATGCTTACTCCCTCACGCACTCATATACACCTCATTCCTTTGCTTCATGAAATCCTGTTTTCCTCTCTGAATATTTTCTTCTCCTCCAGCCTTCCAGCTCCTGTCCTTCCAAGCTGCAATTTGGCTCGTGTTACTGCAGGAAAAAATATTAGCAAAGTACAAAGGACTTGCTGATGCTCTGTGTTTCTAGGATGCGTCATTAGCAGCCTTGATCCGAAACATGCCAAGTTGCAAACGGCTTTGGTTCAATTCATCCTTGTGTCTCTGGAATAAATAAGCAATCTCGGAGCTATCCAATTTGTTTAATATCAACTACACATGCACTGAGTTTTAATGACATGGATAGTCATTCTGAATTGCAAGAGTACAACAAATGACCACCTATTCACTCTGTTCACAGCTACCTGCCATAGTAGACCTTTCACAACCTTGCAAATCATAAAAAGGCAGCTAGGGAGGGAGGAAACGTTTTCCAAATGTTCTCCAGACTTAAAAGCACTTTAATTTCTGTCAATCGACCTTGACACACAAGGTACTCAATTCTCTGGAGTGCTAAGTGCCCACACTTTCCACGGGCTTCTGCCTGCAGAAAACTTTCTACACTGGGAAGCATCAAATATAGGTACTGCAAATGAGACAGATGTCTAGAAATCTGGGACTAAGCAACTACCAGAGTATTTTTAAAAAGGCACTGCAGCAGAAATAATGCTCGGGATCGACAGTGAGAAAATTCAGTGCTTAACTTCTGAGAGAATGGAGGGCATAAAATAGGAAGGGAGAATTATAATAAAACAAAAGGCAGGGAAAATGAGAGAGTGAAGAAAGACCAAAAATAAAAATCCCAAGGATATGTGCTGCCATCAGAAGTCCAAGCAGAAACCTCACGGACAAAACAGAAAATACCAAATCTGGACCAAAAAAATCAGTATTTGCTGAGAAAATATGAGCTACACAAGAAAAATCACATTGAGCTCAAACCTGATTTCCTTTGAAAGCTTATTATGGAACAAAAGTTCTTCCCAACTGCCCCCTTAGCAGAAGTGCTATTGAAGAGAGACTGAAATCACAGATCTGACACTGCGGCAGCCTCAGTTGCTGAGGAAATAGCACCCACGCACTCGTCTTCATTTTTAAAGGTGTGGGGCTTGTGTTTCCTCTCTGTCTGTAGATACCTTTTGCAGTCATGTTGAGGCATCAGCTTCCATATGGTGCTTTACCTTCCACGAGTCAGGCCCAGGCAGAGTCACATCCCTGCTCTTTAGCATGGCTGGTTGCTGCTCAGATTGGATGTAGATGGAGAGTTGCCCAGGCTGAAAAGAGGTTTCCAGCATCCTGGGCCAAGTTGAGCCGCCACTTGGTAGGCATGCTGTAGAAACTTCTGCTTCTGCTAACCTCATTTCTTGCAGCCAAGCCTTCCAGGCAGGCTCAGCAGATGATGACTCTCTTCACAGGGTCTCTCTGTCCTTCCAAGGCAGATCCCCTCAACCAGCAACCTCCGTGCTGTCTCTGTCCTTGGCAGGTGCTAGCAGGTACCTGGGGCAGACACTGGTTCTACTGGCCTTCTCCCCTTTCCCATTGATGGGTCTGCAAAGACAGCCAGGAGAGCTGCCCAGACAGCGAACACTACTACCCTGCTCACTGCTGCTGGGGATTCTCATCCTGGGGCAGAAGGACACCACATTGCATGCCACCACACACAGTCCACCATTAGGACTTGGACAGCAAGGTCCTCACCTGTCACTTCTTTCTCTCAAACCTCCACCAGCTTTGCAAAAAATACTACTTTTTCTTATTCTGTGGCTTGAACAGCTGTTTTCCAGACACTACTCTGTGCTCACACAGCAATCCACCCTCTCTAGGGCTCTCACAAGGGCATGCAACAGAGGGAGAAGGGAAAGCACTATAAGGCTTGTGGTTTGCCCCAGCCCAGGCACCTACAGCTTGTCAGACACTGCAGTAAGCAGCAGATGATAATAGCCAGGCAAGAATAAAAATGGAGTATGAGGTAAAGAAGACATTCTTCTTGTCTTCAGAGGAAATCAAATACACACAAGCCAATCCAATGCACCCACTACTCCACAAAACAGCCAAAGCATCCTCCAGAAACAGGCCTTCCAGATCCTTTGGGGGCAGAGGAGGGAGAATCAGTATGTCTCCTCTTGCTCCCCTCCAGAGAGCCAAAAGTATATTTCCCCACTGGCTCCCAAGTGCTGCTGCATTAGCCACATGCTGGGTTACCAGTCAAATCAGGCATGAATTACTTGCTGGGTCAGGGTAACACAACATGGGCAAGCTTGCCAAGGTGAAATGGTGGCACATAAAACACCCATCTCCTCCTTGATCTTGTATGTTCATCCCTTGGCATGATATTTAACAAATGGACTTAGCACAGATGTTCATTAGCTGGGTTGACATTCGGCAATCCCAGTGTGAAAGAAGCAGTGGCCAGACAGAGCAGGCTGGAATAACACATGCCATGGCAAAGCTCATCTAGTGCAGGGTCATTATTGCCTGATTTTACTTCAACAGTGGCAACCACGTGGTTAGACCACCTAAACCATGCTTCAAACTGTCAGCAATTTATTCCACCCAGTGATCTAGCATCTCTCTTTGTCAAATCACAAGGTAGGGAGAGCAATGAGAAAGGCATAGGAAGAGGAGCAGCAGTAAGGAGGGAGAAAAACAGATTTAATCCCTTAACAAAAGGTATCATTAACTCTTTGTTCAGAATTGCTTTTGCCAGAGAATCAAAAAGGAGGCAACCTCGGATTTTTTCGTGGTGTTGCAGGTATAAACAAGTCAACGCAGCTAACAAGTCATCTTGTCTGCAGAAGCAATCCAGAAAGGGTACAGGCAGCCCCCAGTGAGATACTGGCAGCCAAAGAAACCTTGACACATGCAGGAGGCAGCACTTTTCATGGAAGAGACTCACTCCATTTAACTGAAGTTCTGAGATGGATGCTAACCCATTGCAAGTTGGACTAGATGACTTTTAAAGGCCCCCTCCAGCCAAAAACATCCTATGATGCTATGACAAATACTTTAAGGAACCTAATTTTGATAAAATGACAACTTGCATGGCATTAGCACTTTCAAGATGTCAACTGAGACTGGGACACCACAGTTCCTCTGTGTATCCACAGCAGAGCTTGCTGGCACGACAGGGATGGGGCGAAACACAGACCATGGCACCAACAGTGGTGGCAGGGACATAAACCAGGAGCTAATACCCACAACGGCAGGCTGAAGAATTAGGTCAATGAAGACGCATCATTAATATCTTGTGCTCATCCCTGTAGTTCTGTAATACCCCTAGGGCATGCAGAAAACCATCTACATTTCTGTGATCGGAGCAGTGATAATTATTTCAGCTCACAGCATGTTTCTGTCCTCAGTTCAGCAGTAGCCTTGACTTGTTCCGTAAAAACTTAACAATAAAAATGTTCCTGGTCTCACTTTAGGGCAGCAGTTTACTGGCAGCACTAGATAAAGTGTACAGTCAGCACCACCCACACCAGCCTGCCTGGCAGAGGAGCTAGGCTGGACTGGATTCAACAGTAGCTCACAGTTGGGGAGATCGTGAGACACAAATCACTGGTTCTGACAACAGCCAGGTGGAAAAACAGAAGTTCTCTCAGAGCGTTTGGGGAAAAAGGGTCAGAGGATCTCTGAAGATCACATTCCCTGTTGTTCTCACGTCACTTTTGGAATGCACGTGCTTTTTTAGACTTTTCCATAGACACTACTGATTTATTGGGTGTTCTGGAGGCTTTTAACAGCTTTTTCATTAAACAGCAATTAAAGCAGGCAGCCAAAGTCAAAGGAGAGTTGTGCAGTGAAGAGACAGAAGGCCCTGAACAAAAATGTTTTCCTGCCCCAGTACGGGTTTGAGGAAGACAGAGACACTGGATCCAGGTGACATTTGGCCTTGTGTCTGCAGGTAGTTACATGCAATTGATAGTGAAAACATCATCAACAATTCTCTTCAGAGAATGTCCTGCCTCAGCTAATTACAGATAGTTCAAGAACAGAAGTGGAGCTTTATGCTGTCTCTGCTGATACTGATGCATAATGCCAGCAGAGTACTTCAGGGACACCTTGATTTGAATCCCTTGCACAGATGCAAACACACAACACCCGACTTTCAGTTAAAAGGCCAATAATTCACTTGCATACTTCATCACATGGGCTCCTGCATCAATCAAATCCGAAATCCTTCATCTCTAGGGCTGTCAATTTTTCTTCTGCTTTAAAGCCTGAACTCACATTCAAAATCTCAGACAAGGGGTTTTAAGCCCTCAGGAAGGTCAAAGCATTTATCCTTTCCAGGGAACAGCTCATCACACCAGTTGCTACCAACAACGAAAGGCAGTTAGGATGTCCCTGAGTAATATAAAAATAGCATAAATATAAATACTTCCTCCAAAACCCAATACAATTGTGTATCCCTTTCCAGCGCTAGAGGAATCAAACTCTCTCATATGAAGAGGGTAGACATGAAAGGATCACCAAAGAAACACAAAAGATCTCCAAGATGATCTTACTTGGCACAAGGAGTCCTTCCTCATCTCTCAGCGCACTGCATCTACTGTCTGGTTACATACTGGGAGTAAATAAAATAACAATTTAAAAGTTCATTCAAAAATTATTAAAAAAAAAAGAGGTTGTGGAAAACATGACACACAAGAGGACATAAAGGAAGAGGGACTGTTTAGAGTGAAGAGAGAGGGGAAGTTAAAGGATCTCTATGGATTGAAGGAGGATTATCTGATCTCTGTATCTGTTAGAGTCAATGCTCAAATTGCAGCAAGAAAACCTGCCAGGAGTGAGTTAGTCATGGTCCATTTGCATGTGGGGTAGGGGAACGGATCTGTGGTCTTCCCCAGCTTTATTTTCTGTGATTATCTGTGATCCTCAGAACTCATGGGTCAAAGACCCTCTCCTGCTGATTAATGTACAAAGCCAGCCAAATAGGATTTGATTCCCATTTTGTTTCAAGCCAGAGAGTTTCTTCACAAAGCAGTAAATGTCTCCACTTAGCCTCAGGTCCTAAACATCCAAACGAAAAAAGAACAAATAACTACAATGAAACAATGAAAAATAAAATTCTACAGTGGGAAAGTCAGCACTGAAATCCATTAGGCAGAGAAATGCAGACTCTATTAAATTTATTGCTTGGTTTCAGGACTTGGGAAGACTCTCTTCATTTCCTGTACCTCTTGTGTATTTACTATGTCTCCTATGAGCTAAGTCTTCCAGAGTCATTTTAATGTCATGTTCTAAGCACTTCTGCATTGTAAATCATTGATTTTTATGTCCTTCTCCCAATCAATGCAAAGATATTTATGCTTAACACATAAAAGCTCTTGACACTATAGGAAAAACAATTACAATTTGCAAGACATTTGCTTTTGGTCGTTGACATCACGGTGCTATCCATTGCACTTTTGTACATGCCTGCCATTTACAGGAAAGCAGTGTGACCTTGCCTGCTTGAAGTTGGAATTTCTGCAACCTGGTGAAGCAACATGGCTTGCAGCAGAGGTAATCATCCCTGGACTGGGGAATACCTAAACTACAAATTGTGAAAGATGAGAGGAAATCATGGAAACAGGAGTATCATTCATGTTAGTCTCACTCCTGTGCTCCTACCAGACACCACTTGTTGTTAGAGACAAGATGCTGGTCTAATGGATCTTTCTTCTCACCATCACAGTCATGCTTCCTTCCACAGCACCAGAAGCAAACTGGAGAAGTTCCTTATCTCTCTGTATTTGACAGTGCCTCAGGGATGAGCCCAGCATCCATGCTCTGCCAGTATGCCAGGCTGGTCCTTCTGTCTCTTCCCACTCCTACACACTGGGCTAGCAATGCCTACATTTAAACTCCAGGACAGACACACACCAAAGCACCTACAAGCTCCTGTTAGAGCAATTGTCTAGAGCACACCACGATCCCTTTCCACTTGGCCACTCTAGTTTCCTGGTCTTAAATAATGCTGCATCCTTCCTGGATGCAATCAGGACATTGGGAACAAAAATGCAGAGCATGTTTGGATGGCTTCCCCAGTCCATGCTACTGGAAAGCCAGGCCCATGGGATGAGCCAGGAACTAGCCCTTTTCTCTTGGCAAAACTACAACATACTTGTCAAATCTCCGAGTGCTTTATCTTCGTGACGCCCACAGTCCCTGTCTTGCACTTTCTTCTTCTAACAGCAGCAATTCCCACCTTTCTAGCAAAGCACCTGAGTCTGTTCTCCCTGGAAAGGATCTGCCATCAAAGGACTTCCCAGGAGGTTCCATTTTCTTGGCCTCAGCATCACAGTCTCTCCCATCTCATAATCTCAGTAAAGAAAAGGCTTCCTGCCACACTGTGGCTGACACCAGGATGTGTCCTGCCATCACACAACTTGACACTCATTTTCTCACATCTTAAACAGGGAACTGCTTCACCCAGTACTAGATCAAGCAGCAGTATTTGAGGAACAATTGTGTAGAACAAGACCTCACAGGAGTGTGTAGTACCTTCCCTAGCACTGCTGCCAGCCTTTCCACCTCACTTGTCTGTCCAGATTTTGTACTCGTACCTGTAGCCCAGCAGATGAAAAATGGCCCTCACAACTAGCTCAATGGAACTGCATTTAAAAACCTTGGTAAGGTCTTCAGTGCAGAAGGCTGATTCCATTGAAGTCAGGGTGCTGTGATGGTTGCATGAGATCCAGCCTGAATACAACTTTAATAGACTAGAGAATGGTCATCATTCTCCCTGCTGGTTGCAATAGCAAGAGTTTCAAAAGCAGTGACACCAGCAGAAGCTTTAGGGCCCAGAGTCATCAAGCTTAGTTCTAAGATCCTAACCAAGAGCCCATAAGATCCCAGCTGACCCAGCTGAGTGAAACAGTAGAACAATTAACCTTTTGTGTGTCCAGTAGATAAGGTTCCAGGTCCCGCACAGGAGATTTGTTCATTTATAGACAAACTGTTTATACCGAATCTATTTTAAGGTTTTGAACTTTTACTTCAAGGGAGTTGGGTTGTTTTTTTTTTTCCTCTTGTTGTCAAAACAGGCAGGACTCAGCCAAGTTGACTGCACTTCATTCTCATTAACAGGAGAGCAAATCACTTCAGGAAAGAAAAAAAAAAGGTATTAAAAAGCCTCATCATCTTTAAAAACTAACAGCTGCACTTTGACTCTCACGTGAGAGAGCAACTGGAATGTATTGAGTTCTGTCCAGGGGCGGATGAAGACAGAGTTGAGTTTGTGGGTGCGGATCAAGGGGCAGGCTGGCATGGGTGACACTGTTGTCGGTGTCTATTACAGGCCACCAGATCAGGATGAGAAAGTTGATGAGGTCTTCTACAGGCAGCTGATAGCAGCCTCACAGCTACAGACCCTGGTTCTCCAAGGGGGTTTTTAACTACCCAGATATTTGCTGGAAGACCTACTCAGCCAGCCACCCACAGTCCAGGAGGTTCCTCCAGTGCATTGGTGACAATTTCCT
>JAOXOE010000441.1:40560173-40601659 GCA_028565055.1 Phoeniculus purpureus
CGCCGGGGATGCCGCCCCCGCCCCGGGCACCGCCCGCACTCACCGCCCGCCGCCATGGCTGCGGCCCGGCCTCCCGCACTCGCTGCCGGGCGGGGAGAGGGGAGGGGGCGCGGTGCCCACCCGGCTCCTCCCGCCTCGTTGCGGGGGGTCCCTGGGGCTGCGGGAAAGAGCAGCGCCAGGTGCGGGAGCGCTGCTGGGCGCGGGGATGCGAGAGGGGCGCCCCCCACCTACCCCCGGCTGTTGCCGCACGGCGAGCTGGACTCCTCCCGTGAGGGTGCGGAGAATGGGGCAGCCCCACTCAGGTGGGATTTTCCAACAGCCAGCCTCCACGTTAAAAACTGCCCTGGGCACAGCTGGTTGCCCCCAGCCCATCTCTGGGGTTTAGATGCAGGAAAGACACGAGTTACTCCTCATCTCTGATCACCATTAACAGCTGAGGACCGGCCCACTTAAGGCCACATTATTTATTCCCCAGGTTTACATTCCTGACTAACAAGGAAGCAATTTGGTGTCTTTTACACAAAATTGAAGCTGTTGCAACATCTTTTTGCTTGGTGCATTTCTCTTGCAGCCAAACTACAGCCTGGAATAGATAGCACTAAGCCAAGGTCCTGAAGCTGCAGGAGCACCATGGAGTTTTTGCACATTGCTCAACCCCTCATAGCTCATGATGTTCTTGCAGTCCCATTTCCACATGTTGAGTTGCACATGGATGAAGGATTCCATTATTAGGCTTAGTCTGATTTGACAACAAAGACAAAAATGGAGTTGAAGAAGTCAGGTCCATACAGCAAGTGGTGTAAAATGCGACTGGGCTTCTCTAGAAGTAGAATGAACTTCAACATTAAACACGCCAGAAACGAAGGGATGAACTATCTGTGTCAAAGAACACTCTGTGCATGGGTAATAATAAAAACTCTCTGCATAGGGTACTATTACATAAAACACACGAGTATAGAACTTAAGGAACCTCAGGGTATCCTCTTGTCCATCTCCTGTCTCCAAAGCAGGGTTAGGTCTACCTCAGACAACCATGACTAATGATCTTCCAAGATCATTTTGAATTCATGCAATAAGAGAGATTCTGCTGTTTGTTACAAGGCCAAAGCCTTCACTGCATAAATCTCTTATCACGTAAATTCATGTTGCTGCAAATGATACAGCTCTGCCTCAAGGAACGTGGAGAACAATTAATCACAGTTCCATAGACACATATTGCCTATTATTTCTTTTTGCTGACTTCTTTTTAGGATTCTTCAATTACTCTTGAGGTGATATCTACACCCTCTCCAAACTCTATTCCTTTCCCATTTATAACTCAACCCACATCACCACTGCCATCCACAGGAACTGGAGATCTTCACATCATCCCCATAGTGCTGAAGCACCTTTGGCTTGAGGGCTGCAGAAGCCTCCAGATGGAGAACAGCTGTTTACACAAGCATTTCCAAGCTGGTGTTTGTATTTAATCCATCCTTCCAAGTGCAGCCTTTGGCACCAACCTTTAAATAATTAGGCCTTGCAGATTTCTCCCATTGTAAGAATAAAAATCCTATTGGATAATGTCTTCCACTTAAGCACTCTCTAAACCAGTGTCACCTATAAGTGTTTTAAGTTTATTCTGCTTTCCATCACTCACATTACACTTGTAAACATTGCACAGCACTATCTCAAACCTCCACTTGGAGGATCCTTTAGCTTTGCCAAAGAGACAGTGATTGCTGTTGTGGGAATGGGGTTCTTCAGTCAGTTGTACTGTTCTCTCAGAGGGGCTTCAGCCAAAGCACATTTGTTTACAGAAACTGTAACAACACCCTGTCATGTTACTCCATTCCTCCCCACCAAGGCAGCTATATTTGACTACTTTATGAGCTGAGATGTTAATCAGGAAAGACATTAGATACAAAGAAACAACAGTCTTGTAAATCTAGACTGACTGTTACTGTTAGGGGGAAGTAGGCTTTATTTCTTTTAATGATAGCTGTTTGCTTCAATGAAGCATTTTAGGAAGTCCCTCTCCTGTTTTTAAAAACCCGTAATTGCCCATCGGACTGCAGGAAGGGATTTTTATAGTTTGCTTTAAAAACAATTACACCAGCATTACAAAACTTTGCTTACAGTTGCCTCAAAATTCTCAGGATTACTGCTTTGAATATTGCCACTGCAGTCAGCACCTCACAGTCTACCCTTATGCACAACTTGCATTTTACATCGATGTGATTTTATAAACAAGCACCCATTTTATAATTACAATACTAAAGTGACTGCTAGCTCAATGCATTCAACTTCCTACCTGGTGAAGCCTCTGTAGGCCTCTGATGTTGATTTGTGAACCACGTGTGTGGGAAAGACTCATGTCAGTGAACGTCACAAAATCTGAAAAATTACTCAGCTCCTGAGATGGTTCAAAGACACAAGGCCAGGCAAACAAGAGGCTGATATTATGAAAAAGTGCTACTGCAGGGAACAGTATTCAGCACATTCCTTAGGTATGTTAAAATAACTTCTGGCATTTATACAGAACTGAGCTGAAAAACAAACTGTCAAGAAAATACAACACAAACTTTTGTAGTGGTGTTTAATCTTTAGCTTCACTGAGAGAGATACCTGTAAGTTGGAAGGAAATGGAAAAAGAGAAAGACGTCACTCTCGAGTTTCCCTTCAAGGGGAGAACCCATCATCATTATGTGGCAGAAAGATTCTGCTTAACCTCTGTGCCTAGACACAGCAGAAGAGCATTGATGTGGTCAAGGGCATGCATAAGCAACTTCCTAAGTGAAGAAACTCACAATAAACTCCTAAGAAATGGTAACTCGTAACAAAAGAATTTGAAGCTGTAGTCCCACTACCTGCTCTCTTGGATCTTAGCCATTGAAGGGTTTCCTGACCACATGTATTGCATGTTCGATCCAAACAACCTCAGGATGAGAAACACAGTGGAAGAGTGAATGTCAAGTCAGGAAAATGGAGTAGTAATCAGGAAACAGGGATAGAAACTAAGTGTAATCAGGAAACAGGGATAGAAATTACTGCCATTACCAGGTGTTTTTCTGTATAGAAGTATTCTTCTGTAATAATTAGATCCAGACTAATAACAGTGACTTCTGGATTAGACTCAGGATTTTGTTTATTCAGTTGTTTGGTTCACTATCCAGTAATACACTGTACAGTAAAGCTCTGGCTTTATTACCAAGTGTTTCCTCTTTTCCCATTAGCAAGGTTGAGTGCATCACTTGTGCTTAATTATCATTTTTTTCAGTGTCTACCATTTTGTCACTTAGGCCCATTCCTCACTAACTAGTGCATTTAATAAAGGCCCCTTTTACAGCCAAATAACTTGTATTTCTACTTAGTGGGGGTTTTTCATATAGTTAAGGCCACTTCAATTCCTTTTGCCTTTGAATGCCATACTACCAACCAACCCCACCCAGTTTAGGTACCTTTTATATTCAAAACCTTTGCAGATTGCTGGTTTTTACCTTTTTTCTTGTAGGACGGGGCACCACAACCCTTTCCTCATAGTACACCTGTGGTCAACTGGAGAAAATGCCAGGCAGAATAAACAATTATCCACATTCCTCTAGAACTGTTGTAGTCAGACAGGAGTATTTAAGGCTATAGCCTTTCAGGGACGAACAACCAAATTCTAGTGCTTGTTGTTTACAGAAAACACTGCAGCTTAAACTTCAGTAGTGTTGCCCAGCCATCATTTCCCCATCTTAGTACAGAGCTTCATGTTTACATCCACACTCACATTTTCAACTTCTCTCCAATTTATAGGATCATTTTCAATTTCAGTTCTGCCTTTGCACAGCTTAAGGTCATCTGCAGAATTAATAAACACACTTCACATTTCTTCATTCAAATATACTACAACCCCAGCCCTGCTGGCGACGGTACAACAGGCTTCCAAGCTCCCTGCCCATACACATGGGATCAAACCACGATAATCATCATTGAAGTTTCATACTATAAAACATAAACTGTGAAAAATAATTTATTGTATGAATTTTCACCCATCAGTAGCCTTAATTTTACGTTCAGAGATAAAAGATGACAAACATGTCTCATACAGGCAAAGATTTTGTGACCAGTTAAGTCTCAGCCAAAAATACCATTGCAGATCAACATGAACTCCAAGCAATAACTCACACTGTATCAACAACCAACCATCTTCTCTAAGAGGGCACAGCAATTCAGTCTCCGACGAGCAGCATTCACTAGGTGAATAAAGGCTCCATGTACTGTACCATGAGACAGCTAAGGTGTACCATCTACCACCAGTACTCATATCGCCTGTAGCTCTGGTCCCAGACACTTCCTGTTGTCTGTTCCAAGGCATCCAAATCAAGCATTTTATGTTATCCCCGACATTTATGTTTTGTTACTAAGATTAACATTAGTGCTTCTCCAGTGGGATCCTCTAACATCTTCTTTTCCTCTTAGGGAGAGAAGCTTCTGAAAGGAAATAGAGAGATTTTTCTGACAAGCTTGTCAAGCTTCCTTCCCTCATGGGAATGAATAAAGTAGAACTAATTCTGCCTAGGAAAGGAAGTGAATTAGATGAGCTCTTGAGATCCCCTCCCAATCCCTCTCCCCATGGTTTTAAATACAAAACAAAAAAATCTTTCAAGATTCTACAGTACTCTATCATTCCCAATACCAGTTAAAATTCCACTGATGAACAAAATACTGTACTTTAAAACTGAAGTGCCAAGAACTAAGTTTGACACAGGGACGACACCTTTTTCCTGTCAGAGACTGCCAATGTCCAGATTCTTGTGGGGGAGTGTGGAGGAATATACTCCCTGACTTGACTTCCCAGAGGCAGGCAACTTTGAGAGAGAATCTGGGTTAAACAGTGACACGTGTTTTGCTTCAGGGAGGAAGCTGTTGAAGCAGCAGCACAGTGTAAGAGATAGACTCCTTGCAGAGGCCCCTTGAGGGAGACAGAGCTATGCTGTCTTGATGGGATTCTCCCTCTCTGTGGACAGGCTACTGCCACTGATGGACTTAACCTTGTGTACTGTAAGTTTAACAGATAGTAGACTTGGATGTATTTTCCTTTCATTACCTCCCTACCTCTAGGTTTTCTTTTCAGTTTCTCTTTCTGATCAGAGGTAGTCTCCTTTGCCTCTATGGTCATGAGAGTTATGTAATGAGTTATATAAACTTATTCTTACAATATGCAGAAACCAGTAGGGAGTGTTTTCTGCTTATGCAGTGCTCCTTGGGCTGTGTTACAGCCTTGTCAAAACAGAATCTTATCAATCTGGAGAGCATACTGCTCTTCAGGAACACCTTTAACATTTCATTGTGAATTTGATACATGGAATGCTCACAAAAGTAAGCACAAAATACTCAGAGAGGTTACTTATGGGTATTTTTAATGCACCAGAATTTGCTAGCAAATTGTGAGAAATGTAGAATAAATAAAGTACAACACTAAATGTCTCATTGTGCCTTGAATGAGTTCACATTGTCTACAGCTAAGGTGGTCAGAGAACGCAACCTCATTTCAGTACTATGAGATGTTCTGTTTGCTCATTTTCAAAAGTAGAAGAAATGTGCTACCTCACTACAAATGTATTTTAATGGATGCCTCTTTATATGGAATATTCCTCCATTACAGAGTTTTGTATGGCAAATTAACTCCAAAAGATACACTCCTCACACTCATCTATGTCATTAAAGCTTTCCAGAAGTTGTACTTAACCCTTTGCTCCCCCTTTAAGCAAACAAATTAAATCATGCTCTCTCAGGTTGAGAACCAGCACCTCTGGTCTATCAAGTCTGTCTTCTACTATGTAAGCAAGACCCACCAGTCACAGACCAGCTAGAACTGCCAATGGAAATCATATCTTTAGATGGACAGCCCCTCTCCTGTGTGTGTTCTACTACAGCATCTGTTCCATGATGTTTATGTTTTCCTCAAACAATACTGAGAATAGGCCCTGAAGATTCTGAGGTGCAGAGCAATCTAACACCTCAGTTAGTACTACATGCATTTGATGCTCCACCAACAGCTTTGAAAAACCCACTTCACCGCTGCTTCCCAATTAAAACTACATTACTGCCAGTAACATGCATGACAGCAAAGTCATCGACTCTGCTGCTGCAGTTCCCTACCCCAACTATGTCAGACAATTTCTAATACCACAGAGGGCTCTATTACTGCACATCTATGCAGGAGCTGATCCTTGGGAGATTGCTCAGCTGAAACTAAGCCTAGAGCGGAAACTTTTATGCCCCCTCACATCCACAAAGGTAGAGGCACCAAGGGCTGTTCTGACCTCAAGTGCAGATTACATAAGTTCCAAGAGCCACCAGAACAAGTAGCTCCTGTGAATGGCACATTGACCAACCCCCAGGAAAAAAAAAAATCACTTTTCCCTGAATGTTGAAACTCTTTAAGCCAGGCTGGTGCTGCAGAAGAGGAAGGCTCCTTTTATCTGGACCAGTTTTAACACTGAACACACTATAATGAAGTCTGTACAAAATCACAACTTACAGGATTTTGCCACCATGTATGTGCTCGTAACAGTCTCAAATCACAAGCTTCCATTTTCATGCAACAATTCACAAGCTAAAAGCTAATCTGACTTTAGGAGGGCAGCAACACATGGTCCAAATACCAGGTCTAGTTTCCATTTAATGCAGCATAGCAGAGAGCTACTGACAAGTCACTGGTTTGTTAGCATTTCAAAGCGTGTACCTTCTTCCTCAGAGTTCTCTTCTGTGATTACAGGCATCCCAATACGCCGAGTGAAAGTTTCTGTTGCCACTTGCCTTTCACCTGCAGACAGATTTTAAGAAAAAAACTGTTAGCCTTTTGGTTTTGGGCCCCTGCCAAAAGACTGTTCACTTGCTGCTCTTGACTTTCCAATCAAAGGCTGTAGACAAACATCTATGCTTCACAGTACTATTATATAGCTCACTCAAGGAAACCTCCAATAACAAGGAATTAACACTACAAGTTTGAAGCATATTAATCACCAATGCAGTCCATAAAAAAATGCAGAATGACCTTACTCCTCCTCAACACTTCATCCACTGTTTGAAAGTGAAGCAAAGGCAACACTGCCTAATGCTTGCCACTGAGGAGGGAAGAATTATGCATAAGTGGGGATGTGCAAATACCTAGAAAGTAAAAACTTCACCAATCCAGATGACATAAGTGCTCTGATAGTAAAATGACTAAATAAACCACTGGTCAGTTCAGATATGCCAAAGGTCAGCAACACCACACAGAATCTCTCCATCAGACAAGAATCAGATGGCTGATCTCCCTTCTCCTTCCTTATCTCTCTTTTAACATAGCAAAGGACCCTCACAGCAGGTCTTGTACTTACCTCACACTGAAATGAGTCAGTCCTCGGGTTCCGAGACTTGATCTCTCTCAGACTATACTAGCATAAACAATCATGCCATCAGAGTATTGGAAGGAGAACGACTGATGTGATGCACAGGTATTAGTCCTACTAGTCCTACAGAGCAATTGTTGTCTTTAAGACATCAATATTATTTTCTTTTCAGAAACATTAGAAGATACTCCTTCCAGAGCTCAGAGAGAGGTACTCCTTGGATGTCACGATGATACCATGAACTACCAAAACAGCAGACAGCTAGTTTACATCAAAAAGATAGCTTCAAAGTAGAAGCTATCCATCATAAGAGTTAGACATAGAGCTGAATCTCCAGCACGTATGTTACATGGCAACAGGAAAAATTAAGACACCACCACACAGGACCTGCCTTCCAGAGAAAAATTAGCAGCACTGCATAAGAAACTTCAGATTAACAAGGCACTGTGTGCCCTCATGTTGTCTTTCTACCTGACCAGTTTGTGGAAAGCACACAATTCAATTGAGATACTGGTATCACAAAGCATTTCTTCAGCCTTCTACCTCCACTGATCAACAGCCACGTTTAATCCAGCTGCCTCAACTACCAAAGCAATGGACACATTTTTGCAGTTTCTCCAGGTTCATAAACACAATGGAGTTTACCTTTCACTTCCAAAGATTCTCTTCTTCCTGGCTGTGGTCTCTTACTGGCTTTTTTACTTCGTTTTGGAGATTTCCCATAATTCGATCCCGATTCAGAATACTCTAATTTTACTTGACGATGTCTTCTGGATTTGGAAACCTAGAACCCAAACATACACGTGAATGGCACACAAAGCCAGAATTCTTACAGCCAGACATTGCTGTACATTACCCAGTACCTAACAAATCAGCAGGGACCTAAGCACCAGCTTCCACACCAGGGCGAAGAACAGATGGAAGGGAATCAAGGTGGGGAGGATCTCCACTAGTTATTGTTCCTCATTTCTACAAGTACAACACCTTTCTATGATTTAATGGGTGTATGTCTTAAAACTGGGTTAACGGGACATTCATTTACTTTCAAACCATTCTGTACTGCACAGTGCTGTGAGCAAGCACAAGAAACAAAAAACTGCTGCAGCATAAAGCCTCTTTACTGTCATGTTTTCCTTGGTTTCCTAGAAAACATCACCGCACACTGACATGCCTGGACTTTAGGCCTTGAGAACTGTTTCATTTAATAATTCACCCTTCAGTAAGAGATTTAAATAAACAAGTTTCAAGTTTCTCACAGGCCTGCTACAAAATAAAGACAAATCAGCACTATTTTTAAAGCAGAAGTTATTCAAACAATGTTTTCCAAGAACTAACAAATGACTTTAAACCCACAAGTTCCATTTTCACAAGCACCTTCAGAGATTCCAGGATCTAAGTTATTAAGGAATTAATTCATCTGCTTAAAATTCCATCTACCTTAACAGTGTAGACTTTAAAAGGTACCTTGTAAATTTAAATTCCCCAAGTATTGACCATACCTGCACCATTCCACAAAGCTAACAAGAGTAAGAGCAGCTTCAGGTTTCCTCAAAGTGACAGGAAAACTAGAACATTTAAAGGTTGAATTACAAAGTTCATTTTAAATTCATTCCTTTCTGATCCAGCATTTACATTAAATTGCTACTTAAAACTGTTCTTTAAATTTTATACCTACTTCAGCAACTGCCGAGTAAGACTTGTACTTGATTCTGGCCAATGCATTTGCTCTTTCAGAACCCTGGAAAGAAACAGGGGATCAGTCAGAAAGGGTTCTACTATTCTGTTACAACAGTATTGAAATGAAATGTCACATCAGGCAATCACTGGAGCAGTATCTCACTACAGCTGCAATTCTGTAATTAGTTCTATTACTTAACTGTTACTGAAAGAATTGAAAAGGTTCAAATTACATTTAAAAGGTGGATCATCATTTTGGTTGCCTTCACTGTTACAAAACCCAGGAGGAGAAAATTCAAATTTGAAACCTCACATTTTATTTCAAATTTTGGACTTGAGTAAGATAAGCACAGTATGAGGAACCTCTGTAGCATTAAAAAAAAAAAAAAAAGGATGTTCTCTTGTTGAAACTCCAAGAGAAGCCATAAAGGAGTTTGACCAAGAAAATACAGTTCCTTCCCCTCCTTACCTGAAAAAGACTTTTTATTACCAGCATCCAAGAGCTATCACAGTGGTCAATGCTCAGATCTCAAGAGAAAACAATGCAATTTAAGAACAAAAACTACAGACACAAACAAGAAAAACCCAGAGAGCTCTACTAGCTCCTCCTGAAGCTTTCTTGGACAATATCAAGCCCTGACATCACTATGTAGACTGTGATCTGAAGTCAAAGAATTCACAGACTTGGGCTTCACGATGCAGCAAATTAATTTATTTTTCTTACCTCTGAATCTAGCGAAGTCCCTTTTTCTTTTCTGTTTGAAACTTCATCACTTTCTTTAGCATTTATGAATAACTTCTGCAGAAAAAAATATGAACTTTAAGTATTATAGACAAAGCAGCTAAAAATCCAAGAACTGTGAAAAACACAACAAACACTTGCTTTATTAGTCTTGCACTGTGGCCTTTCCTTATTCAAGCATGAGTGTTACAAACGTATGTGGTTGTTCTAATCCTGCCACAAGTCACATCTGCCAAGGTTTGACTCTCAGAAATCATGTAGATTGTAATAAAGGCAGCACCACGTACAAGTCCATGTCCTTTCCCCACACCATAACTCTGCCTTGAGTTTTACTCATTCTATGTTTTCAGTGTTACAGTTCTTCTGCTTAAGTCTGAGATTTACAGATGACATACACACACTGTAAATTAGGCAATTACACTAAGACAGACACCTCTCACACCTTTACACAATCGATTGTCACACCACAATGGCTGGTATTACCTACCATTCTGTTCTGCTGCCATTCCTGATGTTCCAAGGTTATGTCTTTAAGAGTAACTACAAAATCATCTTTTATCAAGCTCAGCGCCTTGTCTGGCTGGGATTTGTCAGCTGAAATTACACACTTCATCTTCTGATAGTGATCGTGAATATTCATCAGTTCCTAAAATAAAAAACAATCTCTTCAGAAAAAGTAATATTCCAGTAAAGCAGTTACCATTCCACAATGAACAAAAACAAGGCACACAAACCATTCTAAGGAGACCACAGAATTAGCATGGGAGTTGGAAAGAGAATCTATTTAGATCAGTTCAGTTCTAAGGAGTTTAACAATGCTGGTTGCCTAGCACTGTCCCATCATCCCACCAACTTGGTCCAGTGAGAGGTGTTCCTGCCCATGGCAGAGACAGTTAAAACTAGATGATCTCTGAGGTCCCTTCCAACCTAAACCTGTGATTCAAAAGCCTATAAGCCAAGATCCATTACTGAGTCACAATGAGCAATACAAGAACAAACACAGGATGAATCACTCCATTTAAAAAGTATAGCATACTGAACAAAATGAAGTTTTAAAAGGAGAAACAAAGGTTAAAGACTATAAACTTACAGACAATAGATTCATATTGCCAAAAGTATCAAGGCTTCAGCTGCAGCATGCAGACATATCAAAACAAACATGCTTCCCTCACCACAATTTTCCACTTTCTTTGTCCAAGTGGGAATTCATCATTTATACTCTTCCCCTTCTACTTTCACCCCACTGAGGCAAAATCAATACTAGAGCATACTTCAGTGTTGAACAAGGTACCACAACTTTTAAAAAATAAATGCTGTGTTTGAGCATTCGTAAAAATTGCTGGCACAGACTATTAACACAGTCTGCTCTCCATGACTTTACAAGGGACAAGACTGCTAGTTAGTTAAGTTGTAGCTCTTGAACAACTGAAAAATAATAATTAAAAAAACCAACAAACCAAACAAAAAACCCCAAACCCAGTGATTAATCTGTAGTTTAAAAGTTACCCTACCTCCAAGACATCATTAGTGACGAGGTTGTTTACTCTGTTACTTGGATCCTTAAATTCTTCTTTAAATTCATTTTCTGGCAGCTTCTTCTTAGTTCGGTAGTTTAGCTAAAATACAAAGAGACAATGCTTTGCAAACTAAAAGCAAAGTTAAGTACCTCCTCTTGAAAATTCCTCCTGCATATCCAACATTCAAGAGATACTGAAAGGTATAAAACTAGCTCATCATCAATATCATGCAGCTTTACTGTCACATCTCAATTGGCACTTCCTAAAAATTATTCCCTAGTCAAGAATTTAATCCAGCACCCAGACTCAAAAGTTGGGCATTTCCACAATTTATAAGACACCTCAAAGACTATTAAGACCCTGAAAAACTATTAAGACCGTGAAAAACTATTTTGAGTGAAGCAGGCTACACTCAAATATCCTGCACTCATGACCAGGCACAGAGAGTGGTTGTGAATGATGCTTCATCCAGCTGGTGTCCAGTGACCAGTGGTGTCCCCCAGGGATCAGTACTGGGCCTAGTTCTGTTCAACATCTTTAGTGATGACCTAGATGAGGGGATCTAATCTACCCTTAGTAAGTTCAGATGACATCAAACTGGGGGCTAGTGTTGGATCTGCTGGACACAAGATGCTGCAAAGAGACCTGCACAGGCTGCATCAATGAGCAGAGGCCAACAGGATGAGGTTTGTAGGGCCAAGTTCAGAGTCCTACATTTTGGCTGCAATAACCCCCTACAGCTACAGACTAGGGGGATGAATGACTTGTGAGTGGCTGGGCAGAGGCACTTGGGAGTACAGGTCGACAATCATTTGAACATGAGCCAGCAAGGTGCTCAGGTAGCCTGGAAGGCCAATGGCATCCTGGCTTGTATCAGCAATAGTGTGACCAGCAAGACTAGAGACATCATTCTCCTCCTGTACTGGGCACTGGGGAAGCCTCTCCTCGAGTACTGGGGGTGCCTCCCCTTGAGTACTGGGGGCAATTCTGGGCCATCACTTCCAAGAAAGATGTTCAGATGCTGGAGCGGGTCCAGAGGAGCAATGAGGCTGGGGAAGGGACTGGAGGGAAACTCTGATGATAAGAGGCTGAGGGAGGTGGGGGTGTTTAGCCTGCAGGAGACTCAGGAGGGACTTTGTCACTCTCTATAACTACCTGAAGGGAAGTTACTGTAGGCAGGTGGGGGTTGGGCTCTTCTCCCAGGCAACTAGTGACAGGACAAGAGGGCAGGGCCTGAAGCTGCACCGGGGAGGTTTAGGTTGCATGTTAGGAAGCCCTTCCTTACAGAAAGGATGATTAGACATTGGAATGGACTACCCAAGGAGATGTTGGAATCCCCATCCCTGGAGGTGTTCATATGTGTCACTTAGTCTAGGTTGTGGTGATGTTAGGTCATAGGCATGACCTTGATGATCTCAGAGGTCTTTTTCAGCCTCAATAACTCTGTGATCTGTGATCCTAAAGCAAGACGCTGCATTCCAACACAGCCTCAAAGCTCAACAAATGAGTGCTGTTAACTGCTGTCTGTTGAACGCTGGAGTTATTTTACTAAAAAAGCAAAGGCACTAAGGTCACAACTCACCAGCTTTGGCATTGCTGTGAAATGAAATGCCCTGGCAAGCCGCAGTGTCCTGAAGATGTAGGCTGCGTCATAGTGCTGGGAGTCTATCAGATCCTGTTGGAATTTCTGGATCTCAGGCCAATCCTTGAGTGCAATTCGGATCTGCAACAAAACAGTTGTGCATTGTCATACCGACCTGCGTACTTCAACAAACACAAATTAATTAATCTGACTACTACATTACACTGTGCACAGCAGTATGATGTCCTGAGTGTAACATGTCATGGGATCCCAGAAAGGCTCCTACTCTAATATTTGCTACTACTACCAACTACTTGTTCATCAATCACACTGTTGTGATAACTACTCTCTCTGCATTCATTTTCTTTGACTGTCACATGGTACACAAGCCCTCTGATGTCTGGAAAAGTTAACTCTTCACTGTAATATTGAAAGGATTTGTATTCAACTGTGTATGTGCATACAACATACATATAGAGCTTGCAAGTAAACTACTACTCTGTGCAGTGAGTTTCCAACCTGTTTGTATACTGGTCTCCTGTCCTAGAAGCAGCAAGAAGTGTCAGACATTCATTCACCTTTTCAATCCATTTTTGAATTCAACTTCCAGCTAACAGGAACTGGACATAATTCAGATCATCTTCATTCTGTTGAAATTCTCAGGAAAAATTAAGGCTGTAACAGAGCTCTCCACAGAGCTGATGAGCACACTCGCTGTTCCCATTTTGAAAGCTCATCTGCTTTCTTTTCAAATAGTCAGGAGCTTCCTACCTGGCAAACGCAATTTCTGAGGCCACAGCTACAATATAGGAGGTATAGGCAACGTTTTAGTCACCACCATGTAAAGTTCTCAAACTCAGATGTGTTTGAAAGGCTACATTTTCCAAAGTGGCCACCTGGTCCTAAATATTTTTCCTTTAAGAAAGCGAGAGGAAGTGCCCTGCCCATTTATGATGATGAAGTAGACAGTTATACAACAGATCTAACATCTAGTATCTCCTGAGAATAAAAACTCACAATTACCTTTTGTTTTGGCTGGCAAAGCTGTGTATTATAGAGCCCATACAGAAGGTACAGAGCACCCACTCGAATCTGGAAGGAGTATGGGGGCAAGAAGTATTGCTGTGCCAGTTCTAAAGTCTTCTTTGTGAGCTTATTCCTCTCCAAAGCTCTTATCCCACCACTGAAGAAACAAAAAAGAAAGAACATTAAAGCAAGTAACACTGAGAGCCCAGACTTCAGAAAATCCATGATGCAGAAACAAATGTTGAAACATTTTTCTATAGGGCTTCAGTTCTGGGAAATCTTCAGAGATGGCCAGACCTTTAGCTCTCACACTACACTGCATGTAAATCCTTGGATTAAATTTGACATAAAAAAGAAACCAGACTGGCAGAGGTTGGAAGGGATCTCAGAAGATCACCCAGTCCAGCCCCCCTGCAAGAGCAGGATCATTCAGAGATCACACAGGAACACACCTAGACGGGTTTTGAATATTTCCAGAAGGAGAGACTCCAGAACTTCTCTGGGCAACCTGTTCCAGTGCTCTGATACCCTCAACAGGAAAAGGTTGTTCCTTAAGTTTAGACAGAATATCCTATATTCCAGTTTGTGACCACTGTCCCTTCACTAGACATCACCGAGAAGAGTGTGGACCCATCCTCTTTGCACTCGCCCATGACATCTGTATAAGCATTGATCAGTTCTCAGGCTACTCCCCTCCGGGCTGAACAGCCCCAGCTCTTTCAGCCCCTCTAGTCCCCCGACCATCGCACTGGCTCTGTGCTGGGCTCTCTCCAGTAGCTCCTCGGCCTTCTTGACCTGGGGAGCCCAGAACCTCATTGCACGAGCACTGCATGGAAGCCCGTGATTGCTACCGTACAGAATAAACAGCGAGTGGGTTTTTAGTACCGCACAGAGGACGGAGCTTCACTGCCAAGTCCCTACGCACCACCCGGGCAGACCCTTCCCGGGAACCGAGACACGCGGCTCCCCAACCCCCTCCCCAAGCGCCCTCCCCGCTTCGTTAAGGTCCCTGCAGCGCCAGAGGAAGCCGCGGGCACTCGGTGGGGGGCGGGAAACGGGTTGCGAAGGGGCAGCCGGAGCCGGTGCCGCTCGGGGTGGGCAGGGGCCGAACAGGAGGCAGCTCCTCACTCACTAGAAGACGGTGTGGAAGCGGCGCTCCCGCCACAGCTCCGCGAAGCGCTCGAAGCGGATGGTATCGGCCGCCTGGAAGGCACCGAGCAGCTCCTCGCAATCCTCCCGCAGCCCCGGCACCGCAGTCATCCCTCAGCACCAGCCCCAGCCCCACACGATCGGGCTCACACCGCGCTCCGCCGCACAGCCTCGCTGGGCGCCTGCGCGGCTTCCCCGCACATGCGCAGTGCCCGACGCGGGAGGGGCGGCTCGGGCTGCTCCGGCAGGGGGAGTGGTACTGCCTTGTCGGGTAGTTAGTCCCTGAATTTCACTCCGTCTGTCCCCCGACCACGGGGGATGCCGGCACATACACCACCCCCACCACCACCAGCGTAACCCCCGCCCGGCCCCGGCAGCTCAGTGAGGGCATGAAGGGTTCGGTCGCGCACAGACAGTCCCAGCGATCTCGGCGGGGTCCAGCATGGGTCAGGAAGGGGGGGTCGGCAGCGCCGTGTAGACGTGACTTGTGGCCACGCTCCGCTCCGACGTGCCCGTGGTGGCTCCCGCCGCGTCCCGCACTGCCGGCTCCGGCTCCGCTCTGCGCCCCCCCCGCGCCTGCCCCCCGCATGCCCGGGCACACGTAGGCGCCAGGGAGGGTCTGCGGCTGCCGAGCCGCACGTAGAGGGTGGGTGGGCGCGGTCTCAGCAGCGGAGCAGGCGGAAGGGGCTCCCCGTAACCGCGCACGTCGGGGCGAGCGGCTGCCGGGCAGAGAGGAGCGGCGGTGGTGGCGGCGGCGGAGCCCCCGCACCCCGGTGAGTACGGACCGGCGGCACCGAATAAGCAACAGTGGCTCGGGACGGGGGGTCTGCAGGGCTGCAGGGCTGGGCAGCGATACCTAGGGAGCGGGTCCACGGGAGAGCGGCTGGATGTTCCTGCATCTCGGAGCTGCTCCGGAATCTCGGCTGCAGTAGATGATCCCAGCACCGGTAGTTTAACGGATGGGAAAGGGCAGTAGGGAAAGCGGCGAGCACACGCGGGATGGTGAAGTGCTGCCTTTGGGATTTTTAAATCGGCAGGAATTTCGCACCCTGGCCAGGCTGTAAAGTCACCTTTTGATTTCTCCAATTATCCCGAGCTGTCAAATTCGTTATAAATTCTACTGGATCTGGTACCGGGATGGGCTCCAGTTCTCTGTTAGCATCAACTAATGGAGTCAAAGGTTGATCCTCTAGCTTCGAGTTTCAACCCATCAGCTCCTAGAATGACAGCTGCTTCCACAACCCTTCAGGTGCAAGAGCATCTTTTCACGTTTATTTCATTTCCCGAAAGGTTTCTGGAACCCAAGCTTCAGCATTCTTTTTCCATGGGTAGAAAATGAGTGGCCACCAGTTGTGGGCTTTAAGCACTACTGCTTGCCACTACCATTGATGACAGAAGAAGCATCAGCAGAGTTGTTGGATGTGAACTGGGAAGGTTTGAGCAGCTGAAGGCAGGGAGCTGCACCTGCTGCAGTTTGCATTGGCTTTTTTTTTTTCCCCTGAAAGACATTTTCATCTCTCATTTAGATTCACACTTGGATACACTGAGCAGTGACTCCAATCACTGGCGTGTGACCTTGTCCTCAGCAGAGCATTCTGATTTGAACCAGAATGCCAATGCTGTTGGGAAAACCCTTATAATGTGCTCCCCACTTCGCAGTGGACTGACAGATTCAACACATGAGAAAATTAATAATTGGCACATGATGGAGCGAGTTACAAGTCAAGCCAAGCCCTACTTAATGCAGGAGTGATCCCTTAATTTAAACAGAACTTGGCTCAGAAGTGATGCTGAATTTGTAAAGCTTGAGTGTGTTTTCTGATTTTTGTGTGGTAAACATGCAGCGAGTGCTGTGATTTCTCAGAGACGGTGTTTCAGGAAACTCTAGATGGAAATGTCTTCTTTCTGAGGGCAATGAGGCTGCATGTCTGTAGGACATAGTGAGGATGAGGATGTGCTCTTAATGTGTGTAAACTCTTTCCTCGCAGAAAGTTTGGCTGCAGTGTAAAGAATGAAATTGAGAGGAATGATAAAAAAAACAGTGAGGTCCCTTAGCAATGGTGTGTGCAATGAAACAGTGTCAATTTTTAGGCTAATTAATAGTTTACTCTTCTCAATAAATGGTGTGTTTTCATCTAGTGCTACTTCAGGTTGTTCATTACTACATTGTAGGTCTTTAATTAGACTCTTTCTGAACTAAAACCCCAAAATAATTAAATGATGTAAGGAGGAGTGCACTCGTTACTGTTATCTTGTGTGTTGTTCTTAACTGCTAAACAGAAGAATGAAATCTTGTTTCCCCTGGTAATTCCTAGCTTATAAATTGCAAATTAAAAAGCCAATTATCCTGCAGAGAAATAAATGACAGGAGGATCTCTCCTGGTACTTGGCACAAGGCAACTCCCAGCCCAGTATGATTGTGTTAGAGCACATTTTCAAATTGAAAATGATGTTTTAATGTGCTTTTATGTACACAAATAATGGGTATCTTTTATTAAATAGCATGTTCAAACTTCCATAGGTACAAACCTGTCACTAATAGCAAATAACAGGAGCACACTGTGCTGTGCCAGCACTTGCTCATACTGTCAGCTTTCAGATTTTCCAAGCAAAAATGTTGCAAAATATTTTTAATTGGTGCAGGAGGAATTAGTGTTGATTTAACAAGAGAGCAAGAGTCACGGGTTACTTGCATGTGCCGAGAGCAACTGAAATCACCTGGAGATGTCATCTTGGATCCAAATTTCTCCGAGTTGTTATTAAGGGTGTTCTTGTGGTTACTCAAAGAGGTTACATAGATGTTCTCTGTATCTCTGGCTCTGTATCTGTTGCTCTCTTCAGCTTCCCACAGGGAAAGCCCCTGTATCCCTGCTGTCCCACTGGGTGAATTGTATCGCTGACCTCCTTAGTTCATGCTTGTAGCCCACTTAATGCAGGTGGGATAACCAGTGTCTAAGGTGAACATGATCCAGCTGTGAGGGCAAGACAGGACTGATAAATGCTTTTGGAGAACAGACCACATGTCCACTTTGTGTCAAAGTTTCTGACTTAGTAGCAGGCAAGTCAGACCTCAGACAGAGAGTTTTAGTAATGGTGCTTAGCGGTTTAGTCACTTTTTTAAGTGGTTTTGCCATCTCAGTTTTTTTAGAACAGGGATAACGGGTTAGGAGAAAGATCATAGATGTCACCAGTTAGAAACAAACCCTCTCTTTTATTGAATTTTGTACTGTTACACAATCAAAAGAAATACAGTCACAAGTATGTCAAAATGCTTCAAGAGAAATATCAATTGCAATACATTGTACTTAGTTCCAAAAAAGAATTCCATTAAAATATACCACTTCTTCATGAAAGAATACTGCTATTATTCACAAAATCTACCGTACTGTATAAACCCAGTAGCAAACTCTTTCACTTTTGGTGACTTGGCAAGCCTTGCTCAAGGTAAAACAGGGAAGCAGAAGGAAAATGACAACTCATTTTTTGAATTTGGATCAAAAAATCACAGTTCTCCAGAAGGGAGCTTTCCAGGGAGTCAAGTGCCTAATGGCTAAAGGTATTTAAGTGAAAGCTGGATACCCAACTCAAGTGAATTCCTATGACAGTGCTCTTCCCGCAGAGTACTCCTGACCTGGGCAATTACAGTTTGAGTAACATGCATAGGTGCAGTGACATGCGTGTGAGAGGTGTGTTCTGTTCAGCAGCTAATCGGTGGGGATGGCAGCGTATGGTTGACCTCAGGCACATCCAGCCTGGTTAACAGTGGTTGGGAGCTCACAACTTCCAGCTTCTGCAGCACCTTGCATCAAAGGAAACCATTCATCTAGCTATCAGCATTTAGCTGTTTAAATATGCAGTAGTTTTCATCCTACAGTTGTATTTCATTAGAAGTAGAGCTAATCAATTAATCTAAAATAAGACTTTAAATTGTCACCAGCATCAGGTGTAAAGTTTTAATTCTTCTTTCTGGCCTTGATTTGTGATTCTTTAGCTTGGTAATTACTCAGGGGGGCGGTTAGCATGTGTACACAGACACAGGAAAGGAAAGGTGCTTCAAAGAGCAACACAGGAGGAAGGTATGTCAAAAAGGTTGTACTTCAGACTCCAGGCTAGGTTAATTTACTCAATATATTGCACCTCACTATCAAGTTACTGGAAAACAGATCTCAGTGACTTCTTGGGAATTACAGCTGTAATCCTTTATAGCTACTTTCAGGTAAAGGAGTGAATTATGTCATCATAAACACCAGGTTAAAGATTCCTTTAACAAAACCATCGCTGTAGTTGACGGAAACATCAATTAGAATCCATACTTAGCAGTAGTAGAGTCAAACTACTACTATTTCTATAGCCACAATAACCTAGAAGCTAACTATCACTTCCAAGTGCTCCAGTGTGTTTCATATGCAGAAGGGAGCAGCAGGAGTTTCTTCTTTACTACTGGTGAGAAATAAATGCTCTAATGCTGTGCCTTGATATTTTAAAAGGTAGCAAGTCAGAAGAATTATTAAAAAAAAATCTCAGAAATTGTATTCTATACCTTGTTCTCCCAAGCAGGTTTAGTAGCAGGAAAAAGTACTTTGGGATACTGCAAACTGTCATCGGCATTTAGCAAAGCTCTTATAAGGCCAGAGCAATTACTGTTACTTTTCTGTGCACTCTTCAGTGGCTCCAAGAGGTGCAGTGTAGCCTTTTTGTTCTTTTTTAAAATCCTGAACAGCACAGCTTCTGCAATTCATTCTCTTAATTGATGTTTGTGTCTTTTACCAGGACAGTAAATGCTGTGCCTCATGTACAATTAAAAAAAACAAACCAACCAGACAGCTGTGAAGATTCCTAGATGAAATGTGGCTCCTTTCATTCCCCCAGCTGCTGTCACTATAAGACAAGAGATTATTCCAGCATTGGTCACTTAAGTTGTCCTTCTCTTTTTATCATTATTTTTTAATGAAAATTTTTTACTGCCCTCTTAAAGCACAGAGGAGGAACTGAGATCCAAACAAGCTAGGCTCCTTGAAAATAAGGTCAAGAGAATAGAGGCAAGAAAGCCAGGATAGTATGAAGTTTCTTAGGAAGAAGATAATATCTTTTATCTTTAGATCTTAGGAAGAAAGTTCTCCCTGCAAGGATTCTTAGGCACTGGAACAGGTTGCCCAGGGAGGCGATGGATGCTCCATCCCTGGAAGTGTTCAAGGCCAGGTTAGATGGGGCTCTGGGCAACCTGGTCTGGTGAGAGGTATCCCTGCCTATAGCATGGGGTTGGAACTAGATGATCTCTGAAATCCCTTCCAACCCAAATCAGTCTCTGGTTCTGCAATTCTCTTGTGAGATGGCAAGGGATAACCCACCAGGCCAGCTCAAAGCTTGGTGAGACAGTAAAACAAGCAGAAGCCCCTTGTACCTTTCACATCTGCAGGACTCTCCTCACAATCTTCCAGATCCACACAGAGCTAAGCCTAAGGGATGCTTCTATGATTTACCTAAGCCTTCAGCAGTCTCACTCTTAAACCTTTTAAACTGCTGACAGTGAAAGATGCCATGCACACCTCACACAGCAGGTGTGCAGAAGTTTTGGTGCTTTTACAGTAACAGAACAGACTAGGTTTATGGTGGCTAAGCTTAAATTGATTTCTAAGGATTCTAGAGTCCAATGAAATCAAAAGTTTACAAAATAAAACCAAGTCCTTATGACACTCCACACTGAGTTTATGACACTAAGATTTTTTAAACATTTTGAAGAATGCACAGAGTACCATCACTGTCTACACACAGCACAAGGCTGTAGCAGTAGCATTGTGCTTTGTGACAGCAAAGCAAGAAAAAAGTCACCTAGTCAAAATTATTGCGCCAACAGCACAAGAATGTAGAAAAGCTAAATTTTTTAATTGTGCCAGTTTTGTGATAAAAAACTATCTTTAAATCAATCACTCCTTTGAAAATTTCCTGCTTTCTAGTGTTACCTTGATAAAGCTTCCAGAGACAAGCCTTTAGCTGTTCCTAAGGAAGAATCTTCCCACTCTGAAATAGCACAAGTATGCAGCCTCATCGCTTGCGAGTTTGCTAACTGGTGTGGTAACAGATTTAGAAGTTCAACATCTTTGGTGAGCGGTAGGACAACACTGTCTAGGAGACTTCGGTACTGAATGGGCTCAAATAATTAATGCAGAGATGTTACAATCAAGATAAGGAAGCAGTTATTTCCAATCAACTCTAAGTTAAAAAGGGAACACAGATGAACAATAACCACTAACAAAAATATAAATTACCTCATTTCTCTCAGATAACACACTCCCCAAGGGGGCCTGGTCCACATATAGTTTATTGATGTAAGAAAACAATACAGTTAGTGTTAGATCCAACCACAAAGAGCAAAAGAATGAGTGAATGAAGGTTTTGTACAGTACATATAGGAAAAATAAGATGTTTGTGACAACTATATATTTCTAAATAAAAAGGCTTCTAAATATATTCAAGTTATTGAAATCTACATGAAAACATATGGATGTTAATCGCAACAAGGTGCATAAAACCAAAACATCAAAATATTGAGCAACTCAATCATGTACTAGATAAAACTTTGCTAACAATGCAAGATGTTTTACAATCTGCTTGAAATATCACCTATACCACACAGGGTAAGCTGAACATTTAGATTTAAGATCATACACAATATTAGCATTTACTTCAACAACTACAGGCAGGGATTTATTGGTTTTTTTTCTTTTAAGCTGGCAAAGTGACTACTTTAAGAACATCAAACTCTCTCTAAATTGAGAACATATCCAAATAAAATGCTGCTAGCCCTTTCCAGATAAAGCCTTTCCTTTGACTAACTGCACTCATTTAAGTCAAAAAGTGTAAGACAGCATTTAAGAACATTTTATATTACAATGTGATTAAAATAATGACATAATCCAGGTTTAAACACGATTTCATAGGCAAACAAAAGAAGATTCTTTTTAAAAACTAGTTTTTATAAATGCAGAATATATTGCATGAGGAACTGCTGGTATTTTTTAAGAAAATATATTGTGCGATTGTGGCTACAATGCACTGCTGCAAAGCATTGTTGTTTCTTATAAAAACTATTAAAATAAAAAACATATTTGAACATAAAGAATAAGAGAGCACAAGTCTTCCAGCTACCTATGAAGAGCAGAGTGGAAGTGCTGCCAGTTTTTCCTGTGTTGACGTTTTACTAAAGTAAGTTTTGGTGACCAACTCCCCAGCCAAAAAATAAATACTTTTTTTTTTAAAGATCAGGTGCATATTTCAAAGCTGCTATTGCAAGTGTGTTTTAAATGTAATGGACTTAAAAGTGTATGTACCAAAGAATTATAAAAATGCACTATCATTTGAGTTATTGTTACATAAAGAACGTATTAAAAAGACTGTCAAAATAAGTAGAAAGGGGATCAAAACTGAACTAACTGAATTAGTGCAGTACTGTAGCCAGGCTTCTAAAATCAGATATAGAAAATATAAATAGACTGCTTTAGGTGATGATTCACCAGTGTCCAAAAAAGGAACAAGTATTGTGAAAGCTCAGTTAACTTGATCCAGAGCTCTGAGCAGTTCTTCACCCTGTAGCAGGTTTCTGTTGCCTTGTATGGGAGCGTTTACTTCACAATCGTAACTTGTGAGCTGGGGTAGTCCACTTTCATCCATCGACTGCCCTAGAAGTTTACTTGCTATGTCTAAAGAGGGAGGGGAAGCAGAAAAAGTGCACTTTATTCACCACGCTTATCTTTTGCTACACAACTGTTCATAAAGGAGGGAAGTTTGGGTGTCTATCTGTCACTTAGTTGTCTTCCACACAGCCCCTTCTCCCCCCTCCTCTCCCTGTTACAAGAAGTTACCAACCAGTTGATAGTAGAATGATTGTCTTTTGCTCCCCGCCATTATGACCATTTGTTTTGCATCCCTTTACACGTTTCCAAGCAAGTGATGCGCTTCCTCCACGGTCACCTGTCTGCTGGAATAAAGACCCCTAGAAAGACATAAAATACATCTTCTGTATTGAATACTGAATCTTCCTGGCCCTCCACATCCCTCTTCTAAAATAACAGCTCTCTTGTCACTCATTACTAACTTAGCCATCATTACAATTCATTCAGAACTTGGGAGTAAAGATATTTCCAAGGGAAGTAGCCTTGAAAACTACTTAAAAGAAAACTGCATCAGTTTTCAAGACCTTACTTCCCTTACAGAAAACAATTACTAAATCCTGGTTATCATCAGTACCATGGCTCAAGATTAGCATGTACATGTACACATCCACACCCATTTAATTACCACTGCTCTTCTGTGAGTAAGCATCAGGTTTTCACTCTTAAGTCCCTAATGGTTTTCTGAACTGGAATTAATAGCATAGACAGGAGATTCAGGAACCTCAGCAGGTCAATTCTACCTAAATTTAAAATGTAAATTCTGCTTGTGCTCCAGTTATTGCCACCAAGCCATATAACCCAAGTCTTGTGGGGAATGCAGTCCTAAGCCACTCTACTGCAGATATGCTCCTTAGCATATTGTTTTGACAGCAGCATAGAAGATCTAGAGATCAGAAAGCTTTTAAGGGCTCCATATAATTAGGGCAAGTACAAAGAAGCTGCCACTGATACAGACGGGCTGGAAGGAAGAAAACTCTTAGTATCAAGTTTGTTAGCAAAAGAATTGAACCTGCAAAGTTTTGTCTTAGTAGTAGTACTGACTGCTGCAAAAAGAGTAAAAGGTATTTCAGAACATGGCCATTATCCTGAACACCTAAAATAGGAAAAGAACATACTTTTTGGGTCCTAAAACATCCCTGCAAGTCAAAAGGGCAGTTGTATAATGAAACAACTTTGATTAGGAAGCTCCATTTCATAGAATCATAACATTGTTTAGGTCGGAAAAGATCTCTTAAGTCCAACCATTAACCCAACTGTCTCAACCTGCCACTAAACCCTGTCCCTAAGCTCCAGATGTCTATGACTTTTAAACACACCCAGGGATAGCGATTCAACCCCCGCTCCCTGGGCAGCCTATTCCAAGGCCTGAGGACCCTTTCCATGAAGTTTTTCCTAAAGTCCAACCTAAACGTCCCCAGGCAGAACTTTAGGCCATTTCCTCTTGTTCTATCACTTGCTTCTTGTGAGAAGAGACCAAACCCTAGCTTTCTACAAACTCTTTTCAGGCAGCTGTAGATGGGGATTAAGGTCTCCCCCCTTAGCTTCCTTTTCTTCAGACTACTCAGCTCCAGCTCAGGAGGGTCAGTTACCTACACTGTTACTGGATTGTTGTTGTTTGGCTGGGTTTTTTTAATGGTTAATGCAATACAGACTTTCATGTTAAGAAAGGACATAGTTTATATCTTTTTCACTCTAATGATAATCTAACACATCTCAACCTTGTCCAATTATATTTTCTAGAAAACTCAAGTGGGATTTTACTTTGATCTTCACTTATTTTCATTCTTTGAAAAATAAATCCAGCTTCCTCACAGCTGGGAAGTTGTGGCAAATTTTTTACATAATCCTAGAGCACCTGGATTTAACATCACTTTTCTTCTGCGTATATGCAAGGCCCAGTCGTGTTCTCTCTGAAATCCATCATCTCCAGAAAACCAACAAAAGCACTTGCTTTAAAAAATATCAGTAAGACCCAACTAAAGTGAAAATTCAGCTTCTGACTGTGCAGAAGCCAAAGTACTCATAATGCTTCTGTCAGGTGCAGCAAAAAGAAAAAGGTGTAGCAGAAGATGACATTTTAACCTATAAGCATTCAAAAGGCACTTAAGTAGAAGCCTGAACACTGTTACAATACTTAGTGCAAACTGCCTGTCTTTGCATATTTAATGACTTCTTTTGGTATTTTCCCACCTGACACCATCTCATGAGAAAGACAGTGGGAAAACAATACAATTTCTTGCAGAGCTGTGAATTCTTACACGGTAACTAAAAGCAACTGAACAATATGCATGAAAGTGCAAAGCGTTTAGCAAAAGGAAGCAATCCCACGGGTATGATTTTGGGTATTTTTAATAAAGTCTGCTCGCCTCATAGGAAAGAAGAAAAAAGGACATTTAAAAGCTCTCTAGGCTTTTCTAGAGAAGAGCAACAATAAAAACAGTGATTGTCTTGTGCCCAAACCGGAATGCTAGTACAGGAATAACTCACAGTTCAGAATAGAAATAATCTCACACTATAAGACAAGACAGATGACTACACCTAAGGCATGGAGCACTACAGAAATGGAGAATCTCAAAGGCTACACTGCAGTAGAGGAACTAAGAATTAACTGCAAAAATTAAGAAGTGGGATTTGTGATGAAGGCAAGAAAAGAGAGGAATGTAGAGAGAAGTAATGGCAAAGCTTAAGATTTCAAAATAGTAAGAATTGAAAGTAAGAGACAGATTGTGGAGACAAACTAGCCTTCCAAAAAATAAGTCCAAATTAAGCAACACAATCTGAGAATACCTTAAAAAGTTTCTCTTGACTAGTTACAAGAGATGATGACAAGCTACTCTGAACTAGTGTGCATGAAACTGAAGTGATAGTACTATACACCCATTATGTTACACTAATTCTCTACCCTTATAGTTCAGGTTATCTTGTTATCCGATGAAATAAAAGAATTTTTGACTCTGGAAAGGTGGAAGTATAGTGTTCTTATGCTTCTCTGTATCTCTGGTACTGACAAACATAAAAACAGAGTTTGAATTCCAGTGAAATAAATACAGCGACTATAAATGTAAACGTGACGTCATACATTTGTGCGGAGTCTACTGAAGAGCATATGTTCACAAAAGAGTATCTTCTGCCTAACCAAGGAATGTGCTTGGGTGTGGAGGGCACTGCTGAAAGAGCCTGACAACAAAAGAACTAAAATAAGAGCACCTGCATATATGTAGAAGTTTTACGATCATACCATTATCCCAAGAATCCACTGCACACCAACAGCTAAACTCAGGAGTCTGCACTGGTGCCTCATTTCAGAAATTGCAAGGTTAAAAGTGAATATTTTAAAATGGTAAAACAAAACTCACAATTCCAACTGCCTGAAAAAGTGAACCATCATGTTCCATTTTTCGTTTTCTCTGAGCATTATGCAAAGCTAGCATCTTTGGATTTAGTTCTTCATCCATTGCAGTAGATCTAAGAAAAATTGATTCAGGCTGTTAAGATGTTTTTACTATCCTCAAGCCATTCTTCTTCTGTGGACACTTACACACAACATCACAGAACTGAATTTATGAACTATACTGCTTTTCTGTCATTTCAACTCATTTCAAAAGTTGTTGTCTGAGCATTGTGAATGTTAAGTTTTTAATCTTGCTGTGAAACTCAGAATGAGCTACAACATTTTAGAACTTTTACAGAAATAAACCATAAAAGTTCAGCAATTCACTTTCAACATAAAGAAGGGAGGGTTCTATTCTGAATATTTGTAGGTAGAAATAAATTTTCTATGCATCACAAGTCTGATGCTTGACTTTGTAGAGTTTTCTATTATGACAAACATCTACTGCACATGCCATAGTCCACCATTATGAAACATGGCTCATTTTAAAGGCAGTACATGCAGACACAGACTGCAGTTCTCTCTTACTCTCTTACCTCATAACTAAGTGGACAAGAAAAGCGGGAGAAATACTGTGTGGGAATAACTTGTCAATTGCCTACTGCCTTCTTTTGAAAAGGCTACACACTAGATACAAGAGCAAAACAAAATTATGAACGCTTTGCATGCAGTAGCTCCTATTACATAAGATGTTTATGTAAAAGCTACTGCAAAATTAACTTTAGGGAAGCTTACTATGAAAAAAAGCAAACAGATTGGTTCTTGCTTTGAAGTAGAATGTTGGCAGCATTTAAAAGTATATCTAAGTTCTTGGACAGATACTAAAGCTTAAGCTTTGCCTTTAAAATACCTTTTATTCAGAGTGACTGTTAGCACACTGGGCGTTCCCGGACAAGGTTTTTCTGTCTGATCCAACGTTCCTTTTCCTGCTCTGATTGGAGACGCAGTTCGACTCCTGTTTCCACTGTAAGGTGATGCTGGGGCACTACTCGTTTCATTGATTATGTGGACAGGAGATGAAGGAACAATTAGTGTCTTCACATCATCCACATGTTCTGTTGCTGGTTTTATTTCATCAGCAGTACTTGGTGGTGTTTGAGACTGCTGAAATATGGTAGCAGTGGCTGCACTTTGAGAGCCAGAACTGCTTTCCAGCGGAGACAGCTGATCGAAGGATCGCAACTGGAAGTCATCATCCATTGGGATGTAAGGAGCCAACATCTCCAAATCTAAATCAGTTTCCTAAGAAAGACAAGAGGTTAAAAATTATGAATAGGTAAGGGCATCTCAGCTATGATTCATGACTACATTAAGGGTCTTCCTTTTATCAAATCCTTAGGATTGGTTTTTTCAAGTTATATTAATAAAATTACTACATAGAAGAGGAAAGGGGTTCCTGAAGACATTCTACAAGAAAAACACATGAAGAATAATCATAAAATCATTTAGGTTGTAAAAGACCTTTAGAGATCATCAAGTCCAACCAACCATTAACCTAACTGTACCAAGCCCACCACTAAAATATCAAGATGATAAAGAATTTTAAGTTAACATACGTTACCTGAGTAGAGAATGGATTTTTTGCTTCTGTATCTATTGCAAAGAGTTTCTCCACTAATTCCAGTTTGAATTCATTAGCCATATCATTATCGACATCAAAACAGTAGTCATTGGGACTACTGGGCTGTGAAAACATTTTGAGTGCAGTTTTAATTGTATGTCATTATATCATTTTGCATTGCATCTACAGACTCACTGAAAAAATGTTCTACATAAAAGCTAACTCTAAGCCATAACTGCATAAGATTAACATGGGAAAGGAAAAGATTTATTGGTACCCCTTCAAATTTACACCAGTTGGGAAGCAGACGATTAGTTTGAACCTGGAAGTAGCCCCTGCAGTAATGTACTACAACTAGGACAGTGTTTAGAGAAGACATTTCTGAACCATTGTTTTCTAGAAAGACCAGTCCCAAGCTCTTATTTCTCCCAGGTGGTATTGCATGTGTTTGCATGACTCACTTCAATGAAAAACTAATTCTCAGTAGGAAAACGTATCTTTTTCCTCAGATTCTGGTGTGAGCTTAAGTCACAGCACAGAACGAATTTTCAGTCCCTGTCCTGGCTGCATCCTTAACCAGATCCAGCCAAGCCCAAACACACATATAGTTTAATGACAGCACGTCCAAATTACAGAACTAACCTCGGGTGAACTTTGGCTGGTACTTGCATCAGAAGGGCTGGTTGGTTGCTCTTGCACCTGAGGCATGGTGAAAGAAAGTTCGAGTGGCTCTGTGTTTGGCTCCAGCTTTGATACGACTTCTCTATTGAGTGCAGGATCAGCATTGCTACGAAGTGGCTTTGTGGTTTCAGAGGCAGGCAGTGGGGACATTGCCATATTTATATTCTGCAATTTCTCACTGGATGAGGGGAGCATTACATCATTATACAAAGGAACTTCATCACATTGTTGTTCATCAGACTCTATAAAAATTAAAAGAGACCATCAACCTAAGTAACAATACTGTGCACGTCCGTGGACCTCATTAATTTAAACACTAAGCAAGAGGTACTGGGAGGTTGTCTTTCAAGATTCACTGTAAAATACTAATTCTACTAATTTACATGCTCTGCAATTTAAACTCACACCCACCATTACTGCTGAAATCTAGGGAGATAATTGTGTCTCCAGCAGCTGGGGCCAGCACAGTTAAAGCATCAGGCTCCTGTTTAAGTTTTTCAAATAGGCTGTTGGTATCATCCAGGTCATCTTTGCTGAATATTTTGGTCATTTTCATATCAGGAGAGTCCACTGGTTTGAGCATACACTCAGTTTGTCCAAGGGAAAAAATTAAGTCCTTCTGAACAATTCCACTGTCAGACAGAGAGAAAGATAAGCATTAAATAAGAGCTAACAGGAATAAATTCAGACTCAACAGTTTTTTAAGTTGAAAAAACCCAACTAACCAATAAACACATAACCTCTCAAAAGCCTCAAAATACCACACACCCCATAAAACTACCAGGATAGGAGCTTCTTTCATCTTACTCATTTTTAGCTCACACATAATAGGCAAAGCAAGTACTACTGTGGGGCCATCAAAAAGGTACCAAAAATAAATGCTTTTCTGAAAGCATTGAGAGAACAAATAAAAAGCCAGACTAAAATACTTTTGTTTTAAATGAATGTGATGATAGATTAAATAAATGTGTTGATAGATTGATACTTGTCCATTCACTAAAGTTTTGAAAAACTAGTTTAGGATTATTACACCATCATAGAAAAATAGTCCACAAATCTCCTTCAGTTGAAGCTTTCAATTAAAAAAAAAAGAGGAATTCAAAGGGAGAAAACGATAAGATTAAGACAGACAAGAACACTGCTACTCTGACCCCAAGACTAAGAGTTATTAGTGAAATGAACTGCTCCAGATCAACAATGATTAGAGACCTGTCTAGAATGCACACAAATTCTCAAAATACTTCCACTGCAGTAGGACAGAAGAGGCTACCTCTACATTATTTGCCCACAGGGTATTCCTAGGCACATCACTAGATCACAAGAGCATTCCGTTTTCAAATACAATTCCTAATCCTGGCAGTACCCTATGCAAAATTTCACTGGTAGGAAGTAGCAACATATAACATATTCAATAGGTCACATTCTCAGCAAGTTGGAAAGAAGATTGGTTGCCTTCAATCAAAACCATTAAAAATAATGTTCCCCCCACTTACCTTAACACATAGTTCACACACACTATGCACTGTGGCTGAGAATTCTTAGTATTGTATATAACAGTTGCTTGTGTTTCAACCCAGACATAGCCACCTTGTTTAGCAAGCATTCGGTACTGTCCTGTTGTCACCTGCCCTTTTGTGAACACTAAAAGCAGAGAGACATCAGCTTTAATTACAGGCAAGAAAACCTGAAACTGTTTAAGACAAGTATTCACTGCAGATTCAGATCTGCAATTAAAATAAAGTCTTTCTTGTTCTCCTGTTCTCCCCTGGTGCTGTATCTCATCTCTTGTAGTTGGAGAGCTTTAAATACATCTTTTCACTTACTGTCATGGTGTGTTTTGGTCAGATGATCAGAATCCAGTGCATGATAGTACTCATAGATGGAGCGGCCCAGGAGTTCCTCTGGCTCATACCCCATCAACTCTGTGATTCTTCAAAACAAGAAGAAAGATGTTAAATAGAAGCAGATGTGAACTAGTACAAACACTACAAAATTTGGATGCTTGCATATCTAGAAAATCCCAAGAGTCAACTCCATAAACTTGAGCAGCAATTTTTGTTCGTTTTAGAATAGCTATTTTGTATGCTTCTTTAAAAGAGAAATTTCAGCTGGCACAGGATTTTAGTTCTCATTGAATATTTATAAAGCATATCCTCTGGTGGACAGGTTTAAGAAAATCCCTGCTTTCTACACAATTTTCTTTTATTTTGCTTAAAGGAAGACCAGCTACTTATAGACTGGTGTATCTAGCTTATGCAAATATGAGAATTTAATAAAATAACAGAAGACACGCTTCAACAGTTTTAAACCTGCAAATAAGAGAAATTAGGAACCAGATTCTTCCCACTGAACCTTTGCCAGCTTTTAAAAGAAAACTGCATTTTCTTCAGCCCATAGAGGGCAGTGCTAGCCAAGGGAACGCAGTTATTTTGCCCTATTCTGCATGAAGAACTTGACCAAATAAGTACCTTCTATGTGACCATCAGCCCTAGAAAGACATTTACTGCAAAGGACAGAAAATAATGTGCACCAACATCTCTTTGCATCTAACTACAGCAACTAAATAGTTCCGTTTTATTATAAGGAAACATGCACTAACAAATAGTAAGAGGTTAAAAACAAAAATACTCCAGAGGAAACCAACCTAAACAACAAAAATAATCTCAGGTCAGTGATTTCTCTCACTTTTGTTTTTCAGATTTGTGAAGCTAAGTTTCCAGAGATTGGTAAGAGCAGTCTTAGGTATTGACTGTGTCTGCGATATGTACCAGAACATGAAATCTCATTTTGAACAGCAGATGTATTCTATTAAAAGTACAGCTGAACTTCAGGGGTTTTTTGGGCTGGAGAAAGCAGATGCTGACTTACTGAGGAACGGAGAGAGGGGAAGTGGTAGCAATAAAACCCATCTGACAAGGATTACACACTCTTTTCAATCACCAACATGCACCACTGTCTTTGATGAACCTAAAATCCTTGCTCTGTTTTCAGTGCCTTGAAGAATATTCTCATTTCACTTTAATGGCTGCCCCTACACTAAATGCTGGTTTGAACAGGCAGTTAACCGCAGGCAAAGGATTTATTCCA
Source organism: Phoeniculus purpureus (assembly GCA_028565055.1). NCBI lineage: Eukaryota > Metazoa > Chordata > Aves > Bucerotiformes > Phoeniculidae > Phoeniculus > Phoeniculus purpureus. Next base: position 40,591,621 of record JAOXOE010000441.1, read on the forward strand.
AAGTAATAACCCTGCACCCTCCCTAGATGTAAAAATCTGGCTTTTAAATAAGATACCCTGATCCTCAGTAAAAGCCAAAAGTATCCCACCACTGATTCCACTGTGCAGATTAATCAAGGTAAGAGAACTACATAAATGTTTAAGGCCAACATGCATTAACCCTGTAAATCCTTCAGATGAAATATCTGCTGAAGTACAAAATCCATTTTACCTTTCATCACAATAGGAAAATTTCATATCAAGACTGTGACGACTGAGGAATGTTTTACTGTCCAAGGGGACCTCAATGTTTGATGGATGAGGAATAGGTTCACAGATCAACACCAGACACGTCATGGGAGGCTTTTTGTAGCCACAATGAGTCTGATTACTGCAGGTGTCATATACACGGATGTGTCCAGTGCAGTGCAGCACCTATGGGAAAGTTGTATTTTAAAAAGAGAGTAGGTTCTTGTCTGTCAGACAACACAACAGTAATTCAATTGGCACACCCAGAGCGAAGTCCTTCCCCACCCCTTGACATGTAGCCACAGCAGGAAGGCAGCAGCGCTTTCACAGAATGGCTAAAAGGAGAGAAGCAGCTCTCCTCATGCTACGAAGACTGTAATGCCTTCATAGGCTTACAACTCTTTCTGCTTGGGCAGTGGCTGAAGCGCCACCAGACATTTCTGTAAACTCTTCTTTGCAAGTTACATTAATGACGACACTGATAAGCAGTTGCCTCAGCAACAGAGATATCTTACTGTTTAAATCTGATAGTTATGACAATAGTAGCAACCGCCAATGTAGATATTCTGCAAAGCTATGTTTGATGTAAAATACATTCTTCAGGAAACAAGAAGTTTTGCACTTTGCAGTACTGTTGGGGTGGGTTTTTTTAACTATTCTGATGTAGATGTTGTTCACAAAGAGCAGCAAAGAACAAAGAAATTGTTCAATCCAGAATAATGAAATTTAAGTTATAAAAGAGAATTGTGAGCAGTAATAGCACTTGCTACAGTAAAAGACTAGTTTCTGTCCAGAGGGAGAAACTGCATTCACTGCAGAAACTTATCAGGCCAGGCTCTTTTTGTTCCAACTGTTACAAGAGGGATAGCCAGCAGCTTCAGAAAGAATGGCATTGAATTCCTTCAGAGAGACCTCAACTGTTGCATTTACAGTGTCAAATCAAAAGAAATCAGGTATCAGCATAAGTGGTGCCAAGTATTTTTTTTTTCCCCTCAGAGGAGGCTTTATGCAAATGCATTTAATAATTGTAACTTCTAGTAAGCAAGTGAGCTCTAATTTAAAATGGAAAATTCATTAAAAGTTTTGAAAAACTAATTTTAAAACATCATTTCAGTTACCTCTGTGACGCATGCAGCATTAAAATTCAGCATATTGAAGCACAATCATTAGTGACAGTCAAGCTCATTACTTGCAGTACAGATGCTGAAATACACTGTTGTGACATCTGAAGAAGTAGCTGCCAAACAACAGACATATTCCTTTGCTTTAGTTACCTTCCAGGTAGCAGATTTTATATTCACTGTTCTTCCCCTGCTAGTCAGCGTACACTTCATTCTGAGAAAAAAGCTGCGCTCCGTGTTTTGCTCTTTACCCTTTTTCACAGGACCTAGCAAAAGCAAATATGAAACCAATCCTTGAGCTCTTGGATCATCTTCGAAAGACATTAAAAAACCTCAAACATCTTACAGAACTCAAAACCAATTTAATTTAAAGTAAATTAGAAAGGCTGATAAACCTAAGAGCACTAGCAAAATGAGTTTTACTGTGAGGTAGGCAAAAACCTATGTTTTAAAATCCGCATCATGTTTGTTTCCAATTCCATGTTCTCAGATTTCAGGAAAAAATGGGAGAGGAGAAAGAAAATTGAACGTGTTTTTAAAATTGTGACAAGAGGACAAAAGAGCACATGCAGAATGAGAAGTACTGTTGAGTTGGTTTCCACTGAAATGCATCAGTAACTCACTGAAGGGAGGTTCACATTAACTGTTTGGGGTCTGTAACTCCTCATTACTAGAGTAATTTGAGTTATTTAATTTAGAATTAACAACTCTGCAGTTTACATACATTCACATATTTCAACAGTGATTTACACTCTTAAACAGGGACCAACTTTTTAAACACGAAGTCAAGAAACCCTAATAAAAATTCTGACTAGTGGCACTCATTTTTAAATGTGTACTTGCTAACAGCAGGCTTTAAGTTAATTTTTTGCCTTTCTGGAGAGGAGGGGGAACCTTTCAGATTTGATTACTAGCCAGGCTATTCTTGGCAAAGAAATTGCAAACTGATCCTGGCAGGAGAGCTGTGATCAGCTCGCTGTGTGTGGAAGAAGGAAATAAAACACCTAGGAGCAGTGGAAGAGCGAGTTTCCCAAGATGTGCTCCCAAGGAAGGGCCAAATCATGGCAGAGGATTGTAGATTAGCACAGGCGAGCTTACTTCTCATACAAGTTTGTACAGTAATTTGCTCTCACCATCCACAGCCAATAACAGCTATAGAATTCCTTGTGGTGGCTTGCACTGCAACTCCTAATTTGACAAAACTCATTAGAAAAGCGCTGAAGCCCTTGTGCTAGACTTGCTCCCATTAGGGTAAGAGAGACAAGTCTGCTATATGGCACATCAAAATACCCTCAAAGGGGTGAGAGAAAAGAAAAAAAAATGAAAATAAAAAAACCCCAGAATTCAGAGAAGCAGCCAAAACTTATTTAATTCAGCATGTTTTTTAGAGAGTTATATTAATCTATAAATTCATAGCTGAAGATCACACAACATTACGAGTCCTGATGCATTAAGAAGTGACTGTAGATGATGGAGCAACTCTCTCAAACCTGATTCAGTACTGGACATTGTATTTTAAATCACCAGCTTTGCAAAGTAACTTTACAGAATCAGAATGCAATTCAGTTTCTGCCAATCATATTAATTTGCACCAGTATAAACCCAAAGAGGAGTATTTAATACTCAGTTCCAAACCCAAATAATTCCACTGATGTAAGAGCCGCAGTAGTATGCAACCTGGGAATACTAATAAATCTAAAAATGTACTATCATTACTGTAATTCAGACTTTGTCTGACAAGTTCATTTGCAAAACAGATTTTGTAATAATGCTTTCAAGACGTCTTACTGCAGTTTGGTCAGTTTAGACACTCTGAAGTTGAACAGCACGAAACTCAGCAACAGGACATTTTTAAGAAGCTGTTGCAAGATCGGGTGTTTTATGCTGCTTCAGTGAAGCTTTTTCCCCACCACAGATGCACTACTGTATTCCAAAATCTGGGGGGGAAGTCCTGGGGGGGAAGTCTAACCAACCCTTAGAAACATACTTCAATACTAAGGGGCAGACAAGTTTAGAAAATGCTTACAAAATCCAAGTCAGGGCCCTTAATGTTACACTACCACCGAGTTAAATAGAATGACAACACAGAAGATTTCTCATTTACAGTGGTACACAACAGCAGATGTCAGACCTGGTAATTTATCACTATCTAGATTCAGAGTCCATATAACCTTTGTTGGATGTAATAGGAATTAGAGAAGTTGGATTTTAGCCTTCTAACAACTGAGTAAAGCAAGTTTGTTTGTCTGGAGGTATTCAGGCTGCCAAGTCTTTATAGTCATTAACAAACCTTTAGAAGGCATAAAGGCAGTAATTCATGTCCATTTGTTACACTGAAAAGCATACAGACCATGTGAACATGGTGTTCTGCTCCCCTGGAGAGAGAAAAGTAGAGATAGGAATCTGTGAAAAGATAACGATTCCATGCACCAATTAAAAGGTGCAGAGATGCATCAATACCGAAGTCATTTTTGGTGCTGTCCAAGTATTCCCCAAGTCAGTTTTCAGCATCCTAAATACAGGAACTTTTTTGTGTCGTAAGTATACCACCACAGAGTTCTGACAGAAACCATTTGTTTTAAGTAGTCCTGTAAAGGTAAACTGAGCCCAAGACAAATGCACCAATTTAACTTCTCTAGCAACCACTTAAGGTCATTCTCATGTCTCATTTTATTACTGTAGGCACATTAATTCTTTCAACCTCACTAACTTCATTTGAGTCATTAGTCTTGTTTTAGATTGAAGAGCACTACTGAAATCTCATTTATCCAACAATTAGGTTATTGTCAAAACATTCTGGATACTTGTTGTTGGTATTTCTGAACAAGGTTCATTTCGAGATGTATGCAGCAAACCACACTGGTTTATTCTCTCAACACCATTTTTCTGGCAGATATCCAACTGTATTAATGTCAACAGGAGCTATCCGTAAGTAAATGAAATTGTTTTTTTTTTCTTTCTTCTCACCATTTCTGTGTGTAAGCATTTCTCTCAGCTCTTCGTGGTCACATGGATGAGTGAAATCAAAGACACTGTGCCCCGTCAACTCAAACTGCAAAAAATAAGCAGCACGTGGGTATCTATGTTTGCATATACAAAAACATATTGACTTTTACAGATTTGAAACAGTCTTAGAAAATGTCAGTGTCTCACCTGAGTGAGTCCCATACACTTGTTCACGTTTTCAGACATGTAGATCATGTCCCCGTCTTCAGACAGAACCATGACAAATCCATCAAGAGCTTTCAGGTAGAAACAGTTCAGTTCCTTCTCCATCTTGGCTTCTGTCTCCAGCTCACCTGCAAGCAGCCACAGATTTTCATTTAAGTAAACAGCCATTCTTCACTAACCATCAGGAATGACTTCTGGCACCAGTCTGCAAGGAGCCAATTTTGCAAGACAGTTCAAAGGCAGTGTAATTCACTTATCTAAGTGATTGATGAAATTCTTCAAGCTCTTAGTAATGGTATCACAAGTCACAGAAAATCAGGGTGAAGTTAACCTTCTGTGCTTTTACATATAAGCCAATAAACCTTCCACCTTAAGGGAAAAAAGGCGGTACAAACTGCCCTTAAAAGGGCAGTACAAACTTTTCTTAGGGGCTTCCTAGGAGACATTTCAGACTACAGGTATCAAAGTTACACTTCCCTACAGTGTAAGTAGGCATTCACGCATGCAAATAACCAGTACAGCATCTATACACACTATACAGGTGCTGGTTCATAAGCTAACTCAGGTACGCCTGTAGTTGTGTGGGTACGTTTAACTGCAGAGACAGACATATCCTCACCTAACTCAGTGGTGTACAAGTTGTAAAAAAATTCCTTGCAGTTCCTATTAAGGAGAAACACCTACAGTTAGCTAAATCAGACTTGCACCAGCCATCTACGGTTCCGTAAAGCATAGCTGTAGTAACCAACTCTAGGGTAAAACAGGGTTAAATGAAAAAAAAAAAAAACAACCCCACCAAAACACCTCACTTTGGGAGAAGGGTCAAATAGCTAAGACCGAAAATGGCACTATGGCTGTGATAAACCACCAGAACAGAAAAACAAAGCCTGTTGCACAGTTGCCACACTTTTACTGTGCCATCACCAGCAGCCTATTTCTACTGTAAGGTCTCCCACTTTTCCACAGAAAGGATGCAATTATTAATGTATTTATTTAACTGTTGGTAGGTTAGAGAAATAACATCTTCCTCAATATTCCACCAGCCCCCTTTCTAGATTCTGGTATGTTGTTCACTTACCAGCATCTAGCAGCTTTCTCATGCGCAAGTAGCTGATGGTCAATCTCATAATGGATGCCTTGTCCAAGTGTGCACTCACAGTGTGTGGCAGGGGCAGCTGATGAGCTAGCTCATAGAAAACTTCCGATTCTTTGCTCCTTCGGCACCGGGCTGCATCTCTTGATTTCTCTTTTCTGCGTTCTGAGCTAATCCTAGATAAACAAAATTTGGGGTTGATATAGGAAACAGTTCTCTGTAGAAGTTTAATTTGAAATTAAGCTGCTCTGTAGACAATTAACCAGTTACCAAAGATGACTAATTTAAAACCTCTGTTTACAAGTATAAATGTTATTCTGTATACAGAGTTCTAGCACAGTTGGGCTCTGCCAGAACTACATTCAAATCCAGAGTCTTCCACAAGATCAGTTCTTCAAACAGGCACTTACACACTCAGAACTGCTTCTGAACTGCTTTTCTTGACTGCTGCTTCTCAAGCCTGCAAATCCTGTCTCCTTCCTCTTTCTCAACGTCTTAAATCCATTCAAAATACTACAGCCTAAGTTATTTCCAGATGGATGGTCCAGTGTTACACCAGTGTACACTCTCCAGGTTCTTATTTTTTACCACCCTTCCAAAGCCCACCTAACAGGTCAGACAAGCAAGGACACTGATCTAGCATGAGGTGTCCTGCTTTTCAAGTGATCCACAAAGTCCCTTTTCCAGCTGTCTTTCTCCAGTATAGCCCCTCTTCAGTAGACTTCCTTATACTGGAAAACTCCAGCTGTTAAGCAGTTGCCTCATTCTCCTTCCACTGCCTTTGCTAGGCTCCACCTCAAACAGGTGGTAAGGTAACATAAGGTAAAGGATTCTATGATAGCTCACTAAGAGCAAGGACCAAAACAACCAAGACTGTCCATCAGTCTGTAACAGAGACAAATCTTCCAATTCCCAGTATCAGTTCACATTTCTCTCCTGGATCTATCATATGAGTTTTGAACAAAGCATTTAGAGACAGGAGCTCCAAGTTTCTCTTACATTTGAATAAGAACTCCACGCTGCTATGGTCCCCAAGGAAATTACGCCACTACACTTAAATGTGGTTATGTTTTAACTAGACAACATGAAAGCGTAAGGTATTATTATCCATCTTTCTTTTTATACAGTTATGTCTCCTGAAAGCACCCTCTCTTTGGTTTGATACACCTGAGACACAAAAGGCAGTTACACTAATCTGTAGGATCCCCCTGTTTCCACTGACTTGTATGAAAGTTGTAAGATAAACCAATGCCTCTAAACAGTACTTTCATAATTGAAAGTTGCATGTTATCAGAGTGACATTAAGCATAACAAAGACAATAAATAAACCACTCTACAACTACCTGCAGTTTGGGAATTACTGCTTTTTCACATTAGCACAGAAGTCATGTCTTACCAGTGCTAAATTAACCTCACTAAGACCATGGATACACTTTTTAATTACAAACATCTTGTGAGAGCTATCACGAGTGACAGAGGAAAGCAGTTAATGAGCTGATATAGCCTGGGAAATAACAAACCAGATTCAATGTAAGCAGTCAAATCCATTCCCAAAAGAACACAGTCCATTACCTGATGTAACTTCTGCGATAACCAAAATGATGCTTAGTTTGTTAAAACTGAGTTTGAAAGCATGAACAACTTGAAACATGAAAGAGTTTTAATAAGCCAGGATAAAGACAAGCCATTAGAATATCTTCAGTGACAACTTTTTCCAACTTGATAAAACTGTAAAGCATCCCCACCCATTCTCAACCAGCCTCTGCTCTTGCCACTGCCAGCAGGAGTACTAGAAGTTTGATTTTTCAGAATCTTAAGTGTTGTAAGATACAAGAATAGGATTATGTTTTCTCTTTTGGTGGCAAAAAACAGGCTACTAGTTTAGAAAACTACCATATGGGAACTACAGTGGTAAAAAAATCTGGACATAGAGAAGTTCTATCATGTTTTGTTATATAAGCTCATGTTCCTCAGAAAGGCTGCCTAAAATAATATTTCCCATCTTGCAGATTTCTTCACATTCAGTTTCCTCATGACAATGTACGTTCTTGCTCTAGCCATGGATCCCTTGGTCTGAGAAGTTTAAGGCTCCAAACATACAGGTATATGCAAAAACAGCCATTATGAGACATCTGACCTTTAACAAAAATATGTCTTAGCCACATAACCTGAGTAAACACTTTTTACAGAGGATAGGCCTACAGTCCCTTTCCTCTTGGCAGAAAACTAAGGCTGAAGTTGAAAAAACATCTGGATTCTCTTTGTCCTCTCTCAGACACAGAATTCACTGACAAAGGTAACCCAAGTCATTATGCTGCCTTTAGACAGAGTCACCTTTATATCTCTCATTTTTCTTTGTTAGCTGCTCATTCAAGATTCCATCTGCAAAAAGTTCACCTTACAGTAACAACTCAAGGGAGGATTACTGGAAGTAATTGGTTCCCATCTGCCTAGATGCCTGTATTTTTGTCACAGCTTCCTTTTCAACTGCAGACTTTTAAGTTAAAACCCCCATGCTCTGGCAATAATGCTGCACATTTCATCCTACGAGTTTGAGAGGCTCGTGTGAATCTTCAAGGCCACAGAGATGAAAACAGATGCTAACCTCACAGACTGTCATTTCAGCCCTTTCCATTGGAGTTCCCTTCATACTTTTGGAAATACTTCGGCTAGTTTCTAGATTTTTGCCTGGTTTTAGCATGCTGAGCAGCAGTCTTCAACGCTGAGTCACAGAATTGTTTAGCTTGGAAAAGACCTTTAAAATTAAGTCCAACCATTAAACATGGACAGTCAAAACTTCTCACAACTATTGAATTATTAATTACCCACCGAAATGCTGCTCAAAATGAGCCCACAGTGCTTCTGTTAAAAATTAATCCCCAAGTAACAGAACCAAGTGCTGCCTGACTCTGCATTGGGCAAAACTCAAAGATTGGTGCAATGCTGGTACCAACCAGTGCTGTCCCAATAGCAGACTCTCCTCTCCCTCTTACCAGGTATTTCTTTTCTAGAAAGGCTCCTACTGTAGACAGAGATTTAAACTGTACAGCTCAACAGTCTGCTATTTATAGCTGCTGTTTAAACCAAAGCTGTAACCAATCTGAGTAAAACCCAGCAATTTAAATAGGAAGATTAACCACCAGCTTCAAAGAGCATTTCTTTAATAGATCAAATTAATAGGGAAAAGGTCTTTCACAAATGAGGTTTAATTATCAAGTGAAGTCAGAGTTACCTCACCATAGGATGCCACCAAATTAAAACAAAAAAAAAAAAAATCTACTGTTGCAAGTACTCTAAGCTTTGTTACGGCTGCATGAAGTAAATTAAAACACACACAATCAGTGCGTGTAGTTCCCACAAATTTCTGAGTAGTCAATTAAAGATGTCTCCTGTAAAGAAAATGTATTTCCCAAGTGAGCTCTCAACTAAGGGAAAAAAAAAAAGGAGCACAAAGACAACTTTAAACAGCAAGATGTGATCTGCCACAAAATCAGTTTAAATAAATAGTATAATTTAAGAGACATTTTCAGAACTGCCTGTGTATAAAACTGCTGATCTTCAGAACAGAAACACTGTTCCAGAGAGACAACAGGATGCTGAGATCGATTTCAAACAAACCCCAAATGCAAGACCTGCCTTGCAACCTTCTGCTATCAGCTTCACACAAAAGAAAAACTCCCAAAGACTCAGAAGAAATCTCTGCTGCAGAGAGGATTATACATACAATGAAAATATCAGAAATGCCAGAGCTAGGCAGGAAATTGCAAGCATTTCCAGGTAGGATGTTTCCTGCACAATTTCAGTGCTAGACATTAATTTCCATATTGTATGTCTGCCACCAGAATACAGAAGCAGAGAGCAATCCAAAGCAGGTTATGTATCATACCTCATGGATAATAGCATTTCACTTACAGTTTTACACCTAATACAATGCAATTCTGCATAGAAGAGATGTTACATGCTATAGCGGAATAAACATTTGAGTTCCAAGAAGTATTTGGCTTAGAGACATAGAGCAAAAAGGTATTTCACCACTAGGATTCATTGCAGCTGAACCGAACCCTTTGTTGAAGGATATCACCCAGCTCCCACCCACTGCCACATATCTAAAACACAGCAAGGTGAATATAAACAAAAGTTTTACAGCCAAGAATTGCCCAACAGCCTTTGGAACAAAGCACACCAGCAGCAATCCCATGTGCATAGAATCATACAATCATTAGGGATTGGAAGGGACCTCGAAAGATCATCTAGTCCAATCCCCCTGCCATGGGCAGGGACACTCCTCCCTAGACCAGGCTTGCCAGAGCCTCATCCAGCCTGGCCTTAAACACCTCCAGGGACAGGGTCTCAACCACCTCCCTGGGCAACCCATTCCAGGCTCTTACCACTCTCATGGTGAAGAACTTCCTCCTCACATCCAGTC
>JAOXOE010000441.1:40608119-40734771 GCA_028565055.1 Phoeniculus purpureus
GGTCCCAACACTGAACCTTGAGGCACAGCACTTGTGACAGGCCACCAGCTGGATTTAACTCCATTAACCACCACTCTTTGTGCTCGGCTGTTCAACCAGTGTTTGATCCAGCAGACTGTGTGCTCGTCCAAACCCTGAGCAGCCAGCTTACCAGGGAGAATTCCATGGGGAAGAGTGTCAAAGGCTTTTCAAAAGTCCAAGTAAACAATATCCACAGCCTTTCCCTCATCCAATAGTCAGGTCAGCCTGTCATAGAAGGAGATCAGGTTCGTCAGGCAGGACCTGCCTTTAACAAACCCATGTGGACTGGACTTGATCCCCTGGCTGTCCTGTATGTGAGGTGCAATGGCGCTTGAGACAATGTGTTCCAGGACCTTCCCTGGTACCGAGGTCAGACTGACAGGTCTATAGTTTCCTGGATCCCCCTTTCTGCCCTTCTTGTAGATGGGTGTTGCATTTGCCACCTTCCAGTCCATTGGGACCTCCCCAGCTAGCCAGGAGTTTGAGTAAATGATGGAAAGTGGCTTGGCGAGCACATCTGCCAACTCTTGCAGCACCCTTGGGTGCAGCCCATCCGGCCCCATAGACTTTTTTTATATCTAAGTGGTATAGCAAGTTGCTGACCACTTCCTTTGCAGCTGTGATGCCCTCATTCTGCTCTCCCTCTCTGTCTCCCAGCTCACGAGCCCTGTTATCCAGGGGCACCTAGTTCACTGCTAAAGACTGACGCAAAGTAGGCATTGAGCACCTCAGACTTTTCCGCATCATCCATTACTAGATTTCCCTCTGAATCCAAAATAGGGTGGAGGTTTTCCCTGGTCCTCCTCTTGTTATTAGTGTAGTTATAGAAACTTTTCTTATTATCCTTAACAGCTGTAGCTAAGTTGAGCTCCAGCTGTTCTTTAGCAGTCTTGATTTTCTTTCTGCAGAGTTTGACTACATCCTTAAGGTCTTCGTGAGAGGTCTGCCCCCTCTTCCAGAGGTCATAGACTCTTTTTTCGTTCTTGAGGTGCAGCCAAAGATTCCTACTTAGCCAAGCTGGTCTCCTTCCCCACCTACTGATGTTTAAACTCATGGGGACAGCCTGCTCCTGTGTTCTTGAAGTATGTCCATCTATATATGCTTTTATATCTGGTACTGAGAGGTAAACCTGGGTCTCCTCTCAAAGATGGGGGACAGCTGGGGCACGATGCCTGCCTTTGCTTCAGGGCCATTGAAACGTGCTTGTAGCAGAGGTGGTGATGAGTTTGCACTGCAAAAGAAGCTGTAACTGGAAAAAAACCATCGCTGTCATGGCAAGAATGCCAGCCTAAACGTTTCTCATCAAGATGCAGTAGGGAATTTGTATAGAATCACAGAATTCTGCTTAGTTTGGAAGGAACTTTAAAGAGTACCTGGTTCCAACCCTCCTGCCATGGCCAGGAACACCTCGCACTAGGTTGTCCAGAGTCCCATCCAACCTTCCCTCAAATACTCCCAGGGATGGAGCTGCCACAGCCTCCCTGGACAACCTGTTCCAGTGCCTCAGCACCCTCACACTGAGGAATTTCTGCCTAAGATTCAATCTAAATCTGCCCTCTTTTTAACTTGAAACCATTCCTCCTTGCCCTTCCACTAGAGCCCCTTCCAAAAGGCCCCTCTGCAGCTTTCCTGTAGGCCTCCTTCAGGTACTGGAAGGCTGCTATAAGGTCACCCCAAAGCCTTCTCTTTGTTCTTATTGTCTTGTGTTTGTGCATACGGCATTGTGAACTCTGAATGGGAAGTGAGTAGAGAAACGGACTTGTGCCACTCTTTCCTTAACAGGTCTGGTCTGGCAAGAAGCTAAAATTGAAACCTCCCAATTCCTCTCTGTTTCTCTATTTGGTGGTTCGTTTTATGCAGCAGTGGGAAAGTGTTTGGATCAGTCGCTGATACCCTTTTTCTGCTCCTGAGAGGAGGGACTTCTAGCAGACAAAACATTTCCCTTTTCTTGGGATCAGCAGTGGCAGCTGGCCAGGTAGTGCCTGGGAGACTGTGTGACTGCTGTAGATTCCTTCTCCTCTGGCTTTGTGCATCACCCACTGCAAGGGCTTCTCAGAAAACTGTTCAGAGTGCAGAAGACCAAATCCATGCTAAAAGATGAGGGACAGCAGCTGCATCTGTCCCAAACTGTTTGGAGTCTGGGGAAGAGGAATTTGGGTTCAAGAATGAGCTGTTCTGGTCCCAGAAGATCTCAGTCATTCAGTTTCTTATCTGTGCCTGGTTGTTTCAAAGCCATCTTGTAGATAAGGGTCATTCATAGACCACAGCAATGAAAGCCTGCAACTGATTGAAGGTTAGAATTTTTTTGCTTAAGTGTGGAATTTCTCTTTGTTCCTGCAGGAGATTAAGTGTTCCTCTTAGTTCAAGCCCTGGCTGACAAAGGGAAAATCTTTGAGAAAATAGCACAGGAAATAGAAGCCAATAGCTAAACAAACGCTGCAGTCTCTCACGTTTGACTCTCAACATCCTTTCTGTAGAAGCTGGCGATGGGATAAGTATGTTGAGACCCAGCACACCACAATTTGACTGAGGTGCTGTCGGCACCCGGTATTTTGGGCTTTCAATTCACACCTACTGGTCCCAAGGCAGCAGCTTTTCTCTTGCCATCCATCCAAGCCGTTCTTCTCCAGGCAGCTGAGGGAATAGTATTGGGGAAAGTGTTGGATCACCCCAAAGGTACCAACGTGTGTTAAGCAAAAGGAGGGAATATTACTGCTGTCTCAAGTGTGAAAGTCTCTGCTCTGGTGTTCAGTGCCAGCCATGTGGGTTATGTGACTGCTCAGAAACATCAGGGGTGAAGTTTGCTGCTTGAGAGAGGAAAGGAATCCAGAGCTTCCTGCACTTAAAAAAAGGGGGGTGGTTAAAAGTGTTGAAGATTAAAAATAGTGTATGTAAATATGCCCCACTGACTGCCCCTTTAAAGGGGAGGGGGGAAGTGCATCGTTACCATTACCAGGCTGGTGTTTTGAAAGTGTGGGAATGGACCACTGTTGTTACTAATTAATTTTCCAAAGCTTCAGGAGGTCTCATTTACATTGTATGCTGCTGCGGCCATTTGTTGGCATTATAATACTTCAGCAGCAGCACTTCAAGTGAAAACTGGCGGCTGCATGAAGTGTTGTCCATAATTGACTAGCTCCATGTCTTCACATAGCACAGAGACAATGTTCCATTATGTTATCCATTGACAGTATCATTGAAAAGATTACTCTCCTTAAAGCATCTGTCAACCTTGATTGATTTACAAGGGACAAAGGACTGAAAAGGTTTGAAGTGCGGGTACAATTTTTGCCACCGTTTAGCATACATAATGGTTCTCCTTTGATGTCAAAAGCTCATCTTCTATTAATAATGCAGAGGGCTTTTGAATGCAGGCTACTTGTATGGAGTTCCACACTAATAACCTACTTGCTGTGAAATGGGATTCACTTTGGAGAAGCAGTCATTTGTCTGGGTTTTACACGTTCGGAATGAATCCCGACTCAAAGGGATTTCTTTCAGTGCTCCGCATGATTGCAGCTGAGCCCGGCAAGGGATAGGGGAAAGCAGGCAAATCCGAGCCTGCTCCTCCAGCCGAGAATCTGGCAGAAACCACACGGCCAGATGCAAAGGAGCACGAACAATGAGGCCAAGATGATGCGATCAAATACCTTGTGCTGTTTTATCTGGCAACCTTCTATTAATGTACTTTAGAGTGCATTTCATGCCTGGACTGCTTTCTTCACCTGTCATCTCCAGTAGGCTTTTTTATTTACATGACAGCATCCAGGGGAGGTTGCTGATTAGCATAGGGGATGGGCGGGGGGTTCCGGTTGTGGGACCAAAGGGAAGTCCCCAAGTGCCTCTGTATGTCTAGCCTTGAGCTCTGTGGTAACGGGTTGGACTTGATGATCTATGAGGTCTCTTCCAACCTGGTTAATACTGTGGTACTGTATCCTGCCTATTGAGTAGAACACTTGAACTCAGAATCACAGGACCATCATGGCTGGAAAGGACCTCCAGGGTCATCAAGTCCAACCTTTATCTAGCTGCTAGACCAGCCCACACCGCTCTGGAAGGCTGACTGTGGTTCGCAGGTAAAAGTCGTGAAAGGGATCAGAAATTCTTCATCTGTACTTAACTTCATAAGCACATTTAACTTCAGAATCAGACACCTGCCTTTGGTTTGGCTGTCAGCATCTGAAGAGGACAGCGAAAGGAGTGCTAGGGAATTTTGCTCTCAAATAAATACACGAAACGCTCTCGGGCAGCGGTTTGGGGGAAAAGGACAAATTCTGTAAAACACTCATTCTATGTTTTCAAGGTTTAAGGATATTTTTAAGCACTGAGGAGTAAACATGATCTGTATGAAAGCTCTAACAGTATGAACCGACAGGCTCTCTTGAAAGGCTGACTCATTCGGTTGCAGGAGCAGCTGTTGACACCATGTCTGAGTTCCTTACACACCAGCCATGGCTAGGAGTTGTTGCAGTAGTTGGAGGGGGTGTTCTTCAGTTGACCTTTCTTGTTCTGGAGAGTGGATTAGTCATAATGACCAGACACAAGCACTTGAGCATTTCAAGAACCTGCTAGTCTTAGGGGGTGGATAATTTTGACCTTCATGACAGTATGAGAGGTGACCATCTGTTCTCACTGTTTCATTTAAAAGAAGCAACCACAGCCATTCTTGGATGGCTTTAGAACTTTGTAGGGATTGCTTTTCTTTGTGGTTAAAGATTGGATGTTTGGAGGAAGTTCTTTACTGAGAGGGTGGTTAGGTACTGGAATAGATTGCCCAGGGCAGTGGTGGTGTCACTGTCCCTGGAGGTGTTTAAGGAGCGAGTGGACGCAGCGCTTAGGGATCTGGTCTAGCAGCTAGGTAATAGGATAAAGGTTGGACTCGATGACCCTGGAGGTCCTTTCCAGCCACGATGATTCTGTGATTCTGTGATTCTGTGATTCAGTGGACAATTAGATGTTTGGAAGTGCTCTCTTGACTGTGATTGCTGCACAGAAATGTACACCAAGGTGGGGGACAAATAAAAGCACTGTGTTCAGATTCAGTGTAGTTAGATTTGGGGAAGAATTCTCAGCTCATGCAAGGAATTTACCAGATGAAAGAATAAGGCAAGCAGGCACTCATCAGGCTACGCTGTACAGTTTCACCAGCTGGCTGTATTCTGCCAACCCCAGGGCACTCTTGAGCATACAGTGCCAATTGTATGGTGGTTTTCCTGATGTGGACAAAAAGCAGGGTGGAATTTTAAGTATGTCCTCACAGAAGAGATGGGTTTGTGATTGAAGGTCTGAAAGGAGTCAAGGTCTGGTTCCAGGCTTCCTGTGGGACATTGCACAAATCAATTTTGGATTTTGGATTTCATTTGCCACAGTGCTGAGCGGAGGAGTTGAGACTGCGTGCTGGGTTTGGAGTTCAGCTCCACATGCATTACACCAGAAGCCTCAGAAAGCCAAATGAAAGCACTGAAGAAGGGAGTGCTGCTTGGGCCAATGGCATTGCTAATGTCAGGCGCAGTTTTGGCCTTCAAGACGTTTCTCTGTGCTCAGGATCCTCAGCCAGTAACTCTGCCCTGCAGCCAAGCACTGTGATGGAATTCAGAAAGAGCAGCCAAAATCTGGGGTGTTAGATACTCTCTTGGAGGTCAGAGATGCTTGTTTGATTTCTGACCTGCCCAGCTCAGATGAGAGTCTGGCACCCACTTGGGCAAAGCTTCATCTCTCTGGGAGTCGTTTCACTGCAGCCTCTTAAATGCTGTTTATGGAGAGACACTGGGAAACAAGAAGGGGCTGGGTTTAAACCTTCTCTCCAAATCAAGAAAAAAGAGATTTGGGCACAGCTTTGCCCCACATGGTGCAGGAGTGCCTAAACAGCATGTTTGGTGCTCATTGACTTGGTCCTCAGTAGTCTTGAGCATAACAAGTGCCATTTACTTGGCCATCAGTCTTATGGTACAAGATCATGGAATCATGCAATGGTTTAGGCTGGAAGTGACCTCAGAGATCATCTAGTTCCAAACCTCTGGCATGGGCAGGGACACCTCTCACTTAGACCAGGTTGCCCAGAGCCCCATCCAACCCAGCCTTGATCACTTCCAGGGAGGGGACAAGATCGAGACAGAAGCTCTTCCTTTTCTTTCCCCTTGTCTCTGTTCACACACTATGAGCACCACTTTCTCATGAGGCCACGGTGACCAATGCAGCTCAGTGTGCCGTCACACCAGTAAGCAGGCCACAGGCTGGTTTTGTTTGTGACCAACAAAGTGTTTTTAACCTACACCTCTGGAGCCAGCAAGACACTCCCAATATGCCAATCAGCCCATAACACCTCATACCTACCAGGCTAGTTTTACTTTCTTCTTTGCCCAGCTTCCCTTTTGAAGGTACTATAAACACGACTGAAACGCTTTGAGGACGCACAAGGGAAACCAGATGAGCAGTCAGCAGATGCAGTATGAACCATGCGACAGCCTTTGCGTAAGTTGTAACCTAGAGCAGAGGGAAAATGTAGTTCTCTGGAGGAGATGTGGTTTCCATTTCATGCAGATCTTTGACTCCTACAGCTAGTTATGATCCACAGGAATGTTCTGAAAGACATTTCTTTTTCTGTCTTTTTGATCCTTTGCATCCCTCCCACCAAACCCTTTGTTGTTTTACAGCCTGGACTTCAAGTTTCTCACATGAAGCAAGAAAGAGTCCAAAATAAATCAAAAGATGAAATTAAATGGCCTTCACTCAGAATTAAAATGTAAAGGACCCAAACTATTTTATCTGATGCAAAAGTTCTGGTTTGTTCCTCCCCCCGCCCCGTTTTGACTTGAAAACACACTTTTTATTCCAATGATACAATTTCTTAAGTGTCTCTATTTAACATTTTCCCAACTTGGATCTGGCTAAAACACAAAGAGCTTGAGGTTTTATTTGTTTGTTTGTTTTCCCGCAACACATTAGAAAATGCAGCGCAAGCTTTAATGACTGTGTCTGTTTTAACACGCCTTTTGGAGGACTGCAGGCATTTGTAGGGGAATGAGGTAATTAATATATTACTTAGGCGTGCAAAGACAAGTTGGAAGCAGCTCTCTTTCTTCTCTTGATATGGCAACACAATCATTAAAACAATGGCTTCTTATATATTTATTTTTTCTTCTCTGTGTTCACAGACCACTCAAGTCTCTCGTTTAACTCAAAGCTATTAAGAGCTCACCACATTTTCATATTAAAATACATGAAAATATCTTCATATTTTCACCCCAATTTCTCTCTCAAACACACTGCTCTTACTTATTTGAAGCAGCAAAGTGAAAATCACTATCACAACCCCTTTAAGGAAACGTTAGTATTCAAGTAAACTCCTCTCTCTTTCAGCCTCTGAAAGATTACTTTTATAGTAGATTCATTTATCCTCCAGACTTTTTTAAAGTTTATTAATGTAGAAGAACAGCCTTCACAGATGCAGTGAAGATGTGAGTTTACCTGATCCAGAGAGCTCTAAGGGGTGTCAAGTACCTGATGCAGATGAAGGAGGGAGCAGGTAGCATTGCTTCCTGCCTTGCAGAAAGCCAGGTGGGTAGGCAAGAGGGGGATCCTTAAACCAGTGCTTCTGAATTGCAAGGTCAAGGAACCAATCATTGCTCTAGGCAGAAATAAGCGCTTTGCCAGCTTGATAACAACAGAGCTGAGACACAGATTACACTTCCTTTAATTTTCTTCCAGTTAATTAAATGATCAATTGCAGAATTGGCTTTATGCCATGGCAATGCCAGCTGACATGAGCTCTGTGGTTGATGAGAGGCAAATCAATAGGCATCATTTGCAGCTGTCAAATGGCATTTTATATTACAACCAAATACCAAAATATAGAGGCAAAATTCTGCTGTTATTCACAGGAAATTGAGACCTTCTCCCACCCCCAAAAAAAATCCCAGTGAGGGGAAGAATGACACAAGTAGTTGCAGCGTTAGCTTGGGTTATGTTTTCACTTCTGTGCTTACTATAGACTTCCGCCAGGACCACAGACAAAACACTATGTCCAGATATGCAAAGGTATTCTGGCAACTGATATATAAATCGGTTGGGCTTAGAAGCATAAATAGTTTGTGGATCTGGTCCTTTGGAAAGGAGACTGAGTTCTCTACTCACAAACAGGGTAATAGGTGTTTTCCAGCAGAACTACAACAACTCCCATCATGGAAGACAAAGCCCAAGTAAGAGCTGAGGAAAGGCAGCGACTGAGTGAACAGCTTCAGGGTATTTGACCACAAAACAGCATCTGCCTGGTGTCTTCTCCTTAGTGCTCAGCCACCTCAGTCAGCAATAACAGAGGCCAATGTCCCTTTCAATGGCTTTCCAGCTGTTCCTTAGTTCAAACTCTTTGTTCCCAAGGACTTTAGCTGGAGACTCCATGGAGTACAGGAAGAGTGTATTATGGGGCAGTGAAACTGGGTTGTGAAAACACTTTGGCAAGTAGGAAAATTAA
Organism: Phoeniculus purpureus; assembly: GCA_028565055.1. Taxonomy (NCBI): domain Eukaryota; kingdom Metazoa; phylum Chordata; class Aves; order Bucerotiformes; family Phoeniculidae; genus Phoeniculus; species Phoeniculus purpureus. Next base: position 40,616,611 of record JAOXOE010000441.1, read on the forward strand.
AAGAATAGTAACTGAGGCATAGAATGGGCTGGGGACATTCCTATATTGTTAATGGAGAATTCAGCAGTCTTGACAGGTTTTTATGTAATAAGCACAGCATGTTAGAAAGCAGGAAAGCTCTGAGTTTGAATGTCAAAAGGTGTCAACACAGGATAGAAGGAGTTTGCCAAGGAACTGTGTAAGCAAAATTTGGAACCATAATGACAAAGCTGGTGCATCAAGCCTCTCTTTGCTATCTGATATCACATGTTAAGTAATGAAGCTGTTTATCAATAAGAGTCAACTCATGAGCGTGGGAAACAAAGATCTTGTAGGAGCTGAATCTAGATAAGAATGACCACAGACCTCACCATTTTCAGCAGTAAATGGAAATTTGTTTATGCTGCCAGCTTTTGCTCAGTGCAAGCCTTTGTACATACAGGTAGTCATGCACCCAACACAGAGAGATACACACACTGATCAAGTTTTCTTTCTCCTTTTGTCTTACAAGGAAGACAAGTTAGTTCATGGATATATTTTTCATTGTTTGACAGTTGAGAAGCTTTGACTTCATTAAGAAAAAAATACCTCGCCTAAAATCTGGACAGCAAGGTCAGAAACCAGTTACATTTCATCACTACTTCATGGCTACTGCCTTTATTAAAAAAAGAAAAAGAACGCAAGAGGATGACAGCAATTGCATCTGTACTACTCATTTATATTACAAGAACAGTTACGCAAAGCTGAGAGAAGACAGTTCTGCCTGCAGTCTCCCTCAGGTAAAAGCAAGCACAGGCCTGAGTACAGCAGCTCGTGGATTATTGATAGGACGAGCAGCTGAACACGAAACCATCTTCTCCCAAAGCAGCAGCAAAAGAAATCTGGTTGGCAGGAGGAGTAGGGCATGGTTTCCAGAGAAGAAAGAATCTATTCTAGTGTAGCAGGAACATTTGTGCATGGTTTACAATTGATTTAAGCTTGAAAACAAACCAACAAATATCATCCCCTTTAAGCACTAGGATCTGTAGGAGACTTCAGGCAGGTGAACTGGGCCAGGAATTCAGAAGCCCAAGAGTCTCAGTAGCTGTTAGAGTTGTGTGTGTCACTGTAACTGGTTTACTGGGCAGGAACATACAGTCGGGCATGTCCTGAGCACCACACCCTCACCCATCTGCCAAGCATCTATGAGGCTCAGGCAGACAGAAAAAGGCCCAAATGTGGTAGAAAAACACACCTCAGTGATTTCTCAGGCTCCTCTGTGTCCAACCTCCCTGACTGAGCAATGGCTCTTGGTGTGTTCTTGCTTCCCCACTGGTACGTGCAGAAGAGGGGGCAGAGGAGAGCCTGTGCAAATTGCCCCCAGCGCATCAAGTTGCAGGAAAGGCAGGGACGGTCAAGCTGCTCCGACTGTGGCTTCTCAGTGGAAAACTGGAAACACAGAGGCATAGAACCATAGCCACAATAATAAACCCCAACAGAAAACACTGCCTCCTCCCTCAGAATACAGACACACAGGCTTGGCTCAACACAAAGGTCAGCTCATTGCCAGTCCATTGACTTCTTCAAGATCACGTAGGCAGCCAGTGAGCTCCTCAGGGACACATCCTAAGTTTCCAAACTCACAGATCTGTGTGGTAACCACTGATCTTCCTGGCAGGGATTTTTTACAGACAAAAAGTCCTTCACATGCTTTTACCCTACTGAGGAAAGACAAGTAGCTTTCGTCACACAACTATTATTATTGTTCCTGCCAAGCAAACTTGCCTTTAAAAAAATGGGCTAAAAATTACTTAAACAAGCTGAAAACTACTTTGGAGAAATGTTTATTTTGCAAAACAGAGTTATCTCATGTCCAGGAGCCCTCATTAGTTTGAAAAGTTTCCGCTTGACCTCCGAGTTTCTCTAGCCTGTGTGAGCGTCCCACAGCCTCTGCTCCATACGATGGTAAAGACATTGCTATGGGAAGAGCAATAATGTTCTGTCTGTCATGTCTGAGGCAGCACAGCCAGGGTGTTTTAAGAATAAGTTATAAAACGGCACATCTCTGTGCAAGTACTTAATTGGTGCCTGCTCACCTAAAAGATGCTGCTAAGCAGAGGCAGGTAGCTGCTGGTCACAGGGTTATGGCCTGTGTCAGACACAGCTATTGCTTCCCAAGATTGCATGTGGCCACCTTTGAAGTGCTGGGTGTCACTGAAATCAGGCCAAGCTCTTGCAGCCTCATTGGAGGGGTATGAGGAAAATATAATTTCCTGGAATTAGCTAATGCATCTGACCAGAGAAAGTCTGGTCCAGAGAAAGAATCTCATTGATTCGTATCTCTTCTTCTGTTGGCCCTTTCTAATCTCTCCTTCCTGGGCGACTCCTCCCAAACGCCTCATTGCTAAACAGCAATTAAAGCATAAATACCTTAGCAACGCCATATTATAATCTCACTCACAAGCCACACGGCGCTGTCAAGCCTGGCTGCGACAGTGGGACTTTGCCTCACTGCTGGCCACTCTCCCATGCCAGGAGTATTGATCAGTCACTCTGGAATGACGTCAGAGTTCATGTCCCGTTATAATACAATTTTGACCCTTACAAAGTGATTGCAGCCTCTGCACGGGGTGTGGTATTCAATGGAGACAGGTTCAGGTGACTCTTCCTGTTCCTTGCATACCAGGCAGCTCCTGCCCCATCATTAGCTTTCTTCTCCGCTTGACCATGCCAGAAGTTTTCCTTCCTCCTTCAGATGGCAGGAAACATTCGTAGCCATTATACATGCGGTGCCACATTGCATCTCTCCAGTCGGTGCTTGCTGTAGTACCCACACAGACATTTGATGTGCTGCCTGCAGAGCCTGGTGGGACAGGGAAACCCAGAGGTTTCCCCTTTGATATTGAAGTTATCTCCAGGAATATAAGAACCAACTCTGGAAAACTGTCTCTCCATTTTCTTCTCTGCTATGCAGCAGTTTGGAGTGGTGGTTTTATGAAGCTGAGGCAAGGGGTTTTGATGGGAAACCGCGGTGGCTGGGGAGGGAACCAGATATGATAATCCCCACAGATCAGGGATTCTATCTGCCAAGTCAAGGGGATACACATGGAAGAGGGGAGGATGGGCAACAAGACAGCGATGACTCTGTTACCCTGCTCTACACAGATAATCTCAGCTCTCCTGAGGACCTCTGTGGCATTTTGCTGTGGCAGGTCATAAGCAGCAGTTCCCCAGATACAAAATGGAACAGTTCTCCAAAGCACACACAGTTTGACTCAGTTCACCAGTGCTACTGAGTGCACAAGCTTTCTGCTGTTCCCTCTTTGCTGCTCCGTTTCCTCTGTCTGTCAGCATTACCGAGTTCATATTCCCTCTGCTGAAGCAAGGAGATAAAGAGTTATTTTGAAGTCCTGGAGATGTGTGTGAGAGCAGGGTAAGTGTTTACACACTGCCTTTGGCAAAGCAAAGTGGGGAGCCTGGGAATAGGGAGGCTTTCCCAGCACATCCTGCTGAGCTGTCTGTCTTTGGAGGTCTCCAAGCTCCTAAACCACAGAGAGGATGAAGGTGGCCAGACAACACAGGGACTTAGGCACGAAGCAGTGAGAGATGGTAATGCACAAGCAGTAAAGGGAGCTACCAGCACATCACTTCCTGTTAACCACATACCAGGCTGTGCTCAGCTTTCCAAAGAGAGGACACCAGGGAGAGGAAGGTGGGATCCTCAGAGGAGCCACGGCTCAGTCCGCACCAAAACGTTACCCTAGATGTAAAAGATGAGACACTGGGTACTCACGAGACCTGCAGTAGGCAACGAAAAATACATTTGGGGCAGAAAGGGGGACAGCACTGGAGAGAGACAGGTGAAAGCCCACAGCCTGGTAGAGGACTGGGCAGCACTGGGAAACATTTTGCCAGTCCAGAGCAGAGCTTGAGTCTGAGCCGGGGCTTTCCTGGGTGGGCTCCACTTGCTTTTTCTCTCTAGAGAAGAGAGTTTGCGTGAGGGAGGTGTGTGGAGCTGCTCCCTGTGTACTGCTGGCTCCGCAGCAGCAGCGCTGCCTTTGGGAGAGCCAGCGTTGTGGGCTGCTTTCATCAGTGTTTTCTACGAGCAGCCTTTTCATGGGGTCTTTTGCCTCTGGAGGATGTGACGTGTGCAGAAACACTTGCTCATCTGTCGGCAGAAATAGGCCAAACATGGAGTTTTCTCCTCATTCACATCAGCAAAAGAGGTGTGTTTTTTAACTCAAAAATCCATGTGCTTCCACGGAGCGCAGGCACAGTGCTGCCTGCTGCTGGGGGAGAGCTTTTCTCTCCATCACACTCAGCCAATCTGCTGCCAGGCTGCCATACAGTAGCTGCTCTGAGTGCCTCTGTTTATACTAGTGGAATATATCTAATGTTTCCCAGTGTCTGGATTTACTGAATTCCAGCACTTAAGGGAAGCTACCGGATATTAAAAAAAAGGGAACTAGGATTAAAATTGTAGAAACACACGCTATTAATAGCAGCACTGATTTTCTAAAGAGTTAACATGCGTAGGGATGTAGTTGACCACATTTCGTAGCTGTTTAAAAGGTGAATGGTATTTTGTGGCAAAACGCTGCTCTCTGTGACACGTGGGGTGGGAGTGTCTGGGATGGAGGGACTCAATGACATAAATAATTCTTCTTGTGTATTTTGGAACATGATTTATTTGTGTCCATTGAAATGACAGCTTTTCTAGTCAGTTTTTTCCTTTCCCAGCAAAGAAGCCTTAATCTCCTTACTGGAAATTGTACTATTTATGCAGAAAATCCTGCCTCTGAGATTGCTTGAGATCATGAGTTATGTAACCAAAACAGATGGAGCCGGAGCTATTTTTTTTAAAATGTCAATTCATATTATAATCCCAACAGGCTGCAATCATTTATCATCTCATTTGTGCCATAGGAGAAAATAGACTGAGGATTCTGAACATGAGTCTAATATGCAACTTACATAGGAACCCTTACGCCAGTGACTACCAGTAGCAGTAACAAAGCTTATTAAGGACTTTCCTCATTCTTATGAGCAGAGACTTGGTATGATACACATAATAATATGTACATGATCCCGGGGGCATCACCCTGCAAAGACCTGCGTGTGGTTGTATTTACATGTTGGATAGCTGTGGTTACCTGTGGTGCTGCCATGAAGTTAAATCTGAGAGTACCTGGGTGAATAAGCGAGAAGGAGGAGCTGGAGGAGAGCTGGACAGAAGCAGGCCAGGGCAGGATCCATTGTGAAGAACCTGATTAATGCTGTCCTGTTCAACTCTTTCGCAATATTAAGTCTTATAATGATGAATCACCCATCTAGTACTCAGCGATCGCCTGCATATACTGTAGAAGCCAATATATAATATGCAATACCTGGTTTTAAAATTCACATTAACTTAATAGTCCTCCTGCTAACATGATCAGGCAGATAAAATCCTAAAAGGCTCAATTACACTTGCAGAGATTTTTATCGTCTTTTGTTACTGATGCGGCTGTTCCTGTTTCATGTGAGTTTAACCTAAAGTGAATTAAGACCATAGGAAAAAAAGAGTGTGGAAAGAGCTGAAAGGAAAAGGTAGCAAGGAAAAGTTATTGCAAAATAAAGTTAATATAAATGGAGATTCTAGTTGCTCTTAAAGCCAAAGAGGACTCAATCAGATGAATGTACGAGGAAGCAGAGAAAGAAAGAATAATTTGAACAGAGATCTAATTTTCTGTTTAGCTGAAGTTCAAGCAGTGCTGAAAAAAAGCACAGAGTTTAAAAATGGTCTTGGTCCAACCACATTATATATTTTGATTCATGCTGTGGAAGTTCCCTATGTGATAGTCCTGAATATTTAGTCTGAAGTAGTAACTGAAGGCTCAAACCATGGCCAGGAGCTTTGCTAGAGGAGAGCTTTCAAGAAAACCAGGAAGCTGAAGCAGAATGCCTGGAATGGCTTGTGCAGTGCTTTCTCCAACACTAAACCAGAGGTGCAAAGCAGCTGCTGTGGCTGCATTCAGAGGTCTGTGCAACAGAGTGTGACTCCTACGGACCTGCCTGTGTGTTGTGTTTAGCTGTTACTGTAGAACCACCACATCATTCCAGCACACGGTTTCCTTACGCTGGGGTTTGCCAGCAATGGGTGTTGGGTGCCTGGAACAGGCTCTGATCCAGGGGATGTAGCGTAGGCCCTGAGATCTGGTCGGTCCCTAGCATGCTCTGCCGCTCTTCCCCACATTCGTGGTGAAAGTTTTTCATCTTTTTTGGGTTGCTGTGGTGCTTGCCTGCTGGGTTGTCATTGCCAGGGGCATGCCTGAGTGGGATGCTGTGAGAGCTCACCTGTGGGCTGCAGCCAGTTGATGATGGCAACAGCCTGGTCCCGTCACAAGACGAAAACCTTATGTTTGGATCCCACCTTTCACCTTGCTGGAACCTGAACAGTTCCTCTGGCAAATGCTTTCAAGAGACCAACCCAGAAAATTGAACCCGAGAGGTTCTCACAGCCAGGCACTGCACCATCAAGCACTGACACTAAGAAGTGGGACAATAAAAGCCAAATCAGCATGAGTTAAGCTTTTCAATCCAGCCGTGGTTACGGCACCTAAATTCCTTCATCCTTTCAAAGCTAACTTTTTTTCCTCTCATATTTAAGACTGGAGAAAGAAAAATGTATTTTGATGAAGCACCAAGTTATGGAAGCACCAAGTCATGGAAGTTATCAAAGATGGTCTGACAATGCAGCATTTCAAAGACAGCCCCAATTTCAGCCAGAGATGTGCCATTTCTTATGCACAGTGCTGTGTGGAACATTGACCTCCTTTCTCTAGGACTGGGGGCTTTACCTACTTGGCACCACTAATGTGAGAAAAATTATAATGGGTTTTTAATTCAGTCTGGATCTTGGCCAGTGATTTATTTAGTCAGAAGCTTTTCAATCAGCCAAAACTTCAAAGCTCCCTTTTCCTTTTAACACAGAGAAAGAAATGAGCTTCTGCGCCTGCTTGTAAATATATGTAAATGTTTAACTGAGCGGGATTTTGCTCAGGCTTATAAAGTGTGCTTTCTTTAGAATAGCTTTTCCCTGGATGATGTAATTTACTTGACTGGGTATTTTCTTCTCTTGCACAACTGGGTTAGTCGATCTAAGCAGATTAATCTAAGCACCAACCTGGCACTCGTTTTGCCAGAGTTATTCAGTGCCCTGTAGAAAAGGATTGTTACTTTAGAGAGGCAGAAGGATCACTGCTCTGTGCCCAAGATGACTTTCAGATGGATGTTAATCTGTTTGTGTGTAAATAGGTCTAAAAACCCCGAGGACCAATGGGCTGGACGAACTAGATACCGTATTAGCAGTTATGTAACAGAAGCAGCACTAAAGGAGCAAAAAATGCTGGGTTTTCCCTGTTGTTACAATGACAGTCCAGAGTCAGATGGTTTAAAGGGCATCGAGATGATTTAAAGGGACTATCCACAACACTGGCTATACTTCCTAAGACTTCAGCCCCCACAAAGCTCTTGATACGACAGTCTGGATTTGTAGGGGGCAGGGAAAAAAGAAGGAGACGCTTATTTCTAGTAGAAGAGATTCTTAGGGGAAAGGCGATAGACTGATGGCTTTCAGGAAACATTTTGCTTGAACCTACAGCAAAGGCTGCAGGAAGCAAATTCAAGTCATCTCTGTAATGTGCTCCAGAATGCTTCAACATCACCCGGTCAGTCTGCGCTTAAGGGTGAAATAATTACAGCTCTGCTGTCTGAAGGAGGGATTTTTTGGTTCAGTGATCAAAAATTTATTTTAAATCAACTTGAAATGAAATCTTGAGCCCCTGTTCAGTTAGGATTTAGGGGAAGTCAACATTGTCTCTCCTCAAAATTATTGACGTAATTATTAATGTATTTCGGGTGATGTTCAAGACATTTTTTTTTTCATTCGGAATAGGGAGATTTTATGGGGGAAAAATCATCATGAATAATTTTGCTACTGTAAAAGTACTTCCGAAATTCAGCTCAGGAGCTTGGTCACCCCAAACCTGCAGGCTCTTTTGGTGAAATTTCTTTCTAGGTGTCTAGTGATCTCTAAATTAATATTCAATTCCTCGATATTCCTGACTATTAAACATGTTAATTTTTTACATCCAATCACATCTCCCTCTTGTGGCTACTTCCCAGGACTAAGCCAACCAGCTATTCGCTCAGCATTGCATGGGACTGTATAGGTTGCTTCTTCCACTAGCTCTTTGTTTTCCAGCCTGAAGCCCTGCTCATGACTGGATGTGGTTGTTCAGGAGGCTCCGCTACCATTTCTTGCCTTGTGGTTCCCAACAGGATGCCACCAAACACACCTGTAGGCTTGGGATCACCAATGTCGAACGCCAGGGTGCCGCCAGCTCCACACCAACCAGCTCATCCCTTAGACAAGCCACGAGAGATGTTAGCAAGGACAGCACTTGTCTCTGCAGGTTGGGCACCTGAAGAAAACCACTAACCCGCCTTAACGTGGGCTTTGGAATATATTTTGTCTTCCAGAGCTCATGTGGCAATTTCCCCCTAAATTAAAGCGTTTTTCTGCTCCCCACTTGGGTTTTACAAATAGCTGCATTTATAACTACATTTATCCTCCTGCTAACGGTCTCTCAGCAAATGATATTTCATTTTGATGAGAAAGCTTTTGAGCAGAAGCCAAATCACTCCAGGCAAAGCAGATTTTGTTTTTCTAGAGTTTAATCAGCAGGAAATTAAGAGGCCAATATTGTGCTGCCACAGACATGGAGGCGAGCGGCCACCTTTGCTTGGGTGAATTTTGCCTCTCCCTCGTTCCCCAGGACATAACCAGGAGTCAGAAGTCACACTCCTGACGTAAATCTGATGGTCCCAATCCTCAGGCCATGTGAATCAGCGTTGTTCCGTCAGGAGCAGATCTGCAGCCTTTATGACCAGTCGGTGGGTACCGAGCTTCCACCACTGAGCACTCCCTGATCCACCAGCATCGCTCATTTGCTAAGGAGTCAGTTTTACCTTTTTAGAGGCCATAACACAAAATCCTGTTTGTGTCCTTGCTTCACGAGGAAGGCAGCTCCTAAGTGGCTTCTGGCAGCTGTTCAGACAGTAAAAAAACCACTGACATTAATTTCATAATATCACATAAAAATAAATTTATCTTTTCATGCTGTCAGAAAAGGTCAAGGCTGGCTGCTCCGAGGGAAGGTGTTTCTAAGCAAACATTAATGTGACACTGTTTGCAAGGGGTGACTCAGCCACAGAAATATTTGCTTTTTATCACACTTTTCCAGCTCTGCAAAACACAAGTTACGGGAACTTCAGTCTGCTTGTTCCGTGGTGAAATTCAGCTTAAATCCTCTACCTTAAAAGATGCTTCTCTCACAGGTTTTAGCTAGTGCCAAACTGTATGGAATAAAGGGAAACATTTATGAGGGATATATATTTTAAGGAGGAAATACAATACCTGTGCTGCTTTAAAAAGGATCTGGCATCGTTATCTAGGTGATGGTTTTCCAGCAATGCCTGAAAGATGATGAGAGACCTGCAAATCCTGCAAAGATTTGTCCCCATAAAGACTCACTTTGCAGCAAAAGATTTGTTTTGCATCCAGTGTCCCATCCTTGGGACTAAAAACTCCTTGCTGGAACTGCAGACTCTATCCAGAGGAGTTTTGTGTTGGTGGATGCAGAGGAACACTGCCAGTAGCTGCTGGCCCTTGCAGCCACAGGGCTTTAGCACTCAGAATTCTACATAGGGTCATCTGAGGTTAAGAGCAATGGGGGTTGTGTTGGATTTGGCTTCTCCTGCCCTCTTCTAATCAGGATCAAACCAAAACTCATTTCAGTGCTAGGCCTGCCCCTTCCTTTAGTCTAGGGCCAGGGGATTTCCCACCTGCTTTGCTGGGTTTTTAATGGGAGACATCTGCAAACTGCAGCTCTTGTCCCAGATCTCCATGTGGAGTTGTGTCCCAGCAGCCTGGAGGTGCTTTGCTGGCCAGGCACAGGTCAGATGGCAGAAACCCTGTTGAAATGGAGGGGCTGAGCTGCTTCTGATCCCAAACAGGTCAGCCCCATCTGCTACTGTCCCCTTTACAGCATGACATGGTTTAGTGCTGGACTTGGCAGTGCCAACCATCACACTTAATGATCTTAAATGTCTTTTCCAACCTGGCCAGTACTGTGAGTCTATCCACAGCCCATGGGGGGATGATCGGTAACTTAATAGGGAAGGAGCATCTTCCAAAGAAGAGCTGCCCTGGCATGAAGCAGCTTTTCTGGGAAGGCAGCTGCCAGCAGCTGGTCATAAGAGAGGAGAGGGGAGGGTGGTGGCACAGAAAATCTTTCTCCATGTTTCCTCATCTTGTGAGTCAGCATTTTATCATACCACTGGCAGAAACTATTTGAAGGCTCCTTAATTAGCCTGTGGTCTCCAGCAGTTCATGTGCTGGCTGCTAGATGGGTCCGGGCGACACCACAGGGAAAAAATTTTCATGTAACCCACAGCAAAGTCTTGTATTTGCCTGGCTACCAGGTAGGCTGGAGGAGGTGAGTGGGGGCATCCACATCAGGCATGATTGGTTTGTGTGATGCCATCATGGGAAGAGACAGGCTCTAGATGAGCTGGATTTCAGCAGAACTCATCTCTGAAGTGCTTCTCCACTCCCAAATCCCTGTGCCACAGCTGGTGGGAGGAGGATGGGAATTGCTGCTCAGAAGAAAATTATTCAGCATTTGAAACAACCATTCTGTGTTTTCCCCACCTCATCCTGCTGTGTAGCTCATGGCCAGCATAGCTAGGCTTTTCCTATTCGGTTTTTTTTTTCCTCAAGTCTCACAAAAGCCCTTTTTTGTAGGATCACCCCTGCCATGAGCTGTGCCTGGGGTACCACAACAGCATCAACTCCACCTCACCCCACAGCACTGAGGGACTGAAGGTCAGAAAAGGAGCTTTCATCCTTTTCATCCCAATAGCAGAGACTGAGCTAAAGCTTTTAATCACTTGCTAAAAATTTAGTTAAATTAGGTAGTTAACTCAGCTGTTTACTCAGCTGAGAAACCTGCTCTTCAGCTGGGACACCCAGCAGCCTGTGCCCATGTTTGGGCCAAATACCAACAAACCCAGGCTAAGTTCCTGACTTAGAAGGGAATCCTAAACCAGAGGTTCAGGGACTTTTTCTTGCTGCTCCTCTCCTTAGGGATGTGCTCCCCTTTCCTTATTCAACTGCTGCCAATCTGGCTCACAGCTCCATAGAGATGGCTCCCAGAGCTGGCTGATCCTGCCTGCAGCAGGGCTCTCACTCCTCCTAGCCCCCAGCACAACTCCCTGCCACCTCTCAGATCCTTCTGCTGGCATGAATATCCATCATGCAGCTTGGGGCTTTTCCGTGTGCACGGCGGTGCCCCTGAGGGTTGGTCCACACCTGCTGTTACGCATCGCAAGCATGAGCACAAGTGTGAATATGGTCATACAGAACAGGGAAACGCTTCTCCCCCAAGAGCCCAGGAAAGAGCAGTCTGGGACTGCCTGTTGCTGATTTTTCTCGTCTTTACTGCCACGTGTGCAGGGGGGATTTCAGAGACAGTAACAACTGGAAGTGGATTTCTGGAGACCTTTAAATGAAGGCTATTTTCCTGTGCTCAGGCAGGCATTTGACACCATAATTCTTAAACATGCTTTATTTCTATTAAATTTAATACCCGTGAAGGATTACAAATCCGCTTCACTGTGACTCTGGGAGGATTAGGTGAGTGTAGTGTCCGCTTAGTGTTTTTAAAACTTCAAACACTAGCAAAGTGCTGAGCAAGAAGCCTTTTTCTAAGGGCTGCAAAATGCCAAGGGTCTGGGGAATTGCACCGTGCTGGGAAATCTCATGGGCTGCTCTTTGAGGACATCTACGCTTCGGCTGACAGAGCACACGGTGACGGATACAGAGCCACTGTGGAGATCCTCTCTGCACCTAAGTGCTCCTCATTCTGCTCTCTGGCAGCATCAAACCACTGGCTTCCACCCAGGCAGCCATCTGGGGGAGTGAGAGTTCACATCTCTTCTCCACGGGATGAAGAATGTTAGGATTTGGGATTTAAATAGTGTTTGCAATAGTCAAGTTGCAAGTCATTATTTGAGATCTCTCCATCTCTTTTAGTTATGTCTGTGGCATGAAAACCCTACTGCCAAAACTATGGATTTGTAGTGGGGATGTTAATGAGGTGCAGTCTGGGATGGCATGGGATGGCATGGGATAGCATGGGATAAGCCAGGCTGGCTTGGATCCCCCTGGCACCACAAGGAGATTGGCACAAAGCCCTTTGAAATATCTGTCCCTTTAAAATAATCCTCTGTTTCTTAGAAGAGGCTGAAAGTCAATATTGTTTGTTCTAATTAATGGCTTCTCCAGCTCAGGCACCAGCCTTAGGCAAATCCACCCCAAAAATCCCCTGGAATAAACAGCAGCACTTTGATGATAGCGTATGGGGTGACTTGCCTTGCGTTACAGTAAATTGCCATGTGGGAAGAGGAAACCAGCCTCGCTGCTTCCCCACTCCCTCCAGAAAGCTCCTGGAAAGCTCCTGCACCAGCATGGGATCCTCCACCCTCATTAGGCGCTGTGTGCTGCAAGTCAGAGCCAGTCATTGCCAGGCTCTGAAGTGCCCATGAGCACCTCATGTAGGTCCAAAGAAGGAGCAGGGGAGTTATTTTTGATTCACCTGCCGTTAGGGTGAGTCTGGCTCCTATAAAGATGAGTAAGCTCAGGATATTTCCAGGCATAAGGGTTTGCCACTGGAACCTGCAGAAAAAAAACACTAGATCTACAGAAATATTGGGGTGGGGGGTGGGTGTTAGTATTAATTAGTAAGTTTTTCATATTAATATTATTCTTGTGTTTTTCTTTTTGCAGCTAATGACTGTTTACCCCTGGGGAAGGGAGTGTATGTGATGGACTACGAGCACTGAAGGAACATTCACAGACAGGTCTGCAGAAGGTGAATGACAGTGAAGCAGCACCTCCTGGTAGGTACCAGGTGGATTTGCCCATGTCCAGCAAGATGTGATGGCCATGAATCCCCTGAAAGCAATTTTTCTGCTGCAAAGGAGGAAGAAGAGATTAGAAAACAAAATTTACTCTGAGAGTTACCTTCACAACTGCAGCAGCAGATTTAAATGTGATCTCCAATTACTTCTTCACCTCCACAGCTCAGCTCGAGTTCCTCATAACTGTTTCCTTCACATCAAAGACGTAGAAAATTGAAATAAAAATAATAACCAAAGCAGCAAACAAATCATGAAGCAAAAAGGGCTGCTTAAAGCAGCGAGTGAGCCAGGTCTCTTCATTTGCCTAAAGAAAGCCCAAAGACAGAGCCTTGCAAGCGCTAACTGGGGCGGTGGAGGGGGATCACACTGGAAGGCTCTTGGCTAAATCCTCTGCCTCAAAATCCACAGCTAGGCTCAGGTGAGCCTGGTTTAAAGCTGTGCTTCCAAACCAAGCTACTTGCACTGGGAAAGAGCTGAGAGCACTGGGGAAATGCTGGCCAGCCACAGAGGCAGCCGGGCAGAGCATTTGCTAGGGACTGGAAAAGGGGGTCTGCCAGGGGCTCCCTGTGGTTGAACCTCACTCACAGCCACCCAGCCCTAATTAGCCTGATGTGAAACATGATTTTTTATGAGCAGAATCCAGGGAGGGGGTGTCACCCTATCACAGCTTCACGGACACCATGTCAAAACAAAAGAGTGGCATCAGCCAAAGAGAAATACTTCCACCTTCAGCTCAGATTTGTTGTCATCGGAGGCAAATGTGAGGGTGGGAGGACCCACAGGAACCCAACTTGGGGCACAACAGCTTTGCCTGGCTGGCCTGCTGGGAAGCAGATGTGTAAGCGCCACTCAGAATCTGAGGGTAATGCATTGCCCAGCCCGCATGGCGGATACGCACCGGGCACATGACTAATTGCTCTGGCAGCCACTGGTGCACTCCTGGGAAGTTTCCTTTGCATTAAGTGCTTCTGACACTAATGTTGGTGCCTAAGCAAACACATTAGGACGACTAAACCAGCCGGGCTGCTAGGGATGACAGAGCACACATGCTGGAAATGCAGCAGCAGACCCAGGGCAGGAGAAAAGCAATGTGGTTTTGCTTTTAAGATCGGCCCTTGGTCTCCCCTCTTGGTGGGAGTGGGGTTTGGTAAGGTGCCTGTGGGTGAGCTGATGCTTCCTCATGATACTTCACTGCTATTTATGAAGCAGACCCAAGCATTCTGCATTAAAAAGCCTCGGTGTGTGCATGGTGCTCCTGTGATGGGTAATTGGGTTGGATTGTGCTCTTCACAGATAGAGGCAGTAAACCCGCAGCCTGTGCTCGGTGGAATTGCATTGTTGTAGGGACAGCTGAAATGGGAGGAAATTCAGATCCATTGTCCATATTGCTTCATGCTGCTGCACAGCACTAAAGGTTTTGTTGCACAGATCTGCAACCCAGATATTCCCATTTGGGAGAAGCTGAGATTCAGGGGATTATAAAAGATGCGTGGGTGTATTAGGCAGGTCTCCATGCTGAAGATGAAAAAGACTCTCATAGAAATACTTAATGGCTCTTGAAACAAGAATAAAGCACAGAGGATATTTTTAGAAGCCCTCCTGCACTTGCCAACACCTGCATCTGCTGATGGCAGAGGTTCCCAAGTGTCGACACCTGGCACTTCTCCTTGCCACACCACTCCGGAGGTTCATACGAGATTATTGCTGCAGCCAGAAGAAAAGGGGAAGTGTGAAACGCACGTGCTTGGCTGGAGGAGGGAGTGTACCCCAGCCAAAACATCCCTAAAAGATCACCTCTGAAAAACGTAGAAGACCTCAGTTCTTTACTTTCTGCAAACTGAGAACCCGCTTGTTCATCCATGATGCCACCCTGGAGCACTGCAGGTTGCATGGTGGGAATATCCCATATTCTATGAGAAGGACTGAGGTGGAACTTGCCTGGAGACACTTTGACAGCTCCATCCTTTTCCCATCTCTTCTTTTGGTTGAGGGCATGGTATCTCCCACTAGGTCATCTGGACTTCTTTCTGGAAAGACAAATGGCGGCTGCTGCCCAAAGACTCTGGCACCAGTCAGTTATGGAAACACTCGAGTGACGTGAGTTCCAATTTCTTTGGAACTCACACTTCAAAGCAGCAATAAAAATACAGAGATGCTCAGAGCTTTGCATGTTTACCCACCACTCCAAAGAGCAGTTGGAAGCAGGCTGAAAAATGTAATTACCTTGTGTACTTTTTCTTTCACCCCATTTGCCATTAGTTTCCTTAAAAACAGACACACACACACACACAGAGGAACAAAGGCATTTTCCCATGAAAGACAACCAGTGCCAGATTGTGTAAGCTCTTAGGAAATTAACTTGTTGTTACTTGTTTGGGTTTTGATATTAAAAATTTGTAGAGTTTGAATTTTCCAGCGAGAGAAACTTAATCTTATTGTAGAAGAATTATCCCAGGCCAGTAATAACATTTCTGAGGGAACCAGTCATGGAAAAGAGGTTTCTCAGAAGAGTTCTCAGGACAAGAAATTTCCTAGGAAAATCTAAAACTATTAGGAAAAAAAAAAAAACCCAAGAAAAAAGCAATAAAAGGAAAACTGAAACCGAGGGGGCTCAGGATAGACCTGGAGTTGCTGTGCTGGAGTGGTACGTGGGAATTTAACCCCTTGCTGCTGCTAGTAAGAGGATTTTGCTCCTTCAGCAGGGTGGGTAACTGTTCTGCTTGAGGTTACAAAGGGCCATCTCACATGGGGATAGCAACAGTGAAGCTGTCAGTTTAAAAGGCCCATTCCATGGAAATCCACACACTGCTATCCCTCACCCCTTGGTCTCCGTGTGAAAGCCTGGGGTGATCTTCTTTTTGTGTGATCTCCTCTGCAGTCCTTAGCAGGGCTTTCGAGGAGAAGCTACTTCTCTATCCCAGGGCCTTTTGCTCCAGTTAGAGGTGGCTCTGCCAGCACTGGCACCTCTCTTGTAAGCTAATGGGACATGTCAGCAGCCTGACCCTGAGGAGTGCTCTGGTTACAGAGGTACAACCAGGCATCTCCCTTGACATCCAGCCCCCATACAGGCTGGCAGGAGCTCCTGCTGTCCCCAGAACCTCCTCTTGCTTGCTAAGCAGAGCTGCAGGGGTGAGCTCTTTTCCTACCCAGAGCCACACATGGAAAATATATCTTGCTGACGGTTTTGTATCTGTCAATTCTCCTCCTAAAAGAGGAGGCATGAATTTTGTCTCTGCTAAGGCTTGTATGTGCAGTAAAAACGCTTCTATCAACAAAGGCACCAAGGAAACGAGCTGGCTGAAAAACAGCTCAGCTCTACAAGATCCTATCTGCCATCTCGCAGCCTGTTGGATCTGAAGTCCCTGCTGTGCTGAAGGAGTTCAGCTGGAGCAGGGTCTGGGAGAGAAGCAGCCAGGCTTCCCAGAGCAGCCTTCTGAGATCACCCTTGCGTCTCCCACCTTGGCACACTTGGTACTGGCTGGAGAGAGGGCAGAACATCCCTCCTTCCTATCAGGGCATCCTCACTCTACACCCTAAAGATCCAAAAAAAAGGTTTGGAAAAAGGCCAGACAGGGAGGATACAAAAAATAACCGGGCATTTCAGCCCCAGCAAGGACTGCAAAGGGCACCAGCAGCGGCTTGGCAAACGCTGTTCACTAGTAGCAGTAACGATCTGCTTGGGGAATGGGTTGATTTGGAGCTGGTCTGACACAGATCTTCCTTTCCCCCCATATTTATTGCTGCCACTCAGAGTGCTTCGCTGTGATCTAAGGGCACATTGCAGAGCCGAGCGCTGCAATAAGCAGGGCAGCCCTCTATTGTTCACTTACCGAGCCAAGGGAGAGGATCTTTGTAACAGGAGGCCAAGGGCAATTCCAATCTCATTCTGAAAAGCCGCATTTCATTCAGGCATCCTTTGAGGATCAGAGTTTCTCCATCATCTGAGGCTGCTGCCTCAGTCTAAATTGTTGGTTCAATTGCTTTCCATGAATTTAGCACTCAAAGGGATTAGGGCAAAACAGCTCTCATTTTCCTTCTGACCTTATAACTTCATCAAATGAAAGTTGGGACACGAGCAAAGGGACTTTAAGTCAACAGTTGTTTTGTGGTGACTGTATGTTTGTGAGCCAAACGCTGCCCCTGCCCTAATCCTCGCTCCCTGTACAGAGCGGTGTCGTCTGCTGTTGTCTCCTGGCCTTGGCTTTGCCAACAGGACCGAACTTGCAAACAGGGCAACAGAGCAGCGATTCAAATAAAAATCAGAGATGAGGTTGCTCTGCTTGACCCGGCAAGTTCTCTAAATGGGCTGTTGCTGAAAGCCTGACCTTGTTTGCTCTTGGGCTGCCTGAGCTCCTGCCTACCCTGTAGCCAAGTTTAATTAATTGTTGTATTGATGTGTCGTGCAACTGCCATGAAATTATAAAACAAGCAGAAAGCTGTCAGCATCCTGTAAAACTTAAGGAGGAGGCAGGGAGCTGTACTACCCTGTGCAGAAGTCGAGGGATTCACACAGACATAAAGCATGTGTGAGCGAAGGCAGAGGGATCAAGAAGCCTACATCCCTATTCCTTTGATGTTTCATTTACACCAGGTAAGAAGCCCGACTGTGAAGCCTTTTGCAGCCCTAAACCTACGGTGTTGAGTTGTAGATTTAGTTTCCTCCCAGCCCTCAGAGCATCTCTTTGTCTGGTCCTGGGTTGGCTCTTCTCGCTGTCACTTCAAACAGTCGTGATGACACTGCTGGAGTTAGAAAACTATTCTTTTCATGCTCGTGGAGCAGATGGAGGAGAAAGCTAAGCAGCCCTTGGTGGCTGTAAGAAGCAGTGAGGCTGAAAGGAGGAGTAACCTGTGGCAGGAGCCTCTCATTGTTGAAGATCCAGTTTTGTAACCTACAGTAACTTTAGTGTTGTACTAAGTCCAAATGTTTCTTGTGTGTGTTGAACTGACCAGATGAAAGACACTTAATCTTCCCCAATCAGAAGAATGAATGGTTGGCATCCTGCAAGCAAGGACCTTCTGGCAATTAAGCCTTGAAAAAGATAGTTAATCAAGATGTTGCCAAATTAATGAGAAAATCCAAGGTCTCTGTATCCCCTAGTTGAATTCCCCTCATTATAATACTAAAAATCACAACCACAGCTCAGAAAGAACCCAACCCTGGTGAAGCCCCTTCCCCTGAGCGGTGATGACATATCCAATATTAATTGCTAAACCAAATGATCGTGGAAGGGATGGGTTTGGACGTTACTAATTTTCTCATTTTTGTGTATAAACAGAATGCAGAAAAATCTTGCAAGTTCTGCTTGATTTGTGGAAATCCTCCGAGCACCCAGCTTAGTGCAAACCTGAAATAAATAAGCAATGTCTCACTGAGTGGCTGGCTACTGACTCCGTGCACACTAGGCAACAAATCTGTTTTTCAGACATCATCAACATCAAAAGAGAAGGTCCATGGGTCCCTTGGGCAGCACACGGTGGTGATGGGGCTTGTGGGGCTGGGGTACATGGCTCATGGCACAATGGATCTATCGGGCTGGCATGAGGACCCAGAGTCATGTCAAGCTACACTTGAGGCCAACTCCGTTCTGCTTGTGCAGGTCTTTTCTCTTGAATGCAGTCTCCTTGGGAGGGAACTGCCTCTTGCAACATCACTGCGCTTTCTAGCACCATGAGCCCCTGTCAGGAGCCTTCACTTATTCTTCCCAAAGTAGAGGGGAAGCACAAAGAAGAACTGTAGTGTTGCAACACCATTGTGCTGTCACAAGCCATCTCAGACCAAAATAAACTGCCGGGATAGACTGGCAGCACAAACAACTTCAGATGTTCTTTGAGCAAATGCTGAAAGGAAGACACCCATCAGAGCAGTAACTCAGGCAGGGAACAAGCATCTTCCAACACCCCTGCTCCCCTGTCCTGAGGAAGTAGCCTGGAGCCCCTGGGATTTCTGCAAAAGCTCCCCAGTTTGAATTTTTTTCACTACCTCCTATCACTTCAGGATATTCATTCAGCCCCCAGTAGGGGGGGAGCTAAATTCCTATGTGGGGGCAGGAACAACCCTCACCTCTGCTTTAAGGTGAGGTCAAGTGAGCTGTGAGCTCTAGTTTGTAGCTCTACAATTCAGTTTTGGGACGATACACAAGTTTTGCAGGGATTTACAGGGAGCAGAGAGCCAGCCTTGCAGAAAACTGCCTGCTGGCAGACAAAAGCCAGCAACAAAGCCCAGCATGCTGGTTTGTCCGGGCTGGGACTGCTCCATCTCTGGCTTCTGTTGGGACTGGCAGCAGTCAAAAGCTGGGCTAGTTTTCTCAGCCCATCTTGCTTTAGCCTTCCCAGGTTATCTGAAGTTCTGTTCTCCCCATGCCCTGTGTGAGTTGAACAGAGTGTGATACCTGCCCTGAGTTGCAGCCACGCCAGGCTGCCCACAACTCACTGTCCTGTTGCTTGTGAAGAACCTCACTAAGCAGGTTCCTATCAGCTCCTCACCTTTTAAAATGAGCTGGAGACTGTGAAGCTGTCCTGTGATGCATCAACCCCAGCTCTGAGCCCATAAACCCCACTGATGCATATAGGCATCCCCAGTGCTCCTTGCTGGGACCAGTCCATGTCACCAAAAAAAGCCTTCACTTTACCACGCTGTGATAAGTTAAAGCAAATGTACCTGATGCTTTTTCATCCAGAGGTTAAGTCTTCTTGCTTGGCAACCTGAGACACCACTAAGCGAGGGAAAAGTAGTTCTTGGTGCACAGGTCTCTGCTGCAGCACTTTGGAGCTGGGATCTTCTACAGCTTTACAGAAAGGGTCATCACCAGTGCTTGTGTTGGGGCTGCTTGGCAGGAGGCAGTGCCAGGCTGGGAAGTATGGGGTGCATCTCCTGACACTGGTCCCACTTGAATCACAGTTGGAGCAGGCACGAGCACGAGCTAAGCGAATGTCAGCCAAAGAAAAAAGAGTTTTGAGTGGGACCTAGTGAGCAGCAAGTGAGGGGTGTACCCCAGCTCCTTGCAACAATCCGCTTCAGCCCCATGGGGAGGTCTGCTCTCGCAGAAACCAGTCAAAACACCAAGGCACAGAAGTTGATGAGCAGGTCCATTGTGCCCAGTGAGTCTCAATTCCTCAAGTTACTAGCAGACACAATGAAAGCATTAAAAATACCTCAGTCCTGTGAGGGATTTGGGGGTGAAACTGTGCCCTGGCTGGATCAGACCCTGTGAAAGGGAGAGGTGTGAGGGTGCAGGAGCAGGTTCTCCTCTCCCTGTGCAGGGCTGCAGCCAGCCCAAAAGGCAGAGTAGAAGACTTTAAAGGCTCACAGAGCTGATTACCCCTTTCGCTCACCTTCATCTGCTGATTGCAGGGCCAGAAAGAAGAGAGGCAGACAGTACAATTAAAGCAGCTAAAGGTTGTGTCAGAGTGGAGAGGCCTTGGAACAGGCTGCCCAGGGATGGAGTGGAGGCACCATCCCTGGAGGAGTTCAACAAACAAGCAGACATGGTGTTTCAGGAGATGGTTTCATGGTTTGGGGCTGTAGGGTGGAGAGTTAGACTTTATGATCTTGAAGGTCTTTTCCAGCCTTGATGATTCTATTCTTTGATTCTATGACTGACTGATATCCACCACGTGACAGTGCTGGGTAGCATCAAGTCCTTGGTCCTTATCAGAGAACAGGATGTGCCCTTTGCAGTGATCCAGGAAGACAAAAAAGCAAGAGCTGCAGTCCCCCACCATGGAGGAGCTGTACCTTGCTAGGCAGGCACTGATGCTCACAGCGTTACCCGTCACTGTCAGGAATTTGGTCCTGTGTATCTGAAGCCTCTGTCCTAGGGAGCAGTGAGCTCTGGTTTGAGCAGAGCTCAGCACCCCCAGCTCACCTACAGCTGCAAACATTCCTTTGAATTTTGGGTTTTTTTTCAATCTGCAAACAGCCCCACCTGACTTTTCCCTGTTTCTGCAGAAATGCTTAAAATTCTCCTGAAATGGCCTTTTACAATTTTCCATTTTAACTACAACCTGGAGGGTAAGAGAATAAATAAAAAGCTCTGTAGCTGAGATGGACAACACTGGCTGGCTGTGGGGTTTCTGCTGCATCACTGTTGTATTTGGCTCTTCCTAATGTGCAGCTTTTAAGGCTGCTTTAATAAGATAAAGAAGGGAACCAGACAAGGACAGCTCAGGCAAAACTTGGGTCAAATATACAAACCAGCAGCTTCCAAGTCCAGGATCAATATTTTCATGTCAGAGGGCTGCACAAAACACAAACCAGAGAAACTGGGGAGGTTTTGACGGGATTTTCTTTGGAAAGCCCTGGCTGGGCTCAGGCAGCCCTGGAGGCTGGGCTGGCGATGAGTCAAGGCTACAAGAAGCCTTTACAGGAGCTATATGCGGGGAAACTTCTAAGTGTTTTACAGCTCCGCAGCTGTACGGGACAAAGAAGGATTTGCTGGGCTGCAGCTGTTTTCCACTGGATCTACTGGGAGCTGTAGCTGCCACTGTGGAATAGATTTGGTCCTGTGGTGACTTGAATTTCCAGACAGAAAGAAGAACACTTTCCTTTTGGCTTACATGTCCTAAAATATACCAAGAAGGGGAAAGTGGTGCTGGATGGTGCCAAGCAGATAGTAAACCCTTCGCTTGCACCCTGCATTATCCTTCCCACTGGCTGCGCTGCCAAATACGCAGAGAAGTTGTAAATGACTGCTTCGGGGGTGAAAGCAGCAGGGGTAGTCTGTCAGATAGAACTCGTTTCTCCTAGGAAAGGAAAGCTCAAGCCAAGAAGCTTCTTGCTACAGAAGCAAAATGTGTAAAGTACTTCATGCCAGCGAGCGATTACCTTTCTGATCAAAGCATGTTTAACCTTAATAGGAAATCTCTCTGCATACAACATGCGGATGCACATTAGTATCTTGTCTCAGACGCTGTCTAGCTCCAGGAGATGGGGAGGTGAGGCAGCAGTAAGAAAAGCTGAATTCACCCAGCTGGGAGCACAGCACATGGAATTCTGAAGAGGAATGAGAGAAGAGCCCAAAGAAAACCAGTATAAATAATCAAAACAGCCCTGGGATGTGACGGCATGGCCAGTGCCCTGGTGCTGGGCTGAGCTCACCATCCCCTCTTTGCACTTGTCTTTTATTAGATGTCTGTTTAGTTTGAGTTTGAGAAAAGAGCCTTGCAAATAAAACTAGTGTGAACTATTAAACTCCTAGAACAAGGTACAATTTGCCATGGTTTTCCAGGGTCTTTTCTTGCCTCAATACCTTCCTGGCGATAACCAGGCTTTCCAGTGGCTTCAACCCTCCTTGCCATGGAGGGAAGATGCTAAGTCAGGGACACGAACATATCCTTCACATCCACTGCTGACCACCAGGAACTGCTACTGGAAATCACCATCCCTGCAACCTGGAGGTTTGGCCTGGATACAAGGTGGTGTGAGCAAGGCAAAAGCAAGCCCTGAATTCACCCACAGATACAAGGTGAAGCAGCTCCTCTCCCCAGCCTACAATACACTAGAACCTTCTGTTTATAATGGCCAAGCAGCCACTGAACATTCTAACAGTCTGTGATATTTGCTCAC
Source organism: Phoeniculus purpureus (assembly GCA_028565055.1). NCBI lineage: Eukaryota > Metazoa > Chordata > Aves > Bucerotiformes > Phoeniculidae > Phoeniculus > Phoeniculus purpureus. The sequence continues at coordinate 40,639,160 of JAOXOE010000441.1, forward strand.
CTGGGCATGTCTGCCCATAACCCTCATTTCACGGCTGCAGGATGCATTCCCCATGATGCTCAACCTACCTTGGCTCTGGATTCCGTGACTCAGTGGCTTGGTCAGTGCCCAGCATGGCTACTGCCTTTTATTTTCCCCTAAATCCATCCAGGAGTGAGTTAGGAGAGGACTCACTCCTTCTCCCTCCAGAAGGTGTCATGTAATGGTCCATAAAGTGCTTTGCTGAGCTCAGGTTTTGAAAAGCCAGTGGTGCTTCAAGTGATGGGTAGACTTTGCATTGCCATGGTAAGAAATACAGGCTTGGAGATCAGGCTAAGCAACCCCTTCAGAAATTCAGACCTAGAGCTGCAATGAAAGACAGCAAACAGAGATACACAGAACCCAGCCCCAGCATTTCCCAAAACCACGACCCCAAGTTTAGTTCTAAAAACCCAGACTCACCCCATATAAAACATGGTCACACTTCCTGCTGGCCCTACCCTCTCAGCCCTCATTGCACCACACACAGAATCACACAGAATCACAGAACATTAGGGATTGGAAGGGACCTCAAAAGATTCAGAACCAGACAACAGCTGGGGCTCTCAAATCTGCAGGATCCCCACACCTTCATCGTCTGTGTTTCTGGCTATCACAGGTGGGCCATGGCTCAGAGGAAGGCCAGCAGAAGACCTCTGGTGTGTATGGAAGACCAGCAAAGTTCAAGGGGGAAAATAGCCAAACCAGCACAAATAAAAGGTGTTGGATGATATGGATCCCCACATCATCACAGGGAGATTGAGGAGGTGATTGTTTACACCAGCTTCAAGTGCTGATCAAGCACCGGAGTATCTGGGCAAGCTGGGTAAATGAACAAAAACTACCACTCGCCCCAAAACCCCACAAGCAGCAACAGCGATTAAGTCAACTTTTCATAGATCACATCTATAGTTTCTCTTTGGTACAACTGTGCTTCTTTCCAAAATGGAGCTAGAGAGTGACTGAAGGATCGCAGAAACACAAAGGGTGGAGGAGAAGGGCAAAGGATACAATAGGGAGATCACGCAGGTACCAAATGAAGCATTGCCACGGGCTGCTGTGACTCAGCGTGGATTTGCAAGGACCTGTCTCCTGATTGACCAAGCTGAAAGTGCCAAGAGGCAGCTGGATCTGACCTGCTAACCAGATTAGCATGAGGTAGAAAGTTCCTACAAGACCTGTAAGGTCTTGGTCCATACAAGCCAGGTCACTGACTACTAAGTAAGGAAAAATATCAAGCAGAGGATTTTACACCCCTGGACAGCCCAGCTCATAGGACAAAAATGCACAGCCTGACTGAGCTTCCTCACGAGCGTAAGTCAAACGTCATCTGCATTAGCACCCACCATCGCCTGCGGCTGGGGTTCATCACTGCTGCTCCAGCTCCACACTTGCCGCCCCTCTCTAACTCCCCCACCACCTCCAGTGGATTCGCCAGTGAAGAGGGACAGCAGCCAGTGGGCGGTGGTGGGAGCCCCGGAGCATGGCTCCAACACACTGGTCTGTGCACTGGGGAACATGAAATGTCTGTCATGGGCTTCTTGCCCCAGGCACTTGCTGCTGGATTCACTCTACTCTGGGATTTTGTGTCCCATCTACAAAGTCATTCACCCATGTAAGACAGGTGGCAAAACACCAAGAGAGGCAATAGCTCTGGCAACCCCCTGGAGCCCAGTGAAAAGCTGCTGCCATGCCCAGCACCACCCTGAAACCGCCCAGTACCTGCTCCAGCCACCACTGCCATTTTCCTGCCCCAGCCGGCCACTCAAGCTCCTTGGCAGTGCAAGATCTGTGGCCCATTGCATCATCCTCACTCCACCTCCCTGGGGAAGATCTCCCTCAGCCCCAAACCTGGCAGCTTTCCCTGGGGGGATCTTCACCAGTCAGCCCCAGGTGGCCTAGAGGAGCCAGGACAGTGCTGGCCCCCTGTCCTGGAAAATACCCAACATTTCGAACAGTTTCCTGGTCCCAGGACATGCCAAAGCCAAGACTTTTCCCAGTTCCTGGTGAGCAGCACCAGTTCCTGGTGTGTACTCCTGAGACAGAGGAGCACTCTCCTCCAAGACCTCAGTGCCAGCTTGCAAAGACTTGCCCCAGAGGGACATGGTTTATGGGTTTACAAGTGCCTGGAAAGGGTTGTTATGGGCACATGCTCAGCTTTACCCATTGTCAGCGAGGTGAATTTACTCAGATTGCTGGGAGACCAGAAACAAAGGCAGGAGTGGAGCAATTAGCCTCTGATGAAGATGGAGAGGTGAAGGTTTAAGGGCAGGGCGGTTGTTTCTCAGCAAAGCAGGGCCTGGGCACTGCTGGGAAAGCCTCAGCAATACTGTGTGAGAGAGAAGCTGGTCTGAAAAGCAGCTCCCCTTGGGCTGGCGAGCACCCAGAGATGCTGCACCTCCACCCCCTTTCTCCTGGGCTGGGAAGCAATGCAGGGCTCTCTGTTCTCCTGGCTCACTGTAGTGGGCAGCCTGTGGCTCTGCCTGATGCAGCAGTGTCTAAGAGCAGATGCAAAATCCTTTCGTATAACATCATCAAGTGCTTTGTGGTCTGATCTAGTGGTGAACTTGGTAGAGTTGGACTCGATGACCTCGAAGGTCTTTTCCAACCTGAATAATTCTGTGATTCTATGAGCTTCTGTGGTGAACAGTACTAGAACCAGCTGAGGACCCTGGGACACTAAGCTGTGTCTCAGGAGGTGCAGATGGAGGTAGCAAGAGCGATTGCTGAGCATCACCACATCACACCCACAATTTTTTAGTCCTTCCTTTGTGGGCTTTTCTATTTTTGCCCTTCCATCTAATCACATAAGCTGCTTTCCAGAGTAACGGCAGCATTTGCAGCTTTCTTTGACTTCCTTGTAAAATGAGAGCAAAGACTGCTGGGAGGGATGTGCCAGAGCTTTGACTTGGTTTGTTCACCTGGATGGTCCATGAGCTTCAGGTAACACCAGGCAGGTGAGTGCAGGGCTGGCAGTGCCCAGCTGGTATCTGCCCTGACTTGGCTTGCTGCGGTCTGAGAAGGAAAATCCCCAATGGAGAAGGAGAGCAGTTTGTTTACAACTCTCTCCACGCAGCAGAGGTTGAACTGGAAAGGCAAATCACTCTCCACTCCACAATAAAGAGTGGGTGTTGGGTTTTAAAGAGCATCTCACTGTCACCTCAATTGCCCATTTTCTGCATGGTGGCATGGAAGGGAGCCCAAAGGTGAAAAGGCTTAATTAGTAATACTTCAAGCTGATTACTCCAGCCCATATATAGGATGACCTGCATCTACTATCACTTAGCATGGTAATGACTAAGTACAGCATGTGGTTTAAATATCTTCCTAATGCTGAAGCTAAATGCATCTATAGCCCTAACCCTCTAATTGACTGATTCTAAATATGATAGATTAGCTTTCCATCTCATTATATGTATCTAATCAGGGGATGAGGGCGTGTATACCCTTGGACACATGGTTTTTCATTTCTACTGCCCTACAACAGCAATTAAAGGAAAATGACTTGTCTCCTTGGGTTTGTCACAGGCTTATCTTGTACCTATCTCAAGAAGGTGATGCCTTCACTCTATGACGGTAACAAAACTAAGCTGCAGAATCTTGCATCTGTGTGGACATCAAGATTTAAAAATGTGATCTTTTGCCTCTGTGACCTTTGCCTGATGACCCTAAAATAGTGTGAGGCTCTTGCAGCCATTAGCCCATGACAACTGGCTCACGGGCAGCAGCGCCCAGCAGGAGAGGCTGGGAACGAGGAGCAGGGGAAGGTTTTGGCACAAACAGCGGCTTAGGCTTCAATTGCCCATTGTCAGCTAGGATGCTCATTTAGATACTGTCTAAAAGCTGTTTCCTGATTCCAGCAACCAGCTGTATTTGGTGTCTTTTCCTGTAGCCATCAAGGTCCTGCACAGCAGGCAGGCTCTGTTTCCCCTGAGAGCTGCTCACTATGGCCCCAGCCTGAGGACATGGGTAGGTGGAGGACTAAGGCAAAGTCCCTGAGTGACCTCATGTGCATCTCCCAGCCCAGCTGAGCACTAATAAGCTTGCTGCACTTAGGCTTTCACTCTGCGTCTGGGTAGCTGTAGGCACCTCCTTGCTCACCTTGACTGTATAGGAACCAGTCTCCAAAGCAAGACGCTACGGGCCAGCTGCCTTCTGTAGAGCTCCAGCTGCTGTTGGGACTCCTAAGCTGTTTGTTAGTGCCCAGGAGTCCCCAGAACACCCTTCTCCTCTGTCAAAGTCAAGAGACACCTGCATGCAGTCACCCTCAAAATTTGGCCACCACCACCAGGCTCCCTGGAGACCTCCCTCTGATCCAGGAGGGACATGTCTTCCTGCTGAGAGGAGAGTCTCCTGGCCTCTTTGCCAGGGCCTGGTTAAATGAGAGAGAAGAGGATGTCACTGGCTTTTTTGCCCAAGGTACTGTCAGAGTGACCAGGGATCACCCAGGTCTAACAAACCTCTGCAGTTAGCACAGCCATAGCTTTGCTTCATAGACTCACAGAATCATTACAGTTGGAAGAGACCTATCAGATCATCCAGTCCAACCATCAACCTTACCCCACCTTGCCCACTAAATCAGGTACCCCAGGGCCACATCTACTTATTTTCTGAGATCTAATTTCTCTGTGTTTAACCCACTACAGCAAAGGCTTAAAGACCTTCACAGCTGTGCTGGCTACACACAGATGCCGACAGGTCTATATGCAAACACAGTCAATCACCAGAGGGCAACGAGCCGTGCTGCAGTGCTGTCATTTCCCACTCCAGTGTCCCAGGCACAGATTGCACTCTGGGGATTTTCCATCTCAGACCAACTGCCGGGCTCCACCAGAATGGCTGCGAGACAGCCCCATTTTGGATGACAACATCTCCACAAGCTCAGCCCTGGAGAGCTTCCCTCTGCGTGCGCAGGGCAAACACCTGCCCAGGCAGGAGACACGGGGCCATGGCAAATTGGGGCAGTGCAGGGAATATTAGAGGAGTCAGGGTAACTGACTGGAGAAGGCGTCCCGGGCTGGCAGGGGAAATTCTTGCTCATTAGCAGCAGAAACAAAAGCGTCCTCCAACTGCCAGGGTGCCATTTCGATGCAGCCCCTACATGGCAATTTCCATGGGTCTGCAGGGAGCCCTGGTGAAACCTGGTGACGAAGGTTCCCACCAGTGGAAGGGTTTGCTGAAGTCCAGGTCTAGCTGAGCAGGGTTAAAGGCCACACTTCGGTTTTTTCCCCTCTGGTTAAAACTGAGTTTTAAGCTGCTGAGATTAGCACTTGGAAGGGAACATTCTCCTGTGACACAGGGCACCCCTGACCGCTTTTCTTAGGCAGTGAAGGCAGGTTCTCTCCACTGTCCATGGAGATGGCAGAAGCACTGACTAAACAAAACCACCACCCTGCCTTCCTCTTGGAGAAAGGATTAGCAACAAGTGAGAATAAAGGGTCTGAGATGTGGCAACCTGAATGGTTGCCCCAAGGAGTGCAACGTGTTCAGATATGTCTATCACATAACAATAGTCAAGCTCCAGCCTCGGAGTATGTTCACTGTGCTTAAAAGTAATGGTGACTCAGCTGTAGGTGAAATACTTACCTGTAACATTGCCCTTCCACCTCAAGTCAGAAGACTTGAGCTACAGATGGATGATCTGGTCTTCACTCCAAGCTTGGGAGACACCGACATCCCAGACACTAGAGGAGACATCAGCCAGAATCTTGCTGGTATTTGCAGACCAAATGACTGAATTCTTCTGGTGAGCTTGACACTGTCCCAATTCAGAACAAATCTGTGGTTAGCAGCAAACACTAATCTAGGTTCTTAACACACTCTGACTTCTAGACTCTGCATCTGGAAAAAGAACAGAACTTTTAGCGGTCAAGTATTCGAACAGGCTGCCCAGGGATGTGGTGGAGTCACCATCCCTGGAGGTCTTCATAAAACACATAGATGTGACAATAGGGAGCATGGTTTAGTGAGCATGGTGGGGTCAGGTTGATGGCTGGACTGGATGATTCTGTAGGTCTCTTCCAACCTTGGTGATTCTATGATTCTATTTTTGAGCAGAAGGCATCTCTGGGCAGTAGACAGGCCCGTAATGCCTAGGAGACTAGGAGGCCTGGAACTGCTTCCAATTTGAGTCTAGAGGCAGGTAAGTTATGCTGGTTCTTACTGCTAGTCCCACCACAGCACACTTTGGCTGGTCTCCAAAAACTGGTTTATTGATAGCTCCTGCAATGTTCTTCTATCTTGGCGCATGTGGTGCCTACTGTGGTGCTGGTGCTGTTGTTGCAGTGGTTTGAAGATCTTGAGATCTTGTTCCTGGAATCAAGTGAGCTAAGACGAAACGAGTTCCACTGAAGAAGAAACTGTATGAGTTCACCCTGTTGTAGAAAAAAAACAAGGCTCTGACCCCAGTCCACATTAAATGTTTGAATTGAGAAAGCAGGTGATGAAGAAACCTTTCATTTGAAGGAGGGGGGAAGAAAGCACTGGAGGAACTGAGTCACTAGCTCTGAGCAATCCTGAACTCTCTGCTAAAAATCTCTCATCTCCACTTTTAGAAGTCCCGTTGCCAGCAACAGCCATGGGAGCTCAGAGCTGGAGCAGGACAGCTGACATCATAGGCAAGTTAGAAGTATTTCAGGGTTAAACCTTTCCCACTGACCTGTCACCAGTGGAAGCCCACACAAGTGAAGCCTCAGTCTCCGCTTGACCCAAACTTGCTTTGAGCTTCCTTCTAGGGATGAGGTTTGGGGATGTTCTCTGGGAATTCTGCCACAACGGCTTCTAATTTCCATCATCCCTGAGGCCCCCAATTCTTCTCAAATGGTCCTGACTAAGGCAATAGTACCTGCCTTCCCCAGTGTGGCTGGGGCAGAGGTGAAAGGGTGACTTCCTTCCACGTCTTCGCTAGTATCTTCAGGCACTTCTAAAATACCCTCTGCCCTCTTGGTCACAGCCCAGAGTTGTCGTCGCATTTCTTATAGGTCACCATCCTGTCTCATCTCTTTTCCAGTTTCTAATACAAGACATGAGAGGTGAGATAGCCTGATCTTCTCCCACAGCTTCCAGTTGTATATGGACATCACCAAGACACTAGCTGTAAGAGAGGCCCCACCAGGACCAGAAGATCCCCAGATAGCTAATCACCAACACACTTCATGTTCTTCTACACTTTCTTCATTCCTGATCTTCTGACAGGCCTGGTTCCATCAGCAGGACGTGTCCAGACTCTGACAGCCCACAGGGAGATGCAGAGGGCTGTGCCCAGGGCAAGGCAGGATGGGCAGCAGAGGGGGTGAGAAGTGCAGAAGGCAAAAGGTGACAGACTTGTGCAATGACTGATGCAGAAGTTCAGAAATGCTGCTGAGTAAGCCCCACACACAGCAACCACACTGCGTGTCCGTGCCTTCCCCGGCCTTCCCCTTGTCTTTCTTCACTCCAGTGCGAAGCTTCCGTATGGTGCACGTCCTGTTACGTGGGTTCTGAGACAGGCAGGCAAGGACCACCCTGTGCTGACTGCACATAAAGAAGAGGAAGGGGTAGAAAACTAAATAAAATCCATGCCCTCTGTTCTTACTGTTCCATCACCCAGTTCTTGGTGCTGGGCATTTTCCTCCAAGCGCCAGTGCCTGGCTTCACATCAGTTGATGGACCCCAACTTTCATCTAAAAAATCTGTAATTACGTGACATTCCAGCTACTATTGATGTGGAGAAGCGGTGCAAGTCAGAATACGAAATACTCATCATCCAGATCTTAAAAAAGAAAAACAACCCCCTAGACTAAAAAGGACTTTGAGACTGTTTCGGAAAGCTCCCCATTTCTAGCAAGCCGTGATTTTCAGACAACCTGACTCATCATTTCTGAATGCTTCAGTTTGGCAGCCCTGTTGAGATTTGGTAATTCAAACCCTGACTTGCAGCTTCCAGTGAGAATCCTAACGACGTGATAAGACAGATTTTCATCTCTTTGCGTCATTTCCAAACATCAGGAAATGTACTTAACTGCAAGAGCTGTAAAAGCTGTGAAACGATCTCCCTGGGGAGGAGCAGAAACCTCCTGACTCCATTCTGGAACAGCTGAGCAAACCAGCAGAGAGCAGGCAGCAGCAAGTGACTCTCTGCTTTCTGGCCAAGGGATAGAGTGGACGATACCAGACACGTCTGCCTCTTCCTTTCCCCTGGCTCTGGGCGCTGCTCATGAAGCCCTCATACCACAGCTAGTGGCAACTCTCATATCCAACCGGAGAAACAGCAGCTTCTGCAGGAGGAGCTCACAGCTTAGAGGGAAAATACTGTTGCAAACCATTTAGGACTTCACAAGGAGTAAGGAACCCGAGCCAGCCTTTGAGAATGCGTTCAAAGCACCTTCACCCAGCAGTTAGAACTGCATTTCTTACATTAAAAGCCCTTAGGCACTTGGAGTCTGAGAGATGATTTATTTTTCCATTGCCTATCAAGCAGCGGCATTAAAAATGATGGTTTTGGCAGCACAGCCAACCCCAGTAGATGTGAGCTGATTTTCATCTATTCTTTCTAGACCAACTGCTTCTCACCCTCAACTTCCAAAGATCTTGAAGGAGACGTAGGCTGCTGAATTTTATAGCTAAATTTCATGATTCTCTTTGAAAGAGAAAAGATTGCACAGAACACAAAGGCAGAGACATCAAAGGGACCTTCCCCTTCTCATTCAAGCACTAAAAGCAGTGCAAATGGAACTAACTATAGTTTACTCAGTTGCCAGTTTTCACACTGGAGCAAATACAAGCATTTTCTGCTGTCAACCTCGCAAACCCAGGGCTACCAGCTTAATGTACTCCTAAAGCCAGGACCAAATTAATAGACTCAAACCATCTTACATCCAGGCAATCTGTGAAGCCAAAAGAACTGGCAGGAGAGCTCATGGAAAAACTCTTTTATTTGTGCCCGTCCGGCTTACAAATAAATAAATAAACGGAGCCGTATTGCTTTACCTATTCAACGGCAGCGTGAACGCTAACTCAGCTTTTTCAAAAGCAAAGCTATTGCACAGACATTGTTTAATGAGCTGATCTTCATCCACACTGCTGACAGAGTCTGGAGGGAACTTGATGGAAATGGCAGCTCCATGTTAAAAGTATGGGAGAGTTCAGGGATCTCGGCCAAATGTGGCTGACTCAAGATCTGCTGACTCAAGTGGCTGAAATCATTAGAGAGACATGCGAGGTTCGGGCAGGCAACAGAGGGGAAGAGTTGCCCTAAATTATGAAGCAAGATCCAGGTGAAATTATGAAAAATCAAGAAAATTATTTTAATGCAGAACATTAACTCCTGCTCCAAACATCTGCACATGGGCTTTGGGACTTGGGTGATTGTAGAGTGGAGTGACCCTGGGCCCCTTGAAATCAATGAAAAGTGAAACTGGGGAAGTATCCCCCTTTGTCATTTGGCCCTTGTCCCATCAAGCCAACAAAGCCCAGGGCTAAAACAGGTACCAGCTAGCCAGAGCAGGAGCTTTTCCTGCTCCCCAGAGGAACTTTGACACCATTTTGTATCTTCCAGAGCTCTACAAACTTTCTGCTTTACATTTCACAGAAGTCCTAACAGCGCACCTACAGACGTGTCTCAGTTCCCACTTCTCAAGCTTTCAGGACACAGCATGGTGGGTGTTGCTACACCAGACAAGGGTGTCAGTAGTGTAACCAAAGCTACTTGGTTCCTAGGGCCAGAGATGGGATAGCATTTTGATGTGGAAGGCAACACTACAGTGCTAGCTTCTCCAGCAGGAATGACTCCAGAAGGTCTTCAGAACCCCAAGGAGTAACACAACCAATGAAACCCTGGGATGATACCAACATGCTGACAAAAAAACGTATCACTTACTGTCCTTCTGCACTCATCTGCAGGTAAGGAGAAGTTGTTGGTAATCCTTGACAGTGGGACAGTCAAAAAGTTGTCAACAGGAAATCCATAGGCAGTGTTGGTGCTCCCACTCTAGGTGGCCAATATAGCTGCTCTCACCTCTTGCCAGGCAAGTGCTGCTTCAGTAGTAATTCTGAGAAACGGGGTAGAAACCAAGTGAGGAGTCGCCTAGAGTCATGTCTGCACCAGCCAGGTAAATGCTGCCCTGAATTCACACGTGAATAAGATGCTACAGTGGCCCCTCATGCAAATGCATTCACTTCTGTCCCATTTTTTCCTACATGGGAAAGCGAGTCAAGCTAGCCTGCATGACTGGTTCCTGGATCATTTTTCTGGATATCTGCTTTTTCTTCTCCCACTGACACTGTACAATGTGCCTTTCCTCTTCTCTTGCTCCACTTTGAAGGATCTGGGTACAACAAAGAGAGGAGAGGCTGACTGGCTGTGATGTGGCCAGAAGATGCCCATGAAAGGGAGGGAAGACCAGAGGATGAAGCTGTGCTTACTTGAAAGAGGAGATGCAGGCAAGAAAGATACAACTCACAAGCACAAACCCAAGAAGAGTCCTAGGGGAACTGAACCTGTGCCCCTCCTGTCACAAAGTTCAGCAGACGGGCAGATGGTTTAGATTTAGAAGTAAAAGGGACTCAGTCAAGTAGAGAGGACTTGGGTGGGAAAGGAGTATCCCTTGAGCTCAGCTTTGATTTATTATTTTTACCTTGGTCTCACAGAAGGTGAGCACACACATACTGGTGTGTTTGTAATGGGGGTTGTAACTGTTCCTTGGCAAGGGTTCATGCTCCCCATCATCACCTCCACAGCTGCGGTGGTGCAAGGTCTGTACAGAAGTGTCCCTCAGTGCAGCACCTCACCTTTCTCTCAAGTTGAAGCATGGGATCAGCACCATCAGTTCCGCAAGAGCCTAGAAATCCTTCTCCAGTAATTTGTATCTGCCCAAGGAAAAGGCCACAACCCTGACAAACAGCTTCAGGACTAGCAAGGAGTGCAAAGGTGTCTTGTGGAGCTACAGAAAAATCATCCAGCTTCCAGAATAGGAGGGACAGCACAGAACCATCCCCCCCTAGAGTGTCTCGTCTCCATAAACCACACTGAAAAATTGTCTCTTACCTGTAGGCTTGAGGCTGCCGCTCATACGAAGAGCCCTGTGGGTAACAAGCCCTTAAATCAAGTCAGTCTGTATCTTAGATAAGGTTCGTCCTTCTCCTGGGAGACAGTTGCCCTTTCATGCTACCTGTTGGCCGACACCTGCTTTCAAGCAGTTTGTTGCCAGGTCTGTGTCTCCCACTGTGATAAAACTACAAGTAATCCAATCTTTGGATCAAACTTTTAATGAGGCACTAACCCCACAAAAGGGGCTCTGTGGAGCATAATTAAATAGAACGGGCCTAAATAAACAGCCGGGTTTTACAAGTTACATTAGGTTTGAAAACAGCTAGGGGGCAGAGAAAGGAGCATTGGAGATGCGTGATGTAAAAAGGCATTTCACAGAATGCAAACACCAAAACGTCTTGTATCGCACAAACGGGAAAACACTACGGACACGGGACTTCCCTTTGACTTGGAAGGATCGGGGGTGGGGGGCACTGGGCATTTGGGTTTTTTCCTTCTGCTATAACGAAATATTCCACATGGAAACCCAAATGATGGCAAAGACAGCCATTTGTCCTTTGGAAAGAAATAAATACTGCAGGAACGGGGAAAGTCAGTAGGAACATCTGGTTCGGCCAGGCCATGGGATGTTGGATCACAGCTCCAAAATGCCAGACAGTGTTGGGACTCCTCAAAATAGTCTTGCAAACAATCAGAATTGTAACAAGTCTGTTCGGCTCAGAGCTGCAAGACGCTTGTTTCGTGCTCACACCAATTCCTTGAATCCACTGCAAGCGGTGACAGTCAGGCTGAGCCAACCAGCTCAGCATTCAACTCTCTGCCTGCATCAGCTATTTACAATATCCACCCCTGTGAATATTTGATCCAAAAGCTGCATAAACCCTACAAATACAGGAAGGTTTCGACTTCACATTAAGGTAACGTTGACAGGGGTGCTGCTGTATCGCATAGGGTCAGTGCACTGTTACTCCTTGAGAATGAAATTCCTGGTAAACTTGGCTTTTTTATTTCCCCCCAGTCCTCTCAGCAGCCCTTCCCCAGAGCCGGGGCTACTGCTGCAGCTCTGGGCTTGTGAAGGAGAAGTTTCTAAATTCATCTTGGTTTATCATCGGAAGAATTCCTTCTTCAATGGGAGTCAGGATGGGCTCTTCTTTTATGAAATCTGGATCAAAGTTGCTCACGTCATCTTTGGATTTCTGTCAGATGGAAAAGACAAAGGAAAGAGATGTCAAAAGTGAGTGCCATCTGCTCCATCCTCACCCTGCACCTTTGGTCTAGTCTTGACAACAACCACCCACCACCTTCATGACCCAGACTGGGCTTACTGAAAGCTTTTTCTGGGGAGCAGAGTGCCCCTACAGAGCCTCTTACAGTGTAAATAAACCCCTCCAGAGCCTCTGCAGGCTTCCAGCAGGCAAACCTCTTTCTGATGTAATTGACACCGCCTCTGACAGGCTGCCTGCCACGATGCAGCAGGACAGGGCACATAAATCAGATCTTCCTCAAGTGGCAGCACAGACACAGCCGCTGGAAGCCGTTATCAGCTGGGTTTCCAGTTAGCCGACTGCACACAGCCCCTCCTTATCAGCAGTGTCTCAGCTGGGCTCTCAGGGGGAGGACGATGTGCACTCCTCTGCGTGAGCCATTAAACTCGCACTGTAACGTGTTACCAGGCCCTGGGAAGATAAATGGCTTGTCTCCAGGTGCTGGATGCCTTGCTGTGCCCCACAGAGTGGGTCTGTTTAAACAGGGTTTGTGGCACCTTCTGATGAGGTGCATGTTTTTTTCCAGCATCCAGAATGAGATGTTGTATTGATACCGCAGTCTGATGTTCCCAGATCTTTTCCAGCTCATGTGGAGATGAAGAAGCTCCCACAGCTTTTGATACAAGTCAAGAAATTCAGAAGCCTGACCTTGAGCTGTCACAGCTCCACTGAGTGACAGATCCTGCACCCAGCAAACTTCATTGAGAAGGACAGGGTTGACCACTGCCACTGTGAGTTTGCAGAGTAACCACAGCATGACACAAAGCCACTCCTAGAGACAATTTCAAAGGCAAGGAAGGCACAGAGACAACCTTGGAAAAGCTTCCATGAAGAACATCCTTTGGGCTGTGTGGCCCAAAGGGCAAAGGGGCAGTGCTGTCTGCCATCTGAACCTCTCAGCTGACAGTGCCCTGAACTGAGAACACTGTGCTGGGTGTTGTACAGGCAGAGAGGGACAGAAGAGAGACAGCCCTGTTATGAAGAGATGGGGTGCTCAGGATGAGGATTACCTACCTGTTTTATTTGTATTTGGGGCAAGGCAAAGGGTAGGTAGGTACCTTAGCCTGCCGCTTCTGCAAACCTGCATCTTTTGGCTGAGGTGCCTTTGAAAATCTAGCTCAGAGGGAAAAAATTACCTGTGCAGCATCAGGTGGCCAACCAGCAGCCAAGTCAAGATCAGAGACCTCATGACTCAGCTCCTGGACCAGTCGTTTCATGTCAAAGTTGCACCTCCCTCACCTCCTCTCCTGTCTCAAGAGAATCAGAGGGCTGAAGTACCTTTCCTATGAGGACAGGCTGAGGGAATTGAGGCTGTTCAGCCTGGAGAAAAGAAGGCTCAGGGGGGAATCTTATAACAGCCTTCCAGTACCTGAGCGTGCTACAGGAAAGCTGGGCTTTCTAGGAGGACTCTAGTGATAGGACAAGGAGGATGGTTTCAAGCTGTAGAAGGCGGCAGATTTAGATTAGACTAAGGAAGAAATTCCTCACTCTGAGGGTGCTGAGGCACTGGAACAGGTTGCGCAGGGAGGCTGTAGATGCTCCATCCTTGGAAGCGTTCAAGGCCAGGCTGGATGGGGCTCTGGGTAACCTGGTCTGGTGAGAGGTGTCACTGCCCATGGCAGGGGGTTGGAACTACATGATCTCTGGTATCCCTTCCAACCTAAACCATTCTGTGATTTTATGATAATGCAGCCACCTAAAGAACCCAGAAGAGAAACAAAATGGGATCCCTCCCCTCCACCCTCCTTCTCACGTACAATTCGGGGCCTGAACGGTGGCTCCATCTGACGCTGGTTCAGCAGGTCCCAGTCCAGGTCCTTGAAGTAGGGGTGCCGCAGAATCGCACTCTCGCCACCCAGCCCTGGACTGCCCAGCCGCATGTTGGGGTTCTTCGTCATGAACTGCAAAACAAAAAGGACTGTTTGTTCCCTCTCGTCCGGCAGGGCCACGGGAGAGGGACCTATTAGCAGTCACACAAAAGCTTGTCCTCAGCTTTCCTGTTGAACCCAGCTGCTGGCCAGACTTCTCAATTTCATTGTACTGGAAGTACATGCAAGGAACTTGACTCATTCTCTAGAGGAAGAAGTCAGGGTGTATTTCTCCTTGGTCCTATCCCTGGGCACCACAATAAGGAAAGAAAGTTGAATTGCATCACTTGCAGCACTGTGAATGTTGCATGGTGAGTTTGGTGGTTATTTGGTGCTGTACGAATTTCTCGGGAACACAGGCTTGCTCTCAAATGCTGCTCACCAGCCTGCCAGGCTTTGGACTGCAGTCAGCCCTGAGCTCTGTCTTTTTCCTAAACCTCAGCAAGCTGAAGTGCAGCCAGACACCTCCACTTTCTTTCCCGTCATCTCAGGAAAGGGAGAGAAATGAGCAAGATGCTGCTTTTCAGAGCCTCCCAAAGCCCGAACAGAGCAGAGCAGAGCAGACAGGTGACCATCTCCCCTCTCAATAGTGAAACTCTAGAATCAAGTATTTCTCCTCGAAACATTTTTATTCTGTGCTCAGTGAAAAGAAATCTCAAACCTGAGCCAAAGTGCCCTCATTTGCCAGGCAGCAGTGAGAAAAGCTGCACATCCCACACGGCGGGGGAGGCTCTGGCCAGTGCCCTTTAGGTCCTGACAAGAATGATGAAGTGTGAGTGTTGAAGGTATTTCTTCAGGGGAAGAGAAATATTGGGGGAGGAGGAGAATCCTTTCCCCAGGCAGGACTAGAGCTAGTTAATTTAGGATTACTGTTCTTAAAAAAAAAAAAAAATCAGTAAAAAAGGATCATTCCCTCCCCTCAACTATTCGTAATTCATCAGAGAAATCAGGTTATGTTTACACTGGGAAAAGAGCTGCTTTTATTTGCCTATTGAAAGTGCAGCATAAAGCAAGCTCCAGGCCAGTGGAGGTGTCCAGACGATTTCCTCGAAGATGAAAGAGCATTATGTTTAGCAAATAGCTGAACCAGCCAAACCAGACAATCGGTCACTGTTTCAGGAGTGATCGAGTCTGCTGCATCTCGGCAGTGGGGAAATGAAAAGAACGGAGGTGCAGCGAGAGTCTGGCTGCATTCTGACTGTAGGAGCTTTTCAGAAGGTACCGATTCTCCTAGGACGAGCGGCTAAAAGGTGTAGTCATTCCCTAACTAGAGGGAAGACAGGGAGAAGAAAGATGGTTGTCAAATTTGTTTTAGAAGTCTCCTTAGTACCTCACCCTGAGGGGCCATCTGTAGCTGAGAGCATGCAGGACCCCAGACTCTGCCAATATGACACAAAGAGCCCAGCTCGGTCCTGACATCACCAGCCCTTTGGGATTCCCTACAGCAGAAATGCTTTCCACCATTCCACCACAAACATCAGTAGGCAGAGCTGAGGAGTGCATCCAGGTTTGTGAGAGCAGTCACCAGGAGAGGAGCAAAGACAACATGGTTGTGTGCAGCTGGGGTCTTCCCATGCTTCACTAGACTCTTCAGTCCTCAGTCAAGTAGCATTCCCAGGGTCAGGCCTAAGGAGAAGTAGAATTTCTCTGACTCCCCAACCCTTTCAAGTTGTTCTTCTTCCTCTCTACCAGCAGAACCCAAGCACAATTATTTTTCCCAGATGTCACATCCCAATCTTAAGAAAAGAGAGTCTGCCCCAAAATTTCTGTGGGATGCTGATCCCCAGACAACAGATGGATTTCAGCCAAGAAATCGGTCACAGCAAAACCTCTCAGAGTCTTGGATCACACAAGCCTTTGCAAGTCTTACACTAAACTTCTTTGGTTTGCAAAACAGGCCAGGATTCTCCTGGCAGGTCCATCTTTCTCTAGAAATTCCCTGCCCAGCTTCTTTGTCCCCACAGAAGGGTATCTGCACCTCACTAGCTCTTATTTGCATTGCTAGAGCACCCAGACAGCTCAAATGGGAGCTCACTGGTGTTGAGAGTGGTGTAGACCAAAACAAACCCAAAAGACAACACAAAAAGGAGAGAAGAGCTGGGAATAAGCCCCACATCACCTGGCTCCTGAGCTACCACAACCTCCATGACACTAGGAAGTTCCCGCTAAATGTGGAAAGGAAAAAAACATGTCACGGGAGCAAATAATCTCTGAAAAGAGCTGGTCACGCTCTTTGCTTGGGCTCCCTTTTAGGCTCAACCATATGAGACCACAATCTAAACTGGACTGCCCATTCCCAGAGCAGTTCAGAGCCCTGGGATATAAAAGTGTGTTTGCATTCCTGTTTGCTTGTTTTATTCCATGTGATGCCAAAATTGCACCAGGCAAAGGCATTCAATGCAACAAGCTGAGGGCCAACGAAAATGCATTCCCGGTTGCTTAAAACACCCGTTTTGTTAGGACAATGAGGATTAGGCCAGGGCCATCCCTTGAGGTGGGCTGCTGGAGCTCTGTAAAAACAAACAGAACATTCAAAACAAAATGACTGTTCAAATTCCATCAGCCAGCTCCAATTTGAGCATTGAGAAATCTCAGTTGGGTAATCCCAGGCACCATCTGTCCCGCACTGGGTGCTCAAAGGAGGCAGGAGATTGAAGGCTTCAAATTCACCCACTACAGGGACACACTGCCCTGGCTGACTGCTGAGAGCGATGCCAGGCTGCCACAAAACCCCTCTGAATTATCCTTGTCTCCAGCAGGAGTGAGCTGATGTATGGGACATCTGATCAAAAGCACCTTCCCAGCTGTCAGCTGTGAGCACAGTGCTGCTGCTTCTCTTGCTTTGTCAAAACAGGGCCTTGAAGGACAAGAGTTTCAAGGGCTGGAGTAACCCACCAGCACCATAAACAGGTTTCTGTAAGCTTGCATCCTATATACTGCAAGTGCCTAGCTTGGGCAAGCAACACCTTGCAAGTGACTATAAACCATGGACTGCACAAAGAGCATCAACAGAACAAGGAGCTTCCCCTCCTGGGCAGTCAAACTCATTCTAGTCTGATTCATCAGAAGGGTGGGATATCCCTTCAAAGGGCAGTCGGTCCCCTATCATTATCTTGCACCCCTTATACATGGATTTTACACTGCACTGAGCTCTTGTAACCGCATCTGCATGTGGGAGCTGGCACAGGAAAACTTGTACTGTGTGATGCTCTTCAAAGACGTGAACACAGTCCTGTATGCTGGGCAGCCGCAGCATCCCAGCAAGGAACTGAGTCTGTGGGTGTACACACAGCTCTGCATCCATGGGCTGCGATGGGCCATTGCTGCTCCTCCCTCACATAAAACCTCCTGGTGAGATCTGGGGGCAGTGGGTCTGTCACTACCTTAGTCACAGAATCACAGAGTGGTGGGGGCTGTAAGGGACCTCTGGACATTATCCAAGTCCAACTCTCCTGCTAGAACAGGATTCCCCAGAGCAGATCACGCAGGAACATATCCACGCAGAGTCTGAATGTCTCCAGAGACAAGAGACTCCACAACCTCTCTGGACAGCCTGAAGTTTTCATATGTCAGACAGACAGCTATAATGACCTCTCAAAGCCCATGAAACCTCTTCTTTCTCTCTCCACCTCGGGCAGTACTGACAATTCTCTGCTGCAACAGGGTAGTGCCTGATAGCCATCTCATGCCACTTCTGCTATCTGATAGCACTTGGAGCAAAGCAAACAAAGAACTTGGATTTTTAAGGAACCTAATTACAAGCTCAGCCTTCATCTCTGAAATAAGTAGTTGGAGCCCTTCTCTGCATTTCAGACCATGAAACATGCTTGCATGTTTGCACTTCTGCAGCAGGAGACGTAAAGCCCAGAGCATGCAGATGCTGCTCTCAGGCAGGATGCGCAGGCAAAAGGTTTTCAGAAGTGCAGCTAGTCTTTCACCTGATCCCTTTGGCTGCATTCAGGAAGAGCTGGAATATGTCATATGAAGTGTTGGCTGTTCTGGCATCCACAGGAAGGTCAGAGTTTGCCTCTTGCTTCACAGGTGGGATAGCCCTAAAAGCCCTGCCAAGTACAACCCCCCAGTGTTTTTGTAGATGACGAGAAATGTTCCACAGAAAGTTTTTCATGGCAAAATATAATCTCCTAATATTTACTGAGTATCTCTGATTTTGCATGATAATTCAGAATCCTGTGCGAATGTCAACCCCCAGCACACAGAGCTCAGTGAAGAAACACTGAGAAGAAAAATCAACAGTAACAATGATAAGGCAAACCACAGATGTTCTGGACAAAGCAAAGACGTGGCCCTGGGAGACAGGGTTTGGTGCGCATGGTGGGGTTGGATTGACGGGTGGACTGGATGATCTTGTAGGTCTCTTCCAACCTCAACGACTCTATGAAAAACATAATCACCCAAATCCAAGAGGCCTCCCAGCAAAATCTCAGAATCACAGAACATTAGGGATTGGAAGGGACCTCAAAAGATCATTCAGTCCAATCCCCCCACCACAGCAGGATCACCTAGTCGCACAGGAACATGACCAGGCTGGTTTTAAATGTCTCCAGAGAGGGAGACTCCACAACCCCCCTGAGCAGCCCCTTCCAGTGCTCTGTCACCCTCACTGTGAAGAAGTTCCTTCTCATTTATGCGCAACCTCCTATACTCCAGCTGACATTCACTGCCCCTTGTCCTATCATTGGATGTCACTGAGCAGAGCCTGGGTCCATCCTCTTGACACCAGCCCTTTCCATATTTATAAACATTAACGAGGTCATCCCTCAGTTTTCTTTTTTCCAAGCTAAACAGACCCAGCTGCCTCAGCCTTTCCTCATCAGAGAGATGCTCCACTCCATTCTCATTTGTGACTCTGTGCTGGACTCTCTCCAGCAGCTCTGTGTACTTCTGGAACTGAGGGGCCCAGAACTGGACACAATATTCCAGATGCAGTCTCACCAGGGCAGAGCAGAGGGCGAGGAGAACCTCTCTTGATCTACTAACCACCCCCCTGCTAATCCACCCCAGGATGCCACTGGCCTTCTTGGCCACAAGGGCACATTACTGGTTCATGGCCATCCTGCTGTCCACCAGGACCCCCCAGTTCCTTTCTCCTATGCTGCTCTCAAACAGGTCAATCCCCAGATTATCAGTCTTAAACCAGTCAAAGTCCTCAGACTATGATCAGCTCCAACCATGAGGTATTATTCCATTCCCACAGCCTCTCAGGAGCATCCTCAGACTGGGTCCCTATGGGCTACATCAGTTTGCCGAGCAGCAAACTAGAGCGAGGCTCTCACTGGCCTCAGCTAACCCTCTCAGCAGCATCGCAGCCAAAACCAGCAGCCAGAATGAGCCAAAAACATGACTTCACTAGATCATTTGAAAACATGCACTGAAAGAAAATGCAGCAAGCCAAGACAAGAAATTAAAAGCTGGAGATTAGTCCACAGAAGGCCTACGAAATTACAAGGAAAAAATGCAGACATAGCAGTGCCAACCATTAGGAAAAACCTGTGTCAGCCCTGGGAACTCAGCCCACGAGCAGGTGAGGGAGAACAGGGGCACCAGTCCTCCCCTTCACCCACTGTGCTGGGAAGGGTTCCACATCACCCAGTCTGCTGGGAGAGGCTGTACTGAACCTCTCCAGTGCTGCTCACATGCAGCATCACGACTTCTGTCTCAAGAGGCTGAGTTTGCAAATCATTTTGGTGTCCTGGAAGTCAGTGAAAGGATGTTTGCACAAAACAGATGTTTCCAAGCATTAATTTACAAGTTCCCTTGGAACCTGTGGAATCCCTGACAGGTTTTATTTAACCCATGTACGTACTATTTGCATCAGGATAATTCATTTCATGTGTAATTTGACAATCACTAGATTATGTGAAACTGCATCTTGTTCTAGGAAAACACTAATGAGCCCAGACCCCTTTTCCACAGAAAAAAAGCACTTCAGGAAGAGGAATACAGCTTTCTGCTCAGTCATTGCCTTCACATTGTCAGTTATCTGGACAAGGAATAAATCATTATTTCTTGTATAAAGAAAATCTTCGACAAGCCAGCTCCCATCAGGACTCTGTTGCCCTTGGCCAGGTGCAATTACCTGGTAAGGGAAAGGCCATGCCCTTGAGCAGCAAATCATTCAAATGGAAGTGATCGCTGGAGATAGAGGCTCTCCCCCATCTTTCAAATACAGACCCAGAGAAATTCATCACTTGACTTTGCCAGGAGCCCAAGGGCAGCCTGTCACAGATACAACAGCAGACCCACAGTCTCACTTCTTCGGGTCTCACATCACACCATGTGCCCCAGAGATCAGTCTTGTCCCAATCAACAGTCAAACCCAATCTGTTAAAGCCAGATTTCCCTGTTCATGGCATTAGCATTTCCTGCCTGATGGTGTTTCTCCCGTGTCGCTACCAAAATGAAAAGTAGCAGCAGCACAGCAGATTAATGCCCCACAGTCTCCCCTCTAGTAACAAGGGATAGCGGAGAGATCGGGAGATACCCAACACGCTCATCTTAATTAAGATTCACGAGCTAAACTAACAGGGCAGAAATTAACTCAAAAGGAAATAAGATTTCTCAAAGATTTATTTGATCTCAGACAAAAAGGAATCGTTATATAAATAGAGCAATTACTCTAATTAAGGCTTCTCTACATGAATCTCTCGACTGAATGCTGCAGTTGCCGAAAACAGTTTGGCTGCCTATTATGTAAGGCAAACAAACTGGCAGGCTGGGGTTTCATTTGCCTTCATCCACCCCTAAATAAAGGAGAAGAAAGAAGGCTCTATGGCTCTGCCTGTTAATGCCTGTATTATTTTTAATGATTGGAAGCCAGGCAGCATTAGCAGAGCAGAGAGATTGTTGTGTTTTTTCTTACTCCTTTTAGAAAAGAAAGAGGACAAAGTCAGTGTTCTCTCTTGGGCAAGGCTTCCACCACCCTCCATCCCAAGTCCTGCCAGGGTGATGCCCAAAAACGTGCCTCCTAGGACAGAATTACAAGTGGGTTACGGGGAGCAAGGGAGTCAGCAGAAACGGTATCAGCTAAAGCTGGGAGCAGGGTGGTCGGAGAGCTCTCCCATGGCAGACCCCATATATGCGGCAGCTCGGCTGGCACCTGGTAACTTAAAGTGCAGTGATTCAGCTGTGGGTGTGAGTCAGGAACTCGGGAACCCAAGTCCTACCAACCTTCAGTAAGAACTGCACTGCTGAGAATAGGACTTGTAGTCACTGTGGCTCTCTCAGCGTTACCCCTTTACACTGGGGATTTGCTCTGACTGCAGCCACTAAAGGCCACTAATGGCATTTCGGCTGCCTACCCTGCACACAGCAAGGCTGGCTGTTAAAAGCCCTGATTCGTACCAGTGCAATTCATTGTGCTGCTGAACCAGAACAGGATCCACACGCTCAGGGGGATTTTTACCCCACCTTGGGGTCCTGGCTACAGAGAACTGTGAGCAGGTGAAATCCCCCAGAGCAGGGAAGGTTCAGCTCAAAAGTACAAGACTGCCCTGAGAGCATTTTAAGGAGAGGTAGAGATAGAGTGTGAGATTTCTGTTATTTCCTTTTCCAGCTAAAAAAAAAATGGAGAGGGAGGTAAGAGCAGACTTCAGCCCTGCTCCTACCAGCCATAAGACTGTGACAATAGGCATGACAGCAGTCACATGTTTAATGTTTCAGCCGCAGGCAAGAAGGACAAAATGTCAGCACAGTGGATATCCAGCAGATAAATTTGATCTCAGTTTCACCCCGTGCAGAAATGGCTGCTCAATGTTGCCCAGTTAAAGCTCAAGGGAACAAGAAGGATTAACTGCACTACAAACAGGGCTGAGCATGAGTGACAAGCAAAACAAACCAAGGTAGATAGAGCAACTTATGCGTGGGATAGACACATCTGGCTTCAAATCTCATGGTGTAAACTGATGCAACTTTGCTGACAGTCACCAGGAGAGAACTTGGCCCCAAACATGGGAATCAAGTATCATCTCAATAGCTACAACCTTCCTTGCTGGGCTGAAATCTACCTGTTTCCCTGCCTCTCCCCACTCATCATCACTAATGCAGAGTGACAAGGCCACAAATATCAGATGCACACTGGTCCCTGATGATAGCTAGTGATTTTCAACACTTCCACCTTTGGTGCTGCTGTAACAAGCAATAATAAACATAAATTAACTTTAGTTATTACGTATATAGACTATTTAACACGGGTTTGGGTCAAGACGTTGTTCCAGAAATTGGTGTCTTCAGAACTAATGAGTCAACCTCAGCTCCCACACGGGTCATCACCAGCTGCTCAGACAGTCTCAAGCTTTGGCTGCTGTTTTTAAATTACCCTGGTTGGACTATCGGTACAACGTGGGGATATGCAGGTCAATTACTAAATCAATACATCAATCAGAGTAACACAAACATGGAGGGAGAATGAGCATCGCACTTACTAACAGACGGGGGCATGATCCCACTCTCGTTTTAAGCAGCGGTAAAATCTCCCCAGGGTTGCCTGGGAAAACAATTAATCCTTTTCCGATAGTCTTGTCAAGAGGAACCAGGAATCTATTACACAACCCTGGGTGGCCCATTTACATAGGGTCAAGTACAAAGGGGACTAAAGTGCCCCAGACAAACCTGCAAAGGCCAATTAGGAAAAAAAAAGTATCACAGGAAAATACTTCAAAGGAGCTTTTTTGTGGTCCTGGTTGTATTTCGATTCTTTTAAAGTTCCTGAAAAGACACAGCAGGTCAGAAAGTTCAAAGCTGGAAGGACAAATAAGACCTGCAGCCCTGAATAGCTGGGCCAGTCAGAGATTGGATACCCCTATAGTGGGGCTGAGACCTCCCAGTTAGATGGACCTGCCCCCTCCACTGGAGACTGCACAGCAAGAGCCAGTCCCATCACTCAGCAATCGTTCCTGCCACCAGGTTGGACACGGGTTCTCAAGGGAATCCTTGGGCCTTCCTAAGATTGGATTTTAATGAACTGTACCCAAACAATTTTGAGGGTCTCTAATTAAACTGTTCAGCCTTGGCAGAACTGAGAAGGAAGCCCAGGCCACAAGTCAGGCTCTGCCATGGGAATCACTGCTTTCCAAGTGCCCAGGAGCAAGCAGAAAGAGAAGAGGGGGAAGACAAAGTTGGGACAATGAAGGGTCCTTCAAGTTTTCTCCCATCCTGGTAGGATGAATCACACCTGACACTACAAAAGGCTGGGCCAAGAGCTTTTGTTATGAAGCAAATCTAAGCCCACACTGCGGACTTAAACAAGAAGCTAACTTCAGCCTCCTGAAAAGGAAAGGTACAAGACCTAGTGACTCCTTCAAGAATTTGGTCTTGGCAGGCTATGTAGAAAGGGCTTTAGTTTTCTTTCACAGTGAATAAATCAGAAGCATGGGACTACTACAGTGGGGAAGGGGAGCGCTTCAGAGAGGGGCGTGCTCAGTCTACACAAGAAACTAAAGTCACTGGGGAAAGCTTTGTGTATTTGTTTGAGAATTAGGGGGCAAAGAGTAAGAGGCAGGATTTACAGAGATGGGTATGCAACCTCAGACCAAAAAAGCAAGAAGGCAATCTGTGGTGGAGCACAGCCTTGCCACTTCACCACAGTCTGTGTTTATAGCAAGAATGGTCTAGACAAGAGATCATTTAGAACTGCAGAGCTCCTTCCCAGTTGGGAACGACAGGCTCTGGAATCCTGCTTTTGCTGCAGCAGCTCTGGCGCCAACCAGGAAATGCAAGATGAAAGCATTTCTAAAACACAAAATAAAGAACAAAAAATGTTTAGACACATCCAGCATGGAGTTTCACAGAGAGATTCAAATATTGGCCTGACTCTTACAGCCAAAGCTTAATCAAACTGTGCAAGAGGATTTATGGAGCCTGCCAACTCTGAAGAGATGCCAAAGAGAATAATCTATTAGCATATTAGAGGGCGTTTTTAATATCTGCCTTTGTTAGCAGGCTCCTCAGCTCTGAGGATAAAGCAATGAGCTCATCTAGTTGCTTCTTTGATTTCAATGGGTCCACCATTGTGTTGTTCTTTTTACTTTTAATCTTTGTCTAAAAAATATTCCTGGCATCTGGTTCATTGAGAAACAAGTTCATTCTGGCTGTTCCAGCACTGCATGTGAAACAGACAATCTGCCTTCTGGTGTCTGTTGGAAAGAAAGAATCTGGCTCAGATCTACCGGACGAAGTGCAAAGAGGAATCATGAGCCTGTGCAGAGTGATGCAAAGGAAACTTAGGCAACCTAGCACCACCTGGTTAGTGTTCAGGAGAGGACTGGAGAGCACAAACACAAGGGTCTGGTGTAGACAAAATTGACCATCCAGGACTTAAGGAGAAGATGAGTCACAAAGACAGCAGGAAGCACATACACACTGCACTTGAATGTGGATGTGCCACACAAAGCATGGCCCAGGACTTTTGAGTCATGTGTTGCTCTGCGGTGGCATGCCAGGAAGATGGCAACACCTACTGCGGTGACAGTTCTGACCTCCCAGTATCCAGAGGTGCTGGACCCTGAGAAGGTGCAGTGCATGAAGAGAATAAACTTCTCCCAAGTTCAGAAGACCTCATCCTCTGTGCTGTTGTTAGAGGCAAGCAGCTGTTCCAAGTAGGCAGTGTGGACCATCCACATCTCTCCTGAACTTAGACATCCTTGCTAGCAGTCTCAACCCAGCCCTTTCTCCACCACACAGCAGATTGTTCACTTTGCTTATGCTAAAAAAACTTGCCCCAAAAGTCTTTCTGCTGCTTTTCCCTCATCTAGTATCACCTGGCAATTCAGGGAAGAAGAGAACTTCTGTCCTAGCTGCCACCTAACTTATTTTGGTGTATGCACATGGCTACCAAAGCATTTCTGCAACTCACCATCAATTCTACCTCTTGCTTTGAGGCAGAATTGGGCCACATTTTGAAGCAATGCCAACAGGCTTCCCTCCATCAACTCTACAGAAATTGCTGGTGGAGCAATATGCTATGCATTACAATTGTAGAATCATTAAGGTTAGAAAATACCTACAAGATCATCCAGTCCAACTGTCATTTCAATCCCACCGTGACCACTAAACTATGTCCCCTAGGGCCACACCTACTTGTTTTTTGAACACCTTCAAGGGATAGTGACACTAGTACCTCTCTGGGCAGCCTGTTCCAACCTCTGACCACTCTTTCAGTGAAGAAATTTTTCCTAACATTTAATCTAAACCTCCATGGCACAACTTGAGGCCATTTCCCCTTGTTCTATCGCTAGTGACTTGGGGTCACTAGAGTACCTTGTGTAGAAGTCTCTTGTATTGGATGGTTACCCAAGTGACTGAGAGACTAATGGCAGCCTCACATTTGCTCTTCTGGGCAGCAAAAGAATTATGAACTTCTGCAGAAAGTATTGAGTGGCTTTTGTTAATGAGCAAGATGAAAATTGGCTGAGCTGTTGTGGAAGGGCCCCCCATACCTCTCTCCTGCTGAAGCTGAAGTGGCTGGTTGTCATCTGCACTGCAACATTCCTGAGCCCTTTTCTTGCTCTACATAAAAATCTGTATGTTCTGCCTTCCAGTAAGCGGGTGATGTTACACTGCTTGTGAGCCCTCGGTGTTCGGTATCACTGTGTGCTGTACAAGCCAGCCAAAAAATCTCAGGAACTAACTGAGACATAGGTTCTCTAATAGATGAACTAAGAGAAGAGGATTTTCATTTCTGGATCAGGGCTTTCTTGCCTTCTTGATCAAGATTTAAGGCTGTCTGGAGGCAAAGGGGTTGGATTTGAACTGCAGCACATTTAAACATTGCCCCTCCTGCTGCTGCCAAGAGCCATGCAACCTCTTCCTAGGCTGCTGGCAGAAGCTGGGAAGGAAATCTCAACCCCCTCATCTTGTGCTCCAACAGCAAAAGCTGAGTCAATAAAGCACAAGTAATCAGAGTAGGATCTGGCTCCTGTCGACCCACAGAGCACAGTTACTGCTGTGGCTGAGCTTGAAACACTTAACTCCCAGACAAACAGCCCCTTGATGTTGATGTGCAGAGCAAAGTGGATTCTGAGCAAGCCTGCCAGGGCAAAGTCTGAAGGAGGATGAGGAAGTGGTGGTGGTGGTGTGTGTGTTTAGATTTTAGTGATGGTGTTGAGGTGCAGAGAGTGCCAGGGTATCCAGAGAGGGGAAGTATCTCAGTGACACGAAGCAGCAGAGTTCAGTAAATCAGAGCATCTGCCTTTTGAGTCAGCATCACTGCCAGACTATTCTCAGAAAAACAGATCAACTTCACGTTTTCCTCTGCAGTCCTCATCACTGTATCACTGACATCAATTTTCTTGGAGATACGAGTCATCTTTCCTCTCAGCTGAGATTTTTAATCCTTCTCACTCTTCACTGTCATCCACTGGCACTTGGATCCCCCTATGCTGTTCCACCTGTGGTGGGAGAGAGTGCAGACTGCTAAAACCACAGTCTGCATCCTCTGCATCTTCCTTTTCTCCTTGCCTGGCGTTTATTTTTCACAAGAAAACCACTTAGAGGAAGATGTAACTGGTTTTGCCCAGTCTCTTCATTCCAGTAGTGCCTTCTTCAAAATGCCTGTTTTGAACCAGCTGGAGGGGGAACAGACTTTAGCCTACTTTGTGCCACCAAAATACACAGCTACAGGCAAGGCTGCCCAACTCTCACTTTTGGAAGAAGCATGTCGGCTGGACCAGAAGTGTTTCAGAGCTCGCAATCAGACAGGAGACTGGCACACAAACACCAAGAGAGACCTCTGGCTTCAGCAGATTCAGCTGTGGCAGGAGTTCTGAAACCCAGGGTGCAGAAGGCCAAGCAATGCTAACCCTTCCCCGGGGAGATGCTGCTTTGAGCTCCTGCTGCTGCCTGGCTCTAGGAGTGAAAACATCTAAGCTGCAACTGCCCATCCAAGTTTCCAAGCCTTTGGGGCAACCTTGACTACATCAGATCATCAGTCTACGCAGAGACTCAACAGGCTTAGGCCTTCTCTCTTCATCTGAAACCACGCTTGGAAAGGAAATTCCTTGTAGCTTTCCCTGTGAATTTGCTTCCCATTACACCATGGACTTTTGAGACCCGATTTTCACTGTGTCCCTTCACGCTCCCCCCCGGCTTAGCCTGACTGTGAGCAAGGCAGCATGACTGAGCTGCATTTGTGAAAGTCACATGCAGAGCAGGTGAAACGCACTGCCGGAACATCCCCCTCCCTTATGGGAAATGGCAGGATTGTGTTTCAGTTTGCAGTTCACTCAGCTGAGTCCCAAAGCTCCTGGCTGCCTGGAAAACCATCCTCTTTGCTCAAGTGCTTGCTGCTAGTGACCATTTACATATCCAGGGCTTCAGTGTGCTGGAACAAAGCAAAATCCAGCTGCACTCTCCCCATGAAAGATACGATGCGGCCATCTCTTCTCCCTACCTGCTCACAAAGTTTCTCTTTCACAGTCCCTTCATGCTCAGACACTCTCACTGATGGCAAAGAATATTTGAAATCACTTACTTTACAGACACAAACCCAAAAACTCCTCTGGCATAAACCACTTGTGACTACATTCAGGTAGAGCTATGGAGAAAGCTTTTTGGGGGCTGGAATTAAGAATCAAAATCAAAGCAAAACTTAGGTTTAGAATGAACTGCAGTGGTCTGAATTCACTCAACAGTGATTTTCCTTCTCTGCACCTTTTTTAATCGGACAAGCAAATCCATGTCCAGTTTGACCTGCTCACACAAGACTGGGAGACCTCAGTTTGTGTCCTGCCTGCCTGACTTTAACCATCAGCTCCCAAATTCCCCAGCGACACACTGAGTCGGGGCAGGGTACACAAGTGGGATTTTGTACTTCCCTCCTCTGCAAGTACTGAGCAGCAAAATCCTGCCTTGTTTTTTTTGTTTTTTATATGGACACAGCTCTGCCCTATTCTTCCCCCAGTTCCTGAGAAAAAAATTAAGGATTTAAAAAAACATTGCAAAAGGAAATAGATAAACATTTCTTTTTGTAGAGCACAAACATTTCTGCTTTAAATTCTAAATAAGGTCCCAGGGCACTGAAGTTGGTTTTGTTTTCCTTGGTTCCAGTGCTCAGAGACATGCCAGGAACACCCAATGACCTAAACATGGTCCTAAGAATTTTGGTTATTTGATTATTATCAGGAAAACGTCAAAGCTGAACAGGATGCAACCTCCAGAAATGAGGTGGTTTCTGTTGAGAGGAAACTGGTAAAGCACAATTATGGTAAGTGAAAGCAAAAAGAAATAACAGCATCTGTGAATTGGGTCCTAGAACCTATTAACCTTGTTTACAATGAAGCTCTTCCTGAAGGCAAATGGATCAAGTGCTTTCTAAACCTATATATATCCATTTGTAGAGATATGTCTCAGCACACGCACCTTCCTGGCAGAAGAACTGCATTTTTGTATCACAAACGTTCTCTCAAATGGTACCACTCAAGACTAATGGAATTCTCACTGGTCCTGTTCAAGGTTAAAGGCCACAACTTCTCACAAAAGGATAATCCAGTTATTAGGGCTATTAAGGCCTTAGCCTGCAATACAAGACACCCCAGATTTAATTTCCTGGTCTTGCACAGGCTTTCCATGCCATATAAACGCTAATAATCGCTTATGTTACTGCCGTAGCTGAGTGCTCTGATTTTCCAGAGCACTTATATCATGGGTTAGAAAGCACTGTCACAGCAGTAAACAAGGGAGCTGGAGTTCACTTGTTGTTGGAGGTAATCACAGTAGCTGTTAAAAGATGCTCACATAGCAGTAATGTTAGGAGAAACAAAACCTACATATTTATTAGCTAGAAAACGTGTTGCCTTCATCCATAAAACAGCCACAAGGGAACAACAGAGCCAGGTTCACCACGGTCTGTTATTCTGACATCTAAAAACACTGACTAAACTTTATCAATACACTGCAAATACGATACCTCTGCAGCGATCATTTGTTATCATTCAAAAGTAATCAAAGTATGTAGGGGTTTTTTCCATTTTAACCTAAAGCCCCAGACATTCTCATGACAGGATGTTTCCTTCCTGTTAAAGCCAACATGCTTTAACACCTCTAAAAACCCAGCGTAAGAAAGGAAGGAGGAAATTAGGAGCTCTTCTAGTGAGCAGCTCTTGATCCTAAAAGCAGCTACTGTGAAGCTGCAGAAAGTCAGGCTGTAGCCAACCAACATCAGTGCTGAAAAATAAGATGCAAAAGTCATCTCCAGGCAGCAGCCACGCAGGGAACAGAAACTCTGAAGAACTGAAGCTGCAGCTTCCCACTAGTCAATCACTAGGCTCCTGGATAATGCCTTAACTGTCACCCTTTTCCCCAGCACAGACACAGCCTCATGCTCCTCTTGAGCAATACACACATTTCAGAGAGATGGTTTTGCTTTCATTTGGGTTTCACCAGCAACACGTGACACCACAGCCACGCAAATCGACTGGGGAGAAGACCTTTCTTAGGCAAATACCCAGCAATCGCTAAGTCAACTGTGCAGTTCTAGAGACTTTCAGTTGATCTCTATTTAAGGTCTCTTAGGTCCCTCCTCAATTCTGGCCCTCTTTCGCTAGTGCCTCTCATTGTGCTGCTTGCCTGTTAACCACAGAAGGGACCTGCTGTTAGATCTTTGGCTCTGAACACAGGTTAGAGCAGCCTGGGGTGGCTGCAGCTTGTGCTGGCTGTTTCTGTGAGGTTCCTATCAGAATGAGGAAGACAAGCAATTAATAAACAGGCTAAAACCCAGATCATATTTTATTATTCTGTGAAATTCCTGCTATAATGTTCATGTTTTTCCTCCATCTCATACTTATGCAAGATACTTCTATCAAATCCACTCTGCTGTTACTTGTCCCTGCAGAAGAGGAATTGGCTCAGGCACTCCGGAGTCCCAATCCAACATGAAAGCTGCTCCAGAAGCTGCAACAAGTCTGAACTTCACTGTCTTAAAATTTTTAAATAGGTTGCAAGCAATTTCCAAAACCCAAGAGAGGCTTCTGCATGACAAAGGATTGATCATTCCTGAGCACAATCTGTGATTTCAGACCCTCCCTTTCCCTCCTTAAGAAGTGCTTTTTTAGACTATTTTCAACTACAGAAAGTAGTTGCTCAGTTCACAGGCAACAGAAAGCTCTCAGCAGAAAACTTCTAGAGCCTCACTACAGAAGATCTGATGAAAACAAGTTCTCCTCTTTCCTCTTAGTGGTTCCATCATTCATTATCCCATTTATTCGCACAATTTACTGTGAATTGCTATCTTATCCAACTATTTCATAGATCAATATATTTCATAGCACAATATTTAGTAGTATCCAGTCTTAAATGCATCTTTGTTTGCAGCATTTTTGCAAAGGGTGCTGAGAGATAATAAATGATCTGATCAGGGAGAAGGCAGTAGCAGAACACCCAAGTTAGGGCTCCTGATTCGTAGGCTAACACCTTTCAGCAAAGTACATCAGGTGGTTCCAGTGCACTGGGCACTGTCTGTACACACATGACATGAAATCTTAAAACACTTTATTCTCCTGTCACAGGCAAAGACGTCAGATACACAGACAAGAAAGCTCCTGGGAAAATTCAGGAAGACAGGGCAGAACAAGAGCCAAGAGTAGCCAGCAACAGCTCTGCTCAAACTGCTTGTTGTACAGCCCCGTTTTTGTTTCTCCTAAGCACACCAAAATCTAAAACCTATCTTCTATACAGGCAGACAGCAACCCCTGAGAGTGGTCACTGTTACCAACAGTCAGAAAGAAGGATTATCATGAAAACGTCATTTCTTCACCACTCCAGTCATATGGAAATCACATGGTCCCTACAGATTAGACACTGGGCATACCTGCTGCCTGGCAGTGACCATATGGTGTAAATCATTAAGTCAGCAGGGGAATGCCCAGACACACACACACTCTTTGCTTGCCAAGTTGGCTGCTGAACCGTATAAGGGACATAACTATGCAAACACACCTAAGTGTTGTAGGATTATTTTTTTGTTTGTTCACCCTTCAATCCAAGATAAGAAAAGGGTCAGGGTCATGGTAACTGTGATTTCTGCGTGCCCCTACCCCAGCCCTGTTTTGTTTTTACTAGGTTCAGGCTGAAGAAAGCCAGGACAGAGAGCACACAGCAAGCAAAAGGAACTCACTGCTTTGAGGATTGCCACTGCATCCTGCTGGAGCCACGTTGGGTAGACAACTTCGTCGTTCAGAATGGCCTCAAAGAGATCATCCTCATTCTCTGCCTCGAAGGGTGCGTGGCCGCACAGCATCTCATACAGCAGCACGCCCATGGCCCACCAGTCTACGTCAGGGCCATACAGCATCTCCTGTAGGATCTGAAGAATGGATGGGAAAGAAATATCAATGCTGAAGCTTCTTAGGAAGGCAGGATTTGGAAACACTAATGCAGAAGTTTTCACTATGTACTCACAGCACTCCCTGCTAGGTTGGCTGTATGACCAGGAACGGAGAGGTGATCTCAAGCTAGAAACCTCCAGATCAATGCCAAGGTACATGAGATGAACTAAACAAGGGCTGAACTAGCTTGGCTGCTCATAGGGTCACCTGAGAAACAAGCCCTTAGAAATGATGCTAGGGGCTTGGCTGGAGGAGAAGGGGTATTTCAGCAAAACTGGCTGGGCTTCAGAAGCAGCAGAGCGGCCATGTGTGGGAGGGTTCACATTGCCTTTTCCTTGCCCCTCTGAAGGAATTGCTTTCCCAGCTCCAATAGCAAGGAGTGCAGCTGGAGAGGGGAAAGAGCCCGAGTGTGTGATAGAGGTACAAACACCAGCCACAGACAAAAATTCAATTGTCTTGAATCGAACCCCCGTCAGAACATCTGACAGCATCTGGAGGACAGCTGTTCCTTAAAGAGATGTTTATCAGTTTTGTAGTGAGACAGGGAGGTAGAAAAGGGAACTGAAAAATGAGGGGAAAATTGATCTCCTTTCAAACCAAACTGGGCCAGTATCTGTATGTGCCTCTCAAGGTTTTTACAGCTGTGCCTCCATTTTTCACCTCATGTTTCCTAAAGAAAAACACGGGGTTATCTTGGTGCCTACAGCAGCCTGAGGGTTTACTCATGCTTTGCTTGCACAAGGGACTGATAACACAAACATACATGTAGGGGAAAACCTTGCACCCGGCAGTCAAATAAGGTGTAGCTAAAGAAACTAGAGAGTACATGTGCTGTTTCCAGGCTACCTAACCTACGAAAATCATAGTGTACCTAAGCCTTCCTGACCAAAGAAAAGTTTCCTGTACCTCTGGAGCAATGTAGTCTGGTGTACCACAGAAGGTGGCTGTAGTAATGCCATCATGAATGCCCTCCTTGCACATTCCAAAGTCTGCCAGCTTGCAATGACCCTCATAGTCCAGCAGCACGTTGTCCAACTTCAAGTCCCTGCAATGAGAATCATTCAGTTAGTTGCTACATGCCTACAGCAGCCCCAGCTCAAACGGAGGCAGCATCCCAGGCCTCAGAGGCTTAAACTTTACACTAGAGCCTCATAATCATAAAAAAAAAAAAAACACCAACCAAAAACCAGAGGTCATGCAGGTTTTGTTTTCTTTTGCTTCACCTCTTACAAAAGGAAGGGAGGAACAAACATCATTCCTCCAAACTGCATTTAATATGGGCAGGTGCTCTATGAGTTCACACACATGGCTTTCCAAACACACCACAAGTCTGGCTGGCAGAGCTTCTGCTCATTTAGCGCTGGGACTCACTGAAGCAGAGGTTGCCAGAGCTGTCAAATTGCGTAGTGGTGTTATGATGCAGCAGAACGCACTGCACAGGACACACTCTGATTCAGCAAAGTACTGTGCTGGGAGCACACAGCTGAAGCCACAGAGGTCTGTGAAGCCTCTTTAGAGGAGAACAGATTCTGTATTCTCTCGAGGTGGGAAGGATTAAGTCCTTGACTTCCCCGTACCAAGGCAATCCTGACTGATAAATCCCAACTGGAGCGTTATCCAAACTGAGAAGAAACTCCCTGCCAACATCACACCATGTGGGCAGAGTAAGCCTTCACCCAGCACAGAATGCCTCCACCATAAGGGGAAGTCTTAAAGTCCTTTCAGTGTATTGATTCCAGCAGGACTGCACTAACAGGTGAAGTGGATGTCCCCCATAGTGCTCAACGGGGCGGGGACTTCATTGCCACTCTCACAACAGACCCACAGCCAAGGGCCTACTGTACAAGCTGCAGAAGGGCACATTTTCCAACGTGTCACCTCTAACTGCCTGGAAGCTCCTCATCAAAAGCAGAGCTGTCAACATGACTAGAACCCTAACTAAGCTTATCAGCTGGCCTGACCTTGAGATTGCCTCAGGAAACAGCCTGCAGCGCAGGCGGGAACATGACCAGAAAGCACAGGGTCATCTGTAGACTTAGGCAATGCCTTTCTAAAATTACCTACCAGCTTGTAGCACCTCTGCTTTTTAGCTGCCAGCCAAGCTCTAGGCATCAGCACAGATGGAGGAAAGGAGCTATGATGGGAGCTCTGTACAGTCAACTAGGTCACAGTTCAGTTTTGGAACTGTTTCAGATAGTGGCCCAGGAGTTGCACAGAACCTTGGCGGCAGCTCTGCAGCAGTGAAGTGTCATCATCGCCATTTTACTGAGATGTAGGACACCTTATGGGCCTAGACAAAGCCACTTTCAAAGTCATTCAGTGCCTGGATAAGGATCAAGTAACTGAACATACTTGAGGGCCTCAGAGCCCCCTTCATGAAATCCATTCTGGAACTTGATCCATTTTGCTCTCTGGTTGGACACCTATTTCCTTGGAAGGAGAGAGGTAACATACAGGTGGTGACATCTCCACACCAATATGAAAACCTGTGAGTGAGCTGAAATCTGAATCCAGCTTGATCTTGGTCATCTTCTGTCTATGATCTTAAAGTGAAATCCAGGTGGTCAGCTGCTCTGTTGTGCATTGACATTTCTACAGCCCATACAAACCATGATCCAAAAGCTTGAGAAGCTTCGTGGTTGCAGTGGAAAAATCAGTGATGCACTGTGCTAGACAATCAGAGCCAAAACGGTCCTGAAGAGGTAAGAAAAAGTATTACTAGCTTCTTTTGAATGGATGAGAAAGTAAGGGGTTAGGAAACTTGCCCATGTCCCCCAGAGAGAAGACTGAATTCCAGCTCCAGATCCTAACCTCTAGATCATACATCCTCTCTCTTCACTTTTAACCCAGCATAGGAACACAAGCAAGCAAAAAGCCCTCTGCAATGATGCTGCCCATCCTGCAGGCCCACCAGTTATACTGGTGACCAGTGAAACCTGGATGCTGAGACCAGCGCCCTCGTCTGCTTTCTGCTGCAGTGTTTGCTCTGGGTAGGATGCTCAGCAGAAGACACTTATTTTTCCCTGAGAATCAAAAATGGTTGCTAAGGCGTGTGGGCAAATGCTTGTCCTGGAAAGGCCTCAGGCGAGCACAGTGCAAAGTATTGTATGTGCTCGCCCAGGACAGGACAGGATGCCTTCAGCAGCGCTTTATAGCCAAAGCTCCTGTTGCTCTTCCCTGTGGTTGCTGGCAGAGCAGGGAAGCCCTCAAGAGCATGAAGGCAGGCCTTGTTTCCAGGAATCTGCAATGCTGTAGTTGAAATGCAGAGTTTATTCTGGGCTTGGTTTGAAATGCAGCAAACACTGTTTTGGTCCCACGCAGACCTGACTGTTGGGGGGTGTCCCTAAAGGTGCAACTGGAAGGGGCATTTTGGTAAACTTGCTCGTAGATCCACCTTGCAAACCACGCTCCACTCCTCAGAATGTCTGCCACATCCTGGCAAGTTTTGGGGATCTCTCAAAATACACCTTCCTGATATCCGAGCCAGCAGAAACACAGTCGTGTACATCTGAGTGAGCAAGTTGAAGGCCATCATGGAGAGCTTGAGGAGAAGCAAACACAGCCTCAAGGCATGGCCAGCTCTGCAGAGCAGATCACTGGCCATTCTGCCTTTTCTCAGCCTCTGCCACACAAGCCACGCTGCAGAAGACCTGAAATCCCTGCCAGCTCTGTAATGCACCATACTCATTATAGCACCAGGAGCTTCTGCAAGTGCAAGAGCACTCTGAACTTGCTGCATCTCCTAAAGAGTATCTATGTAATAGCCATTACATTTAAAGTGTTGGCTTCTCATTGCATGAGCACAATTTTAACCACACCTCCAGCCCTGTGGCTTCTCTATATTGCACGTTAAACCCATTAAGAGTGCCTGTTGCTTCCTCTTGCAGTTGGGATATCATTGGCTTCTCTCAAATTCTTTCCAGCACCACGAAATTCAAAACTTGCCTTTTCTATTTATGCATATGCTGTAACGTGACTTTAAGCTGCTCACCCTTGCTCAGGCACTCTGGCTACATGCAGATCAGTTTAGAAGAGGACTTCCCATTATCAAAGATGAGTTTTCAATGCTCTTCACTTAAGAAGGCCACAGAAGGTGGTCTCACACATCTGTCTCAGAGCAGGTCTTGTGAGCCAGCACAGTGGCAAGCTCAGCCATGTGGCTCCTCTGGAGCCTGGTCTCTCCCAACTATCTCGTGAGATAATTACAGAAGCACTAAATCACTAAGGTTGGAAAGGACCTCTGAGGTCATCAAGTCCAACCTTCAAACCCAACACCTCCATGACCACTAGACCATATCCCAAAGTGCCACCTCTACTCGCATTTTGAACACCTCGCATCCACCACCTCCCTAGGCAGCCTGTTCCAATGTCTAACCACTCTTCCACCAAAGAAATTTTTCCTAATTTCCAACCTGAACTTCCCTTGGTGCAACTTGTGGCCATTTCCTCTTGTCCTGTCATCAGTTATTTGAGAGAAGAGGCCAACACTGGACTCCTTACCACCTCCTCTCTGGTAGCTGTAAAAGGTAATAAGGTCTCCTCTCAGTCTCCTCTTCTTCAGACTAAACAATCCTCTGGGACTCTAATTCTCTGGGAAAGTTGTGGTTCGGTCTCATGTTTGACTATTTGTCTCGAGTGCTCCCAGCAGCCAAAAGCTCTGTACTCGCTGCTTAATGTTGACAGGTCTCCCCACACGTCGTACCCCATGAACTAGCACAGCCACATGAGAGGAAAAACACTGACAGGTTTCTGAGATTTACAAGGAGCTCTTCATTTTTGCAGCAAGGATTCCGGGAAGCTGATGAAACTGGAAATCATCCAGCTCAGAAAGCCCAAATCTACCTCATTTCCTTAATACTTGCATTTTCCATTCCATATTTTTAGCAGCTCGATGAAGCAATAACAGCAGAGAGGTTTTCTGAGGGGAGAGCTGCATTTCCAAGGGCCGGCTGAGGTTCTGCCTTTCATTGGCAAATATCCACTGGAAAACAGGCTTCATCCCACCTCAGAAAGGCAGCTTTGTCCTCACAGGCAGCTACGGCACATCGGCTTAACGGCCTCCGTTTAGTCTCAACCCAGAAGAAATGACACAACAGGCTGCTTCAGCATCACTTGCTGGAAGGGGTGCTCTTTACACATCTGCTGCTTAAGTTTAAAGTTCGTTAGCAAAAACAAAATTACAATTGCAGATGATCCAGTCTTTTTCCGAAGCATCTGTCCAACAGTTTGGCTGCAGCAGGGTGCTGTGCCAGTGAAAAGGTGTTGGACACATACCTGCCACTCGCTCTAGAGACTGTATTTGCAAGGATAAAGTTCCGGTTGTGGTTTTTCCTCTTTTTGTTTTTACACCATGTGTTAAAAGTGGGCTATATAGGTAGTAAGGATCCTCTTCACAGGAGTAGGGGTGGCATAAACTGGCTTCCTTCCTTGGTTCTACCTCTGCTTAATGTTCTTCCAGTTTGGTAATCACTATGGTCCAGTCTAAAGCTTATAAAAATCTGATGGTCCCATCTGATGGACCTTTGCTATGAGGAGAGGCTGAGAGAGCTGGGGTTGTTCAGCCTAGGGAAATGAAGATGCCTGGGGGACCTTATGGCTACCTGAAGGTAACCTACAGGAAGGCTGGAGAGGGACTTTTCACAAGGGGATCTAGTGATAGGACTAGGGGAAATGGTTTTGAACTGAAGGCCATCCAAATTCTTGGAAACACCTCTGGGTGAGCAACAGAGAATTCAGACTCCTTAAGACAGTAGGGAGCAGATTTCAATTTTTCTCTGCCTCTTCTGCTGAAGTAATTTTACTTCACGCAAGTACTGAAATCTCCATCAGAACGGGAAGAAAAATCCGTTCCCCTTGCCCGCTCTGGTAGCTAAAGCAACACGCACTTCCAACGCCTGCTCCAGGGAAATTGCATTTATTTCTTTGTAAAACAAAGCAGCTCCAACAGGGGAGAACAAGAGATGAACAACCTGCACAGTTGGGAAGATACCTACCAAAGAGGTAGGAATTGGAGACCTTGCTCCAGGTACAGTGGACAACAGATTTAAACCAATATTTTGACTAAATAAGGGGAACAGATGAACGTCTTGGTATAGCCCTGCCCTGAATACTCATGTGAAGCTAAGGAGGTCATTCCCCATTTTCCTTTGCATTTCTTAAGAACACAAACCAAAATCTTTAATTTTGCTTGAAACCAGCACCCTGTTGAGTTGTAAGAAAATTTGTTGCTTGAAAAAAAAAAAAAAAAAAAAAGAACCAACCCCTAACAATTATTTCGGGGCCATAAAATACAAAAAATAAATAATCTTTCTTTCCACAGTGAAGTTTGGAGACTCGGTTACCAATCTCAGAGCAAATCATTATTTTCACAATTCCACTCCCACCAGCTTTTGGGGCTTTTGTGTTTGTTCCTGAGATGTCACACCACTTTGGGAACTAAGGCTATTTGCAATGCCATGAGCTTTGGCTCCAAAATTCCTTCACACAAAATGGTTCAGGTCTCCCCACATGTTTTTCACAATGACTAAATGTTATTTACTTTATAGTCTAGGAGGCTTTTATAAACCAGAAACTCACATTCTCACAGCACCAAGGAAGAGTTAAGCAAACTTTCTAGGCAGTAGTAAAGCTGAGTGTCAGCAGTAAACCTCGGCTAGAGCAGACACCTGCGACACATTCTACCAGAACTAAGACATAAAACCCCAGGCTGGGATAATGCTATTTGCTTAGTTGCTACTACGTCTTTAGGGTAGAAGGAAGTTTAAAATCACACATGAAAAAACAAGTTACTGGCCTTTAAAATAGGAAGGCACAAAGAAGAGACCAGAAAAAGCAAGCTGCACCGAGCTGGAGATACAGTTTGAAATCCTGAGTTTTGCTGCCACATAAAAGGATGAGCTGCGGCTCCCTTACAGCCTCAGAGGCTGCCTCGAATTTGACTCCCATCTAACTTTCAAGTTGAAAATCACGATAGTTGGAGCTTACAGGGCTTTGTCTCTTGGATGCCAAGTGAAAAACTGAAGGTAAGACTCA
Organism: Phoeniculus purpureus; assembly: GCA_028565055.1. Taxonomy (NCBI): domain Eukaryota; kingdom Metazoa; phylum Chordata; class Aves; order Bucerotiformes; family Phoeniculidae; genus Phoeniculus; species Phoeniculus purpureus. The sequence continues at coordinate 40,677,705 of JAOXOE010000441.1, forward strand.
GTGCCACTACACAGCTCACAACCAGCGTGAGGCCACTGATGTACACCACTTGGGGCTGACAGACAGAGGGGGAAAGTGTCACTTTATGCTCATGACACAATCCCTGAACCCGAGGATTTGTCTCATGTGTTCTGTTCTTCCGGGGACTGCATGACCACAGAATGGTTTAGGTTGGAATAGGCCTGAGAGATCATGTAGTTCCAAGCGCCTGCCATGAGCAGCGACACCTCTCACCAGACCAGGTTGCTCAGAACGCCATCCAGCCTGGCCTTGAACACTTCCAGGGATGGAGCAGCCACAACCTCCCTGGGAAACCTGTTCCAGCATTCTCAGTGAGAAGAATTTCTTCCTAAGATCTAATCTAAATATGGCCTCTTTTAGTTTGAAACCATCCCCCTTAACCTATCACTAGAGTCCCTCATAAAAAGCCCGTCTCCAGCTTTGCTGTAGCCCCCACCAGGATACCCTCAGCCAGGCCAACTGCAGCAGAGTTGCTGCAACTTTCAGTGCAATGTAATGGGACAGAAATGAATGGAAGGTCTCTCCAGGTATTTGTAACTCAAAATTACCAGAAAGTGGTAATGAAACATAGCAAGGCAGCCTTCTACCCTGTCCTAACAACCAGGAGTTGTTTCCACAAGCTGACTGTGCTTCAGTGTTTAGGGACGGTAAATGCAGCCACGACGGCTCCAGACTGAAATTCTGCATTTCTCAGAAACAGCAAAAGCAGAAACGTGACATCATGATTCAAGAATTCAACTCAGACCCAGGGTAAGTGGTATGAGTGAATAAAACTGCAAATTAAGGCTCACTGCTAGGCCATATAATAGGAGAAGGTTGCTCGCCCTTGCTGGCTGCTTTATGCATCTGGGGGAGGCTCGTGGGGAAGGTTGATCCCGCAGGCATCTCAGTACCTGAGCTCCTCAGCCAAGAGCCTCGCACCATTGCTGTAATTTCATGGCCTCACCCCACCACAGCATATCCTACTGAAGAAACGCAACTAGGTTGGTGAAGGGTCTGGAGAACAATCCTCATGAGGAGCAACTGAGATAGCTGGGGCTGTTAAGTTTGAGGGAAAGGAGGCTGAGTGAAGACATTATTGCTGTGTACAGCCACCTGAAAGGACATCGTAGAGAGGTGGGGGCTGGTAAAAGGAAATGGCCTTGAGTTGTGCCAAGGAAAGTTTAGGCTAGACATGAGGACAAACTTCTTCACTGAAAGGGGCATCAGGCCTTGGAACAGGCTGCCCAGGCAGGTGATTGAATCATCATTCCCCAACATGTTTAAAAGTCACATAGATCTGGAGTTTAGGAACAGGGTTTAGCAGTGGCCTTGGGACTGTTGGGTTAATGGTTGGACTTGATGGGCTTTAAGGCTTTTTCCCAACCTAAACATTTATATGATTCTATGACTATGGAAGAACAGAGTCTTGCTCTGCTTCACCTAACCTGCCCACACTGACACGCAAAGCACAAACTTTTGAAATCCTCAGTGTGTTAGGGTAAAGGCATGACGGATTACGGCCACGCAGCCTCCAAAGAAGGCTCCACCTCTTTCAGACACTGGGTCAGTAGAGGGTGATGCAATACGCACTCATGTCTGGGGTCAGCTACGAAGTCAGAACGTGTGGCTGAACTTCTTTAAAAGCTCATGCCAGAGCACATGGCCAAGGACCGCTCTAGAAGGCAAGGTGGGGGGTTTGCATTTGTGCAAGGCAGAAGGAGATCTTCACACTAAAGAGCACAGAGATAATTTTGACTAAGCTTTGAAACACGTTCCTGCTCTGTTGTCTTGGGCTTTAGACTAAGCTCTGACTGGCAAGTACTCGTATCAAGGAGAACTCTGTTACTACACTTTAAGTCAAGCAGCCCTTCAAGCCTAAGGACAAGCTTCTGCAAGCCATCTGCCTGGGTTATGGCAGCACCATGGGGTTTTTTGGTGGAGATGGGTGGGAACCCAGTGCTGCCAGCTCACCATGTGCCTGACCCCTTCCTGCTGTGGGTTATCTCTGAAAGCTGATTCTTCAGACTATTTCAGAGCACCGGTCCTCTCCTGGCATTCCTCAGGCTGCCACTCCAGAGATGAGGCAGTGCCCAAGGCATTGACTTCTCCTATGGCAAAGGAGCTGGCACTGCCCAGGATAGAAGACCTCTCTGATGGTTTGAAGTGCCAGCAGTCCCACCTCCCCTTCCACTGGGCACTTCAGAAAAGCGTCTGTGGAAGCTTAACACAATTACTGACGTGATTTCATTGCTCCTGAGATCAACGAGCATGATTCATCCTCCAGTTAAATTAAGTAGGCTAAAGTACACAGGCGTGGACTAAAAAGCCCTTAACACACCACAAAAAATAACCACAAAGCTCCCACTACATCTGCACCCAAGTGCTGCAGATCCAGTGGGACCCCATGTGTGCCCCAAGTCCCTTTAGGGTCAGGCACACCTATAAGCTTCCCCTTTATTACAAGCATGGCAGCTGTAAAGCAGGTAATGATAGTCTCAAAAGGCAGCTTTACAAGGGCAAAAAGACGCTCTTGTGAAATGGGGCAGCCAAGAGCCAGGGCTATTACTGCTGAAACACTGACGCACTGGAGATTGCTACGTTGGGGTAATCCCAAAGATGGCGCAATCCATACAGGTGTATATGCCCACATTCTTTTATATATATACATGCATATACACTTCTAATATATCTATTATTTGCTGCTCTTTTCTGTGGGACTCAGCCAGGAGAGAGGAGTTAAACTTGAGTCGTTTCACTGAATCCCAGAGCAAACGTCGTCCCATCAACTGTGAGGAAAAGTGGACAGAAAAAAGGCTTCATGTGCAGCTCCTGGTATGCATGCCATGCACTCCCTCTCTGGATAAGCCACGAGCCTAGTCCTGTGATAAACTTCTCAGTCCCACCGGGCAGCGACACTGGAATTTGCTGGCCCTGATACATCACTTGGTGTGTTGCTCCCAACAGAGCTCTTATTTTAGCTTTGCCAGAAAAACAGGGAAAGAGGAAAAAAAACCAACCCAACAAACGACAACACTTCTTTCTGTGAGTCCCTTAGCCTGAAGTCTTCAGAGGAGGCATACAATGCTTGAGACCCAAACGCATGAACAAGAATTCACGATAACAGTGCCAAGAGAGGTTAAAAAGCATAAGCTAGTTATGTCACCTTGACAAAAATAGACCTACATTGATTCGAAGCCTGATACAGAAACGAAAATTAAACCAGGGTTGCGTCCATGGTACAACGTGGACTCAATGCTTCAAGGTGGAGTGAAACACCCATGGCTAACCATCACCAACCACCCACAGCCTATTTCAGAGCTGCTCAAAGGCCCTGTCCCAGCTAGAAGGTGTCCTAGCAGGATCAGGGTTGGACTATGCTACTGAAAAAGCACCTCTTTCCATGGCACAGAGTGGCACATCCCTATTTCACTAAGCCTGTCCTGGGGGAATTAGTAGTTCACACCGAAGTGACTCTTGGGTGCCCTTACTGCTGCTGTAAAATATGCCCTCCCCACCTTGAATATGAAGAGGAATGCTTCACTCCAGGAAATATCAAACTAAAAAGCCCATACAAATAAAGGTTGCCCTATCCATCATGATCATGTGTGCAGAATGCCTCTGGCAACAGGTTGGGCAGCAAACCAGCCTGCCCTAGCACTGGTACTGCCAGCAGGGCTTTGTGAAGAAGACACTCCTGCACTGAACCTGCATGTCTAGTTAGACAGACTTCTCCACACCAAGATTCACTTTACTTTAAGCCTGATCCTGAATATCTAGGGAAATCAACAGGCAAAAAAAATCCTCTCACTGTCACTTGATTTTAGACTAGACTAGTTTAGAAAAACAAGTAACTAAAAATTAACCTTATTAAGGCTCTGAACTACAGATCCAGAATGATAAAGCTAAGGTTAGAGGTGCTCATCTCCTTCCTGTAATGGAATGAACAAAGCTGAAGGCAGACCCGAGCTTGAGAAGCACTTTGCTTTAGCCAGTAGATTTCCACAGCCAAATTTACTATTTAACTTTTGAAGGAGCAGCACTGATCCAGCACAGATACTTTTGGAAAGCTCACCCTCTGCACTGAATTTTTATGCACACGGTGAAAGAGCAGCCTCCGTGCGAGCGACACATTGCAGGCACAAAGCACAGAGTACCCCAGTGCTGCACAGGTGGGGGTCCTGCCCTTGGAACAATGTTTAAGTGTCTTTCCGAGGAGATGCTGTCTTGAGAGTTGTTTCCTTAAAAACATTGATACCATCACTGGTATCACTGATTCTCTATCCTCGAAGAGTCTAGCAAAACCTGTGGGCAAGCAAAGTGCTTTCCTGGCAACTCAGATCAAACTACTTTTCACCACAGCTATTGCTGAAGAGCAGCAGTGAAATCAGATGGAAGAGGTATCTGTAGGAGCCTAGCAAATGGGTCATTAACCCAAGGTTTAATTTCTTGTTTAATTCGGATTACTGATGCTGTTCACTCATTACAGATGATTCACCCAGGGCTGTGTGAAGCCCAGGTATTCTGGATAAGCAGAGCAGAGCCAGATGAAATTCCTGGTTGGGCATGCAATTCCACTCACAACTCTGGGGTCTCATCCCAAGCTGCCTGTGCACAGGAACCAGCAACACTGAGCTTTGTATTAGGCCATCTGGGACAGACTAGATCCCATGTGTTCACCCCAAATGCCGTACAGACAGCAAACAGACCTCAGGTTGCTTGGAGTCTTGTCCCCATGCCACATCAGGTACTTAACCAATAAGTCTGCTGGCCAGGGCTCCCTCTCCAGCCAGCACAGCGTGACACCTGCTTTCCCAAGGCAGTTCAGCCCCTCTAAAATTTGACTCATGAGCTGCCAAGGCTATCTAAGTTCCCAATCTGGGTGCCTTAGCTGGCTGCTCGACTGCAAGCAAAGCAGAAGTATCTGAGATCAGGAGTCAGTTGATGCTCAGCTGACACATGGCTACCACCAGACACGAAGCACTGCCAATTTCCTAGTTCCTGTAATACATGAAACAAATCAGAAAATTAAAGTAAGTGCTGCCTCAACTAACCTCATCTAGAAAAAGATAGAAAGGGGACCTGAATGAGGAAAGTCTGTCTTTACACTGCTTACCTCTGGAGTTTTTAGCACACAGGTCTGTCAAGTTCCTGTGTGACAGTCACTGAAACCCAAATGGTACCTCCACAGTGCAGGAGAGCACTTTGACCTCTGCAAGGTGTGGAGGAGGATACCCAGTGGAGCTGTGTGCCTGTTGCTGGGAATATGCCTCCTGGCATGATGCAGCTTTCTATGGCACAACCCTAGAAGACTGCTCTCCAGACCAAACATTTCAGTCCTTCCCCTGATGAATAAGCCAGTCCCTCCATGGCCACCTACTGCCAGACACTTGCAACATGACAAACCAGCACCCCTTCCCTTTCATTGACCAGTACACCAAGTATCAACTCTACAGGATGAACTGGGACATTTTCAGGACAGGAATGGGAATAATGACTAATACCAGCATGCAGCAAGTGCCAGCTAAGACAGGAATTTGGGGTGTTACCCAAGAGGAGCATGTGCCTTTTGGTTGGCTGATTCAGAGTCAGTCCATGCTGTGACTCTGTGCTCACTCCTCTTTCCAGGATTAGGATCCCTTGCTTACTGGAAAGTACCCATGACAACTGCTTTTACATCAGCCTTTCTCTGCCCAACATTGCAGACTACTGGACTCTCAGATTTTTCTACTTACATGGGGAAAATCTGAAGCTGTCAGGTCCCTCCCACACACACATGCCTTAACTATATGCTTGAGTGTCTTGATTATAAATCCTTTCCTTCAAGGAGACACCACAGATCCTCACTACAACTTTTTTCTAACTTAAGGACAAGAAACAACAGGCAAACCAGACAGAAATCTTTGATGAGTGGTGTGATGGCACCACATCAGATCAAACCTCAGGATTAAAGATTCTGTATCTAAACCTCTCGCGTTTACACAGGCCAGAGTTGCTCAACAGCACAGATTTTCTATCACAATACCCTAGTCAGTCAACTTGAAGGAAGGAAGCTTTTCATAAAGCCCTTTGTGCTTGCTAAAGGTACACCCAGCCAGGTGGCATCTGAAGTGCATTAGTTTTTAGCTTGTGTCCTCATCAAAGTTCAGCACATTCCACCTACAGGGCAGTTATTTTTATACTGTGGCAGGAAAGCAGTTCTTAATGTTATCGACAATTCCAGTGAGTCCAGTCATCAAGTACTCCAAGCTCATGTACACAGCTCCTGCTCTCAGACTGGGCTGCAGATCTCAGATACTCTCTCCATGAATAAATAATTGACTGAGGACTAATGGAAGACCACAGAGGCTCAGGGAAAGTAGAATGACTTTACAGCCCTGAGAAAAAGGAACAAAAAGTGAACTATTTTAACAGGCTGAAATGTACCACCCACAAAAGCTACAGTAAAGCCAGTGAATTCCTGGAACTGTTCTAGATGCAGACAAGGAGCAACAGTTCACTCGTGTCCTCTCTGCACTCTGGGGACACCAATGTGTGGTTTACTTGTCCCCCACTTCTGTTCTCAAGTAGATTCACAGTGCTTTCCTTTACAAATGGTTTGGAAACCTCTGTGTGATTCTGCACGAGAAATTACTCCATGGTAGAGTTGTGAGAGCAGAGCACACAGTGTGGGGCACGGCGCTGCACGTGCTGAAGTGTGCTTCTTGCTGGACTGTCACAGGAGAGCAATCACACCGTGTCACAGCAGCCACTTGCACGTCAAGCACACAGGTCCAGGTGCACTGGTAATCAACTTCTAAACACCCTTCTGAATTCACATTGTCCCTATGGTCTTGGAAAAGAGTGGTAAGAATGCAAACCCCATTTGCTTCCTCTTCAGTCAATTCCTTAATTTTGCACTTCTGATTTGCATTCCTCTGCATGCCTGTGTCTCCACAGCCACCCCTGCTACCTGGAGTTCTGCCCTCAGGAATTTGGTTCATGGTTCCCACACCAAGTGCTCGCTGTCACTCAGGGCACCACTGGCAACCTTCACCACGACTGGAATGACTCACGGCAGAAAACACCCAACAAGAAGAAACCCTTATCAACAGCCTTTCATTCCCCCACAGGAACCAAAATATGCTCCCAGGGCAGCTCTGCCTAGACATAGAGCAAGTGCAGCTGGCACCCAGTACGATGTCTGGATGCCCCAGAGCCAATCCAAGCTTCAGGAATCAAGCAGAAGCACTTCCCGCTGCACATCCCCAGACAAGCCTGTATGGCAAATTTCTTTACCAAGTGCTTCTTCACCCCAGCTGTCTATCTCAAGGTGAAGTTCTCCACAGCCCAACGGCTCTGGTGCCCATATGGCACCTTCATACCACAGACATCAGAGCTCCAGCACCAGTGACACATTACTCGAACTCGTGGTGACTGGCAGTTAAACCCAGTAGCTGAGCACTCAGAGCTCTCCTTTGTCCTTGGTTGCCCTGGGCAGCTGAATTGTTATTCTTGCACCTGACTGGCAGCCCTGTGGCTTTTACCTCATGAGCAGAAACAAGAGAGAAAATGGATTCAGGCTCAACGTCTTCCTGCGTCTTTAAAGAAGGTGTTCATATTCAGCACTGGCTAGCCACTAAGGTGCCATCAGGGCTGTTTTTTAGAAGCTAATGACAGCAAGGTCCCTCCTTCTAAGCCTTCTTCCCCAGCAGCAGGGTCACACTGCTTTCCTGCCTCAGCCTGCCCCATCAGTGCTTTCCAGGGCGGGAAGGGTGCTGTGTGCTGGGAAGGCATGGTGCCCTACAGAGAGCCTTGGAGGGGGAACCCAGTGCTTCTTCACATGCTACAACCAACCTCAGCAGCAAGGGGAAGGTCCTGCGCATGGCACAGCTGCAGCCTTTGTCCTCGGCAGAGGACAGTGCTTCATGTTACTCGTGTCACAAGCAGTTATAGGAATCAAGAGATTCCCTGGGTTGCTCTCTCCAGGCTGTGTTGTGTCTATCTGCAGTCCTACCGTAGGACTTCAGCTGGTCCCTGCCCTCCCTGGCACAGCTCCTACTTTTTAACCAAACTCCAGTGCACTTGTTGGTATCACACAGCCCCCTGCTCCCCAGCGCTGTCTCCTTACACAGGCTGAGCCACTCCTAGATCTAGTACCACTCTGATGAGCAAGACTGGAAAAATCTTCCCCCGCTCTGTGCAAGTCCTATACTGGCCTGTTGTGGGTACAAAACCACAGATTACTTCATGACTTTCTGGCACCCACAATCTACATCATCAGCCAGTGAGTGGGATGGGTTGTAGATGCATAAAATGCCTGGGTGAAACCACAGAAGGGTTAACCCTGCAGTGGGCTGAGGAAAAAACCCAAAGAGAGAGAGAAGGCTCTCAGAGGAGCCAGAGGCTGTGACTCACTGGGAGGGGCTGCATAGAAATAGGGCTTTCCGTGAGACCCACAGGAATTTCTTCAGGGAGATTCTTCCCCCACCGACAGGCCAGACAAGGCACCTCACCTTTCCCATCACAGACTGGATCCCGTGACTGCCCTGCCAGGAGGGGAATCGCTATTGTTTGGTTGACTGTTTCCAGTTTGGCTAAAAAAGGGGATGAGAGGAGACTAATTACCTCAGTGAAGGGAAAAAAAAACCCCAACAGAACAGTCTGGAGTGACCAAATTATTTTGTAGACTGTTGTTGTTTGGGTTTGTTTCCATCCTGGCTTAACAAGCATTAATGACTTCAGTTGCAGGGGAATGGGGGAGGAAAACCGTTGGGGTGAGAACCTGAACCGCCCAGACCTCTCTCACCCAACACCACCTCTACAGCTGTGATGGCAACAGCACTTTGGGTCTGTCCACCCACCTCTCCCTCCACCTCAGAATGAGGAAGGGGGCTGGGAGCAAACGGAAATGTTAAGTTTTCCTTTTAATTTGTCTGACTGGAAGTGCCAGCCTTCCTGCAGCTCAGATCCTTTAGCATGTTAGCTATGCTTGGCAGTGTCTCCAGAAAAACTGCTGTCCCTTCTTCATGGCAGGGAAACAAAGGGAAAATGTCCCAAAAGAGAGGAAGCTCTAGGAGAAAGCAGCAGAGCTCACAGTCTGCAGAATAGTTTGTTTGTTTTGTTCACAGAAGCCACACTGAAACTTCTTAAACTACTTCTGGTGTCCTGAGAGACAGAATTAGACTTAAAGCCAAGACGTGTAATTAATGTCAAAGTTCTTCCTTACATAACAGTGTCTGGGATGCAGCCACTTGGCCACCACTGTGAATAGCCCTGCCAACACAGGCCGAGGAAAAGCCTGTGAGAGAGCAAGCTGTGCCTGCATTCTATCCCGTGCCTACAGGCATCCTCTCATACCCAGTGCAGGCTTCGGGGAATTAGGGATCAGGAGCCTATGAGAATTATGTGCTCACATCTATCAGTCAACTCTACTGAGGGACAGCCAGTTTCTAACAGGATGCAGCCCCCAGGGAACAGAATAGCTTGAACAGAACCTTCCAAATCACAGGAGGATCCCACACAATCATTAAGATTGGAAAGGACCTCTGAGATCATCAACCCAAAACCTCCATGGCCACTAGACCATGTGCCAAAGTGTCACATCTACTCGTGTATCGAACACCTCCAGGGATGGTAACTCCACCACTTTCCTGGGCAGCCTGTTACAAAGAAAGCCTGTTTCAAGGAAAACACAAAGGCTTGAAAATTTTAGGGGTTTCTCTGGAGAAGAGGTGGAGACTTTCAGCATAATTCCGATTGTAAGAGAGTGAAGAGAAAGTAGGGAAAGCTGTCAGTCAGACAAACAAGGACTTCAATTAACCTGTGCTGGACACACAGAACATGGAGATACCTGATACTCTACATTTAACTCATGTAGAGGTGACAGCCAAAAACTGTTGTTTGACAACCTCTCATTTTCACATGTCCCCAGTCCACATTGGCTTATTGGTTCACAGCCATAGTTAGAATTTGCAGTCTCTCTTCCTAATAGAGTGGATCCAGAGATGCCACTGGCTGATGCTCGGAAGCAGCACCCAACAGGTCTGGCAAGAACTTCTTCTGACTGCCTTGTGGCTTAGGGTAAGCCTTCAGTCCTGAGGGTCCCCAGAGGTAGCTGTGACTGAATAAATAGTGCAGGCTGCAAGACATTTGACTATCACCAGTCACCAATCTGAACATCAGTGAGCTGAGCAATTTCACTGGATCAAAAGCGTGTAGGGGGAGACACACAGAGACTCTTCAGTCATGAATCAGCCTTTAGCCCACTTGACCTGCAGACATCTTGTGGCTTCAGAGATTCAAAAGCTGATCTCACCTTGCTCTGACTCCTTTCCAGAACATGATTTCCAACCAGCAGCACAGGCCAGGACTGCCTTTCTGAGAGCAGACAGTAAACTACATTTCAAATACCTCAGTCATAGATAAAAGCCACCTATAACAAACATAGCACAATAAAGGCTTGTTTGGGCATTTTGCCTTTGAGTAGGCATAGAGAAAAAAATTCCTGAGTTCATTTATGAGTTACACTAGCTCCACCTTAAATAATCTACCACCACCAGATTTTCTGTCATTGATCAGCCATCACAATTAATTTGCAATTATCTCTGTAACTCGAGGCATGAGTTGGACCACCTGAAGCTTTACTGGCTTGCTGCATCTCAAGCAGCACAAAGGAGATGGAGAGCTGTAACACTCCCATGGGGGTTGGCCCTGGCCCTAAACAGACCCCAGTGGAAGCTGCACTGGCAGGGCCAGCTCTGGCTTCATGCTCTGGGCAGTGCTATGCTCTGACCTTCATGGTGGGTGGGCTGTCTCTTCAGGAGCTTGGCCAGCTGGCAAGAGACCAAGCAACTCCTTGGCCTTCTCATTTATCAAAGCTGGGCAGAGAAGCAAGAAGCAGGAGCTAGCTGCCAAGATCTTTGCTCCCTTCTGTGCTCAACAGTGGCTGAAGGTAGAAATTTTGGCTGTAAAACTGCTGTTTGGGCAGTAGGTTTTGAATTAACAGTATGAGAAGTATGGAAACTGAGAGCTCCAGCTAGGAAGAATCGTTAATAAAGGGACAATCTAAGATCTGGTGCATGCAATGACAAATGCTACATTGAGCTGATAAGATTGTGTCAGAATCCCCCAAACTCAGGCAAATGTACAATTGTTGAACAAAAGTTGGAGAGATATTGACAAACAGAAATGCAAAGCACAGTAGTTCAGCTTTCAGGCATAAGTCCACGAGGACACGGGACCTTACTACTCTTTCATACTCAGGTAAATGTCAAAAGGAACGTAAGAAGACCCAGAAGGGGGAAGAGAAAACCTGAAGCCTCCACTTTAAATGTCACACACCAACTTGGACTCCAATACACGTGCCACAGAGCCTGCTGAAACGTGCTGCAGCCTCACTACAACACACAGAGGCTTATTTGAAGGGATCACTTTCTACGACCTCTTCTACCACACAGGTTTGCATACAGAATAATATTCCCCCGTTGCCTCATACAGCCAAGCCTGTTTCTCCTTATTTCCCCCGCTGTCCCCTCATCCAGCCCAATTCCTTTTCCAACAGAATAAAGAAGCCAGAGCCCATGGCAAGGCACCAGGACACTACTGGTGTAGCTAAGAAATGGTCCAGATGCAAACATTCACATTGTCACTTGGCAGACCTCGCCATAGCAGTACACCCAGACAGGCTATTTAGCTACTAAATAATCTCTCCTAGCTGGAAGGAATTTTCCTGATTAAGAAGCATTTCTGTATTACACTGCAAAGAGATTAGTGAAAGCGGCTCTGGATGTTAATAATAAATCATGCTTGTGAAACTTTAATTGATTCAGAAAAAATCAGCTCAGAGCGTGGAGGATCTCTGTGGTTTTGGATTTATCACACCTTGCACATGGTCGAGACTTGAAGGCTTGCTCCCATTTCCATTGTTGTCAGCTGGCGCATTGCCACCAGCTCCAGTGCAGTAATAATCAGGTAATACCATTCCGAGACTAAATTGTGCCTTTAGGCACAGCCTCATAAAGGGGAGGTTGTTCTTGATCCTATTAACGGCAAAGGTGTTGTGACTCACAGGCCAAATGATGAGTAAATGCTTTCCCCTTGCTCTGTGGGAACATGCGTTGTGATCTGCATCCCAGCTGCACCAGCAGCAGACTGCAAGACCCAGCACCAGCCACAGAGGGCTGGAGTAAAGCCGTGCCTGCCATCCTGCTGGAATGGAGATGGGATCTTCTCCTGCAGAATTTCTGGATTGTAAAACACAACTATTACTGAAGGGCTGCCATGTAGTAGTGTCAACTTTCTCCTCTGCTATTATTTTTGGTTTATTTCAGTATCGCTACAGGCAGCAAATGACTTTGAACCGAAATCTACAGACACGGTGTTACAACAGTGCGCCGTAACAACAGAAGTTGCTGGGTTACATTACAAAATCCCTCTGCTTGCATAAAGCCACAGTACCTCCACACTCACTGGCATGAAGAACAACGTTTAAACACTGGTGTTGCTGACCAAGGAAACATCAGGTGCTGAACTTGCTACAGCTAAAAGAATAAGTAAAGTTCTCCCTGGGTTGCTATGGCAGTTGCTGCAGGCCAAGGATGTCAACAGCACTGATTTTCTCCTGGTCTCCTGTACGTATATTGTAGCTTCACCCACTGCTACATGTCATGTTCCAAGAAATCTTCCATTTCAGTAAGTCAGAGGGAGCAGATGCAACAGCATCATTGGCATAATGCTTGTTTTAAAAAAATTCTACAAAACATTTATTAAGGCTGACAGAGACCTTTTCCTCAGCTATATATAGCAGCCTCCCTAATGCTAACGCAGGGCTCATATCTCTGACATTAATGGAAGCTTCCTTGATTTGAGATGGGTACAAAGATCAATAAAATGATTGGATTAATGCTGGGCAATTCTGGAGATGTCAGAGCAACAGTTGCCAGAATTAGTTCCTTAAAATCATGGGCCTGAATGGTTTTGATATCAGCTTTTTAATAGGCTAAAAGTCAGATGAGCAGTTCTGGCTAAAAAAGGTAGCAGGATATTTAGGAGCAGTTTTTAAAAATAAACTGTACATCAAATCTTAACATTTACTTCTGTTTCTACGTATTGTCTTTCTCATGACCTTCACACCTTTTAAAAAAAATAAAGAGAACAGGAAAGGCAGAAAAACAGTCTTTTTGTAGAAAAGTTTCTTAGGTTCTTAATTTCTAACCTAACTATTCCCAGATGCTTCAGGACTTAAAGACTGAATCTAATTCTGGGCTCCTTTCTTTAGGAACCAAGAGCTACAGGTAGCTTGCACTTGCATGCTTTTTAATTGTGAAATGCCTTCTTAAGACTATATCAGTCACAAAAGGAATGCTAGAACACAAGTCACATCTAATCGCTTATCTCTAACATGAATAAGCAGTTCTGCCTTTTTTTACTGCACCAGTACCACGATCCCCAACTAACACTGAGCTCGGTAAAGGACAGATCGTGCCTGGAAGAGCCAGCAGTACACAAACTATTACATGCAAATGTTACAGCTACACCAAAGAGAAGAGTGAAAGTACGAGAGACCTGCCTTACAGTAAAGGTTACCCAGCCCTGAGGCAGCTGGAGGAACTAGAGAAACTCCTGAGGCCCCTTCAAGCTCTTTTTTTTTTTAATGATTTATACAGGCTCATTATGTGCAGGGTTTGCAGGTTTCAAATCAATCCCTTTAAATAACCATAAATGAAAAGTAGACACCAGCAGAGCCAATAACTTCTGTAGACTATTCACTAATCCTTAGTCATGTGGAAAGTTGCATTAAAGTTCACAGACTATATACAGTGGAGTCAATGGGGCACAAAGATCTGAGATGTGGATCTCAAAGCAGGACGGCTCTTTGTAAGCATAACTGCAAATCAGGACTAAACTGTCCTGCACGTTGACTGATTGAACATGACATGCAAACGTGAGAGGCTGGGTTTTTTTCTCTGCACTTCCCATTTGATCAAGTGCAGAGAAACACCACTTTAAACACTGCGTGCCAGAGGCTGTAAGAGAGCCCAGCCTGTGAGCAGGCAGCTACCACAGCTGAGTGGCAAATAATGCACAAGATGAACTGTCTAGGAGCACAAATCAGTCTACACGAGCTGCTGACTGTCAGATATGATAGCCACAGACACTACTACACTTCTGACCCTACAAGACATTCCTTTACATTTTCTAAAGCTGAATGAAGTGTTTCCAGAGACTCCAGCATGAAAATTATCTTACGCACAGCGCAGTTGTTGTAGGGTTGGAGCTGTGGCTATGCTGTTCTGTGCCAATTCGCAGCTTTTAGCTGATTTGCTTCACTCATTCACCGTAAAATCAGCTTATATTTCATTCTTTTCACTGTTCCCATAACACAACACAACCTTCATTTTGTTCTGCTGACATGAATCTACTTGTCTCCAAGGACCCAGTTCCAGAAAACGTTGAGTGCAGGAGCTTTCCTGAACAGAGGTTTTGAAGCAACAGGGACAGAACCCCCAGCTGGGGTTATGGTGCTCCATGGAGCAGAGATTCACACCTGATTTGGCTCTGGCTTAGCTGTTTCCCACCCTTTCCTCTCAGATGCAACCAACATGCCTGAACCCACAGGTAGCTGAATCAAGGAGGCATCAAGCAAAGACCACCTACAGATGCACCTAATAATGCAGCGCATTCTAAGCAAACATGTGGTAATCTCTGGATAGTCTCTCAGCCAACCAGCTTGCCTTGCAGGGCACTGCTGGTATCAGTCACAGATCCAGTTCAACTGCTAATTTATCTCCCTGGGGAAAGCCCCTTGACTTCAGGGGAAACAAGATCTGGCTCCAGACGTGAAAAAGGGCATGAGATGAGAATAAACAAAGTCAACAATTGCCACCCCTCCTCCTCAAAAAACCTCATCAACAGAGAACATGAGGGATCCCGTGTGTACATTGCCTTGACCCATGGAAACAGCAAACAGCACACTAACAGGAGCTGCTGGTCACAGGGGCCGTATGCAGTTAGGACAGTCATTCAGCCCCTGTTTTCAGCATGTAATTTTTAATTGATTTTGTTGAAAGAAACGTCAGTGTTGTTTCAGTTAATAAGAGTCTTTCCAGCAAAACTGGTCTCTGTAAAAGCCTTCTGTAAACCCTCCTTCAAGTGTCACAGGTTGATTGTTTGAATTGGCAAGGAATGAACTTGTTGCCAGTACTTCATTCCTTATAAAAGCCAGCAGTCATGAGACGCAGCTGCAGACCTGATTGGTCTCCTACACTAAGGAAAGGTGACGATTTCAGAGGCCTGGCTGGTATCCAGCAATCTCTGCAGGTCCTAGAGGAGACTGAGCTTTTCCCTCTCACACAGAGTTCCGCCCCCCCACCACAAAGGTGATGCTTGCAGGTAACATGCAGAAAAGTAAACACTTCCCGTTCGTGAGCCAGTCTTGTTTTCCCCAGGAGCCCGTGTTCAGCCTTGAGGCAGGACCGTGTTCTCATCTGGATAACTGTATAATTATCTTCTGCCTTCAAAAGGGACTATGTATCCTCTTAAACACAGTCAAGTCACAGGACCTACTTAATGGTAGCTTGTGCCACAACAGAGCACGGTGATTCTGTGCACACCACCCCACACTAGCATCCCTAGAAAGGCCAGCTGAATTAAAAATACCAATACTGACACAAAGACAGAGGAACGAGCTAACAAACATGAGTCCTCAGGGTGAAAACAAGGTTCTTCAGCCAGCCAACAACCAGCCCTTCTCCCAACTGCTCTAGCTCAGCTTCTCTGGCTCTTGGTCAGCTGCATTACCTACATGCTACACTACCAATATCCTTAACGATATGTACCTGCATCTGCTGAGCCAAGTGGTAAGCTGGGGCACTATCCAAATTACCAGTATCCAACTCCAGACCTAGGGCTGCCAAAACCAGTGCTGAAGTGGAAAGTACAAAGGTGACACCACCTCTGCTTCTAGATATAGTTCAGGTATGTCATCACATACTGTAACCTCTGCAGGTGGAGAAGACATGTTCTGAAAAGCGACAATCCCAGGCCACATATCCTACCACTGAGACACATTTGGGAGAGCATTTCTCACCCTGCCTTTTAGAGGGAGAGAAAGAATGTTTGTCATAAAAATCAAGACTGTACCACCAGGCTGGATTAATTGCTCTAGATTGCCAGTAAAAGGTCAGTATCTTTCTGAAACTTGGAAAAGTCTGCAGGACGAACCCCTAAATCCCCTCCTCAAATAAACCAAACGCAATGCAACAGCAAAGAAGCTTAAGAAAACGTTTGCATTTGCCTTCTGTACGTAGGTATGATGCCTCTACTGAAGGACTCCACGTAGGTGACCTTAGCAAGTCCCATCCACTATCAAAGCTGTGGAGCAAACATTTGAATTTGATAGCAGCAAGGCAAACCAGCGGTTCTTCCAGCAAAGCTACACGGAAGTAAACATCCTGCTTTTAAAATAAACCCTTAAAATAATTTACTACCTCTGGCTTTTTAGAAGACTATGAGTGGACTAGCTCACTTGCCTTGAGTAAGCCACTGTGTAACCTCACACTGCTCAGAAATGCGTGCTGGTTTGTTTTGGTTCTGGCAGGCACAGAAGCCAAAATATACTTCCTTTACCCTGGGAACTGCTGAACTGGAAAGTGAAAGTCAGGAAGAGCTGCCTCGAGAGAAATAGCACATACAGTCCTTAGATAAAAATCACAAACCAGTAACAGGACCCAGCATATTACTTTCCTTTAGAAGTAAGCTAGAAGAAAGCAGCAGAGCCCTGTGAGCAAGATTTTATCTACAACAGCCTTGATTATCGCCTAAGATTTTTATGGCAACATCCAGCATGAGCTGATTCCAAATATGTCCTTGTCCTACTCCTCTGTGATTAGGGGTGCACAGTATACTATGATGTGACATGCTGAAAAGCTGTCTGCCATGGCTGGATGCATTCTAGTCCTGCCTCCTGTATGATGGGATAAGAAACCACTCTGTACTTGTTGATATTTTTTTCAAGAAGGAACTATAAATAGGAGCTACTGACTTGACAGTTAAACTTCAGCTTAGGGCAAGACAGAGATGTTTCCCTGATAAGGCCAGAAAGTCATCTCTCCTGTGCAGTGTTGCAAATGAAAAAAAAGATCATTTAAAAGATCTGCAAACCGTGAAGTGCTGTTTAAAAAAACCCTGTAAATACACACATGTATGGTAGGCAACACACACCTTCAGCCTAAGGAATCCCTTCCTCACAGGCTAGCAATTGCTAGTAGCAAACTAGCAGCAATTGCAGAAGTACTGCACCACATCTGTTTGAAACTGGCTATGGGTGGCCAGAAAAGGAATCAACAAACAACTGATACCAGCATTGTCAGCCCAGGCCAAAGTGCAACATTTCGGCTACTTCCCAACTGACTTTCAGTGCTGGATCTCAAGCTTCTCTGACATCTCAGAGAGGAGCTTTTGGTAGCACTTGTGGCAAAAGGAATCTGACTTTCCCAGGAGAACACTCACTGTGTTGGTAAATGAGACTCTCTCCTGAACTGTTAAGTCTTGAATAATGGAAGAAAAATTATAGTATAGCTGGGTTTAAGTTTAGCCCAGGGGAAAAACAAGTGACCCATGGTATTCCAGGCCAGCAGATCACTCCATCGACCCTGGGAACTCGGAAAGAAAAGGCACATTGAACAGCCTGGAGCAAAACTCCTTCTGGTCAGGCTTTTCTTGGTGTCTCTCCCTCTGCCTCTTGCTCCCTAAGCAAGCACTCACACTCGATCATAAAATCTCCAAACTCTTTCATGAGGGCAGCGGTTCCCTGCAGAGTATTTCTTTCCATCCTACAGACTCCTTCCTGGAGCACCATATTCATGATGTGACAGAAGCACCCCCAGCTCAGTACAGCCACAGCCAGCAGCTCTCTCCTCTTACACCTTCCAGAACAGAGTCACCCCAACTGATTTTAAAAAACCAAGTCACCCCCCTGCTAATCTACCCAATGCAGCAGAAGCTACCTGACTCCACAGCATCACCAGTTTCTCAACAAGATCAAAGCCCATGCAGTTGTTCAAGGAGCTTTTCAATTACTCCTCCAGTTTCTATCATGAATTATGGCAGCACTTGAAGAGTGCCAAAACCCAGAGGGATCGATTACTCCTGCCCTGTGACAGGCAGCAGGCTGAAGGAGACAGGTCAGGCTGGAAGCACTGTGGCATTACATTATGCACAGACACAGCTTTGCTGCTGAGTGATTGACAATAACTACTGGATGTCACTATTTTAAGGATAATGTCATTTGTGTAATTATCTGGCAGGGTGTCTCTGCAGCGGCTGGCATTATTCACAAGGGAAGAATTAGACTGAAATCCAGCTGCAGAATAAGTATCTGCTATTCTATGCAGACAATCACTGTGTCTTAGAAGATTAATCCATATGGTAAATACCACCAGTCATTTTCATACTCTCAGGACCTGAAGAATATTAAAATTACACTCCTCCTATATTTCACCATGCCACATACATCACATGAGATCATACTTAAAAATAATTTAATATTCCCTGTCCTCACCTCACCTCTTTTTACTGGAGCTCAAGCTAGTAAAAGAAAGAAGTTGCTGTTACTTGACTTATCCTACAATCTCATTATCAGTTAGGAAAGTGTCCTCTGTGCAGCCCCTGGCTCTTTGGCCGCTTTAGCTCCCAGCTATTCTGGTTTTAGTGCGTTCAAACTTGAGTTTATCTGATGCAGGAGGATATACTACTAAGCACAGGACTCAGTCGCTTAGGGCGAAACAATTAAAAGCCCCAAACCAAAAGGCATTTGGCCCAACCCACAGTCTGAAATGGCACTAACAGAGCCTGATTGGGATTGGATCTCATCCCATCATGGATCTAGCTGTGGGTCCCAGCTGTACAACTCCAATCAAGCAGCAAAAAGAGTTAGTGTTTTCTTTTGCAGTACTGGCATGCCACAAGTGGGACTGAGCAGGGCCATACCCCAATACCCATGACTCGAACACAGCTGACAGTGTTCCAAAGAAAACAACTGTCTGTTCCTCATTTCCAGCACTCCAGGCAAGAGAATGCCACAGGAGTTCTGCAAAGAAAACTTTCTGGATAACCAGACTGTCTAAGTACTGACATCTTCATGCTCTAGCTGTCATGTTCCACATCAGAAAATATCTGGCTCTGCTCCTGGCCTATCTGGGAGGATGTTGGTTAAATGTTCATCTTGGTCAGGGAGGCCTCTGCAGAGCAGACTAGCTGGCTCATTCATGTTTTGATGCTTCAGCTGACAGGGGACCACTTTGGCAGCACAGAAGGGAAAAAACATAACAAAACTGCTCCCCTGAGTACAGAATATAATGGCAAATAAACAGCTGTATACGGAAAACTGCTTCTTGAGAACAGCCTTGAGACCTGGGGGGTGGGACTGACACTCAGAGGCAATGATGCTCCATTCCTGTTGCAAACAAAGAGGTGCCAGACATGGACAGGAAGGACAATCTCCTGCTGTAGCACCATGGCCAGGAATGAACAGAGTTTTAGAGACTGAGCTGAGTGGCACCGCACAGTTAAATAGTTTAAACAGTCAAATAGTTCAAACACAGTTCAGTAGCTAATACAGGGAAACAAAGAGCCATGGGTGGAACCAGGACATATTAGCCTTCAAATAGCAAGACACAGACAAAAGCAACAGCTTGTTGCATTTACCTCCCAGAAAATCTAGGAAGTTTTCACTCAATACCTCTCCCTTTGTCATCAGTTTGTCTCTGCCCCAACAGGGTTGGCCCAGCAGAGGCTTGGTCAGCAGCTACCATCCAGCAGCCATGCAGGCACCTGAGGTGCAGACAAGGGGCAGTTCTGGAGCTGATACAAACCAGCTACACGAACTGTCAGCAACATAAAATCTATCTCCGAAGGAAAATGTGTTTTATTACGTGCTAGCACACACATCATAGGAAGACCCTTCTTGTAGTCAATGCTGCACCCAGAAATTTCACTCCTTCCTGGAAGCTGCCACACCTCAGACAACATGTAGGGGGGAAGCAGAGGTTACTGTTATCCCAGCTGACAATGTGTTCCTGGTGGGTAGCAAGTGACAGTTATTTATTCAAGCAGAAAACTCAAGCTATCAGCTCAGCTGTGGTGTTGAGACAAAGAAAATGAAGGCATGAGGAACGAATGAATGAAGGAATGCAGAGCTCACCGATAAATGATGCCTCTTTCATGGAGAAACATAAGTGCTGAAATAATTTCTGCAGCATAGAAGCGGGCCCGATCTTCATCGAAGCGACGAGACTTCTGAATATGGAACATCAAGTCCCCGCCATTTACGAACTCCATCACAAAGAACAGGCGATCCTTCACACACGCAAACACAACAGATATGGAGAGCATTAATCATATCCTCTGTCAGGCTTAGAAATTTCTAAGTAAATCTGTAATCTCCCAACAAAAACAGATTAAGCACTATGAGACACTAGGGTGGAAAGAAAACATTCTGACTTTTTCAGGAAGCATTAAGGCAATACCAGGAAGATCTGTCAGTTCCTCCTTGCTCTAGCCCAAATTTTGCCCCCAGTAATGAAATAAATTCCTGTTTACATGGGGATTAGGTTCATCAGTAGGTTTATGCTCATCCCAACCATCTCCTTGAGGGTCTCCCAAACTGTCCTTAGCCTGTATCAGCAGAGGATGAACTCCCTGAGCAAGCACAGAAGAAATTTTTAAAAAGTCACTTGCTCAATAGGAAACACTACAGCTCTCTGCAGAAAGATGCTCCATTACATAACGTGCATAACCAGGCTGCTCAAAGGCTGCAGCTTCACCACATGACAGTCAGCAAAAGAGCTCAGGACTCAAGGGTATCCCACCACAGCTTCTGAGGAATGTGTGTTGTTTTGCAAAACAGGATTTCCTGCCTTACACTTGCATGGCAGCTGCCTTTAGGACCCTCAGGTTTCAGCTTTCCTCTGAGTAGCCTACAGAGATTTCTGAGTGATGAAGGGACTGATAAGGACAATGCATAAACCAAAGTTTCTACTGGGTAGAAAAGCAACCTGTTCAATGAAGTCCAGCTCAATAACCACAACTGCTGGTCTCTGAGTTTTCTTTCTTAGCTTTTTTTCATGGTTATTTGCAAAAGTCTAAAGGAGGGAGAAACTTGCTTAAGCTTTGTGGCTCCAGGTTTGATGCATGCTAAAGGGGGGCTCACTTAATTGTGAGAGGAAGGACATACAGTGTTTTGTCACAAAGCTAAATCCTTCCAAAATTTCCCTTAGGAATTGTTCCAGAACATTCAGTACTGATTGTTTCAGCTTTTACTCTGAGTATCAGGAACAAGCAGACTGGAAAAGAAGAACACACAATTCAGTTGAGGTCAGTCAACCTTACAATGGTACTATTTGCAGTCCTTCCCTACAAGCCCCATTCCGAGGTCTGATGTTAATCATGTGCAAGCCAGTTCTAACCCTCTCTAAGTTTAAGAGGATAAGCATTGTTGTTCCACTTCCTGGCAGGCAGCCAGCTTGAAATGACTACTGGTATTAACATCTCGAGGTGCACACAGCAGAAGAAAAGCAACCAGGAAGGCTTTCATTCCTCTCTGGACATCAGCAGAAATGCAAACGGCTTGTGACAAATGAGGACAGCTTGCTTTTTGCCATCATCCGGGGGTCTGCTCAACAATTCCTTCCAGAAGCCAAGACAGATGCATTCCCAGCAATCTCACAGTGCTATCGCATGTAGCACCAAGGCCATGCTATCTCCCATCCACATAAACACCAACACTTACATTGTCTTACTCTGCCTTTATTACAGTGCAGCTGAAAGACACTCAAGTCTGAGAAAGACATCCATCAGCAACCTTGGCTCAGCCAGTATTAAATCTTTAATGCCACCTCTTCATTGCAGTTGGTTAAACTGGGTCTGGCTCTGCTATGCCTACCTGTTCAGCAACCCTTACCCCAGCTGCAGCACAGGTATTGCCTCTGCCTTGCCAGTTGGGCCAGATTTTACATCTTCTTGTTATTCTTTCCCACCTCCTTCCTCACTGATCTCTCCACATGCCACATGCTTATCTAGCCCAGCTTGTCCAGGCATCTCTTCAAGCCTGTACTTAAAAAAGAAATCCCTCTTGCCAGATCTCCAACAGGAAGTGTTTTAATTTATCAGCAACCTAACGAGGGCTGTGTGTTGTATTTATGTAAGTAATACCTACACTTGTATAAACATGCATACAGTTAGGTGAACATGCATGTATTTTATAGTCTTTACTTGAAGGTGAGCTTCAGGGAAGCAAAGTTAACTCTTCCTATCTTAAAACAAACACACCCTACTCCTCCAGTGCTGGCAAAGCTCCACAGCCCATCGCAGCCTTCAGGCTGCACTTGTCTGCGCTGTGGTGCTTAAAGGAAGCCACTACCACTTGTTTCTCAAATGTTCAGGTGAGCACAGAGACAGCTGGTTTTAAAATTTACATCACTGCTGACATGGAATCAGCAGTTTTTCCTTACAAGCAGCACTTCCTTCAGACCGACCGCATTCCGTGTGTTACACGGTGCTCACAAGTGTTACCAGCTAATGCCTCACCTCCACCCATGGACTCATTTCAAAGGCCAGGCACAAGCATGGACTATTTAACTACTGAAGCTCTCCCATTTAGGCCAAACAGAACTTTGGACTAAACAATTTTTGTTTTACAGAAGAGGTGACGCTAATTGTTTGTTTGGTTTTTTAACACTTAGAAGTCCTCCCGGGTGCTGAAGAAAAGAGGAGGACTGATGCAGAGGAGGGCATGAAAATGATCAGAAGGCTGGAACACTTCTGCTATGAGACAGGCTGAGGTAGCTGGGGTTGTTCAGTGTGGAGAAGAGAAGGCTCTGAGGAGACCTTCCAGTACCTGAAGCGGGCTACAAGAAGGCTGGAGAGCGACAGTTTATGAAATCCTGTAGTGATAGGATGAGGAGCAACGGCTTCAAATTAGAGAAAAGTATCATAGAATCATAAGGGATTGGAAGGGACCTCGAAAGATCATCCAATCCAATCCCCCTGCCACAGCAGGATCACCTAGACCAAGTTGCACAGGAACTCATCCAGGTGGGTTTTAAACATGTCCAGAGAAGGAGACGCCACAACTCCCCTGGGCAGCCTGTTCCAGTGCTCTGTCACCCTCATTGTGAAGAAGTTTGTTCTCATATTTATGTGGAACCTCCAATGTTCCAGTTCACACCCATTACCCCTTGTCCTATCACTAGATGACAATAAGAATAGCCTGGCTCTATCGTGCTGACTTGCAAACCTGACCTGACTCAGAGTTCTGTGCCTCTCTTCCTGGGGACTACCAGCAGGACTTTGTTGGAGTTGAAAGCTGGAACAGTTTTTGTGACAGGGCTTAATGCTAAAATCCTCACACTTCTATTTGCTATTTTGTACTGCTCAGAAAGCTTCCCTGATCTGCTATCTCAGTTTGACTTTGGCAAAATAAGAAAGAGCATTTGAGTCAACAGGAAACAGTGACGTTGATCTTCGCAGCAGCGGCAGCCACATGAGGAAATTGCGTTGCACCATTTCTGGGCTGCGATCAAGATGAATAGAGCCACAGAGCGATTGTTACTGTAAATTGCAGAAACAGTTGGAGGAAACAAAGCCTGCGGGATGACGAGGGCTCATTTCAAGGCTAATCTACAAGCTAGAGATTAGCCTGGGTAGTTTCAGGGAAAAACACTTGTTTAGGGGGTTTTTTTCCTATTGGTTTAAACGTCAGTTTCCAATCTGCATTTGTTCACCTACAGCAGTGGGGCAAGGGCTGTTGGAAGCACATACTGTGTCCTACGGACAGTAGCCATTACATACATACACGCTTTATTTGTTTGTTTTCTTAGTGAGGTGTTGGTGGGGCTTGAATAGAGTCCCTGATTGCAAAAGCTAATGGGTGGAACAATCCACATTACTGATTACTGCCCCTTGCAAACACAAGCATCCACTGAAATCCAGCTCAGACATCACTTTAGCCCTTTGTCCTCATCAGCTCCACAAGCAAGAACTGTTGAACACTCATACTTTTCCGATTCATCATCACTGTGAGAGTTACGGGAAATAAGCCCAGATTTTATTAAAAGAGTATCCTTTTCCTCCTCTTGCCCCAAAAAACCCATGGTCAGGGTTAACTTGCATCCCTTTTACATAAAAGTCATACAGGTGTCCACACAGGACCAAAGATCTCTGAAGATAACTAGGGCAAGAGGTCTATCTCCAGGCAGACTTGCACGCTAAGTAAATCATAGAACCATTAAGATTGAAAGAAATCTCAAAAATCATAAAGTCCAACCACCAACCCAATGGGACAGGGCAGCACTGCTGCCCTGGTCCAGGCAGTGTGGAGTGAGGAGACAGAGAACTATATGCAGACATGAAGGAAGACAATGGCAAAGCTGTCTTCCCTATCTGCCACTCTTCTGTGCTGCTGTGCCAAAGGCAGCATGGAGGCCAGAAAAAGACTTCTCTCAGGAGACTCATCGGTGGAGGTTCTGGAAATCACCAATGGGACTTCTTGATCCTCCAGGGACACCAAGAATAGGCTTAGACAAGCTCTGCACATCCTTGCAGAGCAATCCCAGAAGCTGCTTGAGCCCACGCTATTTCCTCTGTAGGACAAGGGACTGATGTGCCCTACCAAAGAAACACCCCAAGACTCTTCTTTAGCTCGTAGCTACAATATAAGGCAGCATCTGGGTGATACGGAGACCTGGTTAAACACAGTACAGAGCAATGGTCCAAACTGTCCTGGCTCAGGAATTCTTCTAAGTTTGTATTTCAGCTTTTTGGAAATAATTCCTTCAAAAATCAGCTTTGGGCTTGATCCAAGCTCACTGAAGCCAAAGGATTTCCCCAAGAAAAGCCTTTTTCCACTCTTCTGGCAGTTTATGCTTTGCAGAGCAGAAGACAGGCTTTCAAAATCATCTCCATACAGAGGCAGCTGTCTCACTGCTCCCCAGCGCACGCTTATTGTTTCCAAAAAGAGGGCTTAGGGAGCTTGCAAGCAAATTATAACAGGATAATTACAAGAGCTGGCAGGCTCCCTCCGCGCTCCCAATGTTCCTGGTTTTCCCTTTGTGGGCCATAACCCCCACACAAAGTGATATGCCTCGGGTCTTGCTGGAAGCATGCAAATAAATCGTGCTGTCTCAGTATCTGGCTTCATAAAGCCACATGTTCAACTCCCCCAGCAGCATGAGTGGCCATCTGTATCTGGGTCAAGTCACACTGAAACAGAGGACCCAGAGGAGGAGGAACAACAAGAAGGTTTGTTTGTCAGCTGTGGGACTAACACAACCATAAACCAGCTCAGACACTGCTCTGTGCTGAAATGCCCCTGTCCATATCCACCCTTCAAGAAGACAGCACCACAACTTCATGAGCTGCTGCTGCTCCCAGCTAAGGGGTTTACAGGAGGACAAGCTCTTCAGGGGGTTATAGCTGACCATGTTTCCAAACCAGATAGGATCAAAGGTGTCATAAGAACAAGCTCACAAAGAGGGAGTCATTGAAGCAACCTTTGCGCACACACACACGAGATGAAGCAGATGTAACAAGCTCAGCCCCAGATTTCCATACAATGTCGAAGCTGCAGTCACCTGGCTGTGATGGAGCAAGACACTGACTTATGCTAAGTGAAGATTTGGTCTGCTGATTTCAAATCAGAGTAACTCCAAGCAGAGGAGAAGAAACGTCTCCACGCCATGCTTGCTCAGCTGGAATTGCTTGCACATGTTAGCATTGCTTCCTACACAGGGTCACAGCAATGACTGTCACTCACGGCACCTGCCACCGGTTCGCTCACCACTGTCATGGCCCAAGACTCACAGATGAACAAGGCATGGCAGAAACACAGCAGGTTTTACAGCCATCTGCCAGCTGAGTTTTGGTGCTGTTAGCTGTTTCACCTCTCTGCTTCACTGACTGCAGAAGCACACGTCAGCCTCAGGAACCTCTTCTGCCCAGGAGAAATGAAGCTATGGCAAGGGCGCGTGCCACAGATGGCACTTACAGCCCTCAGGCTATCAAGATGGGAGAGATCACTGTGTGTGGTGCTGTATCTGAAAGGCTGAGAAAGGGAGAGGGTTTCTTTCTTCTGCTGGTTCTGGGGTGTTCTTTGGCCAGAAGGAGGTACAGAAAATACTCCTCAAACTCACAAAGGAAGTCAGGTGCATGCAGCGTCTCCTTCAGGCTAGGCAGCTGCTAAGCACTTCTGAGAAGCACAGAGCTCACTTCCCCACATCAGACTCATTTTTAGCTCCTGCAACAAAGAGCCACCAGCGTCATAGTCAGAGCTGCGGGAACAGGGCAGTTACCACCAGTTATCGTTCACAACCACACTCTGCTATTTGAGGCTGCTGATAGTGGGCTCAGCACAGCCTTTCCGGTGCTATGGCAGTGAGGCACACAGACATCGCCTGGAGAATAAAATACTGGCTCCTGCCATTTGCATAAACAAACTCCACGGGGTCCCTCAGGGTAAAGGCTGCTTCCCCCGCGCATGTGTGCACTGCACTGTATTAACGCTGAGCTCATTCCAGAAGAGCTGAACCACGACAAGTGCAACCCAGGGCACGCTGACAGGAGTCGAGGGCTCCTACTCGCCCCAGAAAAGTAGAAAAATAAAACGTAAAAACAAATCCCAAATCTAGCTACACCCTCCAAATTTCTACCTGTTTCCCCAGGTTGAAATTTCAAGCTCAGGGGCTGGATGGGTTTTGTAATGCACAGACCCAATTGTTTCTCTGGAACAACTGCATCCTTTGAGATATGGGTGTGATCCATCCGTGTATTCTCCTACCTCATCCCCTCCACTCATGATGGTCTAATTCACAGCAGGGTTATACGATTGCCTCATCTAATGACCAGAAACTTTTACTCATCATAAATGCAAAAGGATGATTAGAAAGAAAACATTTCCAACTAGAAAAAAGATAATCTCAGGTACTAGGTCAACCAATTAATTCACACACAGAAACTTCTCCATGATCCCACACTACAGACATCAAAGACTTCTAGGACAGCTGCACCTCTCACCTGTCTGCTGGTATCACAGCATCTCAGATGCAAGTGGCTCTGTAAAGATTTTACAGTCCTCAGAAAAAAAGGAACAGGAACTGCTGTTTCCAGTTTGGAGTGACCACTTTGAGATTGCTTTGGCCTGTTTTTAAAAATCACCAAACTGCAATATCTGCTGGCCTCAGAGTGGGCTAGAGACCTCCATGGGCTTGGCCAAAGGTCTTCATGAAGAGTGCTGAAACACCCAAAGGCCACTTGGCTTGCTATGAGGGCTTTGTGGATCCATCCTGTCACCTTAACCACCACCTGGAAAGCCATACAGATGCAAAGACACTGAAACCTAAAGCATTGGGAGCATACGGGTTGGACTTGATGATCTATGAGGTCTCTTCCATCCTTGGTAATACTGTGATAGCTGCACTGCACCTTGTCTAGCTTCCCTGAGCTTCAATTGCCTTTTTTCCCCCCCTCTTCTCCTCAATACTGACTGGCACCTGCACACTAAGGCTGTTTGTGACTTGCTTCCACTTTGATTCCTTTTTATGCCACAACTTCCTCAATTTTAAATCAAAATTACATCATTAGTTCTATGTACTGTGGCTAACCATAAGCAACAGAATCTCCTTCAGCTCCCCTTGCACTAAGCTTGATCATTTGTTACAGTCTGTCTTCAGCCACTGCAGGTGGAGACAGGCATTTTCTCAGCTTCATAAAGACACAAGTATCCAAGGTCCCTCAACAAGCAGGGGTGGGAAAGCTGCTCTCAAGGACTGCAGCACGATGTTGGCAGCTAACCTTTCGGTTCATGTTTTCATTTCAGCTCATGTCACCTCGGAGCACAGCCTAAGTGTGGACACCTAGCAAAGTTCACAGATAAAATCAGAAATGTCAGTCTGATCTCGTTTCATCTTCTGCAAGCAGAACAAGAATCACAGAATCATTCAGGTTGGAAAAGACTCTTGGGATCAAGTCCAACCATCAACCCTAATCTACAAGTTCACTCCTAAACTAGATCCACCAACACCACATCTAAGCAAGAAAGAACAGCCAGCCCCGTTTCTTACCACCCTGCCTACAGAATACAAACCCCTGACCCCACATGTTCCTGCAACAAACTGACCACTGCAAGCTATTACTGTGCCTTTCAGACTGGGCACTAGAGGTGTCACACATCTGGTTTATTGGCAACTTGGGCCAGGGTGCCAAAGATGTCATGGGGTTTTGGTGCACGTGAACACTGTAAAACCACAGAGAGACATTTTTTCTAATCTGCCTTTATATGGAGCTAAACAGGACAGGAGCCAAAGAAAGGCAGAAACCTACTGTCAAAACCATGTGTGTGGGTACAATGGCACACACACACATGCAGAAGCCACACACATGCAGAAGAGAGAAAAGGAGGGGAGAGGAAATTCCCTGCACCTCCCTGTCCAACAGCCCCCCCCAGAAAACAAATGCACACACCCTGCCCGCCTCTACCACCAAGGGCCCTGGGTAAAGCACAACTCAAGGTCCTTCAAGCCTGACTTCAGAAGGACTCTGCAGCAAGCCCCAGCAGGGTGCCCATGTTTATGGCCAGAGGACATGCTTGGCTCCCGAGCATTTCGGACAGTCCCAGGCCTAGGAACGAGGTGTCCCAATCAATATCTTCACTTGATTTTGACTGACAGCAACAAAACTGAAGCTGGTCTTCAGCACAGTAACTTGGGGGGCTGGCAATAATGTTGATGCTCAAGAACAGGGGAAAGGTCTCAATGGTGCACTTGGCTGATGAGGGTACACATATATGGAGTTGTGGCTCCCTAACATGCCATAGAGGGAAGGCTGGGGCTTTAGAGCCTGAGAGATTATCAACACTGTCCTCTCAGCACCTTTCAATAAGAACATCAAAGAAGCCTCACCATTTCCTTACTGCCCACCAACACACTCGAGGGCCTGTGTCAGGATGTTTGTTCATATAAAATAGAACCCTGGGAAGGCTGCTGCTGCCTTTCCAGCTTTCCTCACCTCCACTGTGCTGGGGTCTGCCCCAGGGCTGCCCTGTGCTCTACCCATTGTTGGTGAGAGTGGAGTGGCTGGTGGACAACCAGGCTGATGCTGGAGAACCCCTTGGAGGGGCAATGACTGAGCAACTCCACTAGACATATGAGTAATCTAGATTTTTTCTGGGGCATCTAGGACCAATGGATGGGTGAGCAGCTAGCCAGCTGCCACTGCTCAGTCCCACCACTTTGTTTGCTGGGTCTTCACTTAAAAATTATACCTGGGTCAATGGCTTCAGGTCAACTCTAGTAGTTCTGGTAGGTGAAATACAGATTCATCTCTCTAAACACCAAAGTGATCCATGACATGACACTCACACTGACCCTGAAAGAACTGCCTGAAGGGTCCAAGAGCCAGAAGAGAGGTGAAAAAACCTTTCCCTTTCCATGAGCATGGCATCAGCCTGCAGCTTGTAAAGAGCGTAAAGATGCACACTGGACAGGAGGCTGCCCTTGTAAAATGGGATCAGTTCAATGATTATGTTGCCCTGGAGTGTCCGGGCCAGTTCCTATTGGCTTCAACAGCACCCCTGCTAGCTATTATCTCAGAAGGACACTCGTTATAGAAAAATCACATCCCTCTGCCAAGTTCTCGTGTCTCACTATTTTTGGAATGACAGGGGCAGACTCTGCCCCAGCAACTGTTAGCAGAGCCACATGGAAAGCAAATCCATATAACGATCAGGCTAGCAGGGACAGTGCTGGAAACAGCATGGCCTGGGGGACTGTCCCCTGGAAGAACCCTGTGGTCATGAGAAAAGGGATAAGGGCAATAAACATAAAACCCAGGAGCTATTTGACACTATTTGCATAGGAAGCTGATCTCCCTCAGCCCTTTCAATTTTCATGCAGATGAGTGGAGACAAAAGAATTTAAAAGCAAACCACCTGTGCAGGACGGATGGGTCCTAAACCCCAAAGAAGACAGGACCTACTTACTGCAAACTCATTTTAATTAAAACATTCCAGGATCCACATTCCCCAGGATTCAATTACTGACTTAGCTCTTTATACATGTAGCCTCTTTCACCTGTTCTAGGACAGGATTGTTGAGGTGTTGGCTGACACCAGTGTCAGGTAAATGGAAACAGGCAGGTTTGTCGGTGCTTGTGACCCCTATCGCAGGATACGCGATTATCTGCAGGTCAGCCCCAGCACCTGTCAGCAACTCACAGATTACTGGAGGGGAGCATAATCCTCTCTGACACTAAAGGATGATTCTAAGGCCCTAGAAAAAGCAGAGGCAAATGGCTTAGACAAGGTGAAAAGTTCCCAAGACAAGGCTTTTAGGTTTTTTTTAAAAACCTACAAACGCAGAGATGGGTTGAGTAAGGAAGACCTCACATAGACACGGTTGGGGCAGGACTTAAACTTCCCTCTGCCTAGCAAGAGAGCAGCAGGACTTTCAGTGTAAAAGAATCTGGAGGTGCAAGTCCAAAACTACCCAGTCCAGCTACGGGCACATATGGGGCCATGTGCAGCCTCTACCAGCCTGCTGTGCAGCTGGTATTTCCTCTTTTGACTCTGAAAATTGTGCCCCAGAGCAGGCAGAGGCAACCCTTGCAGCTCCTACCATCTAGTGGCAGCAGTGTTTCCCTGTGACAGAGTAAGGAGGCTGTTTGGCGGTCAGGCAGAGCTTCAACCCACCTCGGGCAACTAAAGCAGCCCTTGCTGGCAGGTATCACTTATGCTGCAGCTGAGCCTAAAGCAGAAGCTGTACAAGAGGACAGAAACCCTTCTGAAAACCATCAGCAGCTGATGTAAGCACAGAAAAAAACCCTCAGCCAGCTCTAAAAGAGGCGAGAGAAAGTAGCAGCACTGGAGATGAACTCTGGTAATGTACTCCTGTGCCTGGTATTTGTGCCAGCTCAGCTACTGTGAGATTACTGGCACTACAGGACATGGCTCAATGCAGCACAGACATGCCCCGGGCTGTTTAGGTTACCCCCAGGCCAGTTTGCTGGTTTGGGTGGAACATTACACAAGACTCAGAATTCAGATGGTTCTTGATTCAGCCAAACCCTCACAGCCTCTTCAGCATTCTGTCCTCCAACCGCTGCACCATTTCACGAACTTCCAAGGTCTTTCCTTTACAGTTTCTACAATTTCTTCTTGAAGTGGGATGGAGGGGACACCGTAACCTGAACACCTCTATTTCTAGATGCAGCCCCAGCAGTGCCAAGCAGAGGGGATAACGACCTCCTTAAACTTCTGAAGCAGCCTAGTACATAATTTATGTGCAATGAGACTGCACTGCTGGCTCATACTGAATTTGGCACCAACTATAAGTACCAGTACATCCCAGTTGAGCTGCTACCCTGCCAGTTAGTCCCAGCCTAAGTATTGTACCAACCTGGCTAAGCCCTCCTGAAAGCAGTCTGTCCAGTGAATACCCTGCTGTTGCGATCACTTCTCTACTATAGCAAAGGGATTTAATTACGCTTTTACAAGCAATTTAAATCTGGTTCTTCTGGACTGAAGTGGGTGTCAATGAGTGCAGAATGTGGGCAAAAGACACAACAAACCACATTAGTCTGAAATCTATTTTTTCTTTAGTAAACACTTCCTTTTTGGTTTTGTTTATTATTTGAGGGAAGTGGGTTTGTGTTTCTGACAATTCTGATAATGAAGCAAAGTGCTATTCAAGAAAAAGAGGAACCTGTAAAAGAGTGGAAGTAAGCAGGATCCTGCTAAAGCACCACTCCCTTGGCACCCTTGTAGAGACTGGCCAGCTCTGCATTCAGGCCAGGAAGGGCTGAGGGGTTGTCCCCTCTGCTCCTCTGATTAGAAGCTGGTCCAGAAATTCCTGTTCAAGGCTGCTCTACTGTTTAGGAACCTCCTTTTCATTTGCAGTCTAACTGTATCCATAGCCAGTCTAGATTCATTTAATCTCAGCCAGCATTTTGACAGCTTTGTCTCCCTCCTCAGTGTTCGACACCTGCAGACATCAATCAGATCCTCTTTTTGTTTTCAATTTGCTAGTCTGAATAGGCTGAGTTCTTTCCCATTTTTCCCCACTTTGCAGAAGACTCTGCTGTTACTTCATCACCCCAGAAGCCCTTGTCTGCACCCACAGCAAACTGCATTCAGTTTTTGAACATGATGGATAGTAATAGCTCAGAGTTCTTACATCTTCCTGAAGATTTAAGAACTCTGAGCTAAGTTCAAGGGAAATACTCTACGCAGCCCAGCAGCACACTTGCTGCTTTCACATCTACTCTGCAATTCAGTAAGTAAAGCCACAGCAAAGAGCAGAACAACGAGAGGCAAAAGCCACTGCAACTCCACATCTGTCCTCAAAAGAGCAGACAATAGTACTGGTTAGTTCTGACACTTCACATGAGAATTTAAGGAAAGCCACTGAAATTTGGGCCCTGTGTTTCCACACTGAATACAAGAAGGGTTTCCTTGGTTACTAGTGACAACAGTGAGCTTTAAGTTTAGTTTCTGCTATACAGCTGCTCTGTGACCATGTAAGCTCTGTGTGTGTATACACATATATAAGAAAACCCCACCAAACCACCTCATTTCTATTACATGACTCTACCCAAAGGCTCCACCGTAAACGAGCACAACTCAACTTCATAGCTGTGTGTTGCATCACCCTAGCAAGAAGAGAAGCAGGTGGGTGGCAGGATGCATTTAACTGCCTTTTTGGTTTGGGTTTGGTGTTTTTTTTCCATATTTTGGGTTTATGTAGGAGGACTGAAGCCATATTTAAAAGGGCAAATTTCTGTCGCTTCTTCTAAGAAGAAAACAAGCTCTATTGCCATTTAGCAATGGACAAAAAGCAACTGGAAAGGAGCCCAGGCAGTTTGCAAGAGCTACAGTGCAGATAATGCTTTGGTCCTAAGAACAGCTTAGCTCAGGGACTCCCAAACTTACCTTGCTGGGACAAGGTTGTGGCAACTACATTCATCACAGCCACTGCTCCCTCCACCACCCACAGCAGCAACAGGCTCTAACCCACATGCTCACACCAAATGAGGCTCTAAGTTGGAAAGGTAGCATGTGTGCAGTGGTGCTTCACTGAGGAACACACACTGCAAGTAACAGCAATGCTCTCGCTTGGATTGGATCTGATTCAATGTCCATACACACCAGTAAGATCCTTCCCAGTAACCCCCGAGCAGCCTACTAAGGTTGGTAGAATTAGGAGGTTCCCCTGCTTCAATGTACAAGTCACTGAGTTTGCAGATAATTCAATGCAAATACGGTCCTGTTAAAATTCAGGTAAGACAGCAGAGCCTGAGATCCCACAGCAACCAGAGAATGCTGCAGGTCTCCAGACCTTTGTGCTCATGCATTTGGAAACATTTAAAGGCACAGAGATGGAAGGACACAAAGAAAGGTCTCCTTGTTATTACCATTTCATTAGGGACCTTAGAACAAAGCCGGGATTTTGTTTGCCAAATGCCCAGCAGATGTGAGAGGTGGAATACAGCAAAGTGGCAGAGAAGTTTCTCCTGGGTCTAAAGTGGACATTTATAGTATGCTGGGGATCAAATACACAGGAGAGTATGTCTGTCCTGAACATGCCAGTCAAAGCATGTATGCCTGGGCTATACTTACAGGAGTCTGGAAGCAACAGTAGAGCTTGGTGAGGAACGGGTGATTCCTTGCTAAGGAAAGGATGCGTTTTTCTGTCATAGTGCATTCAACATCATCATCTTGGAGAATGACGTCCTTCTTCAACACCTTCACTGCATAGAGCTGCCCGCTCTCTTTCATCTTGGCAAGCATCACCTAAACCAAAAGGGAGAGTGAATCGCAAGGGCTGAGCCTTCAATACCTATGAGCAACACAGAGCCTCTCACACCTTTTCACACTACAAAGGTCTGATATCCCATGATCAGGCTTGTTGATGCAAATGAATCAGCCTGTAAGAATGGGCAACAGTGTACAATCAGTGGCACATAGCCTGCTCTCTGCAGCAGGTTTCTCTGGATAGATACTCTCCCACACATCGCTCCAATGTCTGGTGCAGGGCTGGCTGGTGGAACATCACACCCTGGCATCAGGGCAAACCCCTGAGCAGTGCCATCTATTCCACTGTCCTCCTCAGCTATCAGATTCAAATGCACCATTTCATGCTGGCTTTGCGGCAAAGGAAAGAAACAAACCACTCATCTCACTTCTGCCTTTAAAAAAAAAGTCTTCACCTGTTCCAAGCAGTTCTGCCTAAACAAGCGCTAACGCACTCACTTCTAGTCTGGTATGGGCCCTAGCATGCAGCTCTGCCTTGGTTGCTAACGTCTTTTTTCGTGATAACCAAACCTTTATGTTGCTGTCAGCTTTATTTTCTCTTCCCTTTTCTACCTGCTCACTGTAACCATCCCTGTTGCACGAAGCATACTCTGCTGGACAGCCTGCGCGCCACATTATGAAAGAACTTCATCTATCTTGGAACTTTTTAAACAAGGAATGTGGTTTTGCCCAAAAGAGCCACAAATAACTCACCTTTCCAAAACTGCCCTTTCCCAATACACGAAGGAAAGTTAAGTCTTTGATCCCGAGTTTGCTCGCTGAATTTTCACTAACGTTGTTGCCATCTTTCAGGCTGCCTTTTCCCTGATGTCTCAGAGTAGACCTTGAAACCAGTTTCTGTGGAGCAAAGTGAGTACGTATCAGTCTGTATAGAAACACTACCTTTTCCTCTGGGGTACACATAGAGACAACCCACCAACCTCAACGTTTAGGACCTGTTCAGATGCACTGGAATAGAAGTACAAGTGTACCAACACCCCATGTAGCTAATGTATGTGACCAGCCAATCTCAGCACTGTGCTGAGGTACACATGTACACAGATCATTAGAGATAATACAGATGTCAACACTGGTTCCTGACCTGGGCACTTTAAGTTGTAAACCCACTGTCTGGCTGATCCAAGAGGCAAGCCTGCCTCCTTCCATCCTCACTCCCTGGAAAAACAAGACAACAGGTGTGGAAATCTAAGTCTCCTACCTAATATCAGAGCAAGGAGGACTGTATAATGTTTGCAATATGCAAAGTGCTGCTGAGAGCAGAAAATCTTGGGTTTCTACCTGATTTTAAGATTCTTACTCAAAGCCCATTGCAGTGGGCCCCAAACTTCAAGATATTTTTCTTTCCTGCATCTTAGCTGCTGGCTTCCTCCACTGCTGTAAATTTGACAAAAGGCTGTGCATTCCTTTGCCAGCAGTGAGGTTTCTGCATTTCCAGGGACTGTACCAGTATTAGCAAACATTTCTAGAGCTTGTGTTTTTGCAGCATACGAAGATCAAGCTAACCTCCAGTGCCCTCTGCTCATGGATCTTCAGGTACAACTATGTATGTAAACCAGAGCACTTTCACTCCATGTATTAGCCGAACAGTCACAGGGACTTCTTGAGCTCCACCTTGTGACTACTTTAGTGTAAAGCAAAACTCTTCCTGCATAGATCTGTCTCACTACCTCAGAAATGGCAGCCCCAGCCATGGGGCAAGTACCAAGAGCATCGAGATAGCACCCAGCAAAACTCCCAACAGCACAGCACAGTCTAGCCTGAACACTTATGTAGAGCCTTTAGCTCCCAAATAACGAGAAGAGATTGTTAAACACCAAGCAGAGATTTTTATTTTCCTGGTTCCACCTTCTTTTGATGTGCAGATTATGCAAACAACAAATGTTAAATATGTGCTGATTTTACAGAACCAAAAAGGGAGTGTGAGACTTGTGTTTCTCTGTAACTCCCAGGGTCACTGTCTCGCTGAAGTACTACAGCAAGAAGAGCACAAATAGAGTTCTCTGAGTCTATGATGAAGTCTCACTTGCTACAAACCAACAGAAATGAACAGGGCAGCACAGCCTAAGGGAGCAGGCTGGGCTGGTGCAGCATCATGTAGGCAAACAGCATAGCTGAACTAACTGTATGACAGCATTTACTGGGTCTGGCAAGTATGGTTTGGGCTTTAATGTTTTCTTTTAGCTCAAATAAAAATAAATAGAGCCATGTTTTATAAAGAGTATTGTGGTTTCAAGCAATCTCACTTTACAAAACTGCTCCCAAAGGAAACGTGATAAAAACTTGTTATCCAATGTTAGCTTTGATTTCCATTACGCTTTAGGGGCATTTTCACACAAGCCTTTACAACAGCGTGTTTTAAACTCGCTGAATAGACACACATACACAACAGCTGGATTTTTAGGACGCCTTAAGTACTGACAAGCCAATAATGTACATATATGTCCTACCTCTGGCTACAAGCTCACTCGTCTTAGACAGGAAAGATCAGAGATGATGTTGTGTTGACAGGGACATGGCAAGAATAAAATAATTTTCCCAAAATCAATCAGAAAATCAGTGACAAAGCAGGGAAGAGAACCCAGGCCTCCTGCTGAGCTCTTCTTACACTCTATTCCCAAGCCTCATATGCACACAGTGCATTTATGCTTGTGGGAAACATAATAAGAGGTATGGTATGAATTGTATTGACCATTAGTTAGTTTGAGGTCTTATTCTCCTCTCATTCACGCCAATCAATGGAGTCACATCACTGTGAAAGACAGGCAGACAACAAAGCAACACCCATAGACTAAAGCCTCCATCAGAGTAAACCTGGATATATAAATCAATTTTCCAGGTGAAATCTTTGCCACAAGCCCCAAACAGTAACAGCCTATTCATGCAGTTCCATTACCCAACACCCTCGACCATAACCAAGTCTCTGACTTCTCCTGCACCCGTATAAATTAATTTAAAAAAAAAATAAATGAAAATACTCACTGAATTTGGGGAAATGCTTCCTGGTTGCAGCCCCATGCATGCCAAGGTTTTAGCAAGCTCTGCTGAGTTCACCCCACAGTTTGGTGCAACGTTTGCCTGGCATCGGATGTGGACGTTCATTTTACAGACTGACAGGGGTTCACCATGAGGATGGAAAGGAAAAAGGAACAATTGAAATAACTTAGAGGGGATTTATTGCTGAGAAACAATCTGGCAATTCTACTTCAGGAAATATATCCATCTGGACCTACTCTGTGTTTTAAACTAAAGGGATTTTTACCACTGAACTCAGCAGAAACAAAACCAAGACTCTCATAAGAGCACGAGCTCCTGAAAATGAGAAATGGACCCCAAACTCTCCAAGCAGGACTCCACATTGCCTGAAGCTATTCATAAGCACGTTTGTCAGATACATAAACACCACTGCAGCTATGCCTGCAGATAAAGTTAGTATTTATAATGCTACTGAATTCACAACAAACCTCCCCTGCATTTGCTGTACGTGATGCTAAAGACACTCTGCTCAGTGGAAAACGACTATCTTCCTGCTCTCACTCATGGACACGCACACTCCCTCTGGTGGGAGATGAAGGCAAAGAGAGACTGCTACGATTTTACAGGCTCGATTGCTGAAAACAAAACCCCAACACTAGGGCATGCTTCCTCATCAATTAACTGTGTCACAGGCAGGCTAGTCAGCCTAAAGAAATGACCTTCTTTTCCCCTCTCGAATGCCTTTTTGTGGCTTTACGTTCATTAGCTGAGGAAAAACCTTTGAGTAAAGGGGAAAATGAATGCAGAAAGCAGCGATACCCAGAAGTATTTTCAATAATGTCAGCTAAACAAAGCTGTGCTGAGTGTCAAGCACCGTCCTTCTGGAGCTTGGAGATTAAAAGGTAAATCAGTGTTTCTTTAACTCTTTCAATAATGAGCATTCATTGCTCAGCTTTCTCTTGAAAATTGCACAAATGAAGCCCACACTACGAATCAAGTCCAAAAACAGGTGCATTTTGTGAAAAGGCTGCAGTAAGAAGCTGCTCACTTTTACACTGTAGGCCCTGTCGCATGATCCCCCAGAGCAAGGAGCCGCAGTGGTCGCAGAATGTTGGGACTTTGTAGTTGTGCACACTGAATTTATGAGGAATGTTGATTCCAAACCTCTGTTCAGTCACCTGAAACACCAAAGAAAGGGACAGGTTTAAAATTCAAATACATCTATATAAGCTGGCCATTCATCTTCATACAGGCATTTAAATGCAGAACTACAAAAACCGTTCTAACTCAGAGAATCATAGAATCATAGAATCAATAGGGATTGGAAGGGACCTCGAAAGATCATCCAGTCCAATCCCCCTGCCACAGCAGGGTCACCTAGACCAAGTCACATAGGAACACATCCAGGCAGGTCTTAAACGTCACCAGTGAAAGAGACTCCACAACTCCCCTGGGCAGCCTGTTCCAGAGCTCTGTCACCCTCACTGTGAAGAAGTTCCTTCTCACGTTCATATGGAACCTCTTATGTTCCAGCTTACACCCACTGCCCCTCGTCCTATCACTAGATGACATTGAGAAAGTCCCAATCCATCATCTCACTGGCATTTACTGTTAAGTAATCACCAAGTGACCCACTCCATCTGCTGTGATTTCCTTGCTGGGCAGGCTGGGCTACCTGACAAAGCAGATTTAAAAAGGGCTGCCCAGCTAATTTTAATTCTAAAATGAAGTTAGAAGTGTGGATTACCTCATCTCAAACCTATCACACTGAAGAGCCACATATAACTTGTGTTAGCTACAGCATCTTGTAACTAAGCAGCTTTCAAATTATTAACTTGCACACTATACGCAAACATGTAACCTTAGGGCAAACTGTTGATTTTATTAAAGTTAATATAGAATAGTTTTCCCAGCTCCTCCTAGAATTCTCATTCCTCTTCTCACCCTCCTCGTTACTAACAGCCTTTTATTTCAGTCTCAGATTTTGCTTTATTGCTTATTTTCATCCTGCATTGAACCTTGTTCTTTTCCATCTGTGAATCATGCAGCTCTCTGAGACCTTAGAAAACGTTATATCAGCTCAAGAAACCCATCTCCACCAAACCTCTTCATACCTTTCCGTTTTGTCTCTCAACATGCAAAAACTGGAAGACTGAGGGAGAACCCACCACTTGACAAAGGTGGGACCAAAACAATGAGTTTAGAGTAAGCAGTGCCTCCTCACCTCTGTCTTCTTTTAAAATACCTTAGAGGGGTTATAAACCCTCCACAATCCAAAAAGAAAGGTGAGAAGACTCACACCATTTATATATACATTTATATTCACTGTAAAGTACTCAGCTGGTACTTTAGCCTTAAGCATTTTAACTTGCATGCACCCGTTTGGCAAGGGGTCATTTCAAGAAGTCTAACTCAGCAGTTCAGAGGCAAGT
This sequence comes from Phoeniculus purpureus, assembly GCA_028565055.1. Taxonomy (NCBI): domain Eukaryota; kingdom Metazoa; phylum Chordata; class Aves; order Bucerotiformes; family Phoeniculidae; genus Phoeniculus; species Phoeniculus purpureus. Next base: position 40,716,948 of record JAOXOE010000441.1, read on the forward strand.
AGTAATGAGCAAAAGCAATTACTTATCTGCACTGGAAAGAAGATTTCTGCGTGGCACAGCTACCTCCCAATTAAAAATATTTCCACTGAATTTTCTTTGCACAGTTATTAAACAATTTCCAGTAACAGAAATGAGAGATGCAAGGCAGAGGGGTAGCTTTAGGTCAAGATGCCACTCCCGTCAAACACAAGCAAAACTAGCAAGAAAGAAAACCTTCAGGAACACAAGTCACACAAGGGCTCTTTATTACAACAGAAGTAATTTCATAAAGGTGTGAACCAATGACTAAATGGGCACTTTAAGTTGCCAGAAAAGAAATCGAAGAGGGATAACAAAGCCCAGTGTTTGGATTGTAAGGCCAGAAATCCACATTAAGAACCAGACACAAGATTTTGATGACAACACAGTTAATCATGCAAGAAAACTACCACGGAAGGCAGTGGATTTGCTGCTACTTTATGTCTTCCAACGAAGACACCCTGCCCTCCTAAACTATGTGGTAGTTCAGCTAGTTATTTGCTTTAACAGAACAACCAGGTGAAACTGTATAGCCTTTACGCATACTCCTGTCATCATTTCTCACTTTTAAATCCATGAATAAAGATAACACAGAGTAAATTCTGTTACAGAGCCCCCAGCAACCCAAACAACGCTGAGGACTTGCAAATTACAATGACCAAAAAAAATCCAACATAACTTTACCTTGAAATCGGTCTTGTTAGTATTGTTTTGGCACGTGCAAGCTGTAACAATTAGGTGATGGCAGCGCTTGTGTACAACACAGGTGCATACTAGGAAATAAAAGAGGCATGCTGAAAAGAGTTCCTGAAAGGCTTGGAACACATCAACCCTATCCACTGGCTTCATTAAGGCTCAGCTGTATCATCAGGACACAACAAAGATGTGAAAAATAATTGGCGACTCGCAGTTTCTCAGCTCTGGAGGTGCATCGCCAACCCACCGCAACAGAAATCCTGCACTGGATCATTCATCCAGCCTAGAAAACAGCTGCCTGTATAAAATATGGGTGATGCATGCAGGAACAGCAGTGTAACTTCTCAAGTGAACTAAAAAAAATGCTGCTCAAAGAATTATCCAGTGGAGAGTACTTCACTCAATGTGCAAACAACATTGGAGAATGCATTTCAGAGATATGTGATGTCATCCCTACATCTCAGTGTCACTGTGCTTCTTACACTGGATATCCAAGTGAGTTCACCCAGGTTAGATTGTCACTGAGGCTTGGTGCAGTGTTGGGTCTGGGAAGCTGGATAACTGCAGCAGGATTGTGATGTGTCGTGTCCTCATCGAGAGGGTTAACCAAGAGCTGGGTTCTTCCAGGTCTGAAGCAGCCTTGGCTGGAATGAACTTGGATTCTTCCACTCCATAACCCAGTAGACATCTCTAAAGGCCATCCTACTGTCTACATGAGGAGATATTTGTAGTGGAAATTGCAAGTTTCAGATATGTAGCAGGATACCACACTATTCTGTTTGCTGCTGACTTAAGGTTGCACTCATGAAGGGCTAACAGCAACATCTACTTTCACCCAGAAATCTTATGCAGGACAGCTGTTTTGTCTACATGCAGCTTCCTTTCATGTGAGGACACCAGGGCCCTATTATGTGGCCCAAGAAACAGGCTGTGTGAGAAGGCTACACTGAACGACTAGGTACCTGCAAAACAAGTCATTCTGTCATCTTATCACAGAAAAAAGAAAAGGCAGAACAATAGTTAAGTGCAAACCAGTACCACACACATCTGTGCAGCCATTCAACAAAGACATGCATTCACACACAAGCACTGTGCCAGCTCACAAGGCTTTGAAGTAACATCCCTAACTTCACTTTGTTGAACTTCATGGGGAGAGAATAGAAGAGGTGGAAGAGGGTGGGTGGTGACTCCAGTAGGGTACTTTGTGTCCCAATACCAGTTGAATGGTGTCCTAAACGGACCCTGGATGTCTCAAGCCTAGCTGGGCGTTGCATGCACTCAGCAGCTCAGTGGATCTGCACAGGATGAGACACAGCAACCAGACCCCTGGGTGTTTACATGAACGTAGGTGGCTGCTCCTGCTGAAAGCAAGTCATCAGCTGACAACTGCTCAAATGCAGTTTTGTCTGGCTGGAGAGGAAGAGGAGAGGTAACTTAGAGAAGCCTGTAACTGCAGGATGTTCAGGAAAGCACTCCTGAAGCAGCATATCCCCCCACCATGTACACACAGTGCAGGAGCAGAGCACATTACCTTGACACTGGTATCCCTGCTTCCCAAATACACCCCTGTTGAAAACAGAACAGGAACATCATTTAACACCAGAAAGCCAGTCTTGCAAACGGTTTACAGAACAGAGAGAGCCAAAATGCAAGAGGATCCCAAATGACCAGATCCCTGGGGCAAAACTGCCCAGCAAATAATGGTGCAATTCAGCACAGGGGTGTGGGAGCATAACAAAGCCCTGCAGGGGCCACAGCTTACAGGGCAGGCTGTCAGTATGCATGTTATCCCCCTTATTCCCCCTCACTCAAGTTTCTGAAATATCTCACTTTATTACAACACAAACCACACTTATTAGACTCATCCCAGCAGCCCACACCCTGTTATTAACTCTCCCACTCCAAGCTCTTTTGAGACATATCTAAGTTTTTCACTCTGCTCTGCCTACACCCTACACCTCACACCTATGACGGCTTTTGTGCTCTCAGGCATTTTCTCCAGCCCTTCAAGCAAATGTTTTTTTAAATCAGTGTGAACTCAAAGCTGCTTTCAAGTTAATACTGCGAGGTTTTTGTCAGGTTGCCTGGGTTTACTTTTTCACATCTGAAATAACACATGTGCTTACAAGTGAGGAACATTGCCTCACTCCCACACCACCCTGTAAGATACACATCACCTCTGGCCTTTCTGCATCAGACTCCAGTTTGCAGTATGAAAGCACCCTGCTAAACCTGATGGCTGAGTGCAATCATTTCAGTGGTCCCTGGTGAAGTGCTGGGTAACAGATTCAGGATCAAGGATGGCACAAAGGGATGGGAAGCCCCACACCATCATGTCTGAGCTGTTCTTACCAGATGAACTCCCTGCAGTGTGAGCAGTATGTTGGCTGTCGCAGGTAGGTAGCCATGAACTTGTGTCCATTCACCTGGTGCACCCGCCTTCGCATTGCCCGCTGGCGTTTCCGAGTGAGGTTCTTAAAAATTCGATCCCTCTGGAGGGTCCCTGTGTAGAGAGTTAATAAAATAAAATGGCAAAACATTAACATGTTCATGGATGTTCTTACTCCTGTTTCTTTCTATGGCATAAAATGCTTTCAAAGGCCATAGTCACATCCCTGGTTTAGAAGTTGGGGGCCAAGGATAGAATCTAGGACAAGCAAGGAGATCCTTCGCAAAGGCCCCTTTAGTTCAAAATTATATACTTCATCTAGAAATAAGTGCCTCTTCCCATCTTGCTGTTGCTCCTCTCTCAATTTGAGACATGTCACCAACCCATTAATTCACAGGCTAGAAACAGAGCAGAAGCTCAAGGCTAATGAGCTGTTGGAACTCACAGCTTTTGGGGCAATAACTCCTGAAAAATATGACCACATGGAGCCAACCAACCACTTATGAGCCACAGCAACCCCTTGCTCAGTGAACAGCATTTATCCACCTTCCCTGTTCTCATGCTGTACTTCATAGTAATTTTGTGTCCTCTAGTGGATAAAGAGGCACAGCCTAAGTTTTCACCGCTCTCAGCTTTCTTAAAGGGCTTATTTTCCACAGGACAGATAGTACTTTAAAGTTATGTGAAGCAGGGTCCCAGGAGTCACTGGCATTCAAATCTGGATTGTTTCACTAATTATTTATTTTTACAGGGTTTAGTTCAGCCACATAACAATCTCTGGGCAAAGCTCAATTTAGTCTGAAGAAAAGGAGGCTGAAAGGATACCTTAACACTGTCTACAATTATCTGAAAGGAGACTGTTGAGAGCTTGAGGTTGGTCTCGTCTCCCAAGTCACTAGCGACAGAAAAAAAGGAAACTGCCTCGAGTTGTGCCAGGGGAAGTTTTGGTTAGATATTAGGAAAACTTCTTCATGGAAAAGATCATCAGACCTTGGAACAAACTGTCCATGGAAGGGGTTGAATCGTCATCCCTGGATGTGTTTCAAAGTTGTGTAGATCTGGTGCTTAGGGACATGATTTAGTGGTGGGCTGTGATAGCTGGGTTAATGGTTCGACTCAATGATCTTAAAGGTCTTTACCAACCCAAATGGTTCTATGATTCTATGATTCAATTGACATGCCTCACTGTTAAAAGGCAGAGCTGAACTCTGGCTCAAGACAGCTATTCCCATACAGCAGCAGCCATCTGACCCACACAGCACAGCCAGCTGTTCTCTGGGATCCCTGCAGAGACCAGGTCATGCTCCTCAGAACTTCCCAGATCAAAGCCTCATCTGGGGCACATTCGCCTCAGAAGAAAGACATGAAATCTGCAGTTTTCAAGTCAGCTGCTTTGCAAAGCAAAGGCCCTGCCAACAAGTGCACTTTGTGGACACACTGGAGTCTGCTAGAGGCAACCATGCACCAATGTGTAACGGAGACTCTTGTTTTGAGCATGGACTGGAAGCTAGACAAGCACCGGCTACTGCCAAACCCTCTGCACAGATATTAATGACACAGGAAGGGACAGGTGGTCTGGAAACCTCCCTCCCATCAGATGATCCCAGAGCAGTGGCTGGGCAGCTGTACCCAAACACACTGTTACCATACCTCTACAGTCACACATAAAAAGGGAGCAGAGCATTTCTCTGCTTTCAATTAGCTTTGTTGATTAACCACTGGGGGAAAAAGAAAAGGGGAAAAGGCTGTCAGGCTGATCAAGGCTGGAAATGTAAATGCCCCACATCACAGGCATATTTCCTGGTCCTCATTGTAGGAGTGGAGACAAGGGAAGCCATCCTGTCAGTACTGAACCCAGCCACTTCAAAGGACCACAAGCCACACAATGTATTCCTCCTGGTACTCCTGCCACGCAGGTTTACAAGCAAAGCCAGCCATGAAGCTCCCAGGTTGTTTTCTGCTATGTTCTCCCAACCATCTGCGTACACATCCCCTTCCACAGGCACTAATGGAAACCTCCTACCCGGAGGTAACTGCAACACAGAGCAAGGCTTGACTTTCAGGCAGCTTGCGTCTATTTTTAAACTGGAAGTGCATGCTACAGATTAGGATTTCCCCATGAAAACACAAAAAAGGATGTGGCAGGGATGATCCAGGCACTTAACAGAAACCTGCCTTCTTCACTGCAGAGCTTTAAGCAGTTGGGCAGAGAGACAGGGGCAGAAAAGCCTCCCTCCCCTTCTAGGGAAGAGCTTAAACTTGTGTTTAATTGTCACTGAGGTCAACACGACTCAGGGGATAATGGGAACTGCCAGACTGAATCAGAACATCAGTCCACCTAGTTCAGCACTCTGTCTCTGTCACTGGGCAACCAGAAACACATGACAGCAAGATGGAGGAACCCTGCAGCTGAGAGACAGATTGCCTCTTTCCCACACACAAGATGTCATTTTGACCTCATGAAATTAGAGCTCATTTGCAGAGGTTTAATATCGCTTCCAAACATTTATTCAGCATTGCACCATTTCAATAGCCTGGTTATCCACCATAGGAGTCATGGCCATGAAGAACTTCAAGAGGTCAACTGGCTCATGCCTCTTCCACATGAGAAGGATCAAGAGCCATTTGCTTTGCTGAGCACAAGCCTTCTGCAAACTTCACACCTGAGTTAATAAATGAATTAATAAACAAATCAATCCTTACAGCATTACAGAATTTGCCCATCTTTAAAGTCAAGAGAACATCTTCTTGATCCAGGTTTAAGCAGATGCTTAAGCGTTTTCCTGGACTGGGGCCAAACACCTCAACTAGCAAAGTATCCTGTCTTGGTATTCAGCACGCACAGAACAACTCCCAAGGCATGGAAAGGGAAGAACAGGGTTTGTGAGTGGGTGGTGACCATGTAAATCACCTAAAGAAGCAATACAGTTACCAGCTTGCTTCATACCAGTTGTTCTATTTAAAAGCCCAGCAGCTGATGCCCCTTAAGTTCATGCGCTTAGATTTACCAGAATATAAAAGGACATGCTCCCAGTTTACTCACTTAGGTTCTGCGTTTATGATCCTTGAGAGAAATGGTAACAATAAGGTAATTGCCTCCCCAGTGCAGGATAAGCCCACATGCAGCCAAGAGCAAACCAGCCCACCACATTAAGAATAGGAGACACTTGAAGGTGACCGAGTGGGACACTGCTGCAAGTCCCTGTAGTTTGCTTGGCAATTTTGAACTAGTTCTAGAAGACCAAAAAATGACAGACATTCGATTTCTCATGGGCAACAGAGGAAGTCTCCATGCTGTCTGCACTGGTGTATCACATCTAAAGATAGCCTTGAGCCTTCTCCTCTGAGCTGTATCTGGCCTTCATTTCTTATTCTCCAGTCACTAACACATCACACACCACAGAGGTTTCCATTTTGCAGACCCATTTTTCACTGACAAACACTCCTCAAGTTTTTTATATTTTTTTTCTAAAAGCATAATTCATATTTAAAACATTCCTCATATTTCACCTTTCCCCACACTACTTGGCTGCACTACTCTAATTTCTCCAAATGCTGCACATCTTCCAGGTGATCCTCATCAATATTTACATCCACCTCATGTTGCATTAGAGCAAATGTAAGTGTTACTAAACATGCAACTGACTTCAGCAAGGCCTGGATTACTTGTATATGCAATACCAGCTCTTCCAGAACTGTAGTAGGAACAGTTCAGGGAACTGCTGGAGACTCCACAGGAAGGCAACGAAGATGACTAGGGCCCTGGAGCTTCTCTCTGGCAAGGAAAAGTTATAAGAACTGGACTGTTTAGCCTTAAGAAGAGATGAATGAGAAGAGACTGGATCCATGCCTATAAATATCTGCAGGGTGGCTGTAGGGAAGATGGTGCCAAACTGTACTCAGCTGTGCCCAGCAACAGCACAATCTGGAACACAACAAGTTTCACTTAGCAATAAAGAGAAGTTTCTTTACAATGTGAATCACAGGGCACTGGAACAGGCTTCCCAGAGAGATTGTGGAGTCTCCTTCTCTGGAGATACTCAAACCTTACCTGGATGCAACCCTGTGAAATGTGCTTTAGGCAGTGCTGCTTTGGGGGGGGGGGGGTGGTGGTTTGGAATTGATGATCTCTTGAGGTCCCTTCCAAATCCACTGATTCTGTGATTCTGGGCACTGATCTTCTTATTTCCTGATGTTGTCTCAAGTGAACAGCACAAGTCCAGCCATACCTTAGGCCCAGGCATAGCTACACAAGACCATCTACCACATGATCTAGTAGGTCTAACATATACTACTACATCCTACAGAATAAATCCTTCTTTCATAGGCCTGGGCACTCAGGCACCACACAATGAAGCAGATGTGTTCAACTCTCCAACAAAGCTCAAGTAATTTTGAAACAGTGAAACATGTAACTTCCAACCCCACCTTCCTCTCAACCACCAGCAGCTCCTTAGCTCACATCCTTCACACCTGCTGAACAGCTCCTAGCCACCACTGTGTGAAGAAACCATCACCACAGCACTGAAGTCTGCTAGTGGACAGAGAAGTCAATGCAGCAGCCCCTCGTGCCTCTCATGTTTAGTGTCAGAGGATGTAAATTAGTCATTGACATTTCCCCTGCTCATGTTCTGCATTCTGGACAGTCTCCTACAGAATACAAATTTTCCTTCTGCATGTGGAGAGCATTTCACAGAACAAAGCAAGTCTACACCACTTATGGAGACCCAGACTTTTAAAAGCCTCTAATCTCTGGTAAAGCAACAACCACCATGAATGGTTCAAATGTCCAAATAATGCTATAAAAACAGGCAAGTAATTGCTCAGAGAAGGAAGTTGTCCACAGCCATGGTTAAATTTGGATGTCTGTAACTATGGGGTATTTACTGTGCCTGGCTATGTAACTGCAGAAGTAACTACAAAATTGAATACTAAAAATCCTCTTCCCCTTTCCTTCTCTCCACTCATGCCAAACATATGTTTATGGCAGTGAAAATTATGCACATGGAAGAAGAGAATGAATAACCCATCAAGTCACCTGAGGACATCTGTATGGACTAGCATACTGCTCATCCATTCTGCAGTCTCCCTGCGACGCCCTGTCCCCTGAGCTTACCTGATCTTGCCCTTCCTGCCCAGAGAAGCCTCCTATCCTCTCCCATTTTTTCATCCATGGGGTAATTTCAGTTAAGTCACAGAATCACAGAATGGTTTTGTTTGGAAGGGACCTCAAAGATCATCTAATTCCAAATCCCTTGCCAGAGGCAGGGACACCTCTCACCAGATCAGGTTGCCCAGAGCCCCATCTAACCTGGTCTTGCACATTTCCAGGGATGGAGCAGCCACAATTTCCCTGGGCAACCTGTTCCAGTGCCTCAGCACCCTCACAGGGAGGAATTTCTTCTTAAATCTAATCTAAATCTCCCCTTTTACTTTGAAGCCATTCTCTGTGTCCTTTGAGATGCCCTAGTAAACTCTGAAGTCCTTACAATAGTGGTGTTAACTGCAACAGTAAGACAAGAGGAAGAGCTGCAGGACGAAGCGTTGTGTGTATGTAACTGTTTCCCTTCATAAGTTAAAGCTTGATTGATTTCCAATAGATGAGACCTATCTCACTGTCATGGTATGAACCATTGCTGTAACACCAGTGCAGTAGAGGTCGTCCGGGTACATCGCAGGACATGACATTTTCCAGCAATACACGCCTGAACACATCAATAGGATTTTCCTTTGACAGAAAAAAAAAACCAGTATTCAAAAAAAGCAATGTAAGTAGCCTTGGAGCAATACTACTAATAGATTAAAACTTAATTAAGCCTTTTTTATTAGTACCAGTAGCAATACACACATTATCCTATGCTCCTCTGGGAGTGCTGCAGGCAAGATCCCACTGGGCTGAGTGATACCATTGAATGTACTGGACTGTAAAAACAGCAGATTGACAGACCCCTCACCTCTTGCAGCACTGAACAATTTCAGATCAGTCTAAAGGCTCATCCCAGCCCATGCCCCAACCATGAGTACTAGCCAGTGTTTCAGGAAAACAAAAAGTAAAAACAAATCAAGTAAATGAGGGGGGGGAATGAACACACCCACCCATTCCCTCCAGGCATCAAGCATATAGGTGTTCCCTCAATATTTACCTGACAGAGAGCTTCCTTCACATCTACAAACCAAAACAGAGGCTAAACCAAGATGAACCAAGATGTTTATTTTCCACGCTGGAAAACATGAATGCTATGACAAAAATCCCTCACAAAGGCTGGGCATCTTCTAACCAGGAGTTTTATCGCCATAATCCCATGGATGGGCAAAACCACGGGAAGTCTTGCTAATTAAAATGTTACAAACACACCACAGCACTGCGAAAGAGGCTGACAGCCTGGCTCGGAAAAGGGAAAAGGATTTAAAGGCTATGACCCAGAGTGGTGTTTCCACCACTGACCGTTCTGCTTCCCTACTATTAGCTCTGTGGAGCAAAAGCTTTGTCTTTCCTAATCACTGCAAATTTTTTTCTTCAGTTCCTCTCAAAAGTCACTTAGCAGCACAAATGGGGCAGCTGGCAAACAGCCACATCTGCACAGACCCTGTTAACCACACAGGATTTCTCTCCCACTTGACATCATCTGTTGAAGTTTCTGTCTTTCTGCTGCTTTTGCCAGTCTGTGCACAAATCCAGATCGGTTCAAATCCAGTGAAGCTCATTGCAAAGCAAACACGTGGCACATCAAACACCGGCTGGGACTTATGTTTGATCCAGCTGATTATTTCCCCTCTGAAATTGGATAGTTTTGTATGAAGATCGGAGAAAGAACCACCTAGTGCTGGCAGCACAAAGTTGTATTCTAGTACTTCACAGGAGACCCCGGGCAGTTCATCTTTGAAGATACTACCCAAAAGTATAAACAGGAACTATGATGCTCTAAATGAAAGGAAAATAAAGTTCCCCCACTCAGGAGTATGAGACAGCATCAGCAGCAGACCTGGAAACCCAAAACCACACAGCCATCCCTGGGATGGACTTCTGCGCTTGAAGAGCTGAAGCAGGGCAGATCCGTCTTCCTTGCTTTCCTGACAGGTCTGGGACATACGTTCATCTCAGTTCTTGTCCTCAGCAGTCAATGATTAGCAACATTTGAGTACCAATGCTGAACACAGAAGATGTTTGAGCGTGGTAGCAACGTGAACATGATCAGTGAAGTTCACACAAGTGAACATGAGAGAACTCAGCTATTGCTACAAAAGTCCATCATAGGCTTATTTCTAGAACTGCACACCACCACAAAGCTATGGTGGCACCAGTAGGTGGGATAGCAACGTTTCCCAGGATTACTAGCTACAGTAATGCTCTATTCATCACTGCTAACCTCACCAGTGTGGAACTGGCATACCAGGACCTTTTGGTGGGTTCAGTTTCATTCACAGTCTCCTGCACTTGGATGTAAGCAGCTCTGCAGAGCTGGAGTGAACAGTACTAGGTTGCTGGAAGCCGTCCACATGAGCAGGAGGGGGAGAAGGCCGCAAAGTGGAAAGCAGAGCTTAGTGCCGGTGCTGAAGGAAGAATAGCTGCTTTTTACCTGTTTGCATAAGGTACGAGAACATGAGAGAGGAGGAAGAAGGCAGCTTGAAAAACTCTTACAACAAGTATTCTGCTGTTGCTTCCAGTCTACTGACTAGTTTGGAACACTACACAGGTTATTCTGCATGGAGTTTTAACCATGACTCCCACACAGGTTTTTAGATGTATATGGGGCAGCTCAAACATTTTCTTCTCTCCATCTGCTTTTACAAGTTATTTCTGGGAAAATATTCCCGACAACAGCTTGTGGATATTGACAGCTATGAAGAAGCAAAGACTCTGCTGCATGTTGCACAAGGCTGAGAAATATGAATGGAAAAGCCTTTCCACTCCTTTCTGTAGTAACAACTAGCTGAGTGAACGGATACTGAGGGTAACAGAAGATTTCAGCTAACATGAGCAACCCCATGCCCTAAAAGATCAGGTTCTCAAACAGAGGTCACTATAAACTAGTCCACTTGTGCTCCACAGGCTGCAAAACGCTGTGGGCTGCCAATAAGTGTGTGTTTGAAGGCAGTGGCTTCTTCCCTCTCCCTTCTCTTTTCAGCCACACCACTGTGAGAGAATGAAGGGGACAGCCCCATTTTCCATCCTGCGAAGCAAGGAAGGTTTTACCTGTGCTCTGTTTTATCACTCCATCTCTGCAAGTTTTTGCATTTGTTTGTAGATGGTAACCTCATGATACTTCTGTCTGCAGGAGAGACCAGGCTGGGGTAATAATGGTGGAGAACTGTCTCAGCTTGCACAGAGAGGATATGTCAGGAGAGGAGGATTTAAAATTAGAAGAGGGGCTTCAGAGAGCCAGCAGAAACCAGAGCACCAAACTGAGCCCTTCAGAGTCCCAGACTGGCACTATAATGGGAAGGTCAACTCGCATCTGTCCCATACCCAGCAGGAGACCCACAATACCTGTGCAGCTTGGAAAAATCAAGATAAATTAGTCAGGTTGTATCCAGCAGATACATGCTTCCATCTGTCCAGCAGCCATAGAGGTCCAAAAAGCCACCTCAGCCCCACTGTTTCCTCCTTATGATGGAATCCTGTCCCTACTATCTCAGACCCACCAGCATGACTGCACCCGCAGCAGCTCCACAACCTGCTTCTATGACATTGATCCAGGGTAAGAACAGGCAACAACAAAAAAAACAAGCCAGAAAAATCCTACTATTAAAAATTTAAGTTGAGCCACACAAACAGTGAGAAACAGGCAGTAATAACCCCCCTCCCCCACTGCTGCAGGCAGAAGAGCACACCTGCTTGCAGTCTCAATTTTATCACGAGGACAATCCTTCTCGCTTTAAGATGTGCAAATAATACTAGTACCTCATACTGTGTGTGACTTGATCTAGGTGATCCTGCTCTGGCAGGGGGATTAGACTAGATGATCTTTCGAGGTCCCTTCCAATCCCTGATCTTCTGTGATTCTGTGATACTCTTTACTGCATTGCTCATTAAAGCCTTAACAAACTGATTCCTCTCCCTCCTCCTCTCACCAATTATAATCATTATTATTTCCTTGTGCTTGGGCAAGTGAATTTCCATTGTAAAACCTTCTGTTAGTCCTTCCCACCAATTAAACTCAAGAGAAAAATGCCGAGATGCGATTTATTAAGGAAGGAAACCATTTAAATACATTATTCATTAAAAACAGGAAAATGAAACTAACAAAGCAACTTTGATCTCCTTCATGCACCAGAAGCCCTCCACACTGCAAGTTTTAGAAAATTTCAAAATCTGCTGCCTCAGAGGAGAAGCAGTGCTAATCGAGTTACAGTATTTATAGGTCAAATCTACCAGCAGTCATACAAAATCCTTGAGAAAAGCAGAACTAGGCAGGCTGAGCAAACAGCAGGGAGATCCTGAACCATCCCATGCTCCTGATGCTCCAGGGCTCCTGCATGTTGTAACCATCAGCAACTCACAGTTTGTAGGTGGCTCCGTGGCAGGCATCACTACATGCTGTGAGGAGGCCCTACCCACACAGGGACGGACGAGCTCCAAGTTAAACCTATTTTTAACCAGGTACAGTTTAAATGTATTTTTAAGTAGATGCTCTGGGGACATCCTTTTGGGCTACATGGCCAGATTCAGAATTAAAATCTGCCGCTTTGCTGTTAATGAAAAAGAGTGTCCACACAAGGTTTTGCAGTCAACTAAACCTGCTTAACACTCACATCTTTATCCACGGGCAGTGCCATTTTCCAGAGACATGGGCTCCACATCTGTCTCAAAGAAGAAAGATCAGGAAAAAAACCAGAACAACACACAGGGAACCCAGGATCCATAGGAAGTCATCTGAAATGTGAGTATGAAGCAGCTTGTGTCCAGAGGGACCCAAAGGTTTGCAGCATTTCCACAAAAGGCAATCACATTCCTCAACACAGGACAAACCTCTACCCTTCCTCACCAGAGGCACCTCACCTCTCAGCAGGAAAGCAACTAGTGACCAACGCACAACTGGAATCTAGTCAGGAACGAATCAATTGGCAGAGCTAATCAAGTAGGATAAGTTAAACACTCCCCTGTTTCTGCTCTCATGCAACACATCAGCCATTCTCCAGTCTCTGGAGGAGCAGCAGCACCCTTGTGGTCACCCAGGAGGATGACCAGTACCTGGGTTCTACTGGTGGACTGGTCACCCAGCAGCTGCACTGACCCAGCCCAAGCAGTCTGGCCGCATACTCTGCTCTGATTACCCAGCTGATCCCCAGGTACACTTGCGATTTCCATATGTCAGCTTGCTAATAAGTTCTCTAATTGCAACAGCCTTAAGAAGCAGGTTGTTTACCATGTTGCTCTCCCACGCAGATTCCCACACACCATGGGCTGAGCAAGACGCTGCCACAGCAAAGCATCTGTCAAGAAAAATAAATTCAGCTTTGTGTAGTCCAAGCTTTTTGCTCCCATTGAAGAGATCAGAAGGAATCTGCCAAAAAGCAGCAGCTCTTCTCACTACAACAGTCCCCACCTTGCTAATGCAGCATGGAAAGGCTCAGAGCTCAAGTGCTCTGGCTAGCAGTGGCACTTGGCTTCACTGTGGAGCCTGTCCTAAAACTCTTTTGCAGATCGCATGGACCATGGCCATGCACCACATCCCTCCTCATGTTGGATGATTATGACTTCCCAGAGGGATTTCCCAAGGGCTGCAGGCCAGAAGGAGCAGCATGGTCAGAAAACACAGCTGTCCACAGCCAGCCAGCACAGTCAGACCTGATCTGTCCCCCTCCCCATCTCCTCCCCTACAGGGTTTTCACCCTGCAATACATACTTTATTTCTGAGATACATTTTTCCAGTATTTCAGAAGCAGATGTCTCAGATCTGCACAAATGCTGAGTGCCACATGGAGAGGGTGTTGCTTGCCTTGGCTCAGGATCTCTTTATATGTAGAGAGCGAAAGATCCTGCCAGTTTCATCAGCTCTAAGGGGCACCAGTGCCACCAATCAATCTTGTCCTCACATGTTGGCCCTTCCCACCAGGTCTAAAAGCAGCAGCTACAAGTACATATTCTGCCTCCCTGCAGGCTCTCCCATCTCCCTCCTCTCAATTAACAAACAATAGAAGAGGATGAGTGTGAAGAAAGTCACTTTCTCCATGGCTTGTGACAGACACCTGAAACCTGCAGCTCTTTGTTCCCAGCCCTTCAATGGGGAAGGAACACACAAAGACCGGAATCAGGCTCAAACAACAGGAGATGAAAGCCAGCCTGTGGTTTGATGCTCGCCACAGCCCCAACACAGATTTAAGTGTTTCTCCTCACTGCCTTCCATATTGCCATTTTCCAGCTGGATCAGTTCCCAAGTCTGATTCACACTGCACCCCACAAACAGCTGCATTGTGGGACATAAAAGCAATCCAGGAGAAAAATCAGCTAGACTTCGTTGTGCCTTCTGTAGGGCTCATGTCCCTAGCATCCCAGCTCTCCGCTTGTCCTTGCGGCACAGCCCAGTGCCACGTGTGCTGCTGGGGCTTCCACCAATAGCTACTATGTGTGGTGGCCTTTGTGGACAAATAACCATCAGCCCCTTTGAATGCAATGCTGAAGCACTTTCTCTGAAGGACTTCTTTTCTCACCTTAATTCACATTCCCAAGTGAAATACAGGACTGGGGACAACGCAGGTAAAAACATGTAGTACTGAACTGAGACCTCAGATTCCTCACTCAAGTGTTCTGAACTGGGCAGGTAGGAGAAGAAATGTCTTTTTGCTTTGTTCTTGCTGATCTGCAAGTCTGTATCATGAATATATAGGAAGGTATAGGAAGGACACATTTTAAACACAAAAATTCAGCATTTCCTGACTTTTGCAACTTTGCTTTTCAGACATTAGTGTTATCCTTCAAGAAGAAAAGGTTTCTCTTCTCAAGACATTTTCCAATGCTTTCTAAACAAAGAAAACTACTGTTGAAAGTAAGTTCCTCTACTGGATCTGGAGCAGCCTTCAGCCTCTACAGTCCTGGTTCACCATCACAATTGTGGTCCCAGACACACAGAGCTCTAGGGAGAGAGGGCAGCACTAGCAGGGGAACCCTTCACAGAAAAGGACAGCTCTCCTGTGCAGATCCAGGACTAGTGACAGACCAACATGCTTGCTCAAGAAGTTTGACAGCTAGACGGCAGGAAAGAGCTGAGATTATGGGAATAAAAACTTGGTTCCAGATTCTAGCAAGAAACAGGCTTAGCTGATCACAGCTCTTCTGCTGCAGCCTTTCCTCAGCCTCTGCAGCGTCTCTAACATCGACCTGTCCATATTCTCCCCTTCACCTTTGAGCTTCTTCAAGCTGTTTCTTCCTTACAGCTCCTGCCCACACCCACCCATCACCACTCCCCAGACCAGTTTCTCACTTCTCTCCTAACCTGTTTTTTACTGACCTTTTTCCAGGCTCTATTCCATTCTAGGGGTTGGACTAGACAACCTTTAAAAGGTTTCATCCAACTTGACGTATTCTATGATTTTATTCCTTCGAGTGGCTTTTTCCAGTGGCTTTTTCCAGTGTTTCCACCATTCACTGTCCTTGGCCTGTGTCCCAGATGGGGCACACAGAGCAACACCTGTGCTCAGTCAGACCTCTTGCCTTGCTCCCTCCTGCCCTGCTACAGCTGAGCTCAGCCAGAGGACAGCCAGAGGACACATCTGGTCCCAAACCAATCAACACCCCTGCTTCAGATTTGCTCAACTCCCCAGTCCAACCAGCCAGTGCAGAACTGTCCCAGTGTGAGATCAGCCAAAAGGACACCCAAAATGATCCTTTGCACACAGACAGATTCACCCTCATTCTGAAATCACTTCAACCCCATATCTGCAATGGCCAGCAGCATCAGCACTGCCAGGTTGAAAGAGTCACCCCACCTCAGCCCCGTATCTGCAATGGCCAGCAGCATCAGCACGGCCAGGAGGAAGAGTCACCCAGGTGGGAACATGCCCAGTGCAGGTGCTGTCCGCAGCCCTCAAAGCCATGCTGATCTCATGCAGTTTGTCCCAGAAGATCACAAATAGGTAGATTTTCCCAAAGTCAGCAGAAGGCAGACAGCGTCAGCAAAGGTTCTCAGCCCTCCCACCCTATCCTCTGCCAAGTTTGAGGTCGCTCTGGCAAAACAACATCAAGATCTCTTTTTTCTCTAAGCTGCATTTTAATTAAGAATCTCATTCTGGGAAACATCTGAATCATTTCAGCAGAAGCACTCAAGAAAAAAATAAAATAACTTTTTCACTTGGCACTGAAGAGCAGGAACAGCACTTTATGGAGGGCACACTGAGGAACAACCCAAAATAGGGGAGCATCAGCTGCAAGCATGAGGATTAGCCTCTGGAAGCACCACTAGAAAACAAGCTCTGCTTCCTACAATTCTGTGCCAGCTCCGCTAAGGATGAAGACTTCACCATGCTTGGCTGTCAGTGAGATAACTGCCCCAGTGAGACACAGGAACCAATGGCCACAATATTCACAACATGCAGCAGACTGACTCTGCTGCAAGGCCAGAGGGAACCTCAGCCCTCACAAGCGCTAATGAAGCTTGAATCCCTTCCAGGTAAACTGAGGTAATTAAACATGTGGCATGACAGCACCTTTTTAAAATCTTCTCATGCTGATAGGGCAAGCAGATCCACTCATGCACTGGGTTCAGCAGCCAGGTGATGGGGACATCTGGACGCCTGACAGGCTGAGCTGCCAGACACCCAGACACAAGGAAAACCCTTGCCTGGGGTGTCTCCTCCATTAAGAGTCTCCTGCAGCAGCCAGAGCTGTCAGACCCAGATACTAAATGAGATACAGCCTAACTCGATAGCTGGTGGAGATGAGGTTAAAAAAAAAATACCTAAAAACCCCCAAACAACCAAAGAAAAGAAGAAAAAACAGACCAAAAACATAAACAGAACAGAAACAGTGCTTTGTTATAGTTTTGGCTTTTTTATCTCCACAGGGTGACCCTAGGTAAACTACTGTGGCTTTTTGACAGCCATTCATCTATTCAATCAGTCAGGTTCCTTACAAATTGTGATGTAGGGAAACTCAATGGGTGCAAAGGGAGCTGAACATAAAACAGCAGACCCCAGCAACAGCAGCTGGGGACAAGATTGTGGTCCTCACCTCCAACAGCTTCAAGCTTTACTCCTCCCAGCCAATGTCTGCTGACCTGCTCTGCTGTGACACAAACAGCCACTCCAATGCAGTGCTGTCCTCCAAGGCCAACTAGATAAATTTAAGCTCCTCTGGGAACCACAATCAGTTCTTCCAGGAATCACATGAAAATAAGGCAAAAAAAAAAAAAATCTCTGTTCCTCATTACAGCCAGGAACATTGAAATCTCAGAGCATAGTGCAAGCTTGCATATTTATATCTAGGTTTCAGAGCCCAGACAAAACACAGCCCACTAAGAAAGTAAAGTTAACCCTGATATTAGTGTTTGTTGCATGTTTTGCAGCATCTGGACATCTAAGCAGTTGGCAGATCTTGGCAAGGCATGGATTGCTGCCAAGAACCTCTCAGCACTAGACATAGAATCATAGAATCATCAGGGATTGGAAGGGACCTCAAAAGATCATCCAGTCCAATCCCCCTGCCAGCGCAGGATCACCCAGACCAAGTCATATGGGAACACATCCATATTGTTTTCTAGAAGTTCTAAGCACCTACAACACAGG